>OU015750.1:316705-333423 GCA_907169655.1 Acomys percivali | reverse complement strand
TGTGTGTGTGTGTGTGTGTGTGTGTGTGTGTGTGTGTGTGTGTGTGTATACAGAGTCTCTCCATGTACTCCTGGCTGTCTTGTAGATCAGGCTGGCCTCAAACACACAGAGATCCTCCTGCCTCTGCCCCACGAGTGCTGGGACTAAAGATGTGAGCTACCACTCCCAGCTTGGATAGAGGAATCTGGAACCTAGAAGGTTTTCTCTCTGTACCATCAAGGGCCTGTGCATATGTGTGTGTGTGTGTGTGTGTGTGTGTGTGTGTATGCACACACATGTATATACATCTGTGTTTGGGATTGCTTGCCCATGTGTGAGCATGTGTATAGAAGGAAAAAGCTGAAGCTGGGTGTTTCTCCATTGCTCTTCATCTTCGCTTTTTTATATTTATTTACTATCATTTATGTGTGTGTGTGTGTGTGTGTCCTTGTGTGAGTGTGTGTATCATGTGTGTGTATGTGCCCATGTGATCCCCTGGAATCACAGGCTGCTGAGTGTGCTCTGCTTGATGAGGATTCTGGGAGCCACACCTGGGTTCTTTGGGAGAGCAGTGGGCATGCTTTCCTGATGAGTACTCCATTCTCCGCCCGTCCCACCTTAGTTTTTGAGACAGGGTCTCTCACAGAATCTGGAGTTCATCAATTCTTTTAGCTCTAGGGACTTGCTTGTCCCCTGACCCCAAAGCTCAGTTACAGATAAGTGCCACCACCTCTCGCTTTTTATGCTGCTTTTGGGGATCCAAACTCAGGTTATCACGGTTGTACCGCTAGCAATTTACACACTGAGCCTTCACCCCTGCCCCAGTACTCATCTTTTAGGAAAGGAATTGAACAGTGACAAATGCATCCTGATTTCAACGCCTGCCACACGTAGGATAGATAGTGCAATTCAAAGTACAGATGACCTCCAACTCATGGTGGCTTGACTTGTAGCCTTTCAGCTATACTATGGCTCAAACCCATCTCTCATTCCACAGGAACTCTCCTGTGAAGTGGTTTGCTGTCCAACCCTCTCTGGGTGCAACATGCTGGACGCATCTGTCGGCAGCTATAGGACACCCGACCGTTGCTCCGGGGAATGGCTTATCATAGGCAGTAAACTGCTTCTAAGCTATAGCGTGGGACAGATCAGGAGTAACAAACACATTTCTACTTACAATACTGTGAACTCATCCCTGGATCACAAGAAACTCTCTAGTAAACTGATGGCCATCTGGCCTTGCAAACTGAAAAAAAGAAAATCCCAGCATCCAATAGATTGAGAAAGATACTGTGAGAATACTCCGCTTGCCCCAGAAGCCTGCCCACCTCTCCCAGCACCTAGTCCTGCCATTGCCCAGAGGAGCTGGAGTCTTGTTTTGGGTGATGACTATATTTTGTTTTCCTTTGATTTTTTTTATTCATAAAAATTTTTATCTGTCCATTGTTCAGAAATATATATGTATACATATACATATATGTATTTATATATGTGTGCACACACAATATACATACTTACACATACAAATATATATATATGTTATATATATGTGTGTGTATACTCTGAAAGCTCTTGGTGTATTGTTGATTCTTTTACAAAACATGTGTAGCATGTATGGGTACACATGTCTGCATGAGTATGTGCACATGTGTGTGCAGGTGTAATCATCTGTGCATGCACAGGAGGAGCCAGAGTTTGGCAGTAGGTGTCCTCCTCAATCACTGTCCACCTTATATTTGAGACAGGGTCTCTCTTTGAACATGGAGCTCACTGTTTGGCTAGGCTGGCTGGCCAGCAAAGGCCTGGGTCCACCTGTCTCCTTATCACAGTGCTAGAATTAGAGACACCACTGGGCCTGGCTTATGCGTGGGGTCTGGGGATCTGAATGCAGGTTTTCATGGTTGTGTGGCATGAATGCTACCCAGTGAGCTATCTTCCCAGGCCCTGTTGCTTCCTTTGCAAGACCTTTTCTTTTCATTCACTTAGTATGTATGTATGTATGTATGTATGGTGTGTGTGCATGCGCATGCTCATACTCACGTGTGCACATGCACACCACAAAATATGTGCAAGGAGGTCAGAAGATAACTGAGGATCTGGATCTCTCCTTCCATCGTGTAGGTCCTAGGATCAAACTCCAGTCATCAAGACTGGCAGTAAGCTCCTTCATCCACAGAGGCATCTCACCTGAGGCCGTGCTCTGGTTAGGATTGTGTGGTGTGAATCAGCCGTGCAGCCTCATGCTCCCTGGCACATGGCTTTCCTTTGCTGTGTAGTGTTTCATTCTGTGACTATCCTTGGCTTCATTGGGCTTATTTTCATTGTGGGAGGCTATGAAAAGGCAGCTGCCCATGAAGGAGGGTATGTCTGGGGTTAGAGACCATAAAACAGCCATGCTCAATGTGAGAAATCACCTCTGATTATTCCCTGGTGGGTTTCGATATAAATGCTCGTATCATATATATATAACCATATATATACATTCAACCTAGGGGTGGATATCGGAATCCTGGAGTTTGAATTTAAAGTTCCTTACCTCAGTGTGAAAGTCCTACCTCAAGTGGTTTCTCTTTACTCATGGAGAGTTCGGTTTGACAAGGTCACTGTTCAATTATTGCTCATTTTCATATGGCTACCGCATCCTTTTAAAAGCACTGGCTTGGGATGGAGATGCAGGTCAGCTGGTAGAGCCCTTGCCTAGCTGCACAAAGCCCTGGGTTTGGTCCCATGCACCACATAAGCCATGTATGGTGTTACATGTCTGTTACTCCAGTGACTTGGGAGGCAGAGGTAAGAGGAACAGGCCAGCTTCAAGGTCAAGGCCAGCTTCAGCTACAGAGGGAGCTTGAAGGCAGCCTGGGAGACATGAGAGGCCCTGTCTCAAAAATATATATAAATACGTGGGCTAGAGAGATGGCTCAGTGGTAAAGAGCACTTGCTGCTTTTTTTTGGGCTCGAGTTTGGTTCCCTAAGCAAGTCACCCACATTGGGTAGCTCACAGCTGCCTGTAACTCTGGCTCATGGGATGCAATCCGTCCTCTTTGGGCCTTTGTGGGCAACCCCACGTTCCCTACATATGCATGAATAGGGATAAAACAAATCGTTAAAAACGCATAATAAACGGATGCAGTAAACAAAATAAAGTAAACCATTGGCTCTTTGCAGAGCCCAGAGTTGTGCCCTGAGCTAGCTATGTCCGCAGCTGCTTCTCAGGCCCTGGCCTGCGCCTTCGCTTTCCTCATAGTTCTTTTGGTTCATAGAGACATTGCTGTCCCATGGTTTCTTCCTTGAGATGGGCAGGTCATTTTCTAAGTCATCTTTGTAGCACCCCGGGGCCACCTGGAACTGATTTTCAGATCCTGCGCCGGATAGGGTACCAGTCTCAATTTTCCTCCTGGCATGCGTGATGGGCGGTCAGTTATCGACAAGGACTTTCATGATGTGTCTCTTTCCTGCTGAGTCCAGATAGGTGCCTGGGGAATAGTGTTTTTCTTCTTGACTTCTCTATTTCGTGCCTTCAGAGTTCCATCTGTTCCTGCTCTGGTTTCACACCTCCATGGTTATTAGACTTAATCCTCATCTTGGTGCCTAGAAGGAAGCATAGTCTTTTAACTTTCATGTCTTCCAGAGAAGTTAGCTTGATGCCTGACCTTAGTTATGTATTGACAAAGCCTGAAATCAGCCAGGAAGAAAGGCTTGATGAAGGGATTGCTTACATCAGGTTGGCCTTCAGGCGTGTCTGTGAGGGAAAGTCGCCTTTACCTTAATTGACGTGGGAAGGACCGAGTCAGTCCACTGTGGGTGGCACCATTTTCTAGGTAGAGTTTCCTGAACTATGTACATGTGGCAGAATCAAGCTGAGCATAAGCAGGCAAGAGGTTGAGTATGTACACCCTCGTCCATCTCTGCTTCTCACCGTGGATGTAATGCCACAAGGCTGCTGAAGTTCCTGCCCTGACTTTCCCACTGCAGTGGACTGTAGTCTGAGGCTGAAACCAGCCCTTTCTCCTCTACCTTGTTTCTGTCAGATTATTCTTTCACAACAACAGAAATGACACTAGAGCATTTTGTCAACCTATGCAACCTCTTTGGGGACAATTTACACACTTGGAATATGGAGTCTTCCAAGACATTAACGTGTTGTATAATATATTTGCATGTCCTGCACTACAGGTCAAAGGCTTATTATATTTTCCAAGTGTCTCCCTACAGAGTTTTTTGTCCTAAGCATGTCTTTTGTCAACGCTTTCCTCTGCGTTTTATTTTTTGATGTTCCTGTGAGCAGCATCTTTTTTCTTATTTCATTCATAAACATGCCTTGCTATTGTCAGCAATGTAGTTAAACTGTGTGCGTTAAATACGGCACAATGTCCAACTGTTCTGCTAAGCTTACTTCCTGTGTTCCTTAAATACCCGAAGATCTATAGGTGTTGCGGTGTCTGCAGGTAGTGACAATTTGTTCCTTTTCGGTGACTTGTTTCAAAGTTTCTTTAGTAAGCAAGTTCTTGCAGAAGAGGCTTGATAAATACTGTTTTGGGTTAAAGGACTTTCCTTCTGTTCTTTTGCGAGTGTGTGAGACCTTTCATTTAAAAATATTTCATATCTGTTTCAAGTGTGGGGGATACTGTGAACCAAGGCATGCACGCGGCAGTCAGAAGATAACTCGGTGAAAGTTCTTTCTTTCTACCTTCTCACGGGCTTACTGGCACCTAAGAAAAGAAAAGAAATCACATTAAATATATGTTAAATCCAAATGGTTCTCTTCACACATGGAGAAGAACCTTCGCCTGTGTGTATGTGTGTGTGTGTGTGTGTGTGTGTGTGTGTGTGTGTACATGCACATTAGGGAGCACAGAGGTCAGCATCAGATCTCTGTCACACTACACTTTTATTTATTTAGTGAGACACTGTCTCACTAAACCTGGTGCTCACCTATTCAGCTTGGCAGAAGGTTTCTGTGGAGCTAGGGTAACAGGTGCTGTCATTCCTGGAATTTACACGGAGCTGGCCTCTGAACCCAGGTTCTCCTGTTTGCCCAGCAAACCTTTTCCCCAGTGAGCCACCTCCCCAGGACCGGGCCTGCAGTTTTATCTCTAGCTGTCAACATGGCAGATAGCAGCCTGTCTTTTACAAAGTGAAAACAGCTAGCTTTGCATTCCTCAGTTAATCCCACAGTGGTCCTGGTGTGCTAACCTCTGTATGTGGTCGGTCATGGATGGTTAAATTCCATGTGCTCTTCCACTCCTTGGTAAACGTGGCATGTCATGGCCACGGCCATGCTTGTGGCATGGTGGGTAGTATTCCCTCTTTTCTCATCATTTGTGAAAGATGAGTGTTGACCATGGATTTTTCTCATCCTTGAGATTTCAAGTGTGGGAGGATTTTTGGCTGATGATTCAGTTTCCTGAGTGAATATAGAACCATCTAGATCTTTTCTTCTTGAGTCAGTCTAGGAACGAGTCCATTTTGTTGAAAATTTAAATTTATTAGCACACATTCCATGATGTCAACTCATTTATAATATTTCCCTATCATAATATGCCCAGTTATTTTCTCTTTCTTTATTCATGGTTAACTGATTTATAGCAACTATCATTTTTTCTCATTAGTCTTGTCAGAGGTGTATAATTTTGTTACTTATATCTTCTAACTTTGGTTTTTATTCTCTTTAAAAATATACTTATTTAATTAGTGTGTGTGTGTGTGTGTGTGTGTGTGTGTGAGAGAGAGAGAGAGAGAGAGAGAGAGAGAGAGAATGAGTGTGTATCTATGTGTAAGTATGTTGGTATATATGTGCTTGTGTGTAAATGTATGTGTTTATGTATGTGTGTGTAAGTGTGTGTGTGTGTGTGTGTGTGTGTGCGATCACATACAGGTATTCTTGGAGGCCAGAGGTGTTGGATGACCTTGGATCGCAGGTGATTGTGAACCCCCTGATGTGGGTGCTGGAAATGAACTCTGACCTGGTACAAGAGCAGTGCCACCCCCTTTTTTGAGACAGGATCTAAAGTGGCAAGGCTCCTGCCTCAGCTTCCTGAGCGTCTGGAAATACAGTGCTGTGCCCCAGACCTGGCTTTTCTCCCTTCTTGAGATCTGGACTCAGCTTAGTCACAGCCAACCTCTCTTTTATCCGTTGCACTCCCTGGTAGTGTTCTTATACACAACAGACTGACTAGCCCGTGGCTTGATGGGAAGTGTTTACACACGCACTATCCCTGGGCATAGTCTTCAGTAAGAGTGTGCTTGAATTTTCATTGTAGTTTCTTGAAAACAAGTTGTGTCACAGTGTTTGTGAACTCCAAATACAGGGCCCTCCTCTTCCTCTTTAGTTGCCGTCAGAAAGCACACCCTGGTTATCTGTTCCTGGAGACGGTTGAGCTTGCTTCTTTCTTGGGACAAAATCAGTTCTCCCACAGCTTCTATAGGTCCTTCAGAGAGCCAAACAGCCTGCAGCCACCAAGGACTACAACAGTGGGAGGGGGCATAGCTACCCAGGGTTATAACTACATGGGGTGAGGTCAAAACTACCAGGGACAGCCACTGAAAGCCACAGACACTGGGAGTCAAAGTAAGTGGGGCCATAGCCACAGAGCCACAGCACCACTGAAGTCTGGCTGTTTCTGATTTCCTGCAGACTTCTTGTCTGGTAGTCTGCACCAAGACCTCTCCTGCAGTGCAGACATGGGGCGGGGCTTGAATTATTTTTTTTATATACTTGATTTTTGAGGATGCTTGGAGTTTTCACAGATTGCTTTTGTTTGCTTTTCTGGGTGAATTGTTCTTAGCATGGAGGAGGAAGTATGTGTGCATTTTGTCTTAAGACAGATTTTATTTTGTATCCTTTTCACAAGTCGCTCTTTTTTGTTTATTTTAAACCTAAGCTGCCTTGGAACTCATCATCGACCTGCTCCAGCCTCTGGGATGGTCAATCCCAATGTCAACATGAGGTCTAGAATCACCTGGGTAGGGATTAGGTTAACTGAGGCAGGAAGGCCCACCTAGCCCACTATGGGTGGCACCATTCCCTCGGCTGGGATCCTAGACGGTAAATAAACAAGGAGAAAGTGAGCTGTGTGCAAGCATTCAACACTGACGGTTGACTGTGATGCAACATGACATGTCTTAGTTCCTGATGCTGTGCTTTCCCCTCAGCCGTGGACAGTGAGCCAAAATAAACCCCTTCTCCCATAAATTGCCTTTGTTGGGCTATCTTATCACACCAACAAAAAAGTAACCAAGACAACTTCCCAAGTGCTGGAATTCCAGGCATGTGGCCCAGCCCCCAGCTTTGCTTTCTTTTAGCATTTACAGTCTTCTATGCATTCTACTTCCTGTCTGCAGACTTTCTGTTTTGGGTGCTTCCTGTAAAAACTGATGTCTGATTCTTTCCTGCCCCAAGTCTGTCAGCTTACATTTACTCTTTAAGTTTAATCTAATCACTTAGACATCAGGGTTTCTATCCACCACATTTTATTTGCTAATTAGCAGTTCTGTGTTTCTGTTTCTTCAGTTGTGACGTGGTGCACGTCATTTTATTTGTAAATATTTATTTATGAACTTGTGTGTACCCATGTACATGCACACATTTGCACATGCACACATGCCTGGATGCCACAGCATGCATGCAGAAGTCAGGATTATCTTGCTGAAGCTGGTTAGTTCTTTCTGTCCTATGGATCCCAGGGTCTTCAGGCTTGGCAGCAGACACCTTTATTCAATGAACCATTGAGTAAAGCCATTGTTAACGGCCTTTGGGAACTAATTGTGCAGTGATGACTTTCGCCTTCGGCTTACTACGTGAGCTTCCCAGGGTTGCTAGGACAGGGAATCAAGTGGTTTAACATAACAGAGTGTTTTCTTCAGTTTCTGGAGAGGTCTAACTAACATCAAGCGCCCTACCTCCCCCACGCCATGCTCCCCCCCCCCCCCCCGACTCCCACCCCTACCCTAAACTTTGGGAAGGGGACTCCTGTTTTGCCTCTCCCATTTCTTGCGGGCCCTAGGCATGTCTGGCTTATAGATCATCATTCCAAATGCCTCTTCCATCTTCTGGTCTTCCCCTCCTCCTAGCAAGATTTGTCACTGGCCTATCAGGTTCAGCATGCATTTACCCTAGCCCTTCACTGTCTCATCTGCAAAGCTTCTTTCTAAACAGGGCCTCATTCTGAGTTCCAAGCAGACATAATCTTGGGAGTGAGAGTCTTCCAGGACACCTAATGGCCTTGTATTGGGCGTAAGGACTTAGCAGGCTCAAGGCTTTGTGTTGAGGATAGCCATCCTGGTACCTGTGATCACTTTGGGTCCACTTCACGCATGGTAGACGATCATGATGGCTGCTCCCATAAGTTTCCTAGGGTGCCCTGGCCCAGGACAGAGGCTGACATCTGCTTCTACTTAACTGCCTCACAGGCCAGGATGATGTCATCGTAGCTCAGGCCTGGGGGAGTTGGCATCTGGCCACCAGTGACAGCTCAACTGGGAGCCCTCAACCAATGAGGAGGGGGCCTTGGCTGCTCTGGCTTGCATGGAAATGCCGTCTCTAAGCCCAGAATGGGGCCCCAGTCATAGAATCTGGGGATGATGTGCAGGCAAAGGGCAAGATCAGGGGAGGGTGGAGCTGGCTGCTGTCCTGGGTGAAAATTGTGCCTTGAGTGAGTGTCCCACTTTGGTGCATGGCTGTGCTGGGGGCTCTGGCTGCATCCAGGATGCACTTCTAGGTGTTGGTAAGCAGGAGTAACAGATGAAATCCCGTCTCCTGCCATGGAGCTGCCTTCCGGCTGCCTGCTGGGAGTGGATGAGGCCGTTATCTGTTGCTAGGTGCACATACTTGAGAAGTTGCAGGCTGTTGCTGGCTATGTCCTGCACTAAAGGGCATGAAGGTGAGGTGAACTGTGTGTCTCCAGAATGCTCCCTGCAGCCCCCGGGCCCCAAAGAGTTACACAGCACCCGCCACCTCCTCCCTGGTTGGTGCAGAACATCCATGTCATCTCTGGGGCTTCTGGACTCCTGCAACATGTTCAGAACAGTATACCACCGTGTAGATGGGACAGCTCTGGTGAAGTGGTGTCACCCTCCAGGTGTCTGGCTTGTTTCTGTGGGTGTCACAACAGCTTGGTAATGCAAGCTGCTGGACACACTGCTACCTGCTATTCAGTCCACATTACCTATTCAGGCAGCCGCTTGGTGATGCAGACAGCTCCCATTCATCCTTCTTCGTATCCACAAGGTTCTGCCTCAGGCAGGTGGCTTGTAGGCCAGCCATTCTCTCCTGCTGAACATCCATGTATTTTGATTTTTTCCCTCTCTATGTAGCACAGTAAATCACATCTTTGTATCATAGATTTCCTGACCTCATCGTTCAAAGACTTTATTTTCTCCCTAGCAGAGTTTGAGGGGCACACACCCCTATATTCCCTTCAGCATGTCATCAACATCATGGGCCTCTGGCTGACAGCAGAATGTGTCCATTACAATCATGGCTTAGCTAGCTGCCTGGCTCTTGACATGAGCTCTGAATGCTGTCCCTCTTGTCTACTCCATGAGTGTGTCCTAGCTCCCTGGTCTGCCTGGCTGTGTTCGAAGTGTCTTCTTCGTTTTTTATTTATCAATGAGAAATGACTTTGCTTCTTTTTCTCTGAAATGGATGGAGTGTCCCTCTCATTGTTCTAGTCTTCTTGGTTTGGGTGATCTCTCTCCTGCTCCATGGATGCGCTACCCAGTGTGAGGTGCTCTGCTCCATCAAGCTGAAGTGGTGACCCCAGCTGCCCTTTACCACTGTGAGCTTAGGTGTGATGGTGTGAGTGAGAAATGTTCCCCATAGGTTCATATACAGCCACTTAGTCTCCGCCTGGTGGCACTCTTTGCAGAAGTACAGCCTTGCTGGAGGAGGTGAGTCAGGGGGGTGGGGGGTGGGCTCAGATTTCATAATCTCACCTTGCTTATGGATTGCTCTCTCTGCTTCCTGTTTGTGGTTAAAGATGTGACTTCTGAGTTTCCTGTTTCAGCTGCCTGCTGCTGTGCTTCCCTACCACAGTGGACTATCCCTCCAGAACCATAGCCCCGAATAAACGTTTGCTTCTGTAAGTAGCCTAGGCCATGGTGTTTTGTCACAGTGTCTGTGATAGGTGACTAATTCACTGTCTAGGAGTGGCCACATGCAAAGATATCCCCACCCCCAGGGCTCTCCAACTGAACACTCACCCCTTTGGACACTCTGTGAATCTCTGACACACACTGCTGTCTCTTTTAGGAGGGGTGTGGCATTTGGTGGTCTGTGAGGTCCCTTCATTTCTTTGCTCCTTCCTCCTGGTTCTGGTTTCCCCAGGCCCCAAATCTCTGTTCAGTGAGGCCGAGACTGGGCTGGGAGAGACTGGATCACAAAACCGGGTCTCAGCATCTGTGGCATGGGGCACTCCGGCCTGTATCACAATGTGTGTATGTGGGTCTCTGCCCAAAGTCAGGCTCTGACTGCACCTGTCTTCTCATTTGGATGGCAGGGCATGGGGACCGTGTGTGTGCAGAGTGTATTCAGGACTCATTGGGTCTCCCAGCTCTGTGTGGTGCCTCTCTCTGGCCCACAAGCCTGACAGATGCTGCCGGGAGCCCAGTACAAGAGCCTCCACACCCATGTAATTCCAAATAAAAACAGAGTTAAACCATAAAACAAGTGGCAACATGGTTAATATAGCTTGGTATTGCCCCAAATGTTTTCTTTTCCATTTTTCCAAAAACGTCTTTTATTAACATTTGCTTCTGCTGGTCCAGCCTGTGGAGGGCTCCTAGGGCCTCTGGGAGCTCGACGCTTGGCCAGGCCTAACTGCAGCCACCGATCCCTGGGACTCAGGCAGCCAGGCCCCGAGTCCATTTCCCCAGCCTGGGTCTCCCTTCCCTTCTTAAGCTTCCTCCTTATTCCTTCCTTTATGTCTTTCTTTCTTTTTATTTTGTATTTATTTGAGGTGCTGGCACTGAGCCTGGGGCCTTGCCCATGTTAGCTATGCACTCGACCACCAAGGTACGTATCTGCAGCCCTCTTTTAAGCTTGTGAAACACGTCTTTCTAAGTTGCTCAGGCTAGCCAGGCTGAACTCACTCTGTAGCCCAGGGTGCCCATGAGCTTGCAATCCCATCTCAGCTACCCGAGTAGCTGAGGTGGCAGTTCTGAGCCCCCAGGTCTGAGTCCCATCTTCTGATGAAAAAAGATTACAAATACCGAACGTCCCAAATCAGAAGCACAATCCCAGCGCCTGGTTCTCCCTTCTGGCGGAGGCTCAGATTCAACAGAGGACACAGAGTTTCTTAGGGCTCCTTCTATGCAGCAGTGGCCAAGTGCTCTGGCAGGTGGCACCTGGGCAGAGGAAGCTCAGCTCCTTTCAAGGGCCCTGGTCCGGCACTTAGAGGTGGCCTTCTCCCTTCCCTCCTTCAGAGCTGAGTCCGGAGGACAGCTTTGATGATGCCAACTCCTTCCTATAGGCCTTCCTCACCTGTCTATATGGAGTGTAGATGACAATGACCCATTTCTTGACTGGCCAGTCAGTCTGCGCTTCTGCCTGGAGGTTCATGATGTCTGTGTGTTCCCTCCTCCCCTCCTTCTTTCACCTACTCCTCCCTTTGGCATTCTATGTGCTCCTCCTTCCACACTCCTCCTCTTCCCTTTCTCTCCCCTTACTCCAAAACAGTTGCAATCCCCTTCATAATTGCACCCTCAGCCTTTCCCTCCGCCCCATCTCCTCACACTGGCAATGGCACAACCTCCATTTGAATGTCAAGAGTTGCTTGAACCATGACGTCTGGTGGATTTACCTGGAACAGGATGTGTTTTGTGTTTACTGGCCTAACTCTGTGCCACCTTCTCTGGCTGCTGCCCTCTCTCCATCTCCCCATGGCTCTGGCTTTTCTGAGGATCCACAAGTACAGAGGGCAGACTATACCCTGGTATCTTTCTGCTTGTCCCTTTATCCCCTGCTTGTCAGCTCCAAGGCTACACCAGGTTCAAATCCAGCCTCCCCAAGCCTGCTCCTAAGGAGGACAGACAGGTGGTATAGGCCAAAGAGGCAGGCATGGGTATGGGATAACTGTCACAGAGCCACCAGACATCAGCTGTTGGGCCTGAGGGAAGTCTCTAAAATGTTGGGCAGGTATGCCGTCCTCCCATGACCCCAGAGAGGAGGCAACGGTAGTCCTGACATTGAGCCTGGGGCTGGCAGAGGATTGAAACTTGGAGCTACCTCGCTACACTTGGGTTGAGATGCTGGGGGCCAGTGCAGCCCAGAAGGGCAACATTGCCCTGTACCTCAGCAACTGGTCTGTGAGAGGCCTCCCTCCTCCTCCATGCAGTCCCCAAGCTCTGAGTGGCCTGTTCTGATGAAGGTGACCCATCAATGGTGGGTCCAGGAGTGGGGGTATGGCCTGTATCCACCTCTGCTCTACCTCAACCCCCTCCTCCTCAAGACATACCTCCAGTTCCTGTGGGCTGCTGGACTGGGCTGGGGATGATCTGCTTTTCATCCAGGGCCTCTCGCCACAGAGCTGCCGGGGAACAGCAGCCCAAGGCACACAGACAAATGGCAACCTGGATCTGGGTCAAGGATGGAATTGTCGTGTTTGAATCTCAGCCTGAAGAGGCAGCCAGCGCTGTTCAGATGTTTCCACTCAGCTTCTGGCAGAGACAGCAGGAGGAAGGAAGGTAAGAGCAGAAGAGACAGGAAGCTGCCTAAAAGCAGAGGGGAAAGGGCAGAGCTCCTGCCCTCAAGGGGGCTCCACAAAGGTCTCCTCCAGGGCCTATAACATGCCTATGGAATCAGTGTCCCCGGGATTCCTCCACCGTGCTGGCACACCGGCCTGGCTGGCTCTGTTGGAATTCATCCTTTGGGTTCCACAGAGCTAATCTATACAGCCACTTTCATGTGTAACCCAGGAAAGTGGGACAGGGGGCCCTGAGAATGGAAGCCTAGAAGGCTCACAGCATCTGTGGAAAGAGATGCTTGACTGCCAAGATTGAGAGAGAAGGATCCGTTGAGCCTGCCAAGGGGTCTCCGTGCTCTCAGTGTGTGCAGGAGTGTTAAACGTCTGAAACAGCTCAGATCTGGTTGTCTGAGACTGTCTAAATTGTGATTGGGTCATTTAAACTCAGGTATCCATGTGCGTCATTCCCTGGGGACCAGGGGTGGCTCACAGGAAGTAAGTACAGTAGGGGCCTGATGTTGTGGTAGTACATGGTATCACTGGTCACACATACGATGAGGTTGTTAAACACCCTGGGGTCACACACTCCCAAGTGGTTAGGAGGGTAAATTTTGTTATGTGCATTTTTTTTTAACCAAGATAATAAAAAGTTGGTTTTTTTTTCTTAAGAAAAGAAACAACAAAATAACCAACTCAGGGCTAAGGAAAATAAAGTAAGGAATAAAAAGAGGAGAGAAGACAGGCCTGGGATTACAGGCTTGTCATCCTAGCACTGGGGAAACTGAGGCAAGAGAATCCCAAGTTCAAGACCAACCTAGGCTACATTAGTGAGTTCAAGGGCCATCTGGGAATTTGGTGAGATCCTGTCTCCAAATAAAAAGCAAAGAGAGGGCTGGTGATACATCACAGTTGTAGGATGCTTCCTTGGCATGTATGAGACCCTAGGTTCAGTCCCTGGTACAACAAGCAGGAGAGAGGGTGTGGTGACTGAGGCTCCAGTTGGTACTGAGATCTGAGGTTTGCTTGAGCCCACTGTAGCATCTGAAGGAAGAGAAAACTCTCAGCAGCCTCTGGTTGACAAGATGGATGGAGACTCACGATGTGCTAGCCCACACCACGTTCATACCACAGCGACAGTGCTGCGGGGGTTGATGCTAGCTGTCGAGGTGGGCATGCTTCTGGGAGGGCTTCTGTGTTAGGTTGATTGAGGAGGGGAGAATACCCAAGAGTGAGTGGTGGGTCTGTTGTGCTGGGATCCTGATCTAAACACAAAGGAGAAAGGGAGTACCAAGCACTCTTGCTCATCTCTCTCTGCTTCCTTACTGTGGCTACAATTCTCAAGCTACTGCTGCCAGGCCTTCCCCAGCTCGATGAACTGTAGAGCCAAAACAAACTCTGTCTCTCTTGACCTCTTTTTTAAAAAGATTTATTTATTAATTATGTATACAATGTTCTGCCTGCACGACAGAAGAGGGCATCAGATCACATTATAGATGGTTGCGAACCACCATGTGGTTGCTGGGAATTGAACTCAGGACTTTTGGAAGAACAGCCAGTGCTCTTAATCTCTGAACCATCTCTCCAGCTCTCCCTTGACCTCTTTTTGTCAAGTATTTTACTATAGCAACAAGAGAAGCAGCCAATACAGAAACAGGACACTCAGGAGTGGGGTTATTGCTACAATAAACTTCACCATATCATTCTTAGGTTGGTGGAACTGGTTTGGGGAAACAATGTGCAAAAGTGTGAAGCTGCAGGATGCTACAAGCAGAGGCAGTGGGTCATGGGTGGGGTCTTGGAGGAGCAGGATGCCAAGAGAAATGTGGACAGTGGAGGTCCTGCTTGTGAGGCTTCAGAGGTGAACAAGGAGTCTATCAAGGACTGAGGACTGGGCTGGTTTGATACTTTCTGGCAGAGAATTTGGCTACATTCTGCTTCTGTCCTGAGAACTTGCACTAGGCTGAATTAAGCAGTAAAAGGCTAAGTCTGGCTTAGTGGTCCATTCCTTTAGTCCCAGCACTTGGGAGGCAGAGGCAGCAGATCTTTGTGAGTTGGAGGCCAGCCCAGAGCTACATAATGAGACCCTGTCTCAAAACAAACAAACAAACAAGCAAGCGATAACAAAAAAGGCTAGTTTGGAGCTCAAAAATACATAACCTCAGGATCTCCTTTGCTGAAAAATGTGACATGTCCGTGGGCTTCCAGAATTAGGACTTCTCTGGGGTGCTATCCTGATGTCTGTCACACGGGTGCATGGTTGTGGTCTTCAGGAGATCTAGGGTGAGAGGATCTGATCAAGGAACGCAGAGGTGTAGCTGGGCAAGGCTGCTTCATTCTTACTGTTCTCTCAACTTCTGCCCCCACCACCCTCAATGTCCCTCTCTGAAGTGAGACAGAAAAATGGGGAAAATTTGCAGGACATAAGAATGACAGAGGGAGGGGGAGGGGGAAGGGAGAAGAGAGGGTGGGTGAGGGGAAAATGTGACTTGTCATACTCCGGGAATCCCAGGTATCGTCCTAGCCAAAGTCTGTCATCCTGGTCAGTATTTAATTATAGCTTGATTCAAATTTTCCTCAAAATTGTGATGGTGTTCTTATTGATGCCTGGTGGAATTAATAGCAGCTGCTGAACCTCTGTGCCCTGCACCTTGCTGTCATACTGGACCTGAGTGTCAGTATGTATTAGTTTGTCACTGTGACAGAGTCCTGACAGAATCAACTTAAGACAGGTGAGGCTTATTTTGGCTCAGTGTTTCAGAGATGAAGGCTGGCTGCTCTGGGGCGGAAGTGTGCAGTTGCTGCTGCTTGCCTGCTCATCAGGTAGCACAGAAGGAAACTGGAAGCAAAATGGGGCTATGAGCCTCAGAAGTCCAACCTTAGTGATGCACCCTGCCAGCCAGGCCTCGCCTCTAACAGTTTTGGGACTTCCCAAGATAGTGCCTACATCTGGAAACAGGTGTTTAAATACATGTGGGCATTGCAGAGTCAATCCAGGGCAGCCTGATAGTACCTCAGCTCCTGGCTCTGCTGTGGGAAGCGACTTCTGCTCCTTTCACCTATACATCCGCAGGGCACCTGCGCCCCTGTGATAACTGGTCTCTCTCTCTCTCTATTTCTCCACCTCCTTTCCTCCTTTTCTTTCCCTCCCTCCCTCCCACTCTCCCTCCCTCCCTCCCTCCCTCATTCCCTCCCTCCATTCATTTTTCCTCTCTTCTCTTTCCCTCCTCTTCTTCCTCTCTCCCTTCACTCTCTAATTTGAGGTAATCCTCACATAGTGTACCACTATTTTAAAGTAAATAATCCTGGAAGCTGTGTGAAGTGGCACACACTTGTAATGCCAGCGCTAGGCTGAGGCAGAAGGGCTGCAAGTTCGAAACATTCCTGTGACAGCACAGCACCCTCACAGCGTTCTGCAGTCCTGTGACAGCACAGTACCCACACAGTGCTCTGCAGTCCCAAACATTTCCATCAGCCAAATGAAACCCCACATGCCAGCTAATTCTAATTGTCAACTTTGTACAATCACCTGGGTAAAGAGTCTGGGTAAAGAATGGGGGTGGAATGGTTGTCTTGACTATGCTAATTGGTGTGAAAAAAACCCAGCCCACTGTGGGCAACACCATTCCCTTGACAGTGGAGCCTGGACTGGATAAGAGTAAAGTAGGTGATGGACTGAAGAGATGACAGAGGGCCTGAGGTTGGTTCCCAGGGGCCAGGTCAGGTGCTCATAATCTCTAGGTCCAGGGGATCTGATGTCCTTTTCTTTGGTCCGAGTGTGTCACTCCTGTTGGACTCTCTTCTTTCTTGGTTGAGCTATATTTCCTAAGAGCCAGCACCATCTACTAAGCTGTTCAGCTGGGGTCACCAGGGCTCACTGGGGTGGACTCACCTTTTGGCTGAGAACTGTGCTCTGTGAAGATTGTTTTAGTATTTTGGAGATGCCCCTGGGGGGGGAGGAATTGCATGTCCTCTACCTACCCTCTCCTTTAAAGAGCTTTAGTTTTAAAAATTGTATGTATGTATGTATGTATGTATGTATGTATGTATGTATGTATGTAT
>OU015750.1:278766-304402 GCA_907169655.1 Acomys percivali | reverse complement strand
TGTGTGTGTGTGTGTGTGTGTGTGTGTGTGTGTGTGTGTGTGTGTGTCTGTATTCCCCTTCAGCCGCCTTTGTTTCTTAGATCCATGAATTCTTCACCCAGAGAATGCAGTACATCTGATGGTCACTGGCTTAGGATGTGCCATGTCTCTTCCTCCCTGTTTTAGTCTGCTCCTGCGGCTATAACAAAATGTCTGAGGCTGGCTAGCTTAACAACATGTATTTATTGCTAACAAAACTAGAGGCTGGGAAGTTCAAGGCCCATGCACATGCAGGTTTGGTGTAAGCATAGGGCTCGGTCTCTGTGCACAATGTGGTGCCTTGAACACTGTGTCTCTGGAGGAACAAGTGTGGTGTCTTTACTTTGGAAGGCAAAAGGGCAAACAAGGTTTGGCAAGGTCCCTGGTGACGGCATTGACCCCATTCATAAGAGTGGTATTATCCTGACTTAACCACAGCCACAGGTCTGGGGAGATGGTGCATGATGGTTCCACCCAAGCACGAGGGCCAGAGTTGGGCTCTCCAAAGCTCCCATTAAAGCTGGGCAGGTGCAGGCACCTCTTGTAAGCTCAGCACCCTAGAAGCAAAGCACTGGGACACCGGGGGCAAGTTGTCTAGATTGATCAGGAGGAAATGGTGAGCTCCGGTTCAGCAAGAGACCTTGTCTCGCTAAGTGAAGCAGAAAGTGATTGAGGAGGATGCCTGCCTCAATGTTGGGCATCTAGACGTGTGCACACACATGCACGTGCATGCACATAACTACACCCCTACATATGCAAGCATGGGTTTACACATGCGCAAACAGGAAGGAATTGAGTGGGAACACACAAAAAGCCCAGCACTGGCCTTTATAAGTCATGCCTCCAATGGCTGCCCCAGCTGCAAGGCTGGAAGGCCCTCCCCTGCCCTGCCTGGCCAGCAGCAATGTGCTTTTTATGGGAACCCACTGTGCCTGTCACTTCCCAGGTCCACATTGAGTAGGAGCTTTCACACTTTGGCTGCTGGCTTGGGCTACACAGGGACACACCTTGTGCCCACTCGGCACTGCGACAATTCATACAAGCTAGGGATGGGCCCCACCTCTCGCTCATGCTAAGTGAATGCTCCACCATTAAGGGACACGCCTGTCCAAGGGAAAGTTGAGTTTTATTGAGTTCCCTTCCAAGCCTCTTGGTACACACGCATATGCTCTATTCCGAACTGCATGCTAAGTGGCGGAGGAAACACCTGCTCTCCGCACTTGGGCCTTGGAAGGACTTTCCTGGATGACTTGGCTGCGATCAAGACCTAAGCTGTCCCTGGGAGTCTCATGGAGAACTGCCTCAACTACCTTCCCAGGAGCTCTTCTGCACGATTTCTGGCTGAGGCTCTTCGCTGCTCTTCAGATTCATTTAAAGGGCCTGAAAAAATATTCCCTCACCATTAAAGAAGAAGGAGAGGAGGAGGAGGAAGAGGAGGAGAAGGAGGAGGAGGAGAAAGAGGAGAAGGAGGAGGAGGAGGAGGAGGAGGAAGAAGAGGAGGAGGAGAAAGGCCAAATAAACCCCAGAAACTTCTTAAGCCACTGACCTTACCTCCAGTTTGTTCCAAGGCCCTGATGGAGACCTCAGATCCCATCCACATCTCTAGCTAGCACTGTGTTGGACTCTTGTGCTTATTGTCTGTACACACAGCCAGCGCCAGGTCATGGCCATTGATCCCCTTGTCAATGCCCTCTTTATCTAACCTCAGATGTCTCCAACCCTGCTCCCTCCACCTCCTAGACGCTGACTTCCCATACCCACCCCCCTTCTTGATGTTCTAGATGCATGTGTGTCCCCTCCGCTTACCTGAATGGCTGGCCTCAGGAAGGACCTTGTCCTTCTGTGAGCTTCAGTTTCATTGATAACATGGAAAAACAGCAAAGGGAATTTATCGCGTTCTCTTTATCAGTTGCGAGAAGTAGCCTAAGCCACAGCAGGGATCCACAGGAAGGAAAGCTGTGTTTGATTGACAGTGCTGCCTGTGGGACGGAGAAGGAAGCAGGGTAAGCAGGCCGCCATTATCCTCCGCTGTCTTCTGAAGTCCATAACTTCATCTCCAACCTCCCTCAGCCCTTCCACACCTGCCCCACGCTGCTTCTGCAGAGATGAAGCACACCGTGACCTTGGCTGAGGAGACTGAGCTTAGAGAAGCTGTCTTTCTCAGGCGCCCGCTGCATAGGTGGGCAGGCTGGTGTGGAGTGAAAAGCCTGAGTGAGTCATTGAGTTTGGGGGTTCTAGGGTTCTGGACTCCCACCACCAAGTGGAGAACATAGTGGTGCAAGAGCTGGCCTGCAGAAGCAACTGTGGCGGGGGATGGCGTCTTCCTCACTTGTGGACCTGCCTCTTGCTCGAATGGAGGGAGAGGATGCAGACTATCTAGCTTCCCCACAGCTCAAGCAGCATCCCCTCCCTGGCTGGCTGCCCTACAGCTGAAGGCGGATGCGTGCGTGCGTGCATGGGGTGGGTGTCCTAGAAGCCTAAACATATGCGCGGTGTGGTCAGATAGGACATTGGCCACCAAGATTCTACTCTGAGTGTACATATTAGGAGCTGGTCTGGTTGCTGCTATGTACCCTGAAATGTTTGTAACCTTGCCTAAGAGCTTATTCCTGTTTGGCCAATAAAAAGCCACCACACCTGGGCAGGCAAATGGGATAGGCATGGCTAAGGTTCGAGGGCTTTTGGGAGGGGGACCAGAGGAGGAAGGGAGGAAAAGGAAGGTGCTATATGTTAGATGGAGAAGAAGCACATGGATGGCATGGATGATTTGGCCCAAATGAAGAATGTTAGCAAATATTTGGGATTATGGATGGGAGGTAGCTCAGTAGAAAGTATTAGAAGCTGATGGCATGGGATTGAGGCACGGTATGGGATGCCTGCCCCAATATGGGAGGTAGTTTAGGGGATTAAGCTCTACCTTGCCTCAGGTTAACTAAGGCTATTGTAAAATATAACAGGTGTCTATGCCTTCATTGATTGCTAGCGGGTTAGAAAACATTGCAGTAATAATACTTCCAGGGCTAATAATAAACATTAGGCCCTACTTATAAACTAAGTGCAACAGGTACAGCTGATGCATGGCGCATCTCAAAAGTGAAGAACATTCCTTTTCTCACATGCTGTCCTTCCCTTGCAGAGGTTTGACTAATTCATCCGTAATACTCTCAAGGATTGCTGGGCGTGGTGGCGCATGCTTTCCCAGCAGTAAGGAGACAGAGGCAGGCAGATCTCTGTGAGTTCAAGGCCAGCCTGGTCTACAAAGCAAGTTTACACACACACACACAAAAAAAACAAAAACAAAATACTCCTACGGCTTGATATAGAACAGAACCCAGGAAGGCTTAGTGATGAATGGATTTTGTCTTATGCTAGGAGCTTACACAATAGCTTTATGGTATCATTTTCTTGTGTGCAGCATCAGAGTTGACAGAGGACCCCACATGCCTCCAACTTTGTGATGAGAGCCAGTTCCATCTGGTTTTGTCTTAGAAAGCTCCACCCCTTATGGAAAATGGATTAAGATGTATAGCCTCTGACCTAATTCACCACCCTCCCTGGTGATTAGTCTGGAGGTGGGGGTGTCCCAGCCAGCCCTCTCCAGAGCAAACCCCCTCCACTCACCCTTCAGGGACGGGCTATTGGTCAGGCTTGCTCTTTCTGTTAACTGTTGACTCACAGTCTGAAAATGTGCTCAGGGCCCAGTTGTGGCCAGCGAGCCTCAGCGGACTTCTGTGGGAGGACTTCGTTTCCAAGCACGTGCCGTCGTCAGCACCTTCCTGCCAGCTGCACAGCAACCTTCCTAACGGGACCCCCGTGTTCCAGCTTAGCCTTTAGCCACAGGCTTTGGCTCAAGACCTGGTAGAGGGGGACAGAGGGAGAAAGCCATCTGGAGAGGAATCAGTGTTCAGACTAGAAAGGAAATTGCGTTGGGATGATCGAGACAGCAAAAGGGAGAGAAGCTTGCATGGCCAAGTTCAACGGAGGGGGACTGAGCAGGCTGGGGCCAGCATTGTGACTACAAAGGGCTATGCTCTGCTGATGCTGGGGTCTCTCCCAATCTAGACAACAGTGGGAGAGTGTTTCTTCTTCTTCTGCCTCCTTAGGCACCAGGAGTCTAGGCAGGCGCAGATTGCCACTCCAGAGATATTTTGGATCCCCAAAACCATAGTGGGGAAGGCCAGAGTGAATATACCAGGTTCTTCCATGTAATCCACATGGCTAAGCTGCCCAGACAGGCACCCAGCCTCACTCACGGTAGGTAGGCCACCCTTGCATACGTTATAGCATCATCCTTCAACAGTCCTTTGGGTCACTAGGTGCCGTTTACCCTTTTAGTACTTGCCTGAGGGTAAGTGCAAAAGGCCTGGCCCTTTACTTCAGTGTCCCTGTGGTTGGCTTAGCACCATGAGGCACACACGAAGGCCATGCCTATGTCTAGAAGATGAGGTTCTGGATGCAAGAGGCAATCAGCTGAAACACCTAGCCAAAGACACTTCCCGCAGGCTTGAGCAAGATAGAGGCTTTGCCCCTTCTGTTGAGTGGAAGAGAATAGGTAGGGCTAGGCAAGGTGATGCCAGGGGTAGCCAGGAGCACAAGCTGTGGTCCATAGTGTGGCAGCGAGTGGTTGTTGAGGGCCTTCAGCTCAGCTGTGGGCGGGAGGTGTCAGGAGACTGGACTGTTGTGGGGCAGTGGGTACATTTCTCACAGCACCGCCTGCTGCATCCTACCCAGCTTTTCCACAGCTCAGTGGCCCAAGCAGTGGGTGTGACAGAGGGTTCTCCTCGGGGGTCCATCTGAACAGCTTGCTGCTCAGCAGTGATGACACTTGTACCCAGATCTGCAGGTAGCAGGCACCACATGAGTACCTACTGTGTGTCCAGTCTGGATTCCTGCCAGGCAGAAGGAACATGGACCAGCCTCCTTGTTGAGTTAAGAAAGCATGGCAGGAAAGCGGGGCCAGGGAGCCATTCTGCACCTTCTCTTCTGTTCTCCTGGATGCCAGCTGCGCTGTGATGATTAGGAGGGAGGGACAGGGCACCTCCCAACCTCTGTGGCCTTAGGTGCTTAAGTGGCATCTCACTGCTAATATTGACGGTCCACTTGGCAGGGTCTAGAATCACCCAGGAGACAAACCTCTGGGCATGTCTGGGGAGAGGATTTGTAAACTGTGTTAACTAAAGACCTACCCTAGTATGGGTGGTGCCATCGTGCAGGACAGAGTCTTGGACTGAATAAGAAGGACGAGGTGCACAGAGAACACTGACATTCATCTCCCTCTGCTTCCTGGCTGTGGGTGCCAGGTGAGCAGCTTGCCTCGTATTCCTGTCACCATGCCTTTCACACTGTGATGGGTGGAACCTCTGAACTGTGAGCCCGAGTGGGTCAATTTTTTTTTCTCAATATAAGCTAGAGTCATCTGGGAAGAAGGAACCTCACCTGAGAAAATGCCTGTAGACAAGTCTCTGGGACATTTTATTGATTGATGATTGATGTGGGAGGGCCCAACACACAGTGGCAGTTACATCTTAGGTCCCGGGTGCTATAAAAAAGCAGGCTGAGCAAGCCAGTAGGCAGCATTTTTCTGTGGCTTCGGCTTCAGTTCCTGCCTCCAGGTTCCTGCCTCGGGTTCCTGTCCTGACTTCCATGATGGACTCTAAATCATGAGCCAGATAAACCCTTTCCTCCCCAAGCTGCTTGTGGTCATGGTGTTTAGCAGAGCAACAGAAACCTAATGAGCCCCTAGCATGCCCTTCCTCAGGTCTATTACTCTGTCACACAAGTGAGAAACATGGCATGTCGCAGAACGTCATCCTTTGAGCAAAATGGCCGCGTTCTTCATCACATCAGCTGTGTCTGCTAGGAAATGTGTATCACTGTGGGATCTGTGGACTCTTGGCACCCCCTCATGGAAGGAAGTGTGCGCAGGGTTATTGGACCCTCACCTTAGTAACAAGACATTCCAGCCACCATTTGTATGCAAATTTCATGCTAATTGCACATGATTCAGGAAGGGCTTAGGAGGAGCTAGAGTTTATAGGCTGGGGAGGCTTAACTGAGGGGCTTCCATCTAAGTGGTATGGGGGGCGGGGCACTGTCATCCGTGCAGGGTCAGACCTCCCAGTGTAGCAGCTTGAGGATCACCCATGCTTCAGGGCCCAAACCTTTACTTGTGTTCCGTAAGCCCAATAAACTCATTGGTTCCCCAGTTCCCCAGGGTAACCTTTGATACCATGGCACTTTAGTCAGTGGGACTTCAGTAGGCCTGACAGACATTGTTTAGCATCTCCCTAGGGAAGGATTCTGTAGTAGGATATGACTGGCATTTCCAATAAAGCCAGTCCCTAAATAACAATGCTAATCCAGGAGGGCTTGCTCTTATGACTGACACCTCGGAAAGGACCTGCTGTTTATTATTGCACCAATGGCTTGAGCTTCACAGGGACCTTTGAATCACAGGCTGTCCTTGCAGGGTTGACAACGTGCTGCCGGTTCCATTGCTAGTCTTCCTCAGTTAGCTGCATACACAGGTCATTGAGCTTTGGGCTCCCCAGCTCCTTCTGGACCATTAAGCAGACCCTCCAAGTGGAGGTCCAACATGCCTACAGGTCGGCCTCGCCTCTGCCTATGGCCATGGCAGAGGTCACCAATCCGTTGCTGAGCTTGTTCCCACTGAGGGGAGCTGGTTTGGAGGTCTCCTGACCCTGAGTCTTTATACTCAGCTCTAGGGTCAGCCACAGCCACAACCCAGGTGAGACAGATTCCCGGGCTGTCCTGGCCGAGGGTCCATACATTCCTGAGTGTGCGTGACGAGCAGCGAAGGCGGCAGAGCTGAGTGTGCTGGCCTTTGTCTCCTGAGGACAAGCTGTGGAATGTGAGCCCTGGGCAGGGGCCAGAGGATCGCCTGTGAAGGAGAGGAGGTCCTGGCTGGGCATCTGGACACCAGACGTGAGAGGCTTAGCTCATCCCAGGACTGGGCCAAGCTCTCCCCGAGGCTGCTGGAGGCCACTCGGCCTTGGGGGCTGGGGGAAGGTCAGGCTGAGGTTTGAACTGTCAGCCCAGGGAACAGCGGTCTGCACATGTTATGTCCTACCGGGCAGAATATCCTTCTGCCATGCTGTGCCTGGTCCTGGGTTCTCAGTTGCTCTGGCACCAGAGGATGGAGGAATCTCTGGGCTTCACTGTACTGGTGGATTCTGATTTTGAAAAGACCAGCAGTTCTTAAAACTGCACAGATGTGGGGTTAGCCAGGGCAATGTGACACAGTGGCGTGAACATGTGTGGAAAGGTTCAGAAAGAAATATAAGAAAGATCACAGGAATTTATCACTTAGCCCTAGAACTTTTTGCAAACTTTAGTAAACTACCATGGTCTGGAAGCAAGGCCCTTGGACTTCAGACAAAAGCACCCCTGTTCAGTGCCCGGGAGCTGGCTCTGTTGGGGGCTGCTGCGATTCTAAGGCAGTGGTTCTCAACTTTCCTAGCAGTGCAGCCCTCTAATACAGTTCCTTGTGTCGTGGTGACCCCCAATCATAAAATCATTTTTTGTTGCTGCTTCATAACTGTAATTTTGCTACTGTTATAAATGGTAGTGTAAATACCTGTGGTTTCTTATCTTTTCTTTTTTGGTTTTTCAAGACAAGATTTCTCTGTGTAGCCTTGGCTGCCCCGGACTCACATTGATTTTTCCTGATAGGATTTCACTGTGTAGCCTTGCCTGGCCTCCAACTCAAAAAGATCTGCCTGCCTCTGCCTCCCAGAGCACTGGGGCTATAGGTGTGCACCACTGTGCCAAGCATAATATCTGTGCTTTCTGACGGTCTTGGGTAACCCCTGGGAAAAAGTCATTTGATCCTCAAAGGGGTCTTGACCAACAGACTGAGAACTGCTGTTTTAAGCAGTTCACATTGGAGGAACCTTCCCTCTTCTCTCGGTGACCTCTCTGGGACATGAGTCTCCCACAAGAAGCTTCCATTTTCATGAAGTCAAGACCAAGTCATGTGAGCACAATTTGGGAGCCACTGAGAACCTTTGTGGCAACTTTCTGCTCCATTTAGGAACAATGTGGCTGAGCCCACCTGTCTGGAAAGTGGTGACTTCACCTTGTCAACACTAGGGTAGGGTTGGAGTACAGGTTCCAGGAACTGTGGGGGACTAGGTAGGTGGGAGAAACCATGGCTGTCTTCAGGCAGCTGCAGTCACTCCTTCACATAGCTGGGGAGATGAGATCCCAGGAGGCAGTGATTCCCAAGGTTTGCAGTGTTCAGCTCTGCACCCCTGAGCTATGTGTTCCTCAGAGAAGATGACACCCACCAGACATGAGGGCATTTCAGAGCTAAAGCTGGGGAGGGGGCTGTCACAGATGCTGTTGGACTGTGAAAGGCCAGGGCAAGTTTGCCAGCACAATTGGGTGTGGAGCCAATAGCCTGTCCAACTCAGACCACGTCAGCCCAGGATGTGGCCTCCGGCCCAGATGGCCTGGCCACTTCTATATGTTATCCATCTGTGAAGATATGTTTCTGCAAGAAAACAGATTTATGTAAGAATGTTGGGCTCTGAGATACCCCTGGGGGTGGAATGTTCTAGCAGAACAGGAAGTAAGTAGGGGCTGGCCTGCCTTCCTCAGGCACCACACCAAGATTAGGAGGTCCCCGCCCTGCCAATGGATGGGTGGAAGAGCCACTTGGCTGACAGATGTGTACTGAGGCGTGAGAGGGACTGTGTGTGGTAACAGTAAGTGTGTCGAAGAATGGCCTCATTTCTTCCTGTCTCCAAGCTTAGCTGCCCTTGAGCTGTCACACTGGAAGTATTCTGCTACCTGCCGCCATATGCAATCGAGTGTATTACCTGTTTTCTGTCCTTGCTGGGATTTAGTTTCTTCCTATAAACAGCTGGATGAGGGTAACGTTAGTGGCTTTTTGTTTGTTTTGTTTTTGTTTTCTTTTCTTTTTTTTGTTCTTCAAGTAGTCCTGGCTGTCCTGGATTTGCTTTATAGACCAGGTTGTCCTCGAACTCACAGATACTCCTGCCTCTGCCTCCCAAGTGCATAATGTGGGTGTTTTCATAGTCTCCTTTTGTTGTTGTTTTGAGACAGGGTTTCTTGAAGCTTAGGCTGGTAGATGATAACTTTGATCTGGTCCCCCTGCCTCTAACTCCCTTCCCGAGAGCTGGGATCATAGGTGTGTACTGCCATGTCTGGCTATTTTATTTGCTCATAGAATTTATCTTTATTTATTAATGTAAGTATTTTATCATAGGAAGGTTTGTGTCTGGGTGTGCATACATGTATGTTGTGTATATATACATGTGCACAAGTGTGTTATGTGAATGTGGGTCTGTGTATGCATGCATATGTATTTGTGGTGTGCTGGCCTCTGTGTGCACACGTACATGCTAGAGGTTGACATCAGGGTATCTCTCTATAGTGCACCACCTTAGTTTTTGTGATAAGGTCTCTCACAGAACCTGCAGCAACATTTTAACTGCATTGGGATGGCCAGAAATATGCTTGTCTCCACCAACCCTCTCCCTACTGAGGCCCCATCTGGATTGTAGGTAGGGTCTGGGCATCCAAACTCATACTTGCACAGTGAGCACTTTGCACACTGAGCTATCTCTTTAGCCTGCATTTTATATAGAAAGCTACTACATTTATTTATTTGTATGCCACATCTTCCATGTGGAGATCAGAGAACTGATCTCTAAGAGCAAAGTTCTGGGGATTGAACTCAGGTCACTGGGCTTGTCAGCAAGCTTCCTTACCCATCGAATCTCCTGGTTCATTTTTTTATTTGTACATTTTATGGAATATGGTGTGACTTTTAGGGGAAACAGGGTCTCAATATTTAATCTAGGGGAGGGGGAGTAAGGGGGCTGTCTCTGAAAAGAACTCTGTTGCCCTCGATTTGATCACTGCCCTCTAGGCTCCCCTAAGGTCCTGTTGGAACACAGAGGAAGGGGGCACAGGCTATCCAGATGAGACCTGATAGGCTGTTGTCAGATGGTGGGGAGAAGGACCACCAGTCAGAGGTCAAGGGGAGAGGAATAGAATGGAAAGGGAGGGAGAGCGGGAACAGGAAGATAAGAGTGAAGGTATTTCAATCGGGATGTAATGTGAATGAATTATAATAATAAAAAATTAAAAAAAGAAAGTGCTATTGCAGGCTGTTTGGGGTAATTAAGTAATACAAGTTGTTAGTTGATCAACTCATGGTTATGTCAATTACTAGTCAATTTTTATCACAAGAATATACATTCTAGGTTTAGCAGGTAGATAGGAGTCTATGGATAGATAGATAGATAGATAGATAGATAGATAGATAGATAAATAGATAGCTAAATAGATAAGATAGATATAGTCAGATAAGGTCTTCCAAAACCTCAGAGACCAACAGAATATGGCATTTAAAGATTTTTAAAAAGTATTCTTTGACCATAAGAAATATTAACTCCTGGTAACACCCAGCCTACCTCAACCTCCTTATGGAGAAGGCTTCAAATGTAGCAAACAAGCCACTGGGCAAAATGTCCTCGTTTCAGCCACAGACAGAATTCTGCCTAAAAGGGGGGAAGCTTGGATACAGGCAGAGTCAATGGCCAAACTCTGCCAAGACAAGGTAAACAAGTCCTCAATAATTCCTGCTTCACAAATATGTCTGTCAAATATACTGGGCCAGAAGGCTGAAGAAGATGCTCCAATGTTATAGAGAGTTTTGGGTGACTGTTCAAATTAAACTGTCTCTGTCATTTTTTTTTTTCATTTTGGAAGTTGCTAACCTGTACTCCTGTTTATTCCTTCTCAAGTCTCCAATGTGTTTGAAGACCAGATAGTTTAGTTTTAAAAGTAAGCTTAGTTGTTTAGGGGTTAAGATGATGTTAGGTCTAGACAGATGTTTTAAGTTAATAGAGATGAGATATGATTGATACTGATTTACATTCAGAATTATAGACTCACCAAGATAAGAAAGATGTTTTCTTCGTGGTTGCCAAATACAAATAGCCAAAACACTCTGAAAATAACAGTTATAAAATTCCTGATTATTTTGTGGTTCTTCCTGTTGTAGGTAGTTTATTATATATATGTGTAATAACATAAATACATATGTAAAAAAAAGTAAAGTGATCCAAAAATGAAAAAAAATGTAGTCTGAACTGGCCTTACAATGATCTTTTTTTCTCCACTTCTGAAGTGGTAGGTTGACAAGTGTACCCCACCATTCTTGGCCATGGTGTGACCAATGGTTAATATCATATACAGTTTATCAAGGTAGCTAGTATAGTCATAATTTCTTATATTTATTTTTAATTATATATATGTATGTGATGGCTGGTCATGGCTGCCAACACATCTTCTGAGGAATTACCTCCCTCAGATTGGCTTGTGGGGAACTGTGTGGGACGTTTTCCTGACTGTGAGCTGATAATGAAGTGCTGAACTAGCTGTGGTAGTGCTGTCCCTAGGCAGGTGGACCTGAGGGGTTTACAGCTGGTTCAGGCCAGCTGAGTAAGCCTGAGGAGCAAGCCAGTAAGCAGCATTCCTTTGTTGGCTTCTGGTTCAAGTTCCTGCCTTGACTCCCCTCGGGGACAGACTGTCACATGGAAGCATAAGCTGAGACAAACCCTTTCCTCCTTTACATAGGTGGTTGAGTCAACAGAAACCTTCCTAGAACAGAAATTGGTGATAGCAGTGGGGTGTTTCTATGACATTGGTTCTTTTTGGGGGTGGTATTTTTGTTGTTTGTGTTGCAGGACATGGAAACATTTGGAAATGCAGCTGGAAAAGCTGTTGAGTTCTCAGAGCCTAGTGGGCTGGGGTGGGAGTTTGGAAGACAATGCAGAGAGACGCAGATGATGGAGACTTGGTTTAGGAAGTTTCCGGAGGAAGTTTGAGAGTCCCTCAAAATTTCTCTGGAGCGATTCTTATGATACGCTTTAGTTAAGAACCTGAAGCTATGGTCAGGTTGGGTTGAGCCATCCGCAGGGAGTAACAGGAGAGCAGCACCACTGAGGTGCAACCTTTTCTTTATTGGGACATTCGAATGTCCCTTATGACCCTAACATGGTTCTTGAACTCACCAGGAGCCCTGCTTGGGATAGGTGACCCACTACCCGTGCCCTTGAAATTGACCTGGAGGAGGAAGGTTAAATTCACATTGAAACAGCACAAATGCCACCAGGCTGGTGACAGTGAGTACACCTGGCAAGAAGCAGTGTTTTGGGAAACATCCTCCCCATTGAGGGAACGGACAGGACGAGCCTTGCTCACCCACCAGGACTTGGCACTCTGCTCCTCTGGAGATGAGTCTCATGCGCACCAGGAGGTAGAGGCCGTGGCTCCAAGCCATTTGGCCAGTGCTCAGTGCCCATCAGAGCATGGCATGTCCATGAGATGAAGTGCTATGCCTTGGAACAGAGAAAGTATGACAGAACAAAACCCACAAAGCCGCATGCATCCAAACAGGAGTAAACTGAACTCAGGAACAACACAAACCTGAGCACATTACTCTGAGGACGCGAGAAGGCATCGAAGAAGCCTGACCTCATGAGCTCGTGTATGTACCATTCAGACACAGACAAAACCTAGCTGTGTGGTTAGGGCTGTGTAATTAGTGTAACTCAAAGGAAAAGAAGGAGGCAATTACCATAGCACCTACACCAGGCCAGTGCTCGGAGCTATGCTGAGCTGCCTGGCCAAGGCCGGTGAGTATGTCATGCTTGCTGACATCAGAAGGGACTTGCAGGAGTCAGTTCCCCTTCCACCCTGTGGGTCCTGGATGCTGAGTTCAGCCTTTCAGTCTATCTCACTGGGTCCTATTGTGTCTTTTGACCTGAGAGTTAGATCCATGGATTTACATATTCTTTGCATGTATGTATATGTGTGGACATGCGTACACACATGTACATGTGTACATGTGTGTATGGAGGCCAGAAGACAATATTCAATGTTGTATCATACCTCAAGCAGTTCTCCTACTTATTATTTGTTTAATGACACAGGATCTTTTACGGATCTGGAGCTCCCTCATTAGCTAGGCTGGCTGGTTTGGGATCCTCCTCTCTCCAGCATTCCCCCTGCCCCAAGCACTGGGGTTTTAGGTGGGTACCATCATGCCTGCCTTAGGTGAGTACCATCATGCCTGCCTTTAATGTGGGCAATTGAGGCTAACCTCAGGTCCTCACGCTTGACGACTGAGCCATTTCCTTCTGGGATGTAACTCTCAAGTATGATGGGTTCAGGGAAGCTAGGGGTCAAGTAAGCTTCCCCCGATTCTACCCTGGACCTGCAGACAGACGGGGCTATAGGCAGCCCCCACTCTACCACCAGTTCTGCCTGAGTGTTTTATATACACAGTTGTGGCCCTGTATCCTTTCCTCTCAGCTGAGAGGCCAGCATCTTCCTTTGTCTTCTGGCTCAACAACCTTCCATTGTAGCGATGCTATCTGTTCAGTCAACATGTTTTAGGTGCTCATGTGTACTGTCTCAGCTGAGGGTCAGAGGCACCTGTGGTTATATGCTGTGTGCAGGCCTTTGACAAGATATCACAGATCACCATGGAGTTACAGGGCCTCAAAACAAAGAGATAGGACCTGCTGCCTAGTGTGTGCTCTGCACTGTGCAGAACAATGATGCCACTGATACTCCAGGAAGTGCTAATTTATAGACAGATTTTGCTGTTGGAAGCACCATTTATCCCAAGGTGTGATTTGGCTTCTGGCTCTGAGAAGCATTGAGGGTGATAACTAAACAAGATGAAACCTTAAGGAACACCGAGACTGGTGTGCAGTGGAAGTTTTGGTTTCTTTAAAAACTCAATTATGTTATGTAGGCATATTTTTGTTTTAATCCCAGGTGTGGGATATGTGGCTGCTTTAGTTTGCCCACAGCTATTATCTATGATTGTCTTGCACTCTGAGAGGAGTGTGACCTTTGCCAGCTGCAGATAATTTAATTCTGAGGACTCTGAGGGGGTATAAATGTCAGAGCCCAGAGAGGGATCGGGGGGCTCTGAGAAAGAAGAGCACTGCTGCTCTCCCTGCTGCTGCTGTTCACCATGCTGCTGAGTTTGCTGCTTGCTGTTTTGCTGGACTGTGGATATCCTGACATGAAGATTGGACTTGGCCCAAGGAACTAAGTCTAAGGAGGTCTATGTCCTGTTTCCCATCTAATACTCTTTCTCTCATATCTAGTGTTGGGGTGTTGGAAGTGATAAGAGTTGGAAGGAAGATAGAGGCATAAGAACTCAAGTAAAATAGATTTAAAAATACATGCAACACTGGTGGAATCAGACATGGCCCGTAATGCATGCAACATTAAAAATATTTGACTGACATCTCAAGTCACAGCAGGACTTAGCACATCCTTTACCACTGGGGCTTGACAAGGCAGTCCAGCGAAGGAAAAGGGATTCAAAGGCAGGAAACAGAATCAGAGACAGCCCCTACTCCTGCTGTTAGGGGACCTACAGGTTGATCAAGTTGTTCATCTGCTACATATCTGTAGGGGGTCTAGGTCTAGCCCATGCGTGCTCTTTGGTTGCTGGTTCACTCTGTGATCTCCTATGGGCCCAGGTTGGTTTACTTGGTAGTATCCCTTGGGGCCTCCCCTTCTCTGAGAAGAAGGAGAGGAAGAACAGGGAAAGTGAACATGGGGGTGGGACTGGGAGGAGAGGAGGGAGGGGCCTGGGATCAGGCTGTAAAGAGATTACATAAGTAAAAAAAGAAATACTTGACTGAGAATTTTGGGGTAAATCAAGAACTGAAAAAGCAAGTTGAAAATTAGAAATTAAACATGGGCCTCCCAACCCTTCATGGCTGATCAGCACAGTGGCAGTGTGCTCCAGAAATAGATAGTCAGAAGACAGGGCAGAAGAAAACATCCGGGTGCCATGATAGGCAAAAGCATAGGAAATATAAAAAAATTATATTTTTATATAATAATAGGGATGAATGGGAAGAAGAGATTAGGGTGGAGGGATGAGGAGAGGGTTCTGAGGGTAAAAGGGCTTGTTTTAAAAGCACAAAGAAGTGGGTGCAATCCCTAGCAGCCACATAAGAAGCCGGACATGGCCATGTGCGTACCTGTAACTCTACAGTTATGGCGGGTGGAGACTGGACCTGGGACTTGACAGCTGCTTGCTGAGCTACTGATTTAGTAAGAGATCCTGACAAGGAAAGGAGATGGAGAGTGATAGAACAGGACACTTGTCATCCTTCTCTGGCCTCTGCACATGTACCTGCATACTCACACACGCACATACACACACACAAACACAAACACACACACAGACATACATGTCTACACGCGCATGCGTGCCCCTCTCTTTCTGTCTCTGTCTCTTTTTCTCTCTGTCTCTGTCTCTGCCTCCACCCCTCCCCCTAGCCCCAGCAGCATGTAGAACACTTGGAACTGCAGCCCCAGGATGTGTGAAAAGGAGCAAAGAGGTGGAAATGATACTTGATGAGAATTTCCCTGACTTCAAAGGCAAGAAGCCACAGATTTAAGAAGTGTTGTAGTCTGAAGCGAAATAAATTAAATAGAAACTATGCTTTACATAGAGTGCAGTAAAATCTACTAAAATCCAAAGACAAAGAAAAATGTATTATTTATGACCAGTCAAAGAAAAACAGTTAACCATAAGTAGGTAGCCAAATCTCTCACCAGAGATAGTAGAAACAGACTCAGGGGAGGGAGAGCTTCATGGAGCTGGAAGAAAAGAGGGGTGGGAACCCAGAACAGATTCTCCAGCAATGGACACACAATAAGAATGGTTTTAGGCCATGAAGACCAAGAAAATTTATAATCTGATTAGCATTAAATGAAACACATTGTGCTTCAGGGAGCCTAGGAATATGGGACCATCGCCTACTCCTCCTCACAAGGGCCCATGGAAAAGCAAAGCAGGATTCCACCAGCTTCACCCCAGGGATCCAGTGGCTTTACTGGGCTTACTTGTAAAGCATGGATGAGGGTTACTGACAGAATAGTGGGTGACCCCAGGAGAGCACTGGGAAATCTTCACTCATCAGGGATGATGGTTATGGGGCAGGGGAAGCAATAGCTTATCAAAAGAGATACAAAAGAAAAAAATTAATATAATTGGCAAAGAAATGGACTTTTTAATTTAAACAGCTTTGGGTCTGGTAGCTTGATCATACAATTCTTCTAACTAGTCGTTAAAGTGCTGATCACACATGAGTTCTTTGAGAGAACAGAAAGAATGACTCTAACTCTGTTTATGAGGCCATGACATAAAATCTAATGAAGATTTTACACAAAGGGAAATGCATAAGTTGATATGTCTCATGGACATAGATATAAAGATCTCAAGCAAAACACCGACAGACTCAATTTGGATAAATAATATAAGGCGTGTTACACAGGGTTATTTTAGTGTTTAAAATTGCTAAGCAACGGCATGCTGTACGTAACCAGGACTGAGCAGACCAAAGAAATCAAAGGGAACCTCATTAGTCTAGAGAGGGAATTTTCAAAGCAAACAAGAAAAACCATGAGCAGTAGCAAGTATCCATCACTGTGTGAAACATGAGAATTGCCTTCTGAGAATGGAGCAAGGACGTTACCACAGAAATGCCCTCTGCAGCCTCTGGAGAGAACAAGCAGGTACCAGCATCCGAAGTAGGAGAGAGAGCATCTCCAGAGCATCTCCCATCACCCCCCATGGTATGTGTGCAGCCAGAAGCCAAAAGATGGTGTTGTAAAACTGCTGGAAATAGAAGTGAATCTGCCAGTGTGGAGGTGTCCATGAGTAGGATATGCTAAAGAGGTGGAGGCAGGAGGTTTACAGGTTCGAGGCTAGCCTGAGCTACACATGGCTCAGCAGTTCAGAGCACTTGCTGCTCCTGCAGAGAACCTGAGTTCTGTTTCCAGACCCCACATGAGGGCTCACAACACTTTCTAACTTCAGTTCTAGGGCATCCAGTGCCCTCTTCTGGACTCCAAGGCACTGCACACTTGTGGTATACATACATTCATGCAGGTAAAGCACTCATACACATGCAATAAAAGAAATAAATCTAATACTTAAAAAAATTGAATCTGTCCAGAGTATGACTAGAATGTCCTGGTAAAAATAAATTGCATGGGGCTGGAGAGATGGCTCCGTGATTCCTTGTTGTTTTTCTAGAGAACCACAGTTTCCCCCCAGCACTCACATGGCAGCTCACACCTGTCCATAACTCCAGTTTCAGGAGGATCACATGCCTTCTTCTTGCCTACATGGACATTGCACACACATGATACACATATACATCCAGGCAAAGCATACATGCACATAAAATAAAGAAATCTATTGAAAAGAAAAAGAAAGGGAGTGAGGAAGTGGGGATGAAGGAAGGGAGGGAAAGCTGCATGGATGAAAAAGTACACCGCTACATCATGTGTCTGATGAAGAGTCGGTTATAGAAACCCATGGACCATTGTGTGTTTTATCTCCTCTCAGAGAACTGAAGCCAGATCCCAGCAGGATTGATAAACTGACCCTAGAATTTATATGGAAGTGCCAAGGGACAATAATAATCTAGAGAATATTAAAAAAGAAACAAACAGTGAGACTTGCTCTGTCTACTAAAACGCTGGAGAACAGTAAAAGAGTGAAGTGTTTCCCCAGAGCAGGCCAAGGGGACAGAGCACAAGGGACTCATGTGGCCCTAGGCCTGGCTCTGGTAACTTTAATATATAAACCGGTGGTTGTTCACCTGGGAAGAGATGGTGAGACAGAAATTGTGACAATGACATCACACCCAAGAGTGACCGAGGGCAGCACTGGAAGAAACACACCTTCCAGTAGGCAGTATGACTTTGTTGATGAAGGTGTGTGTGTGTGTGTGTGTGTGTGTGTGTGTGTGTGTGTGTGTGTGTGTGTGCACGCGCGTGCGCACACATCCTCACCAGGACACACGTCGAGTCATCAGAAAGCAAACAACTGATAAGCCACACTGCATTATAACTGAAAATACAGTTCCTCAAAAGACCCACTAAGAATGAACCAGAGACTCGAGTGTACCCTACAGGACTTGAACTTAGAATGCTGCATGTCAAACTCTGACAAAGCCGCAAACCACTCACATGTTAACTGGAAAGTCAGTGTTGGAGTAGGAGCCTCAGAAAACGGTATTTGAATGTGATGCTTAATACTGAACGTCAGCTTGACAGGATGTAGCACTGCCACAAAGACAAGGCTCTGAGCCTGAGGGGAGGAGGCGTTCTCTATTGATGTGGGAAGATACACTTTCACCATAGCCACCACCATTCTACGGATGAGAGCCTGAAGTCCTGGAGAATGGAAGCCCTTATCTCTCTGCTTCCTGTGTGTGGATGGAATGTAAGCAGCTAGCTTCCTGCAGCCAGGCTGGGCTCTGTCCCTCTGGAACTGAAAGGCAAGTGGAATGCCTTCTTTTGCGGATCATCAGAGCAACAGAGAAGTAACTAACAGGTGGCGGTTGTGCGCATGGTGAATGCACCAACTGCCACGGGATAGTTCACTTACCACAGATCATTTAGGTGACCTCAATAAACATTTAAATCAAACAAAAAAAAATGCCACAGTGACACAATGAGGTAGCATGGTTCAAATAAAAAGTGACTGACAAGCCAGATGTTGAAGGGAAGGTGAGTGTTGAACTCTGTCCCTGTCCCTGTAGGGATGGCAGGGAGAAAATGTCTGCCACCCATTCCACTCAGAGAGTGCACAGGATCTCTGTGATGTTGCAACTTGGCTCCTTGAGAGCTTGGGAAGGGAGAGGGTTGACTGAGGCCGCAGACGGAATTGGCATGTCTGGCCAGTGAGAGATGTGGCAGGTGGACCCCTGGGAACTGTGCTGAGGAACGAGTCTGAAGGAGATGGGAACCCATTGCCTGTACATGTCACCTGATTACCAGGGAGGGTGTCAGTGACAGCAGGGAACAGCCCAGAGGAGAGGCATTGCTGAGTCATCAGCAGAGGGTCCTGAGGATGATGAGGGGTCTCCAGATGGGGAGGGGCCCTCAGAGGCTGATAGGGACCCAAAGAGCTGTGTGACAAAGCTGAGGAGACCAGAGCTGTACAGGGAAAAGTGTCACCTGCCTCCCAGTCTTATTTGCTACATCCTGTCCTCTGTGATGCTTTGATGTCTCAAGGACACTGACACCTCTAGAGGCCAATGGCGTACCTGTGAGCACGTCTTCTAAGATACATGCCAACACTAAGGCTCCATGGCCCCATCTACCTTTCCCATCTACCTTACCATGCAGATACTTTCTGGATCACCACTCCTACACTGCAGCTCCCCTACAACCATCAGCCACAGAGAAGCTTCCGATGGCTCTCCTGCAGAAACCTTGATGAAGGCCCTGGTCCTTGCTGCCTTCCACCCCTGCTGCTTCCTAAAAATCCAAGCACCTTTTGGGGTGTGTGGTTTCATGCAGCCCATCCTTTGGGAACTGTGAGCAATAAACTCTTCTGTGGGAGGCATTGTCCTCTGTGTCATTGTCACCCTCATAAGTCAAATCTCAGTACCATGAGATTCTGTCCAGGGATCCACTAGTTCACGTCTGCCTCCTGGCACATCGGTTCTCACTGGGACACACTCCACGGTTCCCAGCCAACAAGGATCTTTATAGATCGCATCCATTGCAAGTAACTTGCCTAGGACCTGCCAATACCATGCTAGGACCTCAGGCCTAGCACCAGTTGATTCCTTTCTGGATTTTGTTTTGGACAGGGCATAAAGGAATCTTTGGAGGGTAGTGCTGTCCAACCTGGTGTCTTCCGGCTCCGATTAGCCATAGAAAATTGATGAGCAGTCATTTTTGCTAGAATACCAGGGTAGCCACTGGGGTATAAAAGTAGAAGGGGTGTGACAGGCGTGGTGGCACACGCCTTTAATCCCAGCACTCGGGAGGCAGAGGCAGGAGGATTGCTGTGAGTTCGAGGCCAGCCTGGTCTACAAAGTGAGTCCAGGACAGCCAAGGCTACACAGAGAAACCCTGTCTCGAAACGACAACGACAACAACAACAACAGCAACAACAGCAACAACAACAACAACAACAACAACAAAGCAAAACAAAAGAAGTAGAAGGGGCATTTGTGAGTTTTCTGTAGTCCTGGATCCTCCATCACCACCCCATTCCACCCCATCCCTGCCGTCCCCAGCAGAGCAGTGACAGGATAGCCCTGGGCAGTCTCTGCTTTGGAAAGCTACAAGGCAAGGCCGTGCCATGACCCCTTGATCGCAGGCTGCCCTCTCCCATGGAGCAATCCACAGTCTGAAAGGGGCTATTTTCATCTGCTCCTCAGGGCAGACCCAGTGAGATGGCTCTCTGGCAGGGAGCCTCTGCAGCTCCACGCCTGTCAGCTGCTCCGTCGGAGCTCGGTTCTTAGAACAGGATGGGACTTTCTTCATCTCCTATGTTCTCTGACTCAAGCAGGCCTTTGCCTTTGGACAGGCCCTGCCTGCCCCCCCTGGCCTCTCGTCTGGTCGGGAGGGACCTGCGCCTCCTCCCCTGCTGCCGCCCGCCCACGTGGCCTTGTGTGCAATGACAGCCCCCCACCTGCTCTGACTCACCCTGCAAACATTCTCTGGGGCAGCTTCTTCCCCTCCCTGCCTGGGCCCCAGTTTCCCAGGCTTGGGCTTCTCTTGTGCAATTCCTGGGCTTGGGCTCAGGGCTCTGGTGTGGGGTCCAGACATCCCAAGCAAATGATGCTGTGACAAACCTACAGGATCCACATGAGCAACCAGACCAGAGGGGCTTTTGGGAGTCCCCATGAAGCCTACCCCGGGTCACCGCTGCAGCCAGCTGTAGCCCAGGGCCAGCCTGCCCAGAGCGGTCACTCTGTAACTGCCTTGGGGGTGGGGACAGAAGCCTGGTTGGCTGGGGAAGCCTTGTCTATCCCTCCTGCTCCTGTCCTCCTGAGACAGCTCCTGAAAGGAGTGGACAGCCAGATGGTGGGATGGAAATGTCCCATAGGAGGGGACAGCAAAGGGGGAAGGCAGGGAAGTCCTGCTGACCTCACCTCCTGCAGCCTTGCAGCAACCCCCCCTCCCCACCTCCCTCCTTCAGAGGCTACTCCTCTTCCTCCCTGTGTTCATTCTCAACCCTGCAGTCAACCTATGGCCATGTTGATACTCAGTTGAGGTTAGTCTGAGCTCTGCCTAGGCAGAACTAGAGCCCGAGTGTGTCATCCCCCCCATGCATGCCCCAGTTTCTCCATCTCCCAGGCCCTCATTTGCGGGGGTGTCTCTGCTGGTACTGAGCTCATGCTGAAATCTTGGAGAGTCCAAGATTTGATGATGGCCATGGAACCTGCCATCCTTTCCTTCCAAAGAAGGGACCAGCTTCTCTGATGCCAGCTGGTGAGCCTAGGGCATAGGCCCAGTGCTGTCTGTGCCCATCTGCTCCTGAGAGGCTTTCCATTTCTCTCCACTGTCCCAGTGCAGGTGAAGGGCAGCTGTGCAGGCGAGATATGCAGCTAACTGGAAGACACTGTACTTGGCTGCGGAGATGCCTGTCAGCCCTCACTCTACACTGGGACCATGTGTACACTTCATGTTTTCCCTCCCACAGGATTGGAAGGGCGGCATCCTGGCACGGTGGATTCTGCTCTGGCAGGTCCTCACAGGGCAGGCTCTGAAGGAAAGTGCAGAGAACACGAGGCCCTGGAAGAGGTGAGGCTACTCTGTCTGTGGCTCTCAGCCGGGCGATTCCATAGCGTCTGCTATTGCCATTAGCCTGCTGGTTTCCAAGCAAGGGACGTTGCCAGCTTGTTTACTGGCTTTCTGGATGGAGCAGACCGAAGCCTCTATGACACACATTTTCCATGAGCAGGGGGTCTCCAGCTTCCAAGGGGTATCAGTCCAGGGGTCTGAATGGCGTACTGCAGCCTGGGGTGAACTCAGCTGTCAAATCTTGTGGGGTTTCTGGGGAGAAGGTGGGGTCTGATCTATACCACCTAAGACCCAGGCTTCTCCAGGATCTGACAGCTGCTGGGGCTGCATATTCTCTCGTGCTGTAGTTTGGGGAGAAAGACAGAGGGAGGCCGAGAGAAGACACACACACAGACAAGGGGTGGTGGTCGAGGAAGCTGCGTCTGTACCGGAGGCTCAGCACCAGAAGCCATACTCTCCTGCTGGCCTCAATTCTGTCTTTTCATAAACATGTTGGGGATAGGGGTAGGTACCGGGGGACTTGGAAACGGAGATGACCCCGTTTTTGCCACAGCACAGCCTCATTGCCTTCTTTGGTTGTGAAATATGTCTATAAGTTGTCCCCAAGATGTCAGATAGATCCCAGCTAATATCTATTGGAGGGTGGGAAGGACAGGCCCACAGGCCATGGAGGACCAAGCAGGAGGAAGGTTCCTGTTTTTCCCCACCCCACACATAGTCTGTCGACCTCCCAGCTTCCCCTCAGATATAGACCACACTGTCCTTCAACTACCTATGGGGACCATCATGTCATGATGTACTTGAGATCCAAAAGTAGACTAAGACTTGTCACCCATCCTCTGTACCTGCCTAGCTTTCCATCAAATGCACTGTCAAGGATGAAGGAATCCCCATGGAGGGTGTCAGGCCAGCCTTCCCTGGCTCTAAGCCTGCATCGTGCACCCCAGCCCCACATTCTTCTATTGGGGGATGTCTTCGAAGTCACCATGGCCATGAGCTTGTGTGGGAAAATGGCAGCACCTTCCCTTCTGAGAAGGACCACTCCCACCTCCCTGCCATGGCAACAGCCACCCACACCTTGAGGATACAGCCTCCGGCAGAAGAGCATGTAGCTCTTAGAAGGACCGGCACGGGATCCCCAGCTGTGAGGCACATTGAGATGATGAGTGCTTGGTATCCAGCACGGCCACCCTGTGGCTAATGGATTCAGCAAGGATGCAAGCTCTGGGAGGAAGAGACGTAGCAGCTCAAAGTCAGGATATGACTAATCAGTGTGTAAAAAAATGTCCAACCTCTTAGGACTGGAGAGTTCAAAGGATCTTGGTGAAGTGGCTGTCTGTCTTTTCAGAGACATATAAAAGTCCTTTCCCTCCCAATCTCATGGGATGGAAGATCAAGATTATCAATGAAGGAGCCAAAAAACAGGCTAATCTCAAGTTTTCTACCAAATGCACAGGACAGTGGGCTCTGACGTGATTTCAATGGCTGCAGGCAGCTATCTTCAGGAAACACAGTTCCAAAAAGCGTATTCTTGTGCAAGGAGGCCAGATGCAAGACAGGAGTCTGAGATCTGGAAGTCTCTGCCACGAATCAGGCCTCATGAATTCTTGCAAGTGAGGAGTCATAAGCGAGCCTAGAGGAGATTCATGGTGAGTGTTTTGTGTCTTACTAAATTCTATAGACCGAGAGAGGAACTTTCTTGTCTGTTTGTGCCTCAGTTTCCCCATATCAGAGTGGGATTTTGTCTCCGATGCCTCCTCCATCTGCTGTTAAATGACGGGAGCTGTGTGGTGAGGGTCTCCTCTGCTGTTCCTGTTCCTGGGCCCCCTACAGGGTGTCGCATGCAACATTATCCAGTGGGTGTAGGGCACCCTTGGCATGCTGTCTGAGGTCCCTGGGTAGCTTCGCTCCTGGCAAGAAGGTACTACACGTGTCAGGTTCTTGAGACTCAGTCTGCTCTTCAGTCTCCTGGCACCACCCCGACAGCAGAGCATGGACGGGGAAGTGCGGCAGCTTCTGGAACTCACCATCCTGGGCAAGAGCCCATGTCCCCACTGGGTGGGCCCCAAGCCTCCACTGGCTTTCTTTCATTCTGCAACTTTTTCCTACCCCAGGGCATGATTCACAGGCCAGATCGCAGCCCAACTAGTGGAATTTCTGAAACCCGAGAGCTGAGGTACCGTCTGAGCTTCTGAGATGTCCCACCCCTACCTTGGGGGAAACTTGCTGCAGAAATGGGTGAACTCACACACATTCTTCCACATGAAGCCCTGTCCTCATGCGGAGAAAGCAGTGATGATGGCAAGAGATGCCAACCTTCACAGCTACTCCCATTAAACAACTCAGATTTTACGTAGCTTGACAACCCTTGTGAAGGTCTTGGCGTTAGGACAGCTCCAGGCTGCACTGCCACCCAGCACTAACTGAGGAGCAAGAGGGCTCTCCTTGTCCCTGTCATGTCTCCTGAACAAGGCAGCCCCTTGTGAACATGCTAGCACTCTGTTCTTGCAGCAGTAGTAAAGAGATCAATATCTCTTGTCTGGTTAATTACTGTCTGGGTTCTCACAGTGACAACAGCATCTCCCATGGCCTTTCATGTATGGTACAATATGGTCCTGGACTAGGCAGGAGTGGGCATGACCCTGCCTGAGCATAGCCTGATGGGAGATAAGGGCTAAAGAAAGTCAGTAGTTTCCTTGGCCTCCAAGTGACCAGAAAGCAACAAGGCCACCATTGTGAAGGCCACAATGGGCCAGCTTTCTTCTCTAAACATGGAGGGCCCAATGGGCACTATCAGCACAAGGAATATGATGAGGAGGGAGGTCCCCATGGGAACAAGAGCAAGGCTGCAGTCGGCTGTATGTGCAGAGGGCCAGGGAGTCAGCCAAGTTAAAGTGAGTGGATGGCCTGGGTGACGAGGTTAGATGCTGAGCCATGTTCATGGTATGAGAGAGAGAGTATGCATGCACTGTTTGTGTGTAACTGGTGTGCACATGTGTGCCTGTGGGTATGAGTACACATGTGGAGGCCAGAGGTCACCACGAGGTGTCTTCCACTACTGCTGCTCACTTTATAAATACTTTTACATGTTAACTAACTCTGTGTGTGTGTGGGAAAGAGAGAGGGAGAGGTCAGAGGACAACTCCGTGGCATTGCTTCTCTCTTTACACTTGTAGATGGGTACTCGGAACGTAGGTTGCCAGGCCTGTGCGGCAAGCAGTCTTCCTAGAGTCATGTCGCTGGTCCTAATCTCCAGCTTATATTTTAGAGACAGGGTCTATCAGCGAGCTAGGAGTTGCCTGATTTAGTTAGGCGAGCTGGCTGGTGAGCCCCAGGGATCCTGTTGTCTCTGGTTACTCAGCATTGGCGTTAGGATGTACACATGGCTTCTTATGTGAGTTCTAAGGATCAAACTCAGGCCCTTCTTCTGAGCCTCTGCCCTAGCCCTAGGCATGGCCACTTTAAAAAAGTGCGCGCGCGCGCGCGCGTGTGTGTGTGTGTGTGCGTGTGCGTGTGCGAGCATGCTCACATTTGTCTTAGTGTGCATGTGAGAGTCTGAAGACAACTTTCTAGTGGCTACTGAGCCATCTCTTTTGCCCCTGTGTTCATTTTAATTAATTTATTTGTTTTTAGTTATTTTTGGTGTGTGATGTATTGCTTGCATGTATGGTTGTGCACCATGTGAATGCAGTGTCCAGAGGAAGGTGTTAGATCTATAACTCCTTAGACTGGAGTTACAGATGCATGTGAGGCACCACGTAGGTGCTAGGAATCAAACCACAGTCCTATGGAAGAGCAGCCAGTGCTCTCAGCCACTGAGTCATCACTCCAGCTCCTGCCATGTTCACTTTTATAGGACAAATGGAGACCTGGGATTTAGGAGATTCTAAAGGTGACAGAAAGGAGAGAAAGGGGGGGAGAGAGAGAGAGAGAGAGAGAGAGAGAGAGAGAGAGAGAG
>OU015750.1:262427-278666 GCA_907169655.1 Acomys percivali | reverse complement strand
GAGAGAGAGAGAGAGAGAGAGAGAGAGAGAGAGAGAGAGAGAGAGTACAAGGGAGGAAGAGAAACACCATGGCACCCCAAGGCTTGCAGGACCCCCCCAGAGGTCAGGAGCCCCCATGTTCTGGAGGAAAATAGTCCTAGCGGCCAGGTCAGGCTGCCTTCAGGAGCTGTAATGTGGAGTAAGTCGTTCCCAGCTGAAATCCCATTCATGACATCTGTCCAGCTCAACCTAAGCCTTCCTTTCAAGCACACCCCTCCTCCCTCCCTCCCATCCCCTCTCCTTTCCTCCTTCTTTTCTCTTCTCCTCTTCTCCTATACTCTTCTCCTTCACGTAAAGTCTGGGTCCTGCAGGGTTCTCACACACAGTAGTGCTGGACCACTGGATGCTTCCCCATCATCCTGCTGCTGGGACCTTAGCTTTGTCACCATGGACGGCATCTTGGGCATCTTCCCTGTACGTTGTCGCATGGTTCTCAAAGCTTGTTTTATTTTTCTTCCCTTTTATTAAATCAGATGTGGCTGCAACTCCAGGCATGAATCATCCCCAGGCAGCTTTCCCCTCCAGCTGTAAACTGGGAAATCAAACCATTCTGGGTTTCCAAAATACAAGAGTTGGACAGGCAGGGACAGACACCCCCATTGCCAGAAGGAGAGAGGGGCAGGAAGGGAGGCAGGAGAAGTCCCCACAAACCTGAAGCCTGGCAGGGCAAGGCAATGGTCCACTTCACAGCTCTGGGAAAAGCATTCTCAACACCACAAGCTGCCTTCTGAATGCCTTGAGGTGAAAAGTGAGCGCCACCGGCTATGCACCGAATATGCAGCAGCCTGGAGAACACAGCCCATGGCTTTCTAAGATGGAGGTGGTAGCCCTCTGACATAGCTCCACCAGGCCTAATCCTAGTGATGAGTCTGTCTTTGAAGTAATCCTGTACCTTGGCCAGTCACCAGGTGTCTGCCAGTCGTGGGCCCCTCACCTACACCGCTGGTCCACCATACAAAATAACGAAGGGTGACAGGCATGACTATAACTCACTGTGGCTCAGTGGACCTCAGTGTGGCATTGTAGATGGGGATTGCTTTGGAGGTGGGGAGCAGAGCTTGGGGAGGCAGTAGGCAAGAAGTGTGAGCAGGACACACTCCTGTGCTTTAGTCACCTTGTCTCCCAAGCTTCATGTGCCTGTGCTGGGAGAGCTGAACCAATCATCTCTGAAATGCCTTTTGGGGGTCATTCTATTGTCTTTTGAAGACAATTCCTGTTCGGATGGCCAAATCTTTCCCACTCCCATGCTTCAGTTGTGCACACGTGTGTGTGTGTGTGTGTGTGTGTGTATGTGTGTGTGTGTGTGTGTGTGTGTGTGCGCACGCGCGCGCATGTATGTGTTTGTGTGTCTGGTGTTTGAGGCAGCATCACAATGCTTTAATTTATGGGAGTCAAGATTACAGATATGGCCCCACACTAGGTCCAATTTACCATATTTTTAGGCTTTGCTTCTATTTTGATTAAAAACCCTGCCTTGAAGCATTCACTTTTTGGCCTTTTTCACAATGAGCATTTGAGAGGCACCATGCTGCATCCCTCCACAGTTCTGCCTTCCACACCCTCACCCACCCAGTGCCAGCCCAGCCCAGGCATGGTTCTCTGCTGCCTTGGGATCAGCTTGCCTCTCCCCACTCTCTAGTGATGTGCTCTGGGTTTCCGCTTGAGGTTCATGACTTTTCCTGTCACTGTTGTGTTCTCAATAAGGCTCTCCTCACTGGCCTGTCTGCAGCCACCCTTCCCTCACTACTCACAGAGGGAACTTTCTCAGTCAGTCTCTGGAAACCCTTGGCGACTGTGCATGCAGTCCATTCCATGACTGTGTCTGCTTGGCAGGTACTGGATTTATTGTTTCCCCCGCTCCTTGGCATAGATTTTTGTCTTCTTCTGTTTGGGATGCCGTAACAAAACACCAGACACCAAACAGCTCCTCAGCAGCAGAAACACACCTCTTACTGTCCTGGGAGGAGGATGCCCACAGTCCTGATGCCCCAGGGCCAGCATCTGGGAGGCTTGGTTCCTCACTCAGTGAGAATGCCTTCCCTCTGTGTCCTAGCTCTGAGGAAGGGCCAGGTGACTTTATGGGTAGGCTTTTGTCCTTGAAACGTACTCGGTCCCCACCGGCTCACCTCCCCCTACTGTTCTTCTGGTTCTTCTGAGAATCGGAGTTTGGCAAGGAACATGAAAGAGACAGAGCCATTCAGACCACAGCACTGATTTTATTTCAATCAGTACATATTATAAGCCAGCAGTGTGGGTCAGCAGGTGAGAGTGCTTGCTGCTAAGCCTAATAACCAAAGTTCAGTTCCCAGTACCCAGGAGGTAGAAGGAAAAGAACAAGTTCCCGCAAGTTTCCTCTGACTTCCACATGCCCACTATGGCGTGCACAAGCCCCACACATATACACAAAATAAATAAACAAATAATTCCTTTTTTTTTTTTTTTTTTTTTTTTTTTTTTTTGGATAAGAGCAAAACTGAGCAGTCCATAAAGCTTTTCCCCATGGATTACCTGTATAGTGAGAATATTGGTGACTTTAAAAAGCCAGTTATGCTATGTAAACTTATTTGCATCAGATTAGCCACAGCAGCAGACTATTGGGCTCATGCGTGCTCTGGCAGGAACATGATTCCGTCAGCTGAAGATGGTTTAATTCTGGGGACTCTACAGAGGGCATGAAGAGAGCAGAGCCCCAAGAGAGGGGTGCAGCTGTTTCTCCTGCTGGTTCCTGCTCCTGCTCTGCTGTTACTGGTTTTCTAAGGTGTCGAGAGAAAAGAGACAAGAGGAAGTTGAAGATATTTTGATGAGATGAAGACTGGACTTGCCCCTAGGAACTCAACGCCCCTAATTAGCAAGAAGTAGTCTAAAAATATCTCAGTGCCCCCTCTCCCGACTAACCTTCTGTCTCTCTGGGGTGTTGGAAGGGATTGGGGTAGAGAACAGTGGTAGATATAAGAACCTGAATAAAATAGATTTAAGAAATGCCACTGAGTGTGGTGGCTCACGCCTTTAATCCCAGCACTTGGGAGGCAGAGGCAGGTGGGTTTCTGTGTGTTTGAGGCCAGCCTTATCTACAAAGTGAGTCCAGGACAGCCAACATTAGACAGAGAAACCCTGTCTTGAAAAAAAAAAACGTGCCAACACATCCGTATCTTGACATGCACAGACCTCTGCCAATGACAAGGCTTTAATACTAGGGTAAGCCACATTCATATGCCATCACCCCAAGTCCAGTCTCCATGAGGGACCACACTCCCTTTTATTTTTTAAGACTTACTTTTTATGTATGTATATGTGTGCCTCTGCCCATGTGCGTATGCACACATGCATGCAGTGCCTTCAGAGGCAGGAAGAGGGCTTGAAGCTCCTGGAGCTGGAGTTACAAGCTAATGTGGGTGCTGGGAATTGAACTCTGGTCCTTGATGCACACCTGAGGAGGTCAGAAGACAACTTGTCAGAGGAGTTGGTTCTCTCCTCCCATCATGTGGCTCCCAGGTGTTTGTGCTACCACACTTCAAATGTTACTCGGACAAGTGCCCTCTCATTCTTTCTGTGTCTGAACTTCCATTAAAAATCTACACTTTGTCTGGTCCTGCCCCTCATCTGACTGTGCTCCTTTTTCTCATTGACTGCTGTGGCCTCAGAGACTGGGTGTCCTAGCCTAAGAAGGCATGTGTGCTGTACTTAATTTTGGGGTGCAGCTTGTAGGGCAGGCCTGAGGCCCAGGTGTCCAGGAAGTGTCTAGGAGACAGACTTGAGGGTCCCTTCGTAGTCCTGGATTCATCATGTTGGGGGTAATGTATGTTGGGGAGAATATACCCACCATCTGCTGGTCCTCCTGGTCCATATGTCAGCATCAGATGCTAAACCCTTTAGCTTTTCCACTGCCTCTGGTGTGTCTGAGCCTTGACTTGCCCAGAGCATGTTGCAGGAGGCAAGAAGCAAGTGGCAGGACAAGGTCAAACAGGCCTAGTAAAACTGACCACTGTCCACAGAGAAGTGATGCCTCTGCAGGTGGGAGGGGTCTGAGCATCACACAGAGACCTTATCCCTACATAGCCCCATGGTTGCTCTTGTTTCCCTTCAAGCCAGTCTCAGCAGTTGCTATTCCCATGGGAAGCACAGGACCAGATTCTGGAAGGTAGGAGGAGGGAGAAAACTGGCCCTTCAAACAAGGTAGAAAGACCAGGGCCTCTGCCTCAGGACAGGGGCTGCGGGGCACTACCACTTCCTGCACAGAAGTACAGGGACTGCAGCCCACCATCCTGGCCCTCCTGGTGCTGCTAAGTCTGAGCTGGTTCCACAAATACCTCCATGAGCACCCGGCTTTCTGACGCCCCAGATCACCCTCTCTGGACAGTTCAACCAGTCTTCTGTCGCTGTAGACAGGTTTAGGCTGATGTCCCCAGCGGAATTCTCAGCTTCCTCTGCCCAGAGGGTGAAACCTCAGCCCTGCACTTGAGGCGTGCTTGTCCACTCTGCTCTCCCCTATGAATCTCAGCTATGGCAGCTGGTCCTCAGAGCCACAAGGCCAGATAGTGTGTTCTTGAAGGCCCCAGAGCCCTTTCTCTTCATCCATGCAGCTAGGGCCACTTCTTGTCCCACTTTCTTGTCCTGTCTTGGTCTTTATGAGCTTACTGAAGGCCTGCACATGTGGATTCTCATGCAGGAGCGTGCCAGGTGCTGGCTCCTCTGCGTGACACACCAGCCATCTGCTGTGGAGCGTGGTAGCCAGCGCTGGAACCCTCCTTGGCTGTCTTTGCCTCAGCTCTTCTTGCCAAGGAGAGGATTTGCCGTTTTCCACTTCCTTCATCCCATCTGCATCTCTTTGTCCTTGAGTCTCTTCCCTATCCTTTTCTAGACTCTCACACACACACCCCACACCCCTCACATCCCCCTCCCCACCACCAGCCAGCCTGCCTGTCTCTGGTGACCAGGTAGATGACAGGACCATCCTTTTCAGAAGGATGGATTGGACAATTCTGCAGGTTGCCCTGGGTCTGGGGCTGGTAGGAGGTCTAAGACAAATGGAGCTTCCTAGAAAAGCAGAGTGTAAGAAGAGATATGTGCAAACCAGTCTGAACACAGTGGGCTTCGGGCTGCTGCCCATTCTCATGTTCTCCACCCAGGTTTGTTGCTGTCATTGTTTTGTTTTTGAGTCAGGGTCTCACTATATAACCTTGACTTGTCTGAACTCACTATGTAGACCAAGCTGACACTGAACTCACAGAGTGTTCATTTGTTCGAGGATTAAAAGCCAGGGAATCCCACACCTGGCCCTCCCGCTGGCTAGTTTCAAGTATCTTTCCCTCCAGCCATAGTTTAGCTCTGCCCTGGATGATAGAAGTTCTTTCTATTGCATTCCCTGCTCTGTGTTGCTGGGTATGTGGGATTCAAACCAACTCTGCCTGCAATCAAAGGCCCTGCTTCCATGGTTCTTTCTCTATGACCATCCAGGCCACACAGTGGGTTCCTCATGGGAAGGGGCTGTGTGCTGTCACCCTGGGTGTGCCGGAGGATATCTAGAAAACTCCACGCTCTCAATAAATGTCAAGAAGATGAAGGGAAGGTCAGATATATGCTGCACTAGGGCCAGGGAGAATGAGAGCTGTGAGGACAGGGCCATCGGGGTGTAGAAGGACAAAGAAGGATGTGGAGAGAAGTGCAGAGTGTGGAGGGATACAGGAGGATGCAGAGATGCGGAGGCACATGGGGGAGTGTGGGAGGATGGCTTGCACTAAGCCCTACACCCTAGTGGAGAAGCTTTCCTTTAGTGGCACAACCGTCCATTTAGCACTGGGCTTCCCCACTTGTGAGGCTCACAGTTTCCTCTGGGTATCTCTTCAATGAGTACAAAAGGCTGAAAGCAGCCTTGGTGATCTCAGGTGAGGGTCAAATGACCCTCTCAAAGCTCTCCTCTGAGGAAATCTCAGGCCCAGTAGTAATGGACACTCACAAGCAGGCACAGCCAATATGGCAACTATGGTGGCTATTCTCTTCAGAGGATTGTACTTACAACAGGAGTTGATGGAGGCCAGAGCCTCTCTTCCCATCTCTCTGAGTGGGAGAATCCTGGGAGTTTACTCTCCTAGCTCTAGGAGTGGATGTGAGATGGTTTGGGCATGTTACATTTGAAACCAGAATCATCTAGTACAGTTCTCCTTTGCAGCAGAAGGTGATGTGAGCCTAAAGCACTGCTTGATGGTCTCAGGTTTTTCTAGCTGGGGAGTGCTGGAAGGTTTCAGTTGAGCTGACACCGGCATCTAACCAGGTATCTGTGGGCCTTTCCTATAGCCACACTCCCCCGCTCCCCAAGGAGGGGCCGTGGTGTCTCATAGCACATCCGACATTGTAGATCGTCTATGTCTATCTACAAAGTCCCCCATCAGGGACCTTTTGCAAGGAGCCTCATGTCCCCATCTGCAGGGTCATAGGAGGTTAGAGAATCCAGAGCAGGTCTCTGGGACATTTGAGGTGGGGAGGGGGAGTACCTAGACTGTGCTTCCTATGAACCTGGCATCTGGGGAAAGAGCTTGTGTCTTCTCCAGCAGGGCACACAGTGGTCAGGACTGTGCTGTGGGAATGGGATGGCGTGGCTTTTCACCAGCTTAGTTCTCTGAAGGCCACCTTCACATGCCTGCCTGGCAGTGCACTCCTTGCACAAATGGCTTTATAGACTCCACTCTCGCCTGCAACCAACGCATCGTGCCTTCAGACAAAGTGAGTTGCCAGCCTGGGACCCTAATTGTGTCTCGGTTTCAGCACCCCAGATGCAGTCCAGCAATTTTGGTTGTGGCTCTCTCCACTCCAGCTACAAGTACCAGTTTGGAAGGAGAGATGTGTGGATGGGCTGAGCTATAAATAGGGTCTCTGTTCCCTGGAGAGCAGGCTTCTTGGGGTAAGGCATCTGAGAAAAGTTTGCACAATAGGGGAGAACGGTGTAGCTGTGGAGATGGTTCTGGGAACTCCCACTTCCTTTCCCAGTCAGCCACCCAAGCCTGAAGTGGAATTATCTTTCTTGCTGCCTGACATGTGGAGTGGCCAGACACAGATAAGCCAGGCTCAGAGGTGGCCCTGCTGTCGAAAAGGGATGGTGTTTCTCACAGAGTGGATTAACCCTTGGGCACTAATTAACCCAGCTGTTTCCTGTCAGGGCAGTCCCTCCTCCCCCATCCTCGCCCCCGCCCCCGCCACCTCCCTGCTCAGGTTGGGCGAGAACTGGAGCTTCCACTGTACTGAAACATGGGTGACCCCAGGGTCACAGTGTGCATCCCAGCCTGTGGGTGAGGGCTACAGGCCACAGCTGCAGGGCCAATCCTAAAACAGGCCCCAAGGAGGTCCCACATGGCTCTTGCCTCTCACCAACCGGCTTGTCTTGTCTACAAAAGGGAGAACATGGGTCGAAACTGGGGATGGAAAACTATGGCCCATGTAGCCTAAGTTGGTGGAGCTTCCAAGCTTTCAGTGGGGTTCTATCTTCAAATGACTGGGAAAGGTCAGAGACCAAAGAATATGACATAGAAACAACATGAAATCCAAAGCCCTCTTACACCCATCCCTGCCCGTTCCTCTTGTTACTGCTTGTGGCCTCCTTCCTTCTTTCCTCCCTCCCTCCCTTTCTTATTTCTTCCTCATTCATTTACTGTGTCTGTTGGCATGCACATGTCCACGCCATGGCAAGCATGTGGAGGTCAGAGGACAACATGTAGGAATTGGTCCTCTCCTTCTACCATGTGGGGCCCGGGCTCAAGCTTAGGTTCCCAGGCTTGGCTGCAAGGGCCCTTACCTGCTGCGTTCTGTTATATTGATTGTTGTGCCCCACACCGCAAAGCCAGGAAGTGCTCATACAGACCTGTGACAGCCATTTGGCCCAAACTATGTGTCTCCTTCAAAACTTCGGAAATTTCCAGACAAGACTTAGACCCTTTACGGCCATGGGCCCCAGGAACATGCTGACCATGGTGGTCACTGTCCCTGAAAGACCAAGACACAGTATGTGTTTTGAGTGGCCTGAAGAAGTCTACGATCTATGTAGATCAGCTGTCCTCAGTGGAGGGTGTGTGTGGAAACATCTGGGGCTACTGTCTCCTGGCAGATGGAAGTGGGGTGCTGCCAGCATTGGCTAAACAGAAGCCAGGGAGGTTGCTACTCATCTTGTGTGGCCCAGGGTGCCTCACGATGAGCCAGATAGCCTCAAATATGTTCACAGTGTTGAGGCAAGGACGCCCACAGTAAGGAAGCATGGATCTTTCATTTGGTCGGATTCCACCAGCTGCGGCAGGACAGGGCTGAAGACAGGAGATAGGTCTGGAGGCAGCAGGCAGGCAGGCTGTAGCCACAGGAGCACAGGCTGCAGTATCCCGCCTGCACTTGCACATGGTTCTGCCTGAGCCAGTGCACCAAGCCTTTGTACTTCCTCTCTCAGAACTCCATTAGTCAGGCCCTGCCCTCAGCCCAGAGGAGACAGCCGGGTACAAAGAGACCAACCCATGCTTTTTATGCATCTTGAAGACAGTTAGGGACAAAACTCACACTAGTGATGGCAGACAAGACCATCTGATTGACAGGCTAGTTTCTGTCTTCGGATGGTCCCCATGCAACACTTGGGGAGGTCCCTCTTCACTTTGCTCACAGTTTGAACTTTCATCCTTTCAGTCCCTGCATCCAGGCATCCACTTAGCACATCCCATTCCCCTTGAACCATCTCCCTCTCTTTCTCCTCTCTCCCTCCTTCTTCTTTCTCTTTTCTTCCTCATTTTACTCGGTTCCTCCATAGCTTCACAGCTCTTCTTCTTCCTCTTTCCTCATTGCATTGTTGAAAAAAAAAAAAAAGAGTCATTGCCACCAAACACAAGCTTCTCAAAGGCAGGTGCCATGCCTCCTTCTGTGTTGTGGCCATAACACCAAGTACCCAAGATGTTCCACCGCTGGTGCCTCTTTAGAGAGCTAGTGACGTCACAGAGACCCGAATAATCCACCATCATCTGCCACCCATATACTGACACTGAGGCTGGCCTCAGACTAGAGTCCACTGGGGACTCTATAGTTAATTGGGAAGATTCACAGATGGGAGCTCAAGACTGGGGCACAGTGTCTCCAATCAAAAGCAGTCAGAGGAACCAGAGTTTGACAGATAGGCCTCCTCTGGGTGACAATGATGAATTTTCCAGAGCTCAAATGAACCAAAGCAGACAGAAGTCATGTACAAACTAAAAGCCTTCCCCTGCCACTACCTACCCTATGTGATCTGTTTCCAAGCACCTGGATCCCTGCTGTCCTGCCAGTCTGTTTGCCGACCCCCTACCCTTTCTGACAGTCACTTCCATTAGAACGGTCTGTGGGGCTGAAGACACTTTTTCAGTCAGCACCTCATCTCGCAGCATGGTCACAGAGCCCCCAAGTGCGTTCAGCCTGCAGTCTCAGGTAGCAGTAAAGGGTCTGCCCACACTTTCCTGCTGAGATTCCAGAGCATACCCTGTGTGCCAAGCTGGGAGACTTTCACGGTACCTGCTTCTTTCTTGCCTTGCCAGAACCCCGTATGGCTGAAGCCAGGCTTAGAGGAGGAAATGAGATGGCCCACGATCACCTGACTTGTCTGCATGCCCTGCAGGGGCTGGCTCATCTGTCTCCCAGAAGGTTGGAAGGAGCCCTCCCCTAACACTGATGGAAGGATGTGTTATATGTTTGACCCCCTGAGTTTCTTTCGTAAGAACTGGGGGTGGGGGATGTCTTCAAGCTGTGTAAAAAGAATGGGTCCAGAAACCCTGTTGGCTATATGGTCTCCTTTCGGAGCTTGCATTGCTGTGGATGCCACAAAGCCACTGCGTAGCTGCTATGCTGCCTTAGACAGGCTGAACCACTGCCCAGCCTGACCCTGTGTGTCTGTGTCCTGTGCCATTACAAATCAGCCTCCCCGACTCATGGCTTGCCTACCTCAGAATCACTGTGCCTCCACACCCCTTAGTCACAGCTGGCTCTGCCCATGGGCTAGGGAGAGGCCTGTCTGGGGACTCGCCCGCTGCACCTCTGCACAGGGAGATGCTGTCTTCATTCCTCCTGATCCCCTCTGGCCAGCAATTGTTCATGGCCACGGAGGTGATGGAGACTTCCCTGTGGATGAACTCACTTAGCCTGGCAGCAAGGTAAACATGGGCTTTCTGGAACAGTAAGCTCAGCCTAGGAGGGGGAAATCAGGTCAGCTATCGAGGTTAGTCAATCACTGGCCCTTCTTACTCCAGACCTCCCCCTACCCGGGCAGCCTGTTTCTGAGAAGGCACTCTCCCAAGCTTATACCTACCATCCATCCCAGAAGGGATCCTGAGCAGGAGGGTGATGAATCCCGAATCCAGCTGCCAGGTCTCAGTGAACAGTGAGTCATCTATGTTAGGGGGAAAGACATACCAAAGGCCAGCTGTGGAGACCGAGTCCAAATCCAGCCTGACACTCCCGGTCCTCCCTCAGCTCTGGTTCCTCCTCAGAACAGCACAGAAGCAAGGCCATTGCCAGCTCCTGGGACACAGGGCTGTTACAGAGTCAAGCGTGGTGTTGGGTATCAAGGGCCTGCACAGTGCCCAACATGAACCACATGCTCCATTCTCAGGAGTTGTTCTTGGTACCATATTGTAATTTGGGGGGGGCTTGTTTGTTTGTTTTTGTTTCCTTGAGACATGGTTTCTCTTTGTAGCCCTGGCTGTCCTGGACTCACTTTGTAGAGCAGGCTGGCCTGGAACTCAGGCCTGGTTCTGCCTCCTGAGTGCTGGAACTAAAGGTGTGTGCCACCGTGCCCAGCTTGTAATTGTTTTTATTTGTTTAGTTTTTCAAGACAGGGTCTCTCTGTGTTAGCCTTGGCTGCCCTGGACTCACTTTGTAGACAGGCTGGCCTCGAACTCACAGCGATCCACCTGCCTCTGCCTCCTGAGTGCTGGGATTAAAGATGTGCACCACCACACCTGGCTGTAATTGTTTTTTTTTTTTAATTTAAGAACTTGCCTGTCTGTATGGGAAAATGAATAGAGCTGGGAGCCCGGGACTCCGAGCTCTCAGCTTAGCTACACACAGCCATGATGTGGTCAACTCTTGACTTCTGCAAGCCTTCCACGTTTTCTTTCATGGCTTATTCTGAGGGAAAGAAGATAAAATGTTACTGTGTAAGTTTGCCTGGCTTGTGCAGCACCTGTGTCAAGATGCTGCTCTGCCATTACGGGACACCATTTCTGTTCTTTTCAACCAAAAGGAAGTCACCTGGAAGCAGGAGGCAAAAGAATATCTTAAAGCTGTTACATTGTGATGAGTTTATAAAGCACAATCTTTAATCTGCAAAAAAAAAAAAAAAAAAAAAAAAAAAGAAGATAAAATGTGTCTGAAAGTATTACATAAACTGCAATTAATGAAAACTTCAGCTCCTCAGCCTTCCCCAGTGATGTTCAAATTCATCTTCAGACGAACAGGATGCCTCCTCTCTTTAAACATCATTGGTTGACCCAGCCTTCAACCCAGCATTGCTAATTGCTTTAATTTGTTCAAAAGGTAAACAAAAATAGTGTGTTTTGTATCCAGGATGTCCGGTGGCTGGTCTGAAGGCAGGCCAACAGTGTACTCCTTTGTGAGTACAGCTCCAGCCCTTGCTGGGGTCAGGAGAGAGGATGTCCAGCTTAATGAGCCTCTGTTAGAGGCTGTAACAGTGGCAGCAGGCGCCACCTGGGCCTGACTTAAAGCTGGCCTGATGCACTGGCTTAGAACTACTCACCCTCCAGTGCCAGCTTTACCATCCCTGATTTGACACAAAGATGGCCATACTCTGAAGTCTTGCTGGGCCTATGCTGAGAACCTGTTTCGGATTCCCAAGAGGGAATGAGGGAGGCCTGGATGGGAAGGTGCAGTGTGGCCAGGCCAACAAGGCCATTCACAGAAAAGGTGACTCCTTACTTCAGAGGTAAGGAGCGTTTTGGGGGGCGGGGCTCAGATGAACAAGCCTGGGAATGGCCTTGCAGGGCTTGACGCATGTAGGGCAGAATAATTTGCTTCACTACCCCACTCTGCCTTCTCTCCCCCTGGCCATGTAGATGCATCATGTGTCAACCCTCAGGATACCTATCTGCAGGCAGCTGGTGAGGAAGACAGTGTCTGAGGAAAACAAATGGCTGCCTCTCAGGAAATCCCAGCTTTGAAGAAGATAGGGGAAAAAACTTTCCCTGCCAGGTGTCAGGGAAAATGACGTCCCTCCCCAGCCTGGAGGAGGAAAGCAAGGTCAGAAACCAGGACCTTACTGAGGAAGAGTTAATGACTCAGGGCAAAGGCCTAGACTGTTCCATTTGCTCAACGCCAGCTGCCCATAGTCCTGCCATGCCTGGTTTTAAGGCATCATGACACCATGGGACACTGCTGGTAATAGAGCATCAGCCACCGATGGCCACTGCCACTGCCTCCTTACAGCCGGAAGCAGGAAGAATTGACTAATAGCTGGAGGCCATATTAGGGCTGTCGGGGACCAGCAGGAGTAAAGGAAAGGGTCAGTCCAGAGGTCCCCATCTTTGGAGAATGGAGTAGGGGCTTCCATTAGATTGTTCCCAGTGTCTGGGTTCCTTAGATGGCCAAGGTCTTCACCTTGGGCAGCACAAACCTGTGAACCCACCGAGTCCCTGTGGCAGTCCTATTGGTTCTCGTGTTACAGACCAGGAAACTGAGTCATTGCCCAAGGACTGCCAAGATCTAAGAGGCTCTGTTTTACCTTTCTCTTAAGCAAAGCCTAGGAAGGAAGGAGGTAGAGCCTGGACCTCAGGCTTGCAGAGGGAGGAGCCTCAGGGGGACAGGACTGCCAGCAGAGGAGTCAGCAGGCCAGCCATGGGAAAGGCTGGAGGCCAAACGCGGAGGGTCCCCCTTCCCTCTGTTCCTTCCTCGCAGTTTCCAAGGTCCACAAACTCTGCAGCTTCCCACCTGGGGGGGGAAGTCAAGCCACTGCTGTTGAGACCTGTAGGAGTGGAAAGTCTGCAGCCTGGATCTGCTGCTTCTCATTAAAACCAATCTCCTTGTTGACAAAGGACCAAATCAATGCCAGCACGCACCATCTGCGGCCTGCTTTAATTTTCCTGCAAGGAGCTAGAGCCCAGGCTTCCAAACTGGCCCAAGCTCATAGGCTTCAAAGAGTATGAGGGGCATTCCTAAACGGGAAGGGGCTTTGGCTGTGCGCCCCAGTGAATGAGAGCACCTCCCGGGGAGGGGGGAGCAGCCACAGGTGCCCAGGCCCAGGGTTTCATTGACACTTGCTACCCAACATTCTGCTACATTTTCCTTGGCAAACAGCTTGGATTTTCCTAACCCAGAGGTGGGACAGGAATGCAGAATGGATATCAGGGTGAGCTTGGGCTGCAATGCCAGCGTTTGTGAGCCTGAGAGGCCACTGATGGGTGGCCAGCTCATGGTGCCGGGTACCTGAGAGGACAGTGCCTGGGAGGCAAACAGTGCAAATCAGCAGAGCAGGGGGGTGGGCAACAGGCAGGGTGCATAGCCATCGCAGACTCTACCAGGCAGAGGCTCCAACTGGTCGCTCCCAGCTCTGAGGCTCAGGTCTTGAGAGCCCAGTGGATCAGGAGGAAAAGGCACACTGGGCGGAGATACTGTGTCTTGAAGCTACTGTGACAAAACAATAGCACTTGGGGACTGAGACAACACCAGTGTATTCTCCTATGGTCCTGGGGGGCCAAATAGACCTGCAGACGTGGAAGGGCCTGCTCTGCATCTGGCAGTTCCTGGTCTCAGCGTCTCCTGTCTAGCTCATCTTTACACGGCCTCTCATCTCCTCGTCATGTCTGTCCTCAGTGCATCTCCTATGTGGACACCTATCATTGGATTTAGGGCCACCTGAGTTACCCATGTTGATGCCACCATGATTCTGAGAGTTTCCACTGATGTCTGGAACCACCCTTCATCCAAATAAGGCCAAGGCCACTGCTGAATGTCTGTGCCCACCCAAGATCATTATGACAGATAATTGCGACACCTTTCCCTGCTTGTTTCCTATCCAGATTTTCATGGAAACTGTGTCCTGATTCCCCCTCCCACCTTTCTGCACATCTCTGCCCAACCCTTTAGTCATTCGGACGCAATCAGAAGACACTTCCATTGCTCAGAGTCTCCCAGAAACTCTCTGAACACTGGGGCAAGCCTAACCTTCTCTGGTGTGACTGTGGGCGTTGAAGGTCTTATGTGACTCTTGGAAGGGGACTAGAGCTGGACAGGCCTAAGCGGCCTTCTCATCTGCTCCCAACCTCATCCTGTAAGTCTCCCTGAGGCCCACTCCCTTTCCTGTATCCACGCTACCCGGAACATTTTGTGCTTCTGGCTGCAGATCGCCTAGGCCCAGGCATGGCGGAGCTGCTCCTACAGCTGGGACCCTCAGGGTTTCTAGTGGTGTTTTTACTCTGTGGATGACGTTCTGCTCAGAACCTTTCCCATCCCATGTGTTGGACAGTTTTACATCAGCTCGAAACAATCTAGAGTCATTTTGGAAGAGAAAGCCCCCAAATGAAAAAAAAAATGCTTCTACCGGATTGGCCTGTTGGCCAGCATGTGGTACATTTTCTTGATTGATGACTGGTGTAGGAGGGCCCAGGTCACTATAGGCAGTGCAGCCCTGGCTTATATAAAAAAGCAGGCTGAGTAAGCCAGGGACAGCAAGCCAGTAAGCAATGTTCCTCTGCTTTAATTACTGCCTTTGGGTTCCTGCTTGAATTCCTGCCCTGGCTTCCCTTCATGCTGGACTTGTGCTTGTGGCTATAATGCTTTATCACAACAATGGAAACCCGATTAAGACACTCCAGAACTCCTGGCCTGAGTTTGTCAGGAAGATGGCACATAGGGCTGACCTGTCCCTCGTTAGGACCATAGGGTGACCTGCATGTGCTGTGTCCTCTGAGCATGTCCTCTTCTTCCTTGGTCCCAGCTGGGATGGTGGCAGCAGGCATGTAGGCTTTCCAAGCTGTGTCCCCACCTGCTTAGGAATGGCCTAGGCCCTGTGTCTCTTCCTTGATCCAACTCCTGATAGGAGGATGTGTTATTGGGCCAGTAGCCACCCAAGCCCTGGATCTTCCCACATACCCAGCCCCTCCCAGCTGACCCTCTCAGTTACTCTGACATACCACATACTCTAGGCTGTCCTTTGCTTCAGAGGTCTCAGAAGGGCTGTGTCTAAGGGCTCTGGGTCTTCTGTTACAAAGTACCACAGACTGGGTAGCTTAAAAAGCAAGCTCATTCTGTTCCTGGTCTGGAGGCTACTAGTCTACTATCAGGTGTAGGCATGTAGGACCACGATCCCTCCAGAGGATCCAGTGGCAGAGCCTTTCTCCTGTCTGGATCTTGGTGGCGCCAGGTATCCCACGGCTTATGTGAGCATCACTCTGACTGTCAGTTCTCTTCTGCCTCCATCTTGTGAGGGTACTTTTTTTGTGAGGGTACTGTTGAAGGCATGTGTACCCCATCAAGAAGGGCTAGCTCCATGACATCCTTCCAGACCTTTCTCTGAGGTAAGACTGGTGTTACAGATTGGTGATGTGGCTGTGGCCCACTCCACTGTCAGCCACCTAAGGTGCCCCACCTCATGTCAGTACCTCATTCACTTCCAACCTGTCTGATTGTACCTCAAGCTGACTGTCACCTTCATCCAATCTGCCAGGAGGTGACCTGCAAGAGCATCCATCCTAGGGAGTATGTTGGCAGTGGGGTCCGTTCTGCATCTCCACCTAGAAATCCTATTGTTGTAAGTGTCACTTGAAGGCCCTGAATGCTCTCTTGCTATGGCTCAAGTGAGGATCAGAGAGGGATAACTGGAACTGAGGAGATAGTTCAACTAACAGAACATTTGCTTGTAAGCACAAAGCCACAAATCCTATCTCTAGAACACACTAAAAATCGCTGGGCGTGGAGCTGGAGGGGCTGCTCATTGGTTAAGAGCACATGTCACCCTTGTTGAGTTCAGTTCCCAGCACTCACGCTGGATGGCTCACAAGGCACTGTCTTCCACTCCATGCCTCCTGATGCCCTCTTTTGGTCTCCACAGGCACTGAAAGAGACCAGTAAGCCAGAGACCCTAACTCAAAAAAGAAAAAGACAAAACAAGATGATTGACTGCTAAAGAATAACATTAAAGCTGACTTCTGGCCTTCACACACACACACACACACACACACACACACACACACACACACACAC
>OU015750.1:204832-249489 GCA_907169655.1 Acomys percivali | reverse complement strand
TGTGTGTGTGTGTGTGTGTGTGTGTGTGTGTGTGTGTGTGTGTGTGTCTTGCTGGGAACAGTTGGGAAAGCAGTGACTTCCCAATGAGACTGGTGAACATTTTAGCCTAAGTGGACATTGTGATGTGGTGACAGTCAGGAAGGTGCTGCAGTGAGGAAACTGGAGTTTAAATCTTATAGCCTTTGTGGGCTTTAGGGCATAGGTGAGCAACTGGGAAGCCATCACTAGCTGAGAGGAACTTCTGGATTGGGTGTGTAGAGGGGACAGACAACTGCGTAGATGAAGCGCAGTTAAAGTGGGAAGCAGGAAAACATTCACCGGCCTTTAGGATTTGTACTCGTCATCGGAGGTCCCTGTCAACATGAGATAGTTTCTATCAACCCCTAACAAGCTTTGGAGAATCAAAAGACAGCACTTGCTAATCCCATAGAGCAGCTTGTGTTTGCAGGCTTGCCTTAGAAGCACTGTGCTAAGCTGGGGTCCACACCTTACGCATTTGAAGGTAGGTACCTCTGGATGGATGCAGAGGGCACTTTCCCCTGTTGTTCTTTTTTGCTCCTGTTCATCTTCACTTTTAATGCTGCTCCCCAGGCACGACCTGCACAATGCTTGTGCTCCTGAGTGCTCCCCAGGCATGACCTACACAGTACCTGTGCTCCTGAGTGCTCCCCAGGCATGACCTGCACAGTACCTGTGCTCCTGAGTGCTCCCAGGCATGACCTACACAGTGCTTGTGCTCCTGAGTGCTCCCCAGGCATGACCTGAACAGTGCTTGTGTTCCTTAGTCCTCCCAAGGCACAACCTGAACAATGCTTGTGCTCCTGAGTGCTTTCCAGGCATGACCTGCGCAATGCCTATGTTCTTGAGTGCTTCCCAGGCACGACCTGAAAAGTGCTCCTCAGATGTCTTTGGGTGGGACTGAACCTTCCAGATGTGTGCATGGAGGCTCTGCCAGGCCAGGTTGCTCTCTGCATCTGGAGTCCTCACCACAGTCATATATATTGGTATATGGCCTTCAACCCATGCTAAAAGCCAGTGAGGTGGCCATGGCCTGGTGCCCCTGTTTCCTTCAGACTGAGGTTGATGATTCAGGAAAACAGCAATGTCCTTGCCACACATACATTCTCCTTCCTTTCTGATACTGGATGAGGTACTCCCGAGGCATCTCTTTTGGGAGGGCAGTGGTCCAGGCGTGTGCCCAGCTGCATGCTGAGCCTAGCTAATTCCCTTCCACTGTCAGAGCTCACAGAGGGCAACGGCAGACAAGGTGGATGTGGGGAAAGCTGCACAGTGCTTGTGGTCCTCAGTGCTCCAATATGGGGCAGCCTGCAGTTGCCGTGGTGGGCACAGGAAGAGCCCCTTGAATTTAGTCTGGCTCTTGGAAGCTGACCAATAAGGGAAGGGCCTTTGGGGAATGTTTTCTCAGGTCTCCTAATAGGGCCTGAATTTCAGCATGGGAGGGCCTGGCTGGGGAACGATTGTAAGGAGAAGCAGTATGAAGGCCAGGCTGCCCCACCAGCCTCTTCCTTACATACTCTTTTCAGCTGAAGGGTCCAGACATTACTCTCTTTCTGTCTCTGTGGACATCCAGTCTTTTCCAAAAGGAAGACTGCTTTTCAGCAAACTCCTGCCTACTTTGCAGCGATCTTAGGGATCAGGGTTGGACTGGAGTGTAGGGGACTGTGAGGTTCTGGAGCATGGCACGGCTGGCAGTCTGTTAGCACTGAGGGTAGTGGGAGAAACTTGACACTTGGTACTAGGCCCTATATTCTGCAAAGCCCTCAGGTCTGTCCCCCGCTAGCCTAGCCTCATCCCACTGCCTCTCCACTCACACCCCACCTTTCTTAAGCAGATTGCTGATATGACCTGCCTTCAGTAGTGGCTCTTTGGGCATATGTTCCTAAAACTCTTCCACCTCTCTGGACTCTGCCCGTCATCACCCACAGGCTCTCTCCCTCTAGGCTACACTAGTGTGGTCTCAAGACTCCACTTTCTTGTTGGTGACACATCTGCGTGGGAAGGATGAAGAGAGTTGCAGTGTTGGAGCTTCGAGAGGGTCAGTGCCCTGGAGGTTCCAGGCCAGAGGGGCAGAGGACAGCTGTTTCCCATGGCCTGAGACATCCAGATCACAGTCAGGGGTTGGTAAGGAAGGCCCTTGCATCTTGGCCTTCCCTGTGGACGTAGCACAACAGAGGCACCTACCATGCCTTGGTTCTCCCGTCTGCATAGTGCACATAAAACGCTGCCTCATCTCCGATGCAAGCTGAATGGGGATTGCAGTGCCTGCTGTAGCTGCCCTCCTTGTCTGACACATGTGATGTCAGTATGTACCTGCATGGGGCACACATGGAGCCTGCAGAGCTCACACATGGAGCTATACTGCCTGGAGTTTATTAAGGCGCTGCGGGGAAGCCTAGGACCACCCCGCCTCCAGCTATCCGTGGCTAGTCTGATGGTACAGGCTCCAGCCCCCTTTACCAGCTCAGTTATCCCCTGAGTAGACAATTCTGAAATAGGGGGCCGAGAAGCCCTCCTAGAGTTTATCCTGGCTATGTGGCTGCTGCCACCTGGGCAAGCAGAGTGGCAGACACAGAACAGGCTCCACTCAGCCTGCCCCATTTCTTCACTATTGCTGGCTCTGCTCATGGGGAGGGGCAGTCCCTGGTCTCCTAGCCTCGGAGCTGCCTGTCCTCATATGCCCTGAGACTCTCTGGGTCCAGCCTGTGGACTTGCTCCATCTCCTCTGCTTGGGGCCAGGGCTGGGCCGATTGCAAACAGCTGCTTGGCCCTTGAGGTGGATTTGCAGGCTCCAGGAGGGACTGCTGGACAGTGTAGCAGAAAGGCCACTTGGGGTGTCTTAGGGGACAGCCAAGGCCCTTCTCCCTGCTTGCCTTTTGTGCCTTAGAAAGACTGGAAATCGGGGAGCAGACAGCTGATCTGGTCCTTCAGGTACATTGTAGTCAGCCAGGTCAGAACAGTGGGGGAGGGTCAGTGTCTGGACTGCAGACAGTGGGGGTGGAGAGGGGTTGGGGATGTGGGGTATGGGTGATGTGGGAGGGTCACTGAGCTCCCAGCAGGCTCTGGGGTCTTGATATTCCCCAAAGCTTCCCCTGGCTCTGGTAACTTGCTGCCTCCTTCTCTTTCTTCTTTTCCTTTTCCTCCTCCTCCACTTTCCCCTCCTCTTCTCATTACACTTCCTTTTCCTCCCCACTCCTCCTCCCCCCCCTCCCCTACCCGCTCTTACCCAAGTATTTTCCTGCTTAGTTTGTCCTAATGGCATCTTCTAACCAAGGGCTCCTAAGTGTGTCCTGCCTGAACCCTTTCCCCATGTGGCCCTGTATATACAGATATACTGTAACAGGCACACAAACCAATCAATTACTGATATGGGCAGGGAAGTTTATTTTCAAACACTTCTTTGCTATACATATTATGCCATCTATTAAAAATGAGAGCAAGTTTGTATGTTAATGAAATGGCTACACTTATTTATCTTTATATGAAGATTAAATCTGGGCTGAATGTTGTCACCACCAGCTGTTTGGTGGCTTCAGCTGGTCACAGGCTCAATATCCTGATTTTATGATTGTCAGTGCTGAGAACACTGTTTCATACACATGCACAGTACAAGTTGGCCAGGTGTGTTTGGGACCATTTGATAAATTGTTGGGAATTTTGCCCTAATCCCAAGCCAGAATTTACGTAATGATTTTTGTTTTTATGAGCAAAAAAGATTTTGTTTTCATGCTCAAATCAGCAGCTCAAATATCAATTTTGAAAAATCAAACACTGTAGCATAATGTAATCTAAAGATATGCTAATTTGATACTTGCTCCTGAGAGATAGTGGTTGGGAAAAAAAAAAAGCCTTTGTTGTTTGTGATTAAATCATTATACCTCTTTAAGAGCAGAAAACATTACATAGAGACAAAGCATTGCTGCCCTGAGGTGGAGTAGTCCGGACTCTGAGCTGAGGCACACACAGTGTAGCGTGTGCTTACGTGTCCAGAACCAAGGCTGCAGTAAAGTCACGCAATGCACCAGAGGTGAGCACTGCCAGAGAGACCTTAGATTCATGATGCATTTGATTTGAAATTAATTTTTGGTCATAGTTCATTTTGACACCTGTTACTGTCACTAAGCCGTTTCACAACGCCCCTCCATGTTCTGTCATGTGACCTGTGACCCCATGAGGTTAAAGAGCTTGGCTGTAAAGTGGGAGATATCGCTCCCCACCCTCCTTGTTTCCCAGGGGAGATGATCCAGGCCCACAGAAGCCCTGAAACTGGGGAGGGACAGAGCTTGAGCCCGTAAGACAACATCTGTGCTCTGGGAATGACTGTCCATCCTGAGGGTGGCATTCAGGCTCAGTGACAGGAACAGTAGAGAAGGCTGATGCCAGGGAGACATTTCAGTCTCCACTGAAGACACTTCCCCCTTTTTGTTATTTGTGAGGTGTGTGTGTGTGTGTGTGTGTGTGTGTGTGTGTGTGTGTGTATGTGTGTGTGTGTGATCAGGGCTGGGGGTCAGGTTCTTGTCCATGGGCACTGCTTCTGAAAGCTCCCCAGCCCTGAGTTTCTGTCTTTTGCTTGGTCTGGTCTGTTTTTGGAGAGCTCTGCAGATTTGCTGTCCATGGCGTCCAGCTGTGAGCAGCTTGTTTGTTTAGGAGTCTGAGTCACCGTTTCCATTTTAGTGGAAGAAGGTCTGATAATGGGGGACTATGGCCAGGTAAGGGCTGTCTGTTCCATGTCAGTGACAGCTGATGAAAGGAGTGTGGGGGGGCTGCTCTGGGAAAGGCAAATGCTCATGGCAAGGGTGGCTCCCCTTAAGCACATAAGCAGGGTGGGAGTAGAGTCATCAGCCAAGGGTCCAAGAGTTAAGCTGGTACAGCTTAGCTGGAGGCTCGGTGTGGTCTGAGAAGTCAATCAGGGTGTGATCCACATCTTTAAATCATGAGCTTTTCAGAAAAGAAAATGAAAAAGCACAGAGAATAATGCCTGCCTACCTACCTGACTGTCCTAGTGTGTGTCCCATGAGGCTCTGCTCCTATAACGGGTGCTTGCTGTCTAGGGCCACCTGCCTGGCCCCACTGTGTACCTCGGACACTAAAAGGGAAAGTGAGGGAAAGATCACCTTGCACTTGTGATCTTAGACATTTTGAGCTTCAGGTCACCTAGTGGACCAGAGTTCCAGCACACAGTAGCAGAAATGGCCCTAGCTTTGTAGAGAGGCAGTGAAGCTCGGAAGTCAGGCCTCCGACTGTACTGGGGGAAGATGGCATCACCTAGAGGCCAAGTGTGGTATTGCACTTCAGGGCTTCCTGTAGCTCTGGAAGCCAGCGTGACTTAAGGCACCACATGCCTTAGTTTCTTCATGTGCAGTAGAATGGAAGATGTCTACGTTCTTCAGAGGCCTGTAGTGGGGACCTAAGGAGGCAGAGTTGAGGCCACACAGAACCAGAGAGGTCTGGAGTTTGCTGTATCTCACAGTGGACCGGCATGGATTATGCCTAGTGAATCTTTCCTGGAAGGAGCTGAAAGTAATTGACAAAGTCCAGGGTGTTTGCTGAACAAGAATGTGGCCATGATTTAGTAGCAATTGGAGTTGGGAATCCTGGAAAGCCCTGGCCCACGCTGCCCATGCCGTCCTGGAAAGGCAGCCTGAGCTACTGCAGAGCCGGGCTACGAGGATAGATGCCCTGATACCTGCAGGGAGAGGATATCAGGGAGAGGGGGGCCGACATTTTCCAGAGGCATCTAGGGACTGTAGGTCAGCCATGGAACCTGCCTGTAGGTGTGGTGGATCAGAATATTTGGCTTGAGGTCCTACTGCACTGTCCCCTCTCAGACACAGATCTGGACTCATAGTTGCTTGCGCATCACAGTCCCTATGGCGATTTGAAGCACCCCGGGTCTTTCCGTGATGCCCAGGAACATAGCAGGCTTGAAGCTGGACATGATGACAGGCATGTAGGTTCTGGCATAATCCGCTGTCTCCAGAGAGCCCCATGGGCACATGGCTAAGTGTGTTTTGCCTCCTTCTGGGGACGAGGTGGTTTTTACTTGTTTTCTTTATAATCCCGGGCCAGCCTCAAACACACTGTGTAGCCAGAGATGACCTTGAACTTCTGATCCTCTTGACTCCACCTCCTGAGTATTTTCATTATGTAGCACCGGGGATCGAACTCAGGGCTTTGTGCACTTTAGACAAGCACTCCACCAGCTCAGTCACATTCTCAGCTTTACTTAATTTCTCTGCACTCTGCACCCCATGTGGCCCCCATACGCTTGCTGTCTGCCCCTGGAAGGACTCCTTGGGTGTCTGTGCCCACAAGGAACCTGCCTGAGCGTGCGTTGATGCTCTTCTGGGATCTAGGCCTTTCTCTGCGGCTCTCTGCTGGCCAGCTAACCCTGCCACCTCTCAGAGTGTCCATCCCGCAGCTGCTGCCTCCAGCTTATCTAATTCCAGGATCAACCATTTCACCCTGTAAAAACGTCCAGCCTTGCTTTGCAACAATTTAAATACAGCCTGCTCCTACCCACTCTGTTGGAGCCCGCCCCTTGAACAGCTCCTGTCTTCCAGGACTTTGGGGTGGGGGTGGGAAGTGAGATGGTAAAGACTCCTCGCTCTAGACACAGGCGTGTACCCAGCCCCCTCCCCGGGCTAAGACTAAGCCGGTAGAAGACACCAGGCCCCTGCTCTGCTCTTTCTGCTCTCTCTACCTCAGTGCTCATGTCTGGTCGGTATCTTCGCCAGCAGATAAATTCCTTGGCAGAGAGGCGGTCTGACCTCTTGCCAGTCACTTATAAAACTGTTTCTTGGTCTGGTTTCTCCAGTGATGTTGCGCCAGGGTAGAGCCACACCCACTCAGCCCTGGCACCCTACTGTTCCTTCCAAGCAGCCCTGGTCCATGCAGCCCCCCCCTCCCCCAGGCTATGTCAGATTGAGTGTCTGTTGAGATGCTCTCGCAACATGCCCGTGTCCTGCTGCCATCCAGCCATCACCTTCCTTCCCGTTTTGACACTCTGTACTGGCCCAGGGACTCCATCTGTAGGGGCCAGAGGAGCTGGCTTCTGTTTTCTCTATCACTCTTCTTGGCTCTTGGCCGGGCACATGGAGTTCTCTTCTCAGTGACTCTCAAATTTGAACCTCATTGATGGGGCCCTTCCTGTATCTCTCAGGGGGTCACGGGTGGGTCCCTCCTACACCCCTGGGGGAACTTTACTAGTGGGGCTCCTCCTATAACCTTAGGGGAGCCTCACTAACAGTGCTCCTCTTACGTCCCTGGGGAACCTCACTGGTGGGGCTCCTCCTATATCCCTGGGTGGGCATCATAGGTAGGCATGGAGGCCAATGCCAGCGTAGCTTAGCTGGCAGGAGTTCTTGCTAGGACTCACCACTCTCATTGTCACAGCGCTGTGGCTTTACCTCACCTCTGATCTCATCCCTGGCCTCAGTTCTTTCTCACAGCTCTTCACGGGATGGGTTTGCATTGCTGCCCGCTTGGGTGAGAGCCAACTGATGAGCTCCAAAACTGTTGTTAATTGTGTCTCTACTGGGCCACAAATTCAAACCAGAGTCTGTACTGTGAGCCTAAAATCCAGAGCTGTTAGCCAAAGAAGAGCCTTGTCTGCCTCATTCCTGGGGCTACTAAGTACCCTGCCTGCTCTGCTAAACCCCCAGATTAAACGCAGCAGTGTCTCCATGGGCACCAGCAACGTCTAAGGCACTGTGTGTGGCTTTGCCAAAGAACCATTAAGGGAACCACTTTCCCAAAATGTAACTCAGTGGGCTCTACACACCTGTGACTGGCACACAGCTGGCACAGCCCCAAGAAAAAGAGTGACATCCTGGCTGTGCCACAGGGGTCTTGGAAATCTGAGCTGCATCCTGGAGCTGGGCATGGCAGCACTGTGGCTTTACCCAGTGTGAGGCCTGAACTACCCCGACACCTCATGCCAGCCCAGGAGGAAGAACAGATTTCCCTTGGGTCAGACTGGTTAGGACAGCACCAGCAGAGTTAGGGTTCCCACCAAGGGTGGCCTCACCGTATGCTTTATAATACATATGCTTTGTGGTAAAAGATGCATCTCATTGTAGTGACCCTGGAAGAAAAGGAAAATTAATGCAGAAGTGGCTAAAAACACCTATAATTCTCAAAGTCAGGGCTTGCGGGTCTGAATGCAGAGAATATCAAAAGGAGGGGACTTGTCTTAGGGAGAAGAACATGTTGGGGGGCTGGTGAGCAGTGTATCCCATTTCTTGTAAGCCAATCAGCTGCAGGTGGGAGAGATGTGACCCTTGCCCTTAAAGGCCAGGGCATTGGCAGGGATTTGGGGCCTAGGAAAGGCTGCAGTTTCATCAGGGCCTTGGAAGAAGCGATTAATCTGAGCTGGGCTGTGCTAACGAAGAAGCCATCTGGGGCAAAGATGCTGCGGCCTGCCTGCCTCCCTCTTGTACTAGATTAATTCCAGATGGATCAAAGATGTGCACTTTTAAAATGAGACCGCAGAACCACTAGAAGAAAGCATGGGAGCTACGTGTTTGTGACCATGAGGTGGTGGGGCAGGATGGGGTGGGAAAATGATGTTGCTTGCATAACACCAACCTCAGAAATTGCAAAAGGGAATTATTTGAGTTTTTCTGTCTTGCTGAAAAGTAAAAGCAGCCGCCAGTCCCAACGAAAAGAACATAAACCTATGTGGAAGGAAGTGGTCAATATGGCATAATATGCAAAGAGTTCCCACAAATTACTAAAAAGCTCAGAGGTGTGACTAGTTCTCAGGAAGAAAAACATTTGGAATTCTTATACACGTGAAGATTGTAGAGCTTTAACAAGGATCACATGAAGGTGAAGCCTCTGACGAAGGATACAGCACGCACTGGCAGCTGGGGTAGTACCCTGCCCCTCTCCAGTAGGCAGGCAGCAGTAGCTATTGAGATGCTACAGTGCGTGTGCCCTTTGAGCAAGCATCACTGTCCCTTGGAATGTGGTTTATTCACCATTCCTGTTTGTGCAAGGTGCTGCTGGGAAGAGCTCAGAACGCCTGCATGCTCACCGAGAGGAGTCATTTGTCCAGTCAGGCTCTCCTTGAGTAGCTGGGCCTCAGTGAGCGCTGGGATCAGGCATACACCACTGTGACTAGCTGCAGGGGAGGTGTTTAAATGCGTTATGGTGCATCTGCATGACAGGACACCGCGCAGAGAGTGATGGAGTTTAAAAGCCTTCTGATTCAGCGAGCAGGGCCTGTCTTCAAGAAACGTGAGGGGCTTCTCCCATTTATGAACACCTCCTTTCCCTTTCCAGGAGGAAAACACCCAGATCCCTTCTTATACATATGTCAATCATGGGAAAGGATGCTCAAATATCTGGTCTCGGGGGACTGGCGCCTCCCCACACCCCCAGAGTCGGTAGCAGGCTCCCAGGCCACAGTTCTTACTTACTTCTTTTGAGAGATGAATGCAGGACCCCTGATGTGTGCTGCTGGGGAGCAGGCAGATATCTGGCTACAGAAAACAGAGGCAATGAAGTGTGAAGTGACTGCTCTGGGATGCATGCCTTTTGGCTGAAATAACAGCAAAAGCAATGTGTGGCCTTAAAAGTCTATAAAGCAAGGTCTGGTGAGACAGCTCAGCAGTTGTGAGCATATGCTGTTCTTGCAGAGGACCTGGGTTCGTTTCCCAGTACCAATGTTATGAGGCTCACAGCCAACTGTAACTCCAGTTCCAGTGGAATCCAATGCCCCTTTCTGGACTCACATGTGCACACACATCCGTGCACATAATGAAAAGTGATGTTAAAAAAAAACAAAACAGTTCATGAAGCTGCTGGGTGGCAGTGGGGACAGCCTTTAATCCCTGCACTTGGGAGACAGAGGCAGGCAGATATCGAAGTTCAAGGAAACCAGCCTGGTCTACAGAGTGAGTTCCAGGACAGCCAGGGCTATACCAAGAAACCCTGTCTCAAAAACCAAAACCAAAACCAAACCAAACCAAGCAAACGAAAAAGTTCATGAAGCAAAAGCAGGATAAGCTCATCAGCAGTGCACCTTCTCTTCCGTGTGGTCATGGAGGTGAAAGTGGCAGCTGACTGCTATGGCCTTAGCACTCTCCATCTACCCATTTTACAGGAGGAGAAACTGAGGCCACCACATGCTTCAAACTGAGTCGCTTGGAAACTGGGGTCTCTGGGCTCAGCCTTGGCACCCTCTACTTTTCTGCAGACTGGCTTTTGGCTTTTGGTGAATCTATTCAGGAATAAGAGTCATCCAAGTGTCATGTTCCCCTGCCCCCCTCACGTGTCATTGAGAAGTCATTGTAAGTACAGCCGCCCCACCTCATCCACGGTCCAAGACCCCTAGGGGATGCTTGAAACCACAATTGTAGAGAAGCCTGGGGGTGCTGCCTTTGATCCTTTGTATACATACCTGTGGCGAAAGCTTTCATTCATAGACTGGGCACAGTTCCAGATGCGCGACTGCTAAGGCAGGCCAGTTGTGACAGTATGCTGTAATAAAAGTCATTTAGAATGGCTGAATTGCTTCTGAACCTCCCTTCCCCGTGTCATAGTTGGGGACTGAGACTTGTAGCTGACTTAACTGCGCTCTGGCATTGGATCTGCACAGCTTCCAGCTGGTGAGCGGCTTTCCGGAAGAACTTCCCGCCTCTCTGACTGTTCCCTTAGGGTGACTTCTGAGATACTGACACACATACCAAGCATAGGAACAGTAGAGCCCTGGAGTCACTGAATTCTGTTCTTGCTGTGGGGTGGGCAGCTAACACCTAGTTATCACATCCTGGGTGCCCCTCAGGTGTCAAGCTCAAGTAAACCCCATCTTGTAAAATGAGGGGACTCGATCCACCGTGAAGAAGTAATCTGCTGTTTCTGGGTCTGGAGAGGCAGCAGGGGACTTTTGCTTAAAGTTCGGGATGCAGCTTGGCTGGGTCCCTTAGGCCTTTAGGTGACTGTGAGGCAAGTCAAGGGGGAACATGAATAGCTGAACTCTTGGGAATAGAACACACACACATATACTCTATGCTTCATAGCTCTCCTTCCGTTAGTCAGAAATCATGATGGAACCTTCTAGAACCCAGCAGACACCTAACAGATAGTACCCACCATGCTCCCATTCTCTTTGTCTCTTTCTGGCTATCCATATTTGGTAAAGTCCTAGCTGGGGCCCACTGAGCATGTTTACCACATCCTGCTGGCGTCAGGCTCTTCTCCCTGCAAGGTGTTCCACTGGTTGACTGTGCTTGGAAGAAAGTACATCAGGGGCTGAAGTATCTGCAAAGGTAGTGGGGTGGTCTGGGTGTTGCTGAGCAGGGTGGGAGAGAGGTCAGCTGGATCTGGAGAAAGATAGGTGTCATGAAAGGCCGCTCTGCAGCCTGTTTTTAGGAAGGCATTGCTCAGAATGCTAATAATGTCCAGCCACATGCATGCACTATGCTCATTCATGCCCAGTAGGGCAAGCTGCAGCTCACGAGCCTGCACAGTGATGCAGAGCATCCCTGCCTATCTACTCGTGGGAAGACCTTGAGAGCCATGAGAGGGGGCAGTGTTCAGCTCTGGCATGGGTTTAAAAGGAGAAGGCGTCTGCGTCCTGCTCCTCGGCCTTGGAGCCTTTCCTTCACAGAGCTGACCATGAGCTCTGGGAATGGGAAAAAAATGTTTCCTGGTCCTAGGGTGTGGTGTGAGATGTTTGTCCGAGGGTCAGAGTGACCAATTCATAGTTTTGCATCGTGCAAATGAATTAGAGCATTTAGGAACCATGTAGACAATAAAATAGAGGGACAGAAAGAACTGTAAGAAAGGTTGCAAACAGCAAGCAAAGACTTGAAAACAACCCAGGCAGCCTGTAAACAGAATCCCCCAAATGCTTCCTGATAGGGTGCAGTCTGTGATCCAACATCACCCAGTGTGAATGGATGATGTGCTCAGTGTAGGGCTGTGGGTGGCTGGCATCTGTACTCCATTCAGTTTCCTCCCTTATGTTGCTATCTTCTCAGCATCTAATAGCTATTAAACCATTTCCAGGGGCCAATTTTCTTCTGCTTCTAAAGAGTCTCTTCTAAGGAGAATTTAAAGGCAATGCCAGCTTGCTGCTGGTGCTGGGAGGAGCTGGCAGCCAAGAGACACATTTGCTTTTTGTCCACATTTCAATCTGAAAGGGTAAGTGTGAGGCAGACTGAAAACTGCCAAGTGACACTGGGTGGACTTATGATGTGGGGTGGCCTGCTTCAGATGTCACTCTCCTGTGAAATGTACACAGCCCTGAGAATTGAAAAAGTGGTTTTGTTTTAGAAAGTCCAGGTGAAAATTGCCCATTATCAAGGCAAAGACCATGGGCTCTAGAACCATCTTGCTTTTTGGGATAGACATGACGAGAGGATGGGTATTTATCTACATAGTGCTATTTCCTGCTGGGTATTGACTGGCATTCCTTCTCTGTTTAATGTGCTATAAAAGCAACATGTGTTCATATGGAAACATGGAAAAGAACCAAGAAATAGAGAAGAGACGAAAGTGTCAGGATCCCTTACTTGTAGCTACAGCGATGGCAGTGATGATGATAGTAATGACAATGATAATGACAGTGATGATGGTGATGATGGTAGTGATGGTGGTGGCGATGATGGTGGTGGTGATGCTGGTGGTGGTGGTGATGGTGGCAGCTGCAATGGTGGTGGTGATGATGGTGATGCTGGTGTTGTTGGTGATGGTGGTGGTGATGGTGTTGTTGGTGGTGATGGTGGTGATGATGGTGGTGATGGTGGTGGTGATGATAGTGAAGTTGGTAGAAATGATGATGATGGTGGTGATGATGATGGTGATGATGATGTTGTTTACTGTTAGTTGTAGTCAAACACATTACTAAATGAATACCTTGATATATTTACTTTTTTCCTATTTGGGATTACATGTACTTTGTACAAGATTTTTTTCAAAGTTAAACTCTGATGAGCAAATCTCAATAAGCAAGGAATAAAAGGCACTTTTTCAATCTGATAAAGTTCCTGAATGTGAAATTCTGTGCTAAACACAGATGAAGGAGCAGGGTAAGGCCACATGCTTTAGCTCAGCCTCAAGTGGAAATACTCACCGATGCAATAAAGTAGGAGAAGGAAATGAAAGGCTTATAAATTGTAAGGAAGGAGGAAAATTGTCTTTATTTGTAAATGACCGTTATCTAAGGAAAAACCCAAGGGAATCTAGCCAATATACAACAGGCAGTTGTATATCTAGACTGAAGCAATAAACATTAGAAATAGAAAACTTAAAAAACCATTACAAGAGCATCTAAATATGGAATTTTTGAACTTAATTGAATATAGCAAAACATGTGGGGCCTGTATACTGAGTATTATAGAATATCATTAGCAAAATCAGAATCTAAACACGCAGAACTATACCAAGTTCACAAATCAGAAGACTCACACCCTTCAGCTATCCTTCCTCCTAAGTTGGCCCACAGACCGAATGGGATGCAGGCTAACATCTTAGAAACAGCCGATGAGAGGGCAATTCTGAACTTTTTCTGTATGTGTAGTGTATGTATATGTTTGTGTATATGTGCAAATGTGCATGCATGTATGTGGATGCCAGAGGCTGATGTTGGGTGTCTTCTTCAGTTGATGTTTTATTTTTGAGACTGAGTCTCTTTGAACTTCAAGCTCATCAATTCAGGTCACTGAGCTCCAGGAACCTGCCTGACTATTTCCTCCCTCACCCACCACCAGCATTACGGTTACAGACATGTGCCACTGGCCATGCCAGGCTTATATGTGGGTTTAGAGGAATCTGAACTCAAGTCCTCATGTTTTTGGGACACAGACTTTACTAACCAAGCCATCTCCCCAGATTCTGAAATTTACTGGGAAATGCAAAAATCATAAAATAGCTAAAATCACTTTGTTCAAAAAGTGTTAGGAGACTCATCTGTGTCAGTGTGAGGCGGTGATTCTCGACCTTCCTAATGCTGTGACCCCTTAATACAGCTCCTCATGTTACGGTGACCCCCTACCACAAAATTAGTTTCATTGCTATTTCAAAAGTGGGGCTGGAGAGATGGCTCAGAGGTTAAGAGCACTGACTGCTCTTCAGAAGGTCATGAGTTCAATTCCCATCAACCACATGGTGTCTCACAACCATCTATAATGAGATTTGTATACATAATAAATAAATAAATCTTTTTTTTAAAAAAGTGTAATTTTGCTGTTATCAATCGATGTAAATATCTGATATACAGGACATCTGATATGTGACCCCCCCCAGGGGTCATGACCCACAGGTTGAGAATCACTGTTCTAAGGCTTGCTATCTGTAGTGATCAAAGCAGTTCAATGTTGACACAAAGGCACAGACTCATGGATAGGACAAAGTACTTGAGTATTATACACACACACACATACACACTCGCACACATATATATACACTGACACATACATAAACACCACACATACATACTCACACACACTCACATACACACACATTCACACATACATATACACTTACACATACATAAACAGCACACATACATACCCACACATATAAACACTTGTACACACATACATATACATAAACACACACACACACAGATCATATGATTTTTGTTTGTTTCTTTATTTTGAGACAGGGTCTTACTATGTAGCCTTGGCTGGCCCTCTGGCCAGATTCCTCTAAACCACATATAAGCCTGGCATGGCCAGTGGCGCATGTCTGTAACCGTAGTGCTGATGGTGGGTGAGGGAGACCTGGTGGGGGAAATAGTCAGGCAGGTTCCTGGAGCTCAGTGACCTGAATTGATGAGCTTGAAGTTCAAACTCAGAGATCCATTTGCCTGTCGCCAGATTGCTGGGATTAAAGGTGCACGCCACCATGCCTGGCATGATCATTTGATTTTGATTCAGGCACTAGTGGTGGAAGATGGTCCTTATCAACAATTTGTGTATAAACAACTAGATGTACAGTTGCAAAGACATAAACTGTGACTCTTACTCTGATAGACAACAGTTCGAACGTAGACCCATAAAGTCTCAGCTGAGTGAGGAAGGACTTTTAACCTAAATGCTGTGAGCCATAGCAGATGAGGAAGCTGGTGTGTCTTCGCGGACGACACAGCCTCACATTTTTCAGAAAACAGAGAGATAGTTGCAGTAAGATATTTGCAACACATGTATTGATACAGAATTTACATCTGGGATCTAGAAAGCATAGTTACAGCCCTTTCTAGAAAGAAAATAAGCCAGTTTAAAACCAGCCATCTCATGAGAGATGTGAAGATGGCCAGTACACATCTGAAAACATGCTCACATTGCCAGTCATCAGAGAGTTTGAAATTGAGCACATGAGATGCCACCCCACACCTCATGTGGGGGAACACACAATGGTGTGCATGTGTGATCACTTTTGAAAGGCGTGTACATTCCTGTGTGTGCACACCTGCCTGTATACACACGTGCACATGTGTTCAGATGTGTGGTGACCCTGTTTGTGCTTCTTGAATTGAGGGTGAGATGCGTGCCCTAGTGCAGAGGGAGTGCCTGCATTGGAGGTGTTAAGTCCCTGCTGGCAGACTGACATTCTGCCCTCTGCAGTGAACCAAGAATCCCCATCCATGCTACCTGTGCCACTTTGAATGGACAAAAAGAAATCTGGATTTAATTTGAATGTATTTATCCATCAGTGACACTGAGCGGTAGTTGTTTGTCTACCCTTGTTCTTAATTGCAAGATGTTGCCTGGGGATTACTGCCACAAATATGCCTCCTTGTTTTTCACTAGTTCCTTGTAATGTTTATCTTTGCCACCCCTGATGGGCACCAGAAATCCCATATTCTGAGACAGCTGTGGTCTCATATTGTGCTTGTGGACCCACTTAAGGGGTGTGGCTTGCCAGGATGGCTTGTCTCCCTAGATAACTCACAGTCAGTGGTGTGATGGCCCAGCAATCAGTTTCCAAGTTGGCTTCCCAGAGTGCATAGTCAGGCCTGGCTGGTGGTTGGGCACCTGGATGATTCCTCACCCAGGACCTTCTTAGTAGAATTTTCTGGATTTCAGAGTATCTGACATCTGTGCTCCAGGAGTTGAAGAGGCAGGTGTCATGGCTTTTAAAGCAAAAGTTGCAGAGCTAGCAGTGCACCCCCTTGGTCACATGCTTTTCTCACCTCTGCTGGAGGGGACAGCACCACTTGACAGACACTTGAATGAAAGGGCTATGGGTGGCTTTAAATGCCCATACTTATATATTTTTTGTGCCAAGAATTGTGCAAATTTTATACTGACCCATATGCAGTTCCTCAGAAGCAAATGTGATCGTGTGTGTGTGTGTGTGTGTGTGTGTGTGTGTGTGTGTGTGTATGTGTGTGTGTGTGTTTCAGAGTCCATCAGTTTCTGTTTTTGGTTTAACACAGAGTACTACATGCAAAATCAGTGTCTCTGAACATGGTGGTGTCCACTTAGCCATGTGTCCTGGCCACCTTCCCATGTCAGGCTGTATGGATTGGCCCCTCCCACTCAGTCTTCACAGGGACAGCTTTTTGGATCCAACCAGTTTCCTCCTGATGGGCATAGATCTTGCTTTTATCTCACAAGTAATCTTGCACGCCTTGGCACAATACAAACCTTTCTATACAATCTACCAAAAAAGGGGAGATGTTAGGCTAGTGTGACCTGGCATCTGTCTCCTCACCGAGATACTGCACCCGTCACCATCAAGGCTTCCTCCACTAGTGATTGTCTTTAGTCCCCAGGCCACAAACCTCTTCTATTTGTTGGCTGGTTCATTTGTTCATTGGGTAGTTGGTTCAATGGCTAGTTGGTTGGTTTGTTCATTGATTGATAGATTGGCTCATTTGTTCGTTGATTAGATGGTTGGTGAGTTTTTTCCACCAGTTGCTGTGTTTGATCACTGGTTGGTTATTCATTATTCACTGATTTGTTAGCTGACTAATTTGCTCATTGATAAGTTGGTTGGTTTTTTTTATTGGTTAGTAGGTGGATGGTTCATTTGTTCTTTGGTTAGTTAGTGGGTGTCTCATTTGTTCATTGGTTAGTTGGTGTCTCATTTGTTCATTGGCTCATTAGTGGGTGTCTCATTTGTTCATTAGTTCATTAGTGGTGGTTTATTGGTTAGTTTCTGAGTCCATGGAGCATATTATCAAGGATGGTGCCTTTCATTGCTTGTGAGACTTGAAAACTCTGTCAGAACATCCAAGAAGGCTTCTGTCTCTGGTGGTGTCTGGAAATACTTGGTATAGGACACCTTTGACCCTGCCTGACTATGGAATGGATCATAGGTAGCACAGTCCTTCAGGACGCCAGATATAGCAGGTGCTCATGGGTCATTGCTGAGGAAAGGCAACCTAGAGCTATATGCAGCAGGCTCAGTGACCTGTGGTCTGACTTGCAACTGGCACAGTTATGTTATCATCTCTTAACACAGCCTCATGGCTGTCTAGATGCTGAGCCTGGACCACAGCACCCTCTGAGTCCTCCCAGGACCCTATGAATCACACATGCACAGCAGCCTCACAGGATGTTATTTGTCTCCCGGCACCATCCCCACCTCGTTAAGAACAATGAGGTAAAACTGTCTGTGAGGAAACAAGAAGAGTCTCCTGGTTCCTTGCTTAGCTCTCAGGTCACTTCCTACAATGAGCAGACTCTACTGGCAGTGCCCGTACTCAGAGCCTGGCATTGAGCCTGCCCCTCTATGACACACTTTCTTTGGCAGTTGACTGTAGGAGAGATGTCCTTGACACATGTTCCATTCTGTTGTGGCCATAATTCTCCAAGAAAAGACAAGGCAAGGGAAACGTGTCTATTATAGCCATAAGTGAAGAGCATCAGTGATCATCCCAAAGGAGAGAAAGATGCTGAGTGGATGTGGGAGGAGCTAGACATATCTGGCTCTTCAGAGTAGCTTGTCCCTTGCCTGGTGACATTTCCTTCTGGCTCCCGATGGAATGGACCACAGCACCCCCAGCCACTGGGACAGGCCTCATCTAGGACTTTACTGTTACTGTCTGGTGTAAGGTACTCCTGTGCCTGACACAGTACTCATGTGGCCTCAGACTGTGTGGTGGCATTTGCCACCCATATGGCACCCTTCAAGGCTTGGCTCAGGTCTCTGCTTCTATGCCCTTACCGTCCATGGAGTCTTACTGTTAGCTTGGTTGTTGTTGTTGTTTGAGTAACAGTTTATGTGTATTACAGGTGGTCTTTTTACCTGGGGTACCACCACCTGTACTGTAGGTGACTGTGTTAGGGAGAGTTATAGGTGCATGTCTCTGAGCCTTTCTGAAGGTGCCTTGACCAATGTCTGGGTTAAGCGTACACAGTAATGCAAAGGTGACAGGTGTATAGACCTAGGTCCATCCTTTAGGAGAAGTGAGAGATGGGCAGTCACAGACTAAGGGAGAGAAGCCTTGGGGCACTGGCCCCCTGCATAATAATTTGTTCCCAAGCAAAGGGGCAGACATAAGAAAATCCTCCTTTTCCTTATCGAGATTTTCCATAAAACTGCCTATCTGGGACACAGTGGTCAGTAGCTTCCTGGAATCCTCAGCTTTGTGGCCAGGAGCTGAAGGAGAAAACAAGTGATCAGAGATGCTTGCCCAGTCCAGCCATGAAGCCAGGCAGGGCACTGAGAAACATCGCTAGCCTTGGCTGGGGCAGAAGTGAAGGGGGGACATAATGTATGTGGCTCATCTTGAGCTACTTCACTCCCTGGGAGAGCAATTTATTTTTAGTCTTTCTGTTCATGGTCTGACCTTTTGTATCTATCCCTCCTTCCACACATGCCACTACCCATGGTTGGTCCATCCATCTATCCACCTGTCGATCATTTGTCCATGTATTCAGCCATTATCTATCTATCCATTGATCTGTCCAACCATCCACATGTCTAGCAATCCACTCATCCAACATCCATTTATCTAATTATTCAGTCTTCACCTCCATCAACTCATCCATCCATCCACCCACCCATCCATTCATCCTTCATCCATCCACCTGCCCATAGCACCATTCATCTGTTCATGCAATTATACATCCATCCAACCATTTAACTGCTGCATATCTATCCAACTATCTAACCATCCACCCTTATTTATCCATTTTAATATACCATCACTGACCCATCCATCCATCCGTCTGTCTGCCTGCCCGTCCGTCCATCCATCCATCATACATATCTCCCTCTTTTATGAGACAGGTTCTCTCTACATCCTGTAACTCATTATGTAGACCAGGCTGACCTCAAACTCATGGAGCTCTGCCTGCCTGCCTCTGAGTGCCAGGTGCTGGAACTAAAGGCATCAGTCTCCTAGCTTATTCATCTGTTCATCCTTCCATCCTTTATTCATCTCCCCATCTGCTCACAAAACCAGTCTCCAGCCACCCCTTTTTCTTTTCTCCTTCCACTACTCATCCATCATTCTGTATCTGCTCTTCCATCCTGAGGGTTGATGGAACTTGCAGCTGTGGATTTTGTAAACAAGAAACCTGCATTCTCAGAGTGCTTCCTGAATGACCAGGATTAGTGTTTTGATGTTATGGAATGTCAGATAAGGATTGTGTTTCTAGCCATGGCATGACCTCCTGAGACCTTGACATCTACTGAGGAACAGCTCTTACCATCCTTCCTGGAGTGACCTCACCCAGTCCCTCAGCCCTGTTCTACACTCTCCTGCATGGATACCTATGAGGAGTGGGGATTCAGCAATACGTTTGCTTTGGAAACATCCTACCAGCCTCCTGTCCCATGATGTAAAGGAAATAGTGAAGACTTTGGATCCCAATATATAGTTAGTTGAAGGGTAGTCAGACTATAGGCATCTTCCTCAATTGTGTGGTCAGGTCAACCCTTAAAGGGCAAGCTCTGAAGACTGAGAGTGAGGGGGTTGGGCTGAGTGGTGCATAGTACAGAGCCACTATTGTCCCTTCCCAAGACAAGACTGTTACACATGCTTATGGCCCCAGTGGGTATAGCCCTTGCCTTGTGGGGGTCTCTGCAGGCAGAGATGTCAGTCTGTTGGGCCTAATGTGGCTGCTTGAACCCTTGGGACATCTCCCCTGCACCTGCTGCTCCCTTCTGCCTTGAACATATATATACTAGCTTCTGTCACTTCCCAACAGAGGTTCCCTCTTGCAGTCAATGACAGTGACCTCATTTCCTGCTATGTTCCAGATCTCCAGGCTCTCCACCACCACAGCCCATGTAGGTCCATAGGGCTCATCCTTTCAGACATAAGTTCAGGGCAGCAAAATGAACTTGGCAATTGTTGGCAAGGAAGAAGTAGGCATCCTGGGTGAAGGAGCAAAGCTGTGCATAGTAGAACAGCATACAGCACCCTCCTCCACCCACCCCCCGCAAGCCTCCATGCATGCTATCCGGAGGCAGAGCCCTGCTGCCTAGGCAGCCCTGGGATCTTGTAGAAAGGATCAGTGATATGACAGCTGGGTGGGTGGCCTGAGGATGAGGATGTGTGTAGAGGGAATCCCAGGTGTTGCTTCCCAGAGGCAGAACTAATTTCAAGTTACCACTCTGTGAAGAGACACTTCTGCCTCTGGTTTCCCAAGCTCTCCTTCAGGCCTTCAGTTGTAACCAATCCTTCATGTCTCACCGTCAGACCCACACCATGGTGTCATGTCTGGCTGACAGTCCTGTTCCTTTTGTCCCATCTCTAATTTCCTTGTCTTGCTGTTGGGACTGTCACCTGTACTGTACAGTCCCCCTTTATCCTCTGCCCTGTGGGGCTAGTGGGAAGTGCCCGGTAGGTAATGCCATGGTAGAGAAGGCTGGGCGGGGCAGGAAAAGCAAGCCCTTCCATGTGCAGGCTCCTACAAGGCTGACACTTTACGTTCATAACTGCTTGTGACTATCCAACTCCCACACCTGGGGACATGGCTCCAAGGCCTTGTGGAGGAGACAAGATAGTTCTAGGAGTTTAGCCCCTCCCAAACTGTGCTTTGGTGTCTTTCACAGGTCATGTGACAATCTGGGGCTAACTGGGGTGAGTTGTCATGTTGTGTACTTCACAAACCGAGCATGCCTTTTGCTGGACCATGGGGTGGTGCATCCCTACAAGGCCATAGCTGTGATGTGCAAATAGGCCAGGCAGCTCTGGCCTCCTGGGGTATGGGTGAAGAAGGTGCTATGGTGGCAGTCTGAGGTCCCCTTGTCTGAAGAAAATAGAAGCTATAAATTATGGAAGAGTTTACAGGTGGGTAAAGGGATTCATGTTTATGGTGGCAGTGAGCCCGGCAAAGGGTCTGAGGTCAGAATACCAACAGCCAGAGCCCTGGGGATAGCAGGAGAGGAAGAAAGCCTGGCTAGCTCCAGTGGCCAGCAGTGCCTGCTTGCAGCCCTGACCACACCCTCTGTTGTCCCCAGATTTAGTCACTGTGGAAGAATTTCATCAGGGCTTCAAAGGCACCCAGTTTGTTTTCCAACGCCCTGGTTGGCCTTGCATGAGGCCACTGCCCTGAGGGCGGGGGCTAGTGGGAGGGACCTGGGCAGACCCTCTGTTGCTGCCATCCCTTCTGGCTTGGCTCTTAGGCCTTTCCTAAAACTGGCTCTTTACCCCAGGAAGCCACAGGGAAAGAGAGAAAGGGAAGAGAGGGGGAGGATTGGCCATTGCAGCCTGGGAAGGCAGCTGTCCTGTGCGTATGGGTAGGTCAGGAGCGAGAGGCTGGACACCAGCGGGCTGTGTAGTGGTTGCTATGCTGGCTGCACCTATCTAGTCCAGGCCTTGTTGCTGAGCCTTTTGGCTCTTACTCTTCTGTCTGTGAACTTATAGAACTGAGCCCAGGGGTTGTGGAAAAGGCTCACACATTTCTCGCTTGCCCTTAGAGCTTGCAACACGAAACAAAATAGCTTATTCTCCGTTTCTCTGTTCCTGGTCCTTCTGTCACCAACCCTGTCTTTCTCAGTCTATCGCTCTTTTGTGTCTCTCAGTCTTTGTACACTCCTCATTTTCTCTAAGGTTTGTGGTAAGTGTGGCCCACAGTTTCTCCCGGCAGTCTGACATGGAGAAGACTTAGTGTCTGAGGCCAGCTTGACCATGAGGTCGTAATATACCAGCCATAGGTCGGGCTCAGATGACTAAGTCATAACACTCCCTCACCCCTGTTGAGATACCAGTCATCAGTGAGTGATTAGTGGGGCTAAGGCTGCAGCAGGGATTCTGGGCCAGTGACCTCCCTGTGAAGGTACAGAGGACCCATGAATCCCTGTGACACTCCTTGAGAGAAAGCTGCTATTCCAGGCATGTGTGAGGAGGGGACAGGTATCTAGCTGGGCTGGAGGCCTCCTGCTCCCAGCAAGTGTGTAAAGTGGGCAATTTATTGAGGGTGTGTGCGTGCTGAATCAGGGGCAAAGAGTTGTGTCACTCAAATCTGTTGGGTCAGAACTGTGACCTCAGAGGACTCTGAGTGCTTCCCTTCTGCAACTCCAAAGGTCATGGGTCATTTCTCATCAGCTCACAGCTGCTCTGAGATCGGAGGCTGGCGGGAGGCAGAGCATAGCAGCCAAGGTGAAGTGAATTGCATTCCTGAAAGCAGAACAAGGGAGCTGAGCTTATTCACTTTTGGCCTGCTGTGTGTAAAGGCCATGGACTCACTTAGTCACTCAACAAACACAGCTGAGTGATGGCTCTGCCATGCCCCTGCCTAGCCCAGCACAGAGGGCTCTGCCCTTCTTACTTCTTTCCATTCCCAACCCAGATGGGATGGGGTGCAAGATGAATCCTCTTAGCTGTTACATGTAGCCCTCTTCTCAGGACCTCAGCGTTCTGCAGGGCTGTCTGTGCTCTGTTGTTCCCAAGCCTCCTGCTGAGCTGGAGGGCAGTGCTTGGCCAGGGTCCCCTCTGAGCGTTTCCATTCCCTGTGGTGGCCAGGACTGTGGTGGCAGAAAGCATGAAGCTGGGGTTTTAGACTCTATTCTGAGGACACAGCTTGAGTGGCTCCAGATGGTGACCCTGACCTCACTGGCCTTCCGAGAGCAGGCTGCCTTCTGCAGTGTTGGCAACTAGTGGCCTGGTTGACGTGTTCCACTGCCAGGGCCACCAGTCCAAGCGTTAGGCTGCTGAGCATGGGACTGGCTCTCCTGCAGAGCAGGCTGGTGTCCTCCCAGATGTTTCTGAGCACGAGGCAGGGGTGTCTAGATAGCACCTATGGCCAGGCACCAATGTCTGTTCTTCCTAAAAGCAGACATTCCCTTCCATCTATTCTTAAGCCTGGGACCTCCTGGTATTGGGCTGTGGAGTGCTGCTCCAGGGCCTTATCATGAACTGTCTGCCTCATTTGGTCCTAGGCAGAGCTGCAGGCTACATCTTCATGTGCCAATGGCTCAGTTTTAGCTGTTGATCTCTGGCCAGCAGGTCAGGAGAGCCCATGTGCTGTGACCATGCCAGTGAGGCTTTCGTGTCCTATAGCTGTGGAGTGAGTGGACGGAGGCAACAGAGATTAGCCACTCCTGTACTCAGCTCTGCAGGAGCACAGAGCAGCCAGTGCTTAGTGGTGGTGAAAGAAATGCCTCACGGGGCAGGGTAGGGTTACCCTGTGGTCAGAGGCGGCAGTGTCGCCGGTGGGTGAGACATGTGAGGCATTTGTAAGATCTGTCTTTGGCCTCTGTGTTCCTGGTTTGCCCCATTCTTCTCCTCACTTGCTGAGTGAGTGATGAACGAACTCTTCCCTCCAACCATCTATTCATCTACTACCCACTTATTTTGTTGCCTACCATCCATTCATATATCCATTCATCCATTCACCTACACATCTATCCTTCATCCATTAATCCATTTGTCTCTAATATCCATCCATCCATCCATCCATCCATCTATTCATCCATCATCCATCAATCTACACACCCATTCATCTACCTACACATCCGTCTATTGTCCATCCATCTTTCCATATATCCACTACCAATTCATCTATCTATCTATCTATCTATCTATCTATCTATCTATCATCCATACATCCATCTAGCCATTCAGCTACTATCTATATATCCTTCCATCCACCTACCTACCCACTTATCATCCACTCATCTATCCATCATTCTATCATCCAACAATCCATAACCTATAACCTTCTAACCACCCACCCCACTTATCATCCATCCACCCACTCATTCATCTATCCAATATCATCACCTATCAAACAGTCTATCCATAATCTATATCTTTCTACTCGCTTATCCCATTTACCAGCTATACCTATCCACCATCCATCCATTAGCTTGTTCACTCATCCATATCCACTTATCATCCACCTACTAACCCACTGTCCACCATCCATCAGCACACTGCTCTGTTCATTCACCCATCTATTGAGGAATCTTGTTCTCAAGCATTAAATGGCTATTGCTGTCTTGAAATCAGAGCAGCTCTAATTATCCACACGAGAGTCTCACAAGATTGAATTTACTAACATTCCTTTGTAGAGGGGAGAGAGGTATCACAAGGTGTCCTAGATGTTCACAGATGGCGCACATGGCTCCACAGGAGGCATCATATAAGGCCTGGATCCTCCCTGAGGACACAAGGGATTAACTATTGCTTGGCATGTCTCTTCCTTGTCAGTTTAACCACCTCTAGGTGGTTGTCTATGCTTCTGTCAGACCTAAGTTAGACTCAATGGTGGAAGCCTTTCTTTGCTCTGTCACTGTTGCCTTATCTGGGGTGAATAGATGTTTGTTCATGTCTTCCCAAGAAAACTTAACCCACTATCCACCCACCCACCTACCCACCCACCTACCCACCCACCTATGGACCCATCCCCTCATCCACCCATTTACCCACCCATCCATTTCTCTCTCCAGCTATCCAGTCAACCATTTATTCACCCACTCTTCTACCCACCAACCAGTCAGTCATCTGCCCACCCATCCATCCATCCATCCATCCATCCATCCATCCATCCATCCGTCTGTCCATCCATCTTTCTGTCTATCCTGGCCCCTTTATCTGAGCCCCCCTTGGTGACATGGCTTCTTTAGTGTGTCGAGTATCCAGAACTCAGCTACATGGCTTTGATTGCTTCCTTGGTTACCCATTTTAAAGATCTTACAACTAACCTCACTTGCATCCATTTCCCAGTTTAGAGATGCCACACATGGTCCCATCAGCACTAAAATGGCATGAGGATACTGGAGTGTTAGTAGCAAGTGTCTGGGCTGAGTCCAGCCTCTTGGGTTTCTGTCGATTGAGGGATGGGCCAACATCTGCTCCTTTCCATGTCTAGAAGTGACAGTAGGGCTCCTGTCTTTAGCGGCTGGGCCATTTGTGCTGTAATGCATGTTCCTCAAATGCAAGTGTAGCATCTACATAGCTGAGTACCAGGGTGTCTGGGGGAGGGCAAGCTGTCTGGAGAGCAGAGCCAGTTGGAGTCAGAAGTCCTGAGGTAGCATCCAAGGTTATACTATCATAATGAGGCTACTACTCACGTGACAGGATCACTCTTGCAGTTGTATGGAATCCTTGGGCTGGACCCCAAGCCCAAACAGAGGGGTCTTAGTGCCAAGACTGCCTCATGGGCATAGCCTTAAGGTGGATTGGGGAGTTTACTACAACTCATTTTCCACTCCAGGTTAGATTCTGGCTTGCTGCAAAGATTCTTATCCCAAAGGCATCTGGGAAATGTAGTTTTAGCCCCCAAGGCTGTGGAGCAGGACTCTCTGGGAGGAGACTGGGCCTAGCTGAAGTGAACAGATAAGGCAGGCAGCTCTCTCTCTGAAGCCTGATCTGTTCATAGGTGGAACAGCCTGTGGAAGAGCAGTGGAGTTCTTGCATGCAAACCATTTGGAGGTGGTCTCATTTGCAGCAGTTGGCAGGTCTCAGGATTCTTCAGGCTTGACTCTTTGAAGCACAGGCTTTTGTTGGGAACAAAGGCCTCAGATGGAATACCATGTGTGTCTTTCCAAAGTCTGTGGGACTCAGGTGAGTCCTGAGGTCACCATCAATACCAGGACTGAGCATCCTGTACATTAGCTATGGAGTTCTGGGAACTGCCCTCCCCCTTCCCCGGCGGGTTCCAGGAGGATTCTGTGGCTTCTTTGACTGGTCTCAGCTGATATGATCGTCCCTTGGGGATGTGGTGACCCTGGATTCCTAGCCACATCCATCTGTTCCAATAGGCCCCGGCATGTCAGAGTGGAGGCACTCACCCTGGGTTAGGCACAGGTTTGAAGGACGGATAGGCATCCTCTGTGGGAGAGAGTTTTCCAGAAGCCTGTGTGCTGGCCACAACTCTGGTGCTCCCCACACCTTGTTTAAGACTAAATATATCTTGCTTTCTGGCACAGAAAAGCCCTGGCCAGCGGGAAGGGTGGCACTGGGCCTAGGAGAGGTCTGGTGGCCTTTTAAACTTGTTGGAATACAGGTCTGCAAATATCCCCAGGCAAGCTCCTGAGAGACTGCTCTCTGTGTTGACAATGGGGAAAGCAGGCTCCAGCCTGCTCTGGGAAGAACATCACAGCAGAGATGCTGTGATGCAGGTCCAGGAAGCCCTTCTGGGATCCCCATCAAGATCTTCCCTAGGCTACTGTCAGCCTCCGAGCTCAGTTTCTGAGATGGCCCAAGGTTCAGTGCTATGTCATTCTGGCCAGGTGTGCTGGCAGTTGGCACAGTCATCTTCCCACGGCTGTGTCCAGGCCTGGGGCTGTGCCACACAACCTTGCCAGTGTGCTCAGCATTGCGTCTGATGTTCACTAAACAAGAACCCATGGAGGGCGTTGTCACCACGTGAGTATCTTGGAGGCGCCACAGATACACAAGTGACTGACACCTTATGTGGCACTGGGCACTGGGGAGTGGCTAAGGGCTGTCCAGGATTCTGAACCAGGTGGAGGCTGTATGGGATCGATAATGGGCTGGCTGTCTACACTGTGCTCTGCTGTACGGGATCAACAATGGGCTGGCCGTCTACACTGTGCTCTGCTGTATGGAATTGATAGTGGGCTGGCTGTTTACACTGTCCTCGGCTGTACGGAATTGATAATGGGCTGGCTGTCTACACTGTGCTCGGCTGTCCTTCATAATGATTTCTTGTAGGAGTGGGAAACATTTTTCTCTGGAGTATATGGTGAAGGATGCCAAAAGTTGGCTGCACACCTGCCCACATGGTTGTCTTGGAGTACAGGGTAGTGAGTTTCAGGCTCTTGACTTGGTGGCCGCTGCTGGAGGATTCATCAAAACCCTCACTGGAGGAAGCCTGCGTGATCATCCTTTGTTACCCCTTTCTTAAAAACAGCCTGACTATCCTCCTGGAGAGTCAGCCTTACATTAACACCCACTTGAGGAGGAAGGCAGGAAGTTGGTGGGTTGAATTTGGGAGAGACAATCAAGGGATGAGCCAACTTCAGCCTCCTGTAGCCTTCAGATGGGGAAGTCAAGGCAGAGACTTCAGACTTCTGGTCACGTCAGATCCACAGTCAAGAGCAGAGAGAAATGGACACACACATGCTCACCTGCTGGCTTATGTTCAGCTCTGGTTCTTCACTCTTATACGTCAGGACCTCATGCCTAGGGGATAGTACCACTTACAGTGGGCCGAGTCTTCCCTCATCAGTTGATTTAAAGTAACCTCCCATAGGCATGACTACAGGCCAACCCATTATAAATAATTCCTCACTGAAGTACTATTACAAGGTCATCTTGACAATTAAAGTATTGCAGGGGCGACTGTTGAGCTCCTGAGCAAGCACCTGCAATTCAGAGGTGGGAGGGTCAAGCTTCTGCTTTTCCCTGAGTGTCTCCCAGAGGCAGGAGAGTCAGAAACCTTCCTAAAAGGATCTGAGGTCTCTGCAAGCATTTTCCTGTCCTGGGAAGTCAGGCCTCGGTCTTTTGAGGCCAGGCAGAAGTTGGATGTTTGCTGTAAAGTGTTGTGGGAACATAGGGGACAAAAATGACACCAATAACAGTGGAGAGGTTGCCTAGCAATTTCTTAAGCTGTCAATCAACCTCAGTGTTGGAAACAGCTCTGCAGGGATGCCTGGGGACAGAGGGTCTACTGAGGCTTCCTGGCTGTGTCTGAGGGACAGAGACATCTCTGAGGCTGCTGCTGAGGAGACACAGGTAGGAAGTGGAGCTTGAGTGACTCAGGCCAGCCAAGGATTTGGAGCAAGGAGTCCCTGCAGGTTGCAAAGCAAGAAAGTTCGGGAGGGGGCCACGACGGGGGACTGTCAGAGGGTGTAGGCGAGGCCAGGCTCTGACCCTGGGAAACTGGCTGCATGATGAAGATAGGACCGCTTCTAGAGGTGTCCCTCCTGGTCCCGAGCAATGCCCAGCACAGATATTTGCTGGAGGGAAATGTGAGGGGCGGGGTGAGGGCTGGTTTTAGTTGTCTAAGACTGTCTTCCTCTTTGGGAGTGCGTCTCAATTGTGTCCACCCCAGGGCTGACACAGCCTTTCTGTCTTTGCAGCTCAGCCATCAGATGTTCTGGAGATGCTAGATTTTCACAATTTGCCCTCAGGGGTAACAAAAACCACAGGTTTCTGTGCCACTCGACGATCTTCCAAAGGGCCGGACGTTGCCTACCGTGTCTCTAAAGATGCACAACTCAGCATGCCCACCAAGCAGCTGTACCCTGGTAAGAGGTGCCCCATTCCTGTTCCGGGTGGTGGAGTTCTGGGGACTCCAGGGTTCTGGCCTGGGGGCAACGAGGAAGCCTGAGTGGGTGGTTGTAGCAGAGCCATGGGTGTGAATTCTGGGAGTGAAATCTACCACCCACTCACCACTTGTGTGCATGTGCAAGGCCTTGTCTGTGCCTCACCGGATCCAAGCAGGCATGTTTCCAGCAATGATGGGCCACCATGACAAAGGGCAGAAAGGAGCTGGATCCCTCCAAGGGATGAGGTGAAGAGAGAGCTCAGGTCCTGGCAAAGGAAATGCTGGTAGTAGGGAACACGAACCTAACTGGGGCCAGTGACACTGAGAGACACAAGTCCAACCTCCTGGCTGGCAGCCAGCATGAGGGAGCCTTAATGAGAATCTGCTACCAGGTGCCAAGCCTCTGCTTTAATTATGTATCCAGAGGGAGCCATGTTGGGTGGAGGTATACATCTGAATTAGTCAAATACTTGGGTATTTAGCTCCGATCCTCCACATCTTGTGGTATTGATTAAGTGCTTATTCACTGATGGGCAGGTGATAGGTTCCTCTCTCCCTGCCTTGGGAGGGCCTGTTGGCTCAACCTGAGGTGCCCCGACCCTGCTGACCTGATTATGAGGTGAGCCAGGCTGAAGGCATGCCCCTTCTGCATTTAGAAGCCCACGTTCAATCTCTTTTGTGATCTGGATGTGACCCCAACATTGAACTAGAACTGGGCAGTTTTAGCAAGCTATCCTGTCCCAGTGAACCTCGTGTCTCCACTGTGTCCCCAAAGGATGCTCTTGCTGGCTGTGTGGTCACTTCCTGTGGCCTTCTTGTCTGAGTTTTTCCCCCATCCAGCATCTCTCTGAAGTCATTGTGACTTTAAGAGTTTGTATCTGAAGGAGGAGCTGGGTGCTTTGGTCCATGGTGTCATTTTGGATGGATGGGTGGCATGCACGATGCAGAGGAAGCAGCCTGGGGGCTCCAGGGAGCAAGCACTTGGTGCAGGACCACTCTGGCTCACAGATGCACAGTCCAATTCATCTCTACAGATAAACATTACACCGTGACGCTTTCTGAGTGAGAGCCCACCCTTCTTCACGGGGAGTTGCAGGGAGTCTGTGCCTTACTTATTGGAGACAGCATGTTTTTTGGACCTTTAGAACCCCAAGTCTCATTATTTTTTTACCAGAGACTTGTAATTTTTCTGCCCTTGTGGCCCAAGAGTTAGAATTTCTGAATTGGAGTCATAGAGTCCTGGGCCCAGGCGGGAAGGTGCTGCTGGCAGGGGACAAAGGGATATGAAGCTGATGTGGGAATAGCTGTGGGAGGGGGGAGAGGCTCCCAGCGCAAGGAGCTTCACACAGCCTGCTGCTAATAGCCTCTCTTAACACTGCCACCCAAGGCAAGAGTGCTAGCAAAATGGGTTCCTAGAATTCCAGTCTGTCACTCAATTCCCCCTGGGTTAGTTTATGGTAAGAATTCTCCTAGAATCAGAGAGATGAGCCCAGGAAATTGAGTGGATTCCCAGATGGGGGATGTTTTTGTGGTTGTTAATTAGTTTGTGGCTCTTTTGTTTTTGAGACAGTCTCAGGTAGGCTCAGGCTGGCCTTGAATGTGCCAAGCAGCTAAGGAGCCCTCGAACTCCTGGTCTTCCTGTCTTCACCTCCCAAGTGGTGGGACTATAGGCATGTGCCGCTGTGGCTGGCTTCAGCCTGCCCTGAACTCTTACCCTCTTGCCTTGACTCCCCAGTGTGTGGGACCATAGACCTGGGATTTATTTATTTACTTTTGACAGGGTCTCAGGTGTTCTAGGCTAGCCTGAGATTTCGATTGCCTGTCAAGGTTGGCTTTGAACTTCTGATGTCTTGAATCCACCCTAAGAGTGTAGGCATGCATGGGTTTGCGGTTTGTGTGGTAGTGGTGGCGATCAAACACGGTGCTCCAGAGAGTGCTCTGCGACTGACTGAGCCCCAGCCCCAGCCTTCCCAGAGGCCTTGGGAAGATTTTGTTTTTGTTTCCTTTCTCCTGTCCTCAAATTAGTTACTTGATTGGACATTCAGACTTGCTCTAATTAGGGTGTGTGTGTGGGGGGGCACTGGGCCACACACTGATTGTTGTTAGGGGCCAGTGAAGCCAAGGTGGCTTCAGAGTCTGCGGAGAAATTCATGTGGAGTCAGTCTTCTCAGGTCCCACAGGTCAGTCGGGCACAGACTTATGCATCATCTGGTCTATGAGGCTGCACAGCTCAGAGCAGGCGGTTAATCCTGGAAAGTCCTGGAAGGTACTGCGGGCTTTCTGATTGGCAAGTGCTCAGGAAACAGGTCAGACCTCGTGGGATGTGTTCCATAGGACTCATGTGGCCACTTGCCAAACATTGCCGAGGCAAGAATGAGAGCAGCTGTGAGCTACCTTCCAGAATGTGGGAGCTGCTCGGCTGCACCAAGGTGGGGAGGCTGGCTGTGGCAGCTGTACATGGGGGCCCGAGGGCTCCAGGCAACTGCAGCAAGGCTGCACTGAGCAGAGCAGGAATAGAGGTTTGTAATTGTCTTAGTGCCTAGTAAAGCCCTAGAGGGCGGCGCAATTGTCCCCTCATAGCCTGTGCGGCTCTGGGTCTCTAGATGGCTGGGCATGTCTGTCCATGGGGTACGGTCTGGTCATTCTCTCCCACAGGGTGGGCACCATATCTAAAAGAAACCACCTGTAGACAGCCAAGCTCAACTGTCCCTGTGTCCCTGTGTCCCAACAGGCTGCTTGCAATGTTCTCCTAAGTCACACTGTGGCAGGGCCGATGATCTCACCTCGGGTGTAGAAGACCGATCCCCACCGTTCTTGAGCTGGGCACTAAGGTCTTAACACCTCAGCTGAGGAGGGAGCCGAGATTTCTGACTCACTCAGGACTCCAGACAGGGTGGGCGGGGATGGAGCTCTTCTCCTCATGCTTCCTTGCCAGGGCTCCATCTTTACTCCAGGATCCTAAGTCGTCAGCAGGCCCCAGGCTCCAGTAGCACCCAGTGACCAGCAGAGTAGCCTGCTGCTCCTGCTGTCCTCCCCCCACTCCCACTGGGCAGAGGTCCCGGTCCAAACAGTCCACTGGTGACCACAGGCTAAACCACTTCTTGGAACGCTGGCCCTAGACCATAGCCATGGGTGGAGGGCAGGGTGCTGTCTGCCTGAGCAGGCCCATATAAGGACCGAGGACAGTGAGAATACGGCACCTGGCCAGAGGTGCTGTATCCCTCAGTGAGCAGAACTGGGTGTTCTCTGAGAGCTTCTGTCAACCCCACCCATATAGGAGTATGTGGGATCCCCTGGTTGAGGGCTCCCTCACCCCATTCCCTGTACAATAAGATGTGGGATCTCTTAGCTTAGCAATGACTTACCCTTCCTCCCCTATAGTGAAGAGTTTTAGGATGGCCTTTGCCTAATATCCCCATCAATATGTGAAGTCCTTTGGTTGAGGGATGGCCTGCCCCTTGTCCCCACATGGAGTGGTATATGGAATCCTCCAGTTTAGGAATATCTTGTTCCTTGAACCCTTATACAGTAGGATATACAGTCCCTAGTGCATCCCAAACTGTGGGGTGTGAGGGTCCCCTTGAGGAGTGGCCCACCCTGGCATCTATGTGTGTTGGAGGTGCCCTCTTCTCGCTCTGTGTTAGACCCCAGCTGCAGGTCCCCTGACATCACCTGAGGACCTGGGGTCATACTTGGTGGCCTCAGAATAACTCCATCCTGGAGGAAGTGACAGCTGGTAGTGATTCTTCAGGCCCATCATCTTCCTCAGGTGGCGAGAGTCCCTCTGGGTCCCCATGGGCTGTCATCCTTATGCTGGCTCCCTGCCTAAAGCTCTCCACACCTGCAGTGAGTTCCTGCCCCCTGTCTCGTCTTGCCACCCCCCCCAAGCCACTGCACATCGGCTATTATTGAAATAACTTGATAATTGTTTCTGTCCCTTATGGAAATGTCACTTCCTGCGCAGAGGACTGTGTCCATCCCTTGACTTCACCCTGGAGTCCCGCCCATATTAGAGGAATTGTCATAACTATTGATTACCTCACCACAGCAAGCAGCCTGTCAGCCAGCTCATCACCATTGACTTACAATGAGTCAATTCCATGGCAGCTGCACTTACTAGCCGCCTACTGTATTCCTGCCATGGACTAGTACCTTTGGGTGTTGGTGGAAGGAGAGTGTATCCCAGGAGGGAGGTAGCTGGCCCTCTGCCACCCTCACCTCTCAGCGGTGGCTTTTCTGAGGGAGATGAAACACAAAGCACCGGACAGCAGATGCACTTCTTCCAGACTACCCGAAAGCTTGGAGTACAGTGTCAGCGGCCAGCTCTTGTCACAGCAAGAAGGGACCTCCTTAAAGTGACTATAAATCCATTGTTATTTTGCCAGGAGAGAGATTAATGTTCAACACAATTTATCTTTCTCAAGTTTTGTCTGAGCTGAGAAAATGTGTTACCGTAGTGATTTTAAACATTGAGAAAGAGCATTTTAATGAGCTGGGAGAGACGGGTTGGCTGTCCTCAGCCATAGATCATGACGGAGAAAGAGGACTCTCTCATGTGCCATCCTTCTCGTTCTTTCAGTCAATGGCTGCAAGAGACACAGAGTCAGGGTGGGCACAGGGGCAGGACAATGACTGCGCGGTGCACCCTGGATGCAGGCAGAGACCACAGGTGTCCACTTCCTATGGGGACAAGGCCGCACTGGCATGGCTAACTCGGGGCTTGCACTGGGCATGTATGGCAGTTCTTGACATCCACCAGCACCAGCTAAGGCTGAGACCTCCATTTTCCTCATATCCCTGATGCTGTTGATGTTCAGGACATCAAAGCAGTGAGGTCTTGCATGTTACCTTCCAAGTGGCTTCCTGTCTGGAAGTTGAGGGCAGGCTAAGCAGGTCCTTCCATGGAGCCTGTCTTTCTTCAAGCAGCTGCTCTAGAGCAGACTGCTGTTGTCATCCTGACCCCAGGGGAGCTGATCATGCTGCCAGGCACACACACAGCTCCATGCACACTAGCCTCTTTATGCATGTGCCTGACTTGGGTTAGGACACATGGCCATTCCATGTCAGAGTCTGAGAGCCCCTTAAGGAGAGGTCATGAGCTTACAGCATGGTTCTTCCACTGCCTTCCTATCCCACAATGCCCTGGGCCACATCTGGGGCTTGCACAGTTTCACTGCTTGGAGCTCCCACAGCCTCCATAAGATCTCTCTGCCTGTGTCATACATCAGGAGTGGGAAGGAACAGCAGTCAAGTGTCCCATCCGTCCATCCATCAACGTCCTTACTGCTCCCCTCTTCTGACGTTTTACATGGTACCTGCAGCATGCAGTCTTATCAGCAGAGGGCGCCCTTGGATATCTTTGCATAGGAACTATGCAAACAGCCTGGCTACAACAGTGACTGGTGGCCTTCTGGGCCAAATGGCTGTCCTTGTTCCTACTCTAAAGGAGAAGGTGAGATAGCCAGACACTCTTGTCGCAGCCCATAAATCAGATTCCCAGCCATTTCTGAGGGAGAACAGTGTGGCTTGGTGACACCTCACCACTGTGCCCTTTGTCAGCCTGATCCTGCTGATACCTTGCTGGCTGGGTATCACCTTCTGAGGGATCTGAGAGGTACACTTTCCACGGGTGGGGGAGGGGAAGACCGTTTCTAGAACATTTTCCCTCTCATTAATTAGCTGTGTTGCTCACACCCCATCAGACCCAGGGCCTCGGCAGCAAAACTTCAGTCATAGGAGGACAGACTTTTCCACCAGGAGCCCTGGGGAGGTGGCAGCCAAGGTCTCACCAAGCTTCAGGCAAGGGTGGCATCAGGAGTGGGTTCAGGTACCTTCAGTGACAGCCTAGGGACTTCCTATATTGAAAAGGACAACCCCTCCTGTTCAACATACTAGATATTTGTTTTTCTTAAAAATTTAAGCTTGTAGTATTTTAAATTTTATTTCTGCTTTTTCTTTGATTTGCTTACTGACCGAGACATATCAGAAAGTGTGAGTCTAGGTATGCCACAGGCCTGTAGTCTCCCACCCCCTCTCTTCCACTCCTCTCATCCCCTGTGATTGAGGCACACTGTGCCCAGCCTTTCATACAGTGGGAGATGCAAAGGTCCTTTATAAGCCGCCCCTGTCAAGGGCAGGTCTCAGTCCAGCGGGTCTTGAGTAGGATTTATAAGCAGATGCGTGGAGGTGCCTGGTGGAGCCAAGGAGAGGGTGTTATGGGCTCATCATTAAAAGGGCCACTGCTGTTTTCTGGAGAAGCTTGTGTGGCCAGTATGCCTTGAGCTGGCAGCTTGACCCCCCAGTAGTGGAGGAGGAGGCTGCAGAAGCTTCATCTTAGGCTGGTGAGCTGCTGAGGGGTGCCACCCACCAGAGTTTGCCAGATCTCTGAGCTGGCTCATTGCAGCCTACCATGGATGGCCAGGGTCCGGCTTTCCTATGGTCCTCTCACCCTGTCCTCCGTTTCAGAGTCTGATTTTCCTGAGGACTTCTCCATCTTGACCACTGTGAAAGCCAAGAAAGGCAGCCAGGCCTTCCTGGTCTCCATTTACAACGAACAGGGCATCCAGCAGGTGGGGCTGGAGCTGGGCCGCTCCCCTGTCTTCCTCTATGAGGACCACACAGGGAAGCCTGGGCCTGAGGAGTATCCACTCTTCCCTGGCATCAACTTGTCAGATGGCAAGTAAGTACCCTGCCCGCCGAGGGAGTGGGTGGAGCTGCTAGCTGGACATTGCGGGGCAGCAGCTAGCCTGGTAGTAGATGGCATATGATGCTCACATGCTGGGGACCAGGAGGATGGAGCACTGACCTCCCCAGGGCTTGTTCTCATCTCTAAAACCCCAGGGACCTTTGCTGTTCCCTAGCTCTGTTTCCCGTAGAACGCACTGAGTGTATCCTGTGCTGGCCCTAGATCAGAAGGGGCAGAGGAGGGTATGTGGCCACACCTACCTATTCCCTAGGACCCTACCCTTTGTGGATCTGGCACAGTCTCTGTGTGAGTGAATGAAAACAGAGCCCTATCGTCAGAATTCTGCTGGGGGGTGCCCTGAGTGCTAGTCACCATCCCTAAGGCACCTGGAGACTGTAGGCCACGGCTCCTGGGTTTTCTAGCAAGACTTTGTGTCAGCCCATCACAGCTGCCATGGAGTGGGTGGCCTGCATAAAAATGGGGCCCTTGTGATAGTGTTATTGTGACTGCAGCACCCCCATGCCTATGGCTGAACCCACCCTGAGCCCCCATGCTCGTGCCTCCCAAGGGCACCCCAGGAGCTCTTGAGGTTTGCACCTTAGAGATGAGAACTCTGGTTTTGAGGATCTGAATGGAATAAAGATTATCTTCTATCTATTCTCAAGAAGCTCCTGTGTTACAAGAGCTCTTTCCAGAGTCTGGCCCCCTTTATTGTAGTAATGGGGGGGGCACATTAGGACTTCACACAGCAGGACTCTCAGGAGCCCAGGGCCTTCCTAGTCGCGCTCAAAGAGGGAAGTTAAACAGAGACCACTCTCTGACCCAGGACAAGGGCTTTCTGTTTCATAAGCATTAATTTCATGTTGCCTATATTCACAACGGGTAAAGAAGCCTACCGTGGCCTTTGACACAGAGGCCTGAAGCCAGTGACTGTGATCTCTTCCTTGACTCTTAGAGAGTCTCTAGTGACAGTACTATCCTTGTGTGATATTGCCCAGACTCGCGCCCAAGATTGTCACCTAGTGGCTTTGCAGCACATGGCCCTTGGGGACTTTCCCTGCCTGAATATTTGTTTCTTTGCAGGTGGCACCGGATTGCTATCAGTGTCTACCAGAAAAATGTCACCTTGATCCTCGACTGTAAAAAGAAGATTGTAAAGTTTCTCAATCGCAGTGAACACCCCATAATAGACGTCAATGGCATCGTCATGTTCGGCTCCCGGATTTTGGATGATGAAATATTTGAGGTAGGCAGGAGACGGATGGTTCACAATGACATTCAGGGACACTGTGGGCAAGTGGTAGCTCTCCATGTAGAGATGCGGCAGCTGCTGTGGGAGGCCCATCTCCTCAGCTGGGGCTCGGTTTGACTCTCATTGCTTCCCGTAGGACGCTGTGGCTTGTGAGTGGAGAGGCCAGCTTGGCTGGCGTGTGAATGTAATGACTGTCCTTTTCCAAGCAAGCCAGTCCGTGTGTCTTGAATACCAGGTTGGGATAGACACAGGGCAAGCTTGCTCTGACTGGCACCTTCTAGTGGGCAAGGGTTCTGCTGAGGAGAGCCAACTTCCTCTGAGCACACTTGCAGGCCTGAGCTGGGCTACGCAGTGGGATCATCCTGACTCGGTGTGCGTGTTCTAAGTCAGCAGCGGTCCAGACAGGCCCAGCAGAGCCTGCATCCTGGGGAATTGCCCAGAGACAGGAGCAGGAGGCACAACAGGGGCTGTGGCCTGCACTGTAGTCTGCAGAGTCCTCTGGGTTCGTGTGGGGCATGGAAGGATTTGGGCAACTGTCTTGATTCAGGGAGAAGGTTGAGAGCCTATGCAGGTGTCTGGGCGGGGGTGGGGAGTGGGGAGTGGGGAGGGGCGGTCCTAGAGGCCACCTGAAATCAGAAGAGCTGGGATAGCACCTGCTACCACACCCTTAGGTCTGTGTCCCAAGTGCATCCACAGCCTGAGTCCTTGGACTTGGGCTGGGACGCTTGGCATGGTTTCTTTTCTAAGACATACGTGGCCTTTGTGGAAAGCTTTGGGGAGCATGGCTCCCCGACTGGAGACATTTCATAATCACCTGGAAAATGGTCTCTGAGAGCTATCTGAGCTCTCAGGACAGGATGAGGGAAGTGCCCTCCCAGCTCTCCAAATGCCGTGTGAATGTCATTTCCTCACTGTGTTGGGTCCCCACCATGGGGACATGTGCCACCTGTATCTGGGGAGGCTTGCTGATGGCCTCACAGCTGCAGTGGGGGTTCTAGGCCATGCCCTCTTAGTGGCCCAGGGTCCAGCAAGCTAGATGCAATGCTGAGTCGACCCTAGTGCTCTGCCAAGACTTAGTGACCTGACATCAGTTGCAATGTGACTACTACATAGATCTGTGACTAAAGTGACATGTAGTTGTGTGTGATAAGGAGTGAGTGCCAGATGAGTGTGAACTGCAGTCACTGTGGAGGTTGGGCCGAGGTCAGCTGGGGCGAAGATGGGATAGAATTTGCAGTCAATAGCCAAGCGGAGTCCAGAACAGCCAGCTTGCCTTCTGTGGACACGGGGTGGGCCTCCAGGAGAAGGTGCGAGCAGGGCGTGTCTGCTGGACTCAGCTGCCTTAAGCTGACACTGTAGCCGGGGCCTCCTACCAGCTGGGACTGGCACATTGGTGCAGACAGTGCTGAACCTGGAAGCCATGGGGCTGCCCTCAGGGCAGGCTTCTGAGTGGACATGCCCGGGAGTCTGGGATAAGCTGGAGGATGGCCGAGTGGCCTCAGCTGGACAGGCAGCTGCTGGCCTCTTGTGGGGAGCTGGTGCTTACCTCGGCTCTAGAGGTCAAGTACTGCTTTTACCGATTACCCTGTGGGAAGGCCTAGGCAAGCCTGAGATGCTGGCAGGTTCCTGGGCTGTTCTGGAGAGTGTGCATAAGAGGAGTTGAAGAGAGAACTCTTAGCCAGTGCAGCCACAGTGGCTCCTGATGTCCAGTCTCTGGTGACTAAAATCTTGAAAGCAGGTGTGCAAGGGCATCCCAGGGCTGAGCAAAACATTGGGTCTGACTGAATTTGCTGTGTACTATTGGTATTTGGCTGTACCAAACACTTGTCATTTTTGCAAGATGTCCCTTTTATTATCAAGATTCTGGAAAAAGCTTTGACCCTTAAAAGAAAACTCTGTATGTATGTGTTTGTGTTTGTGTGTGTGTGTGTGTTTTATGCACATGTGGTTTATGTGTGCAAGTTCTTGTTTGTGTGCATATGAAGGCCAGAAGTTAGTGTCAAATGTCTTCCTTAGCCACTTTCCCCCTTGTTTTTGGAGACAAGATCTCCCTGAGCCTGGTGGCCACTGACTCAGCAGCACTGGCTGGTCCCTAAGCCCTGTGGATTGCTGTTTCCACTTCCCTAGATCAAGTCTGACAGGCATGCGCCACCAGGCTCAGTCCTCACTCTTGTGTGGTAGAAACTTTACTGACTGAGCTACTTCCTCAGTCTTGGTCCATCTTAAAGCGCAGGATCATCAGACAACCCCCTAATGGAGCAGCCAATACTGTTTTTCCAGAACGCCGGGGAAGGTTCACTAACGGAAGCTCAGGGAACTGGACCCAGCTCAGAGGTCTTGGCTGGATGTTCTCCATAGCTGAGGCTCAATGACTGCAAAATTCAGACAATAATAATATACGTGTGTGTGTGTGGAATCACTCCACAAAAAGCACGCACAGCAAGTCTTCCGTAACAGTTACCTATTATGTTGAGACGAAGACAGGTCCCCGTTTTCAAACTCATTTGGATACTGGCTGCAGAGTCCAGTTTTGCCTTGTTGGCTTTTTCTCACCATGCACAAGTGGGTCTCACTCTGCAGCTGATGCCTGGCAACTCTGTTGGAACAGCAGCTGCAATGCACTCACAGTCCCGAGTTTCTAGTGAGCCCTTTTCCCCTGCTGTGGAATTTGATTTGAGGGAGAGCGGCTGCCAGAAGCCCAGGATTTTTGTTGACCACAAGTTGTTAATGGTCTGAGGTCTGTGTTTTCCCAGCCCCAGGGTTTCCTGGCTGTTAGCTGTGCTCACGGTGGGAAATTGGACCTGTCTGCCTTAATGAAGACCAGCTAGGGCAGCATGGCGGAGGGTGGCGGAAGGGGGCTTTTCCTCCTCTTTGCTTCTTCCCGGTGTAATGGCAGAGGAGGAGAGCTGGCCTTAGTCTCCTTGCAAGTGAATTTTTATCCCTTTTGAAATAGAAGTGATTTAACTCTTGGCTTTCCAGGTTTCAGATAATGATGCTCACTGTTTTCTTGTTTCCAGTGCCTGATTTCTCTAGAAGGTTCTTGCTGGAAACTTCTCCAGTGGCCTTTTCTTCCCACCAGATTCTTATGCTTGTTAAAGGCCAGTCTGCCCCATAGCTCTCTGGATTTGGAGAGAGGGAGGGTGCCGAAGCTGAGGCCTAGGCCAGGCACTGTTGGTACAGCCTCACCGTGCCCCACTCAGCACCTCTTCTAGGCAGATTCACAGGACCCTACAAGGCTTCCAAAGGGCTTTGGGGAAGCCTGGGGTGCCCATAGCCTCACAGAGACCCCCCAGGACAGAAGTAGAGGCTTCTGTGGCCCAGTATCCTGTTCAGCTCTAGGGCACAGACATGTTGAGCCCTGGCACAGTGGCCCTGGCAGGCAGTCTCTGGCAGCTGCTGGCTCCCTCAGGCATGGCCCCTTTGCCTCACTAGCTTGGACCTGAGTCTCGGGGTTTCCCTGATGTTTAGGGGATGTTGGACATACCAGGGTCTGGCAAAGCTACATAGAGAGGAAGTGTAGGTGTACAGGGTGCATGTTTTCAGCTCTGCCCAGGTGAGCTGAAACCTTCCTGGTTGAGGGTTTGGAGCTCAGCACTCACATCTGTGAAATGGGTGCAATGAGTCCACCATTGTAGGGCTGTGTATTGAGGGCTGTGTGAAATGCCTGCTCAAGGGCTTCAGGGATCCATGCTGAACCCAGACTCTGGATGTCAGAGCGGTGACCCTCCTTGCCTGTTGCCAGTGGCACTAACTGCTTTCTCCGTGGAGGCAATGATGCTCGCTGTCTAACCTCTGGATTTTCCAGGCTCATCTAGTATGCTTTGCTTCCCCCTCAGAAACTGGTGGGGGTGGGACTGTGGGGTGTGGGATGTGGGGGTGGGACTGTGGGGTGTGGGATGTGGGGGTGTGGGGGTGTGGGGGTGGGGTCTCATGACCATGCCCTTGCCTCCATCTGAGTTGAGAGCAGACCGGAAGTTGCAATCCTGGCTGAGTTACTGCTCCTGGGGCACCCTGGCCCCAGCTTCCCCTTTTCATCCCAGAGGCCCACCGTGAAACATGAGCTGCAGGTCTCATCACTGGGGCTTCACACTGTCTGGGTCTTGGGGGCTTCCTAGAGACTCGCTGAATGATCTGCCTTGCTCACTTGGTCTAACTCCATGCTGCTGCATTCCTGAGGGGTATGCTGAGCTTTCCCTGTACAGCTGAGTCTTGTCACTTTCCTTGCAATGTGCCTGAGATCTGACATACAGGAGGTGCTGGGCAGGCCAAAGCCCCATGATACAGGAAGGCAGGGGGGTGCCCCATATGGGAAAACACTCCTTTTCATCCAGGGATGAGCTTTGGGGTTTGGGAACAGAGACACAGTTGTCAGGGAAGGGGGCTCTCTGGACGGTAGAAGTGAGCTGTTCATTGGTGGAGTGTCCTTGCAGACAGGCTGCCAGCAATAGCAGCTCCATGCTATGCCTGCCCACCTCAAGGTGCTAGGGGCTGGGGACCCTGTTCCCATCTAAGGGCTTGGGAAGCTGGCATCCGTGGTTGAGCAACTTTTCAAAGATTATCTGAGCATGGCAGCAGAGAGGGACTTCTTCAGCCAGGTAGCCTTGCTCTGGACCTCTGCCACTGGCTCCTGTGACTCTCCATTAGCCAAAAACATCGGAATCCCTGGTCCTGTGGGGTCTATGAAGCTTGGGACATTACAGCCTCCATTAGCCAAAAACATCGGAATCCCTGGTCCTGTGGGGTCTATGAAGCCTGGGACATTACAGAAAGGAACAGAACAAACAACTTTCCAGGATAGAAGCTCATTCATTGCTCTGTCCTGCATGACGCTTGACTCTGCTACCCCCATCCTCCTATTTCATACCCCTACCTGGAACTTGGGGCTGCTCTTGCTCTGCTGTCTGCAGGTTCGAGGCTGACCTGTGTTTTTAAGGGAACAACAGAGACCGGTGTCGCCTGTTTTCTCTAGGGCCCTGAGGTGGAAAGGCCTTCTTGCTGGAGTATGCCATGAAGGAGAGCCATGGAGGAGGCTGAGACTTCAGGGAGGGGATAGGGGGGATGACCAGCTACAGACTCTGGGCCAGGAGCCAAATGTGCTTTTAAGCTGTTGAATGTTTCAAGGGGCAACAAGACCAAACAGACTGTAAACTCAGCTTTCACTGTGTACCCCCAGTTGCTGGTAGGTCCCCCCTCCTGACCGCACCTCAGCATTTGAAGAAGGCCAAGTGTTTACCTAATCCTGGCTTCCCTGTTTCCAGGAGCCCAGCTTTTCCACTGACGTGTTTTTTCCTGGAATCTGCTCTGAGACAGGAACGGGCTGTGCTGAAGAGGTGCTTTCCTCATCAGCCAGCCCAAGGGGATCTGGGCCTGGCCTTCTCAAACAGGTCTGAGAGCTAGCCATCTTCTGTGTGAGTGGGGAGCAGAGCCCCGGTCAGCAGTGTGGCCCCCAGATCCGGGCCTGGCTTTAGCCTCTGACTCCTCCCAGGGACTCTCAAGTCTCCTGCCACTCAACTGCCCACCGAGGGCCTCCCTGACAAGCTTTAAGGGGCCCAGGGATTCAGCTCAGGCCTGTTGCCAAGTGGGGAATGCAGAGCCAATAGAAAAGCCTTGTGTCACTGGGGGGTGGAATGAGGTGACAAATTACCACAGAGAGCTGGTCCCTGTTTGTGGGAGTCGGCCAGTGACTGGTGGACAAGCTGAAGAGTCCAGAGAACAGCCGCTCTGTGTTCAGCTCTTTGCATTGCGTCATCTCTGTCATCCTCCCCTGTCGGCCTGATGGTCACGTATGTCTCAAAAGGAGCAGCCAAGAATGGCTGGCTCTGACTCTGGTTGCAGAGGGCTATGATCTGGCTGCCCAGAAGCCTCTCTGATACCATCTCTGCGCCCCAGTGCCCACCCACTGTGATGTTAGCAGCCCGGATGGGAGGCAGTCTGGGCCAGCTGTATCAGAGTCTCTGTTGCTACCCAGGCCAGCATAGCTGTGGCTGTGGTCATTCTGTGAGAGACTGCCAGCAACAAGGCCCACTTTCACAGGCCTCTGCTACTGCTCTAGGCCCCTGTGTCCTGACCTACTGATGGGAATTTGGAAACCTCTAGATGGTAGGTCCTGAGTTCAGTAACAAGAAGGGAAACCTCCAACCCTGGCTCTCAGCTGCTTGTCCTGGGCACGGCCAAGCGGGCGGGGGCGGGGGGGCCATGCAAATGGCCTAGCAACAGATGGGAGGAGTTCGTGTCAGTAGGTGAGCAGGGTGTGAGTGGGGTCGTGCTCTTCTGGCTCTAGACCACGACCCACAGTTAGCCGGTCCTGTTCTTCTGACTTCTGCTCAGGCTTAATGTAGATGTGTCCTCTGGCCATCTCAGGACAATGTACCTGTGTTCTAGCTGACTGAGTGGGCCTTAGCATGTGCTCTTGTGTATATGCATGTGACGTTTATGTGTACGGGTGTGTGTGTGTGTGTGTGTGTGTGTGTGCATGCGTGTGCATGTGTAGCACGTGTGTCAGCATGCATGCCATGGTGCACATGTAGAGGTCAGTGTGTGTGTGTGTGTGTGTGTGTGTGTGTGTGTGTGTGTGCATGTGTGCGCACGTGCAGCACATGTGAGTGTCAGCATGCATGCCATGGTGCACATGTAGAGGTCAGAGGACACCCTCAGTTGCTGACCCTCTCTTTTTGCCTGGCTAGAAGTGGGATCTCTTTGTTCTTCTCTGTTTCCTACAATAGGCAGCTGGTCCATGAGATTCCAGGGATTCTGCCTCTGCCTCTCATCTTACTGCAGGAGCACTGGGATATGCACTACTATGACTGGCTTTACATGGGCTCTGGGGATTTGAACTCAGGTCTTCATGCTTGTGTGCCAGGGTCTTTATTCAGGGAGCTCTAGCCATAACATGTGTCCTTTGAGAAGCCCCAGGACACTAGCCAGGGTGGATTCAAGACTTTACCTGGCTGTGTCTTCAGTCCACCTGCTCTATGGTACCCCCCAATTCCAGGAAGGGCAGAGCTCTGTCCTGATGGCTTTCCTGGGGCTGACACACATGGTCACAGGTGGCGGTAAAGTGGAGAATCTGCTTCCTTCCGATCTCGAAGTCTCTGGGTGTGGGCATGTCACACACTTCCTCACAAGGCTTACCCTAAACCTAGTGGTCTCACTTTGAAACCCTCAACTGAGCTCCATCCATGTCCTGTTTTTGGTAAGGTCATACTCTGGAGTTGAAGCGTTAGAGCTGAAACATAGCTTTGGGGCCTCCGTTTAGCTCCTGTCTCTAAAACAGCCTGGAAAAGGCCTCCTCTGACCCCACCACAGCATGCGCACTACAGCGTGAGGCGCTGGGCACTCTGGGTACTCCTGAATGGCTTCCAATTCCCCAGCTCCCAGGCTTAGGAACAGCTTTGGGTTGGGAGCAGGGGCTGGCCCCAGCCTGTGCCGTGGCCAGCAGCGGGCCACACAGGGTGATTCATCTCCTAAAGCCCTTGGCTGGCTGGCAGCCAGATGGGAGGTCTGTGCTTCTGGAGACCCAGGAAGGCACCGTATGAGGTTGGCAGCAGAGCAGAGTTTCAGTCTTCACAGGACTTGCCTGGCCTCTAAGGGTGTCAGGCTTATTCCATGGAAACTGTGAGCTGTAGTGTCTCCCAGGAGACAGGGCTGACCTTAGGTTGGAAGTCAGGCCTTGTCCAGTGACATCATGGCTGGGCTGGCATGTGGTAGACATTCTGACCGGTCCCCTGGGAGCATGGTGACCAAGAAGCTCTAGGAAGTTGGACCTCATTGCACGGAGACACACACAGTGCCATGCCACTGAGGGAGGGGACCAGGGTGGCAGGGACACGTGTAGGGAGAACAGAGGGACAGACAGTATGCCACCTAGAGGTGGGGCATGCGACTGAGGAAACTGTGAGAGCCTAAAACTGCTACCAGGCTGTTGATGGGTGAGAGTGTGTGAGCACTGACTCAGGGGCTCCAGGGGGAGCTGATGGTGGTCTTGGTGGTGTTAGCCATAGAGGTGGTGATGGTGGTCTTAGTGGTGTTAGCCGTGGAGGTGGTGATGGTGGTCTTGGTGGTGTTAGCCGTGGAGGTGGTGATGGTGGTCTTGGTGGTGTTAGCC
>OU015750.1:164514-175285 GCA_907169655.1 Acomys percivali | reverse complement strand
TGATGAATTCCCTACAGCACACAGCAGAATGATGGGTAAAAGGAGAGAGTAAAAATAAAATGTAGCAAACATCCAAGGTTTGGAGAAAGTGCTCATGATCCAGTATTAAATGCAGATCGTATTACACCTGCCCGCTTTGCATGAACACACACACAGAGGAAATGGATTGGAAGCCTGAGCCCCACCAGCCCTGTGGCTCTGCATGATGGGCAGTGGAGGAGTTTAATTTCCTTTTCCACTTTCCTAATCATCTACTATACACATATATTGCTTTTTAATCAGAAAATATCAAATACAAATAATTTTAGCTTTATTATTTTTCCATTATGAAAGTAGCATTCACTGTAAAATATTGGGAAAATGTACAGTGGCAGAGAGAGAACACAGCCTCACCTTGCACAGCAGGAAGATTTGTCAGTGTTAAACTTTTTTTCTATTCTCAGCCTCATGATTAAAAACATGAGCCCTGTGCCTCCCCACTGCACATGCTTCTTCCTAGACCACAGCTGAGACCCATCTAAGGTGTCTGGTCAGCCATGGCAACGGTGTCCACCTGCTCCCGTCGCTCAGGCTCTGCTTGGTGCTTACTGAGCACCTACGTGTCTGGGGCCCTCTGTGGTGTAAGCATGTGCAGTCTCCGACGTGTCCCTGAAGGAGTTACACATGGAGAGGGCATCTGGCTTTCCTAGTGACCCTCACTGCATGTGCCACAGAGATCTAGGCTGATGACCTCTCGTGGTGCCTGCCCACCCCAGTCCCTGAGCAGGTCCATGTCTGTGGTGGGTGGGCACTGAGATCAAGACCACAGGTAGTCTCCTGGTGCTGTCTTAGATTTGGCCTTGCAACCAAGGGCTTCTGGAACCTTAAGAATGCTTGTCATTTCCGAAAGGCAGGGGCTGGAGCTGCGGGCACAGCTCACCAGTGGGTGCCTCAGTTTTCCTTGAAAGTCACTGGGCTCCCATGTGGGACCTTTGTGTCCCAACTCACTTGCTAGGCTCTTTACAAAATCAATGATCCCACTAAGAGAAGCAATGAAACACATACCCAACCATTGCCCTCTGGAGACAGGGCCCCAGATCCTTAACCCACTCAAGCTAGAACATGTGTCTATCTTTTTACCTGTCCACCTGAGTAAATGTGGGGCCTGAGAGGGCAGAGGACTTGTTCAAGCACGCACAGTAGCTTCAGTGTATCCAAGGTAGAGTTGAGCCTCTCCCCCATTGCCGGGTCTCTGTTAATGGAAAAGGTGGCGATGGGACTGCATGCTCATGACATGAGCACAGCCATTTTGCTTTCCTCTCTACCTCTGTGGCTCTCTGCTTATGCACTTAGGGCTCTGACCCCAGGGTCATTCTGGTGAGACAACATATGGCGCCTTGTGGAGGATGGAATTAGTTGGTGGGAGGTGACCAGAGGACACAGGTGCCTCTTCAGGGCCACCTCTTACTTTTGTTCAGTTTCCCAGGCCCCAGGGACCCTCTGTGATGTGATTGGTGAAAACAACGTGCTGGGACACTCAGTCTGGTGACAAGATGGCCTTCTTTCTGTCCTGCCTGCCTGCCTCAGTTCCCTAAACAGCCAGTTGCTGGGTTTGGCAGACATCGTGGCCCTTGCTGGTCCTGGGACTCAGGACCCTGAGGTCTGGTCCTAGTTCATTATCCTGAGGGTTCATTTGGCTAGTGTGATCCTGAGTTATGTCCTAGTCATCCCTGTGGTCTGTGAAGCCTGCCTGGAGGACAAGGTGGCATCCTACACACCCTCATCATCACTCGGTCATGTCCCTCCCACAGTGAGCCAACTGTGGGGCCACGCTGCCCACAGTGAGCCAACTGTGGGTCCATGCTGCCTACAGTGAGCCAACTGCGGGGCCACGCTGCCCACAGTGAGCCAACTGCGGGGCCATGATGCCCACAGTCAGCCAACTGCGGGGCCATGCTGCCCACAGTCAGCCAAATGCAGGGCCATGCTGCCCACAGTCAGACAACTGCAGAGCCACACTGCACACAGTCAGACAACTGCAGGGCCACACTGCTTCTTTCCGTGTTTGCAGATGAAGCAGCTGAGGTCCAGGGACTGGAAGTAGCTGGGCGACCTGGCCAGATGGCCTTGATTTTCATTTGTTCGCCTGGAGAGGGCAGCACTAGTGGACTGTGACACAAATATTACAGAGGTAGGAGGCCTCTTTCTGAGCAGATGGCTCACTAATAAAGACCTTCTCTCTTGTGACAGGGGCACCCTGGCAAAGAAGGTCCTCCAGGAGAGAAAGGAGGCCAGGTAGGTACCCACTGCACCCTGCCCCAACAGTCAGTCTCTGTATAGATCTCCCAGGCAAGGAGGAGGGGCAGTGCCTGGACTATGAGCTCCGGTCAGTCATTGGGAAGGCCTTTTGACTGTTGAAGGATGTCATTTCCATGGACAGGACACCTTTGCTCCCCTCAGCTGAAAATTGCTTCACCGTCCCTAGGATGGAGACTCATTTGTTCAGTGGCCTGTCTTTTCTGGACCCAGTGCTGTGTTTTCTTTGTGTTACATGGCTGCCCCTCTCTCTCTCCCCATCCTGGCCTCCTAGAGCTGGACACAGCATCTGACTGTCCTCAGACATTTTTGCTCTTTGAAAGGTACCACCCATGGCCTCCATCAACAGCATCAGTACCAGACAGGCGGGGTCCTGCATATCCCACAAAGCTGCTTCGTAGGGTCCCACAGAGGTTGCTGGGGAACTCACACCTGAAGGTAGCTAAGTTCTTTCCCTTTTGTTTTAGGGTCCTCCTGGTCCTCAGGGTCCCATTGGCTACCCAGGTCCACGGGGAGTTAAGGTAAGAGTGACTCTGCAACTCTGGGTCTTCCTGGAAGTCAGGGGTCGGATGGGGGTTTGAACCTGGCTGGTTCCTGGAAGTATCTCTGTGGTTACACCCTACTCTGGGGACTCTAGAGTAGGCTGGCTCCCAAGTTAGTATGCAGATGCTGGGACAGTGGACGCTAGGTCTGAGTAGGCGAGGACCCTGCCTGCCAGCAAGGGGGCAGACTGATACATACCTCCTAGTCAGCCTGTGGAGAAGCAGGGCGCACTGTACCGGCCACTCTCATGTGTTTACCACTTGTCTGTGCCAGGCTGATCTCAGGAGCCTCTCACAGGGCATGGATCTCGTAAGGCAGCGGCATGGCCAGCCTGGGGAAGCCCAGCAGCAGTCCTCTGAGCAGCTGGCATGTTGGAAGAGGAAAAAGCCAGAGTGTCCTCTCAAATTCCTAGGAGGCAGGGTTCATGAGAGATGTCCATTTGTTTACAATCTTGTTTCTGCTGGTAGAAATTCCTGGAACCTTGTTAAATGGGACACAGAGTACCAAAGCAATATTGAGAGCAAGGCCCCCTTTGTCCCTTCAGCACTAACCGAGTTTGCTCTGAGCTGCATGATTTAGTCTTGAGATCTGAGGTTCCCAGGGCGAAGGCACATTCCTGTGCAGAAGATGGGCGTGGGCAGGCTGGGCCTCTTCCTTCTCCATAACAGGGACATTGCAGCATCTTAAAGTTCCAGGCTTCCCACTGGCAAAAAGAAAAGAAAAGAAAAAGATAATAACTCCTTCCTTCAAACTGACATGAAAGGAAACCCAGGTGTACCCCCATAACTGTGCAGTATACACAACAAGCACACCCACAAAAAATTTCTTGGGTTTGAAAAAATTTTATAAACATGATCAAGGCCACTGGGCCTCACCCATGCACTTTGCTGTCCTTTGTCTCTGTCCAGCATTGCTGCAGACCCAAAGTATACATCTGCCTTGCGGGTGTGGAGGGTGGAGCATTCATGACTTTACTGTTCAGAGACTGTCTGGAATCTTACCAAGCATGGTACTCCAGGCTAGGCTTGAACCCGACTGGCCCTGTTTACATGTCTCAGAAACCTGGACATCTCAATTTCAAGAGCAACCTCTGAAGGACAGCAGCCTTAGGCAGGTCAGGTTCCTCCTTAAGTGTGCTTTCCCCAGCAGAATGCACAGTGAATGCTGTAACGGTGAAAACTGAGCAGTGGTGCTGATTATGGGAGCTCTCTGAGTGTTCATCCTACAAATTCCTGTCGCCCCTTCCCCTAGCCTTTGGCAGCTCCTATACATGGCTAATTGTGCAAGGCTCCCTCTGCACAAAGTAAAAGGTGTTTATTTTGAAGTGTTTATGGGGAATGCTCTTATCTATCTGTCTGATTAAAATTCACTCGTGACGTGAGCAATCCAGTTAGACTTGGAAACAGAAGAGAAAGCAAGCTTCAAGACAGCTTTCACAAGAGAAACAGATATTCTCCTTGTGTTCATGAGGAGTGGTGATGGCCACCTACTGAGTCTCAGGCCCATGGGCGCTGCAGAGGTAGGTATGGGAGCTGTCGCCATTAAGGTAGAGAGAGCTGGTTATTTCCCACTAAGCTTCTTCCCCAGACAGGCCAGATAGGTCCTGGCCTATGTGGAAGAGAAATTCCATGATCTGGGCTTTTGAAAGCCTGGATGGAGGCTGGATGTCCAAGGTCAAGGTGCATGTAGAGTCATCACTTGGTTAGGACTGCTTTCTGCTTCATAGCCTCTTGGGGAAGAAAGGGCTCACAGACTATCTCACCTCCTCCTCTCTTTCTCACTGAAACGAACTCTACCACTTAGCTAAACTGTCAGACCTCCTTTTACTTTTTGTTTGAAGTAGAAACTTGCCTAGGTGGCTGGCCTTAACCTCAGGGTCCTGCTGCCTCAGCCTCAGGAGCAGTTGGGACAACAGGCCTGTGCCAGCAGGCCTGGACCTGAGAGTTCATCTCTGCTGGCTTCTTGTGCTTCTGTTTCTCTCCTCCAAGGAGATGCTTGCAAAACTGAGATGGTGGGTGGGGCTCTGGGTACCACCTGAACAGCCTGCCTGCTATCTTCTTCTTTGGGGACTTCTGGCTCTCTAGACTGCGTCTCAGGAAAAGAACACTGGCTCCAAGGCAGCTGGCCAGACAGGCACATTGCACCGACCTGGGTCCTTTGCACCACAGATGTTCTTAAACTCCTGTTGCTTGGGTACATGTGGCAAGCCTTGCTCGCAGACTGTGTATGCCAGATGTCTCCATGCCTGCTCTATGCCCCGCTCCAGTTTCCAGTTTGCTGTCCACCTTGATTCAGGCTTGAGCAAGCACAGAGCAGACTCCCTAGAGTCAGCATCCCTTCCCCAGTGCCTGTCCCACCTACAGCTGCCTCCAAGGGCGAGGGGCTGCTGGCCTAATGGACTGGGCACCTCTGGGGTCAACCCACATTTATTTGTCCAGTGTCAGGATGTGTCAGAGTCAACGAGCAGGAGTCTCTCTGACTCAGCTGCTGCTCAGGTTCTCCCTGTTCCACAGCTTCCTCTTCTTGGCCCTCCATTCCACATTCTACATCATGCACCACAGGGCACTGACTAGAGATGTTGTCAACAGTGGGCGTATCTCCTGATGCTCCGAGCCCTCCCTCCTTCCAGGGGCTAAGATCTCAGGGTGCCTGTGCACCTGGCTCTTGGCCCCCAGCTTCCTGTGCTCTTGGGTCTGTGTGTCTCCACACTTCATTCTAATGTTTTTCCCAGCCCCAAATTCAAAACTATTAAGCCTATGTGGAGCGCTGGCCAGCAGAGGGCAGCTAGTGGCCCCTGGGTCCAGAAGGTGGCTCAGGCCGCAGCCTCAACCATGAAGAAATTGGGCCCTGTGCCTCCTCTGGGGTCCTAGGCAGAGGTGGCTTGAGGCAGCTACTGGAGTCAACAGTGAGTCCATGTAGGTAAATGTCACTCCTCTTAGAAGGCTAAGGTCAAATGCATGGACCATGAGAATATGGTTGCATCTGTCACTAGATTTCACCTCCTACAGCAGAGGGGCTGGGGGCATTGAAAATGGAGGAAAGGGGCCTGGTCTGTGTCCTTAGAGCTGTGTCTAGCGGGGATGGGAGGTGGCCCACCATGGGCTGAAGCCAGCCACAGTCATAGCTGAAGCACCACCTTTCAGTGATAATGCAGAATTAGCACAGACAGATGATCTACAGCTACAGTCTACTGGATGTCAGGTGTGCACTGGTCACTCCATGAGGACTTTCAGACCAGCCTTTTCCAACAGTAGAGACAAGGCTAGGGTCTTCACCAGTCTACTTCCAGATAAGGAAACTGAGGCACACAGAAGTCTGGGACCTCCTCAGAGGCCACAGAAAGTGTCAGGATCTTAGCCCACCGCCTGCATTGAGTTCTTCCTGGCTGCAAAAACTGAAGGACTATTTCTGGAATAGGCAGGCATTTTATCATGGGGACGTGTTGGCAGGGGTCTGGGCTTTTAGATAGATAAATCCAGTCCTTTGAGAAATTGACCAGGGAGAGGCTTGGATGTTTGTGTAGAAGGAGGAGTCAGAGGCCAGCATAGGAATTAAGGACACTGAGGGCCTCACACAAGCCCCTGTCAATCAATGAGAGAACAGGAAATGCCTCTCTCTCCTGAGATGGAGACATGTTGAATGAGGGTTCATTGGAGGCCCGCCACCCCATGGGACCTGTTCCCTTGATGCCTCAGGGCCTTGCACACTTGTGGTCATTCGCTTTTCTTGCCTGCACAGGGGGCGGATGGCATCCGAGGTCTGAAGGGCACCAAAGGAGAAAAGGTAAGGAACTGTCCCCTTGAGGGTGGGAGAGCTCAGCGGTGGTGCAGGATACAATGGGGCATATCCTGAGTGTGAGGGGGATTGATGCCACCATGAAGGAAGCTTACTTGTTTGTAAAGGGAGAAAGTAGCCGCTGAGGACCATGGTACTTCCTGTCTCCTGGGCTGGCCTAGAGCATCCACCCATGAGGCCCTAGGATGGCCATATGGCTGTATTCACATACCTTCATCCCCCAGGTCTCTCCCTGACAGCAGTCCTCGTGGTGGTCAGTTGTCCCAGCACTCCTGCACAGAGTCCAGTTTTACAGTCCAGCTTGGTGACTGTTCACACTCACATATAAGCCACATTGTAGAATGTAGTGCTGCCTGCCACGGTCAAGGGTGCACATCAGCCCTATATGGACCGTCCTGGTTAATACACAGCTAAATAGTGGCATTCTGAATGGCGCAGACTCAGAGTGCCCAGGTCCCCGGCAGTTGAGACACCCTGAGCCCGTGGAACTGTGCAGCCGGCCATGTCTGTCCTTTCCACTTGGTGGTAGGGAGCCTGGCACTTGGACGTTTTCTGCCCATCTTATGCTCCATCCTATTGGGCATCTTCCTGACCCACTCAGGTGTAGTTAGTGGATGTAGTCGCCATTTGTAGCAGGCTGAGGTGCTCCCTGGGACACTGGGGTCTGAAGGCAGTGAGAGCAGGGCCTGCCGAGCCTGAGCTTGAGCACTTTGCTCCTGCATCGGCATGGGCTTGGAAGGTGTGCACGCCATTGCTTCTCACTGGGCACCTGTGGACATTTTTGTCTCCTTTCCCATGTGATCTGCGAGGCTGGAATCTATTCTCTGGGAGTTGCTTCAAGGGCTGTGGGCGAGAACAGCACTCTAGCTGTATGATCTAGCTTGAGCCTGGCTGTGCGCTAACCACTTGCCCACCTTTTGGGAGGAGCAGGCAAAGAGCTCTTCCATTTTCCATGCCTTCTAGAGTGTCTCCACAGGGTCTCCTTCTGCAGGGCCAGGGGCATGGGTGTGCATTGTGAACAATTCAGCCAGGATCACCTATATGCGGACCTCACAGGGGTTTAGGGAAAAGCAAGTTCTCTTAGGAGCAGATGCCCACTTGCTCCCTGGAAGGACTCTTTCCACGCCCTGTGTCCCCGATTTCCCATTCTGTTGGGAGACTCTGTTATGGGGGCATGCTCTACCTTTTTGAAGATGGTTTCCAGAGTCCTAGCTTTACCACTTTATCTTATCTTGTCTTCACAAGACAGGATGTGTCTCGTTACGTACTTTGAAGGATATGAATGGGATTCTGGCTTACAAGGAAAGTTCCCGGGCTGTCCCCAGGCATCTGAGGAAAGCTGACTGAAATGGTTCTAGGGAGAAGGGAGGCTGAGGACCTGTGGCCCTGGTACATTATGCCTACTGTGGCAGAAGCCTCGGGGATGGATGAGAGGCCCAGTGTATGCAGGCCCCTTCTGTGCAGACACGAAGTTTCATCCCTGTACAGATCTCCCGTTTTTCTTCTGGGTCAGGGGCTCTGTGCTGCGCATGCCCACTGTGCAGTGCAAAGTGGTGCTTGGAATGGAGCTCTTCTCTGCAGGCTGATATCTTCTCTTGTCTGTGTTCAGGGTGAAGACGGCTTCCCTGGGTTTAAAGGCGACATGGGAATAAAGGGCGACCGGGTGAGTGTAATGGGCCTAGGATTTGGGCCAGGGGCAAGCAGAGTGGGTTTGGGGGACCTGTGTGAAGGCCAGAGGTATCTGGGATCACAGAGAAGCTTATCAGAAGGGAGGCAACACCTCTGCAAGACCCTGGTCTGAGCACCGAGTGTCTGGAGCCCAGGGTCCCTGTGCAGCGTTCTCTAGCCTGCTCCTCAGTTCCCACTCCAAAGCCAGACCGCTCTCACCTGCGTTAACCCCAAGTACATCTGTGGTCACTGGCACTGTACCCTGGATAGGTGACTTAGTGAGAACTGGGTACCCTGGATTACAGAGAATTTTGACTCCAGAGGATGAAGAGGAAAGGGGGTGGTGTGGAAACTATCCAGACAGGCCCATAAGCAAGCCTCCACCCAAGACATAGCAGATGGCTGGCTGGACTGTGCCCTATTGAGAGTCTACAGTTCTTGTTCAGCTCCTGGACCATCCTGGTCCCCAGGATGCACCCAAGTCACTCTTGAAGCCCGTGCAACCCAGTGCCCTACCATCTGGAGCTGGCCCTTGGGTGAAACCCCAAACCTGGCTGCTTTCTGGTGGGCTGTGCATCCTAGCTCCAGAGAAAGCAGTTGGCACAGATGAGGGCCTGGCTTTGCTTGGGGGTGGGGTAGGGGTGCACAGCACAGCAAGCACAGCCACCGAGGGGTTAACAGGGACACTGAGGGCAGTTTCTAGGTGCTGACCTTAGAGCTACCAGCTAGCTCCTGCTGAGAAGTTTCCCCACAACTTCAGAGTGAGTCAGAAGGCAACACACTGTGCTCCTGGTAGCCCAGCTGTCGCATGCACCTAAGTGTTGTCTATTGGTTATTTCGGGCCTGTTGTCTGTCTCTGTAATTATCCTCATGGCAGGCCCTGAAAGCACCTATGGCAAACATTCTAGAACAAGAGGGCCTGTACACTTTGCCACAACCTGACAGGGACTCTCTAAAGTCACCTGCATTGTCTGTCGGAAGAGGAGAATAAAAAAGGACTCGGTGTTCCGTTATGCTGCTTCTGAGCATGGCTGCCCCAGGTCTCCTCCAAGTGAAGGATCATCAGTCATGAGAGGCTACCCTAGATCAACAGAAAAAGTCCCTTTGAACCCTCCTCTGTGATGACTTGGCACACACAATTAGATTCCACTTGACTGAGGCACGGGTGTGGTGGTGCGTGCCTATAATTAATGTCACAAGACAGAGCCAGGAGGATAGATATGAGTTTGAAGCTAGTTTGGTATTTATAGAGAGACCCTGGCAATGAGATGGAGATAGGAGATGAGAAATAGATAGATTAATAGAAAGAAAGAAAGAAAGAAAGAAAGAAAGGAAGAAAGAGCACTTCCTGGGAGCACAGTTCAGTTCTCAGTAGATGAAGGTGAGATGGCGGAGCCTTGCACAGGGTTTTCTGTGGACGGTCAGGTCAGATGTTAATACCTAAAGGATCGGCGAATTAAAGGAGCACTTTCCAAGGACAGGGACTTCTTAGCTCTGTGGTTATTGGTCTCTATCTGCGCAGTCTGCTCTGATGTGGGGGTCATCCATCTGTTTGCCGCTGTTTGTGGAAGCAGGTAGTCAGAGGAGGGCACGGGTCTCCAAGAGCTTCAGGACTGCTATTTGGCAATGGCCACTGTGTGTCTGTGGCCTGAGTGGGTCCGAGTCCCTCTTAGTTAAGTGTAGACTTCACGTGTGCAGCTAGGACACTGGATGGCGTCTTTGGTGTGCATTTGGGGTCTCCTGGTGTGAGCATAGCCAGATCACTGCTCAGTTGGGGAGAGGTCCACCTCAATGCCTCCTGAGGCTTCAGAAGAAGGTGAATTTGGGGACTGTGATGGTTGGGTCTGGATCAAGTAAGGGACACACCTCTGCATGGGCCTTTGAGGGCATGTCCTGGGGCGACCGTTCCTGTAAGGAACCTGGACTAATACAGGGACAGAGCAATTTGGAGCCACCATTGTTAGCCAGTTATTTCAGCTAAGAGTCACTTAACTAGACAATGGAGTCCGGAAGCAGAGATGGTCGCCATGGTGGCACTCAGGGCAGAGAGGTGACAGCGGTCCAGCTAACAAAGGCCAGGCAAGCACAGCTCTCACCCAGCATGCCTACTTGGCAGTCCTACTCCAAGGCTGTGGGAGGGGTCAGTTGGGGGTGGAGACTGGGAAGGGGCTCCCTCAACCTCCTCTTTTCTCTGACTGCAGGGAGAGATCGGCCCACCTGGCCCCCGAGGAGAAGATGGTCCTGAAGGCCCGAAGGGTCGTGGTGGTCCCAATGGCGATCCTGGTCCTCTGGGACCCACTGGGGAGAAGGTTTGTGTTTATAATACTTGACTATGGCTAGAGAGCTCTGAGCGCCAGATGGCCCCTCCCATGCTTAGCATGGGTAGTGTGACTCCTGAATAGCCCATGCCAGCACCCCAGGCTTTTGTTACTTCTCCTAGTAGGTGTGTGTGTGTGTGTGTGTGTGTGTG
>OU015750.1:100992-157737 GCA_907169655.1 Acomys percivali | reverse complement strand
GGTCTGTGGCATGGGAGGTCCGTGGGAGGGAGGGGTCTGTGGCATGGAATTACTGTCCCTCCTTGGTGTTTGCCAAACTAGACAGATGAGGGTCCCAGTGAAACTAGGCCACCCACCTGCTCAATCTTGGGGAGCCAGCTGACCTCCTTGGCCTCTGTTAACCCCTTGGGGCAGTGGTGAGGACTGTGGGGACAGGTTCTTGCGTGGCATCTAGTTCCATGGCCACCGTACCTGTGAGTGTCAGGTGATCTCCTTTCTTGAAAGCCACCAGGAGGACAGTAATTGTTGTTACCTGTTTCTGCTGCATAAGCCTTCCTGGTTCTGACTCTCTCTCCAGGGCCCACCAGGCAAGGACGGGCTCCCTGGACATCCTGGGCAGAGAGGCGAGACCGTGAGTATTATAGGCGTTGGGGACATGGCTGTGTCTGGTCTCTCTGGCTGCGTCTCTCATAGCCGTACACAGATGACATGCTGCTGGCTGCCTGGACAGGCATGGGGTCTTTCCTAGCTGGTAAAGACTAATGGCCTTGGCAGGGCTTCCTGTGGGCCTGCCATCTGCTGTTGACTTGAGGTCAGGCTGTGGGGTAGGCAGGAGCCCTGGAATATCACAGTGGAAACTGGACAATGGCTCTTTGCTTGTTCTAGCAGCTTTGGCCAAAGGCCATGTTTAGAGCATCAGGACCCGGGGATGTTGGCATTACAAGACCTGTGTCTCAAACCTTGATTTTCTGAGGGTAACTGAGTATACAACATGGGCCTTTCCTGGAAGAGCACTTGGGGAGGTCTGTGCTTGTGGATAGCTGGCTGTTTAGGCTACAAAACAAGGGCTGTGGGCCTCAGACCTCACATTGTCTCCTTCTGTATTTTAGAACAGAGAGGAGACACCTTTTAATTATGCCTTTGCTGGTATGCGAGCAGCCCATGCTGGCTGACCAAGGGAGAACTACCTTGCTCTTTTGTTTAGAGAGAAAAAATGAAAACAGTTCTTCTGAGCTCTGCACATTTTCCTCTAATGCTTTTCCAAGGAGAGAAGAATTTTGCATCCTGCTTGCTTTCCTCTCTCAGACTTGTTCTGCAGCTAATCAAGCCTCTAGTCTTTGCTTGGAAAAGTGTAGTCTCCAGCAACTTCTACCATGTCCAGCTACCCCTGTAATTACAGGAGTACTCTCTGAGACTCATCTTGGTGTTCTCTAGCATGTAGATTTTCTTCTTTTTCTTTTTCCTCTTCTCCTTCCCTCTTCTTTTTCTCTCTCCTCCTCCAAGGAACACAAATGGCCATTGTGTCTCCTTAATGGGAGGAAAAAGCCTGTTTTTCCACAAGGAGCAAAAGACCAATTCCCTCCTTATCAGGCAAGGTTGGCCCAGTACCTGTGGACCCAGTGGGAGGCCTTGCTTGCCCTCCTCACTGACTGCGGTGTGCAGAGCTCTCCTTTGACTCCTGCCTCTCTCAGCACGTCTCCCTCTTGACCTGTTCCTCACCTCTTGCTTTTGACTGTCAGAGAACTGTGTCTTAGAAACAGTCACTTCTGCCCACTGTGAGAGCTAAGCTGGGCTGAGAGAGAAGAGCCCTCTGGGGTCTCCAGGGCAGGGCCTGCTGTGGTCTGTGTGGCCAGTGAATTGTGTGTGATATTAGCTTGCTGGCCCAGAGCCATCTGCTTACCCTTCTGCCATAGCTGTGACCTCTGTGCAACGTGACTGCTCTTCTCAGGCCTGGCGGCTACAGGTGTGTCTCGTGGTGCCTACTTTGCTTGGCCATTGTGCCCCCAATCAAGCTTGACTTGCTGCGGCTTCCTGCTCACTAGGAGAGTTTGGGAAAGAGCTGAAGAGAGATGCAAGCCTGGGCCATTCTAGGCATGAGCACTCAGATCCTCGAAGAGACAGTGTCTTTGAAGTGACTTTAAAATTAACACATTTGAGCTGACAGCTTCAGAGAGCAGCCAGGCCAGGTTCCCCTGCTGTCCTAAATCTGAAGAGGAGCAGGCTGGTGAGTCACCTGCCATGCATCAGAGGTGTGGATAACAAAGGCTGAAAAGTCTCACAAAGTTGCTTAATGAGCACCAGGCCAGAGATGGTTCTTCTGCGTCCTCAGAAAATGAACACACAGCGACATGAGGGAGAACAGACTTAAAATCCATATCTCAACAAAGAGACACAGCGTGGAGCTAACCTGCTTGGCTCCAGTACTTTAATGAAATTAATATGGAAAGGGAGCATAAGGGAGGACTCTAAAATGAGAGTTTTGGCACGCAGCCATTGGGGATAGGTGTGGGCAGGCTTCTGAGACTGCAGCAGGGTGGTACAGTGGCCCCTCAGCTTGCTGACTCTCTCCACAGGGTTTCCAAGGCAAGACTGGGCCTCCAGGCCCCCCAGGAGTGGTTGGCCCTCAGGTGAGACATTGCAGCATCGTGGGGTGGGATGAGGGTGAGGTGGGGGTGGCTCTCTGGTGTTACCAAAACACAGGGCTGTGGTCAGTTTTCTCCATTAATGGAGAGGTTTAAGTGCCATGGCAAGCGTGTGCTAACTGTAGGAGATGGAAGGAGCTGTGCTGAGAGAAAGAAAGTAACTCACGGAGCAAATGGCCTGAGCCCAGTAGCAGAGCTCAGGTGACCCCAGGCCAAACAGGGCCAGCCTCTGTACTTTGACTATCCCTACTGGCACAGGGGCCAATGGGGTCTTCTTGTCCTGTTGCGGACAGCAGAGGCACCCAATTCTTTTACACTGGTCAGTGTCGTGGGACTCTGATTTCAACCAGCACTGAGCAGAGGTACAAGTTCCAGCTAGGGCTAATGATTTTAGATACGAGGACAGTTGTGTACCCGTCACTTAGCCAGCTACACCTGACCTAATGAGAAGTAAGAGACTGACAGCTGATATCAACACAGGCCTTCTCCCCTCTGTGACAAATATGGCAGCCCTGAACATCTTTCTGATCACATCCCCCAAACTCAGCCTCCAGAGAGGCGCAGGGACAGGAGGACAGCAGCCATGGCTAACAGTGCCTACCTGGCTTCATCTTTTCCATCTGGATTTTGCCTTGAGAGGGAGAATAGAGAAGATGGGAGGCCCACAGTAGGTGTCACCACAGTCAGGGCTGTACTCAGGCTCAGGGTGAAGCGATCATTCCTTTGCAAGTCCCTAAAAACCAATATGTGACAATGCTGTCTGTCCCCACAGGGTCCAACGGGAGAAACAGGTCCGATGGGTGAGCGTGGCCACCCTGGTCCTCCAGGACCCCCTGGTGAACAGGGCCTCCCAGGTGTTGCTGGAAAGGAAGGGACAAAGGTGAGTTTCCGGAAGCTTCCACGTCAGGCGAATCTTTGGTCCTAGGGAATCAGAACTCTATGCTTTCTCTTGGTCTTTTTGGACGAATGGGTAATTTCTCAAACAAATGCGTCTCTGAAACCCAAGCGTTCAGATGCATTTTTGCTTGAGCTGAGACAGGGCTGTGAGCTGCTGCAGAGGGAATACAGAGGGATGTGGGATCAAACCATTCCAGGCCCTGTGGGGAGCACCTTTCCTTGCTGCCCACGTCTCCAGAAACAGACTAAAGGTCTGGGTCTTCAACAGCCAATACAGATCTGCTAGAGATTGGTCCTTTGAAACCCCCTCACTCAAACACACTGAAAATAGATTCTGAAAGTGTAAAATGAATGCATCTCCAGCCTTGTGCCAGTCCCAGCGCCTGTTATGTCTACCCCTTTTCTGTAGTCTGCTCAGTAGGCTGGGGTGCCCCAAACTTGTGGTTGTAATGTCTGTGTGTCATAAAACTACTCAAGTTTCTTTTAGAGGAACTAGAAACAGAAGCTCTCAGCCTATTTTTGTTGTTGTTTTGAGACAGAGTCTCACTGAGTAGCACTGGCCAAGTAGAGCAGGCTGGCCTCGAACTCACAGAGATCCACCTACCTCTGCCTCCTGAGTGCTGGCATTAAAGGTGTGTGCTACCACGCCTGAGCCACCACTCCTGTTGATGTGACCACATAAAAGAGTAAATTTAAAATTAGAGACATGCAGTAAATAAATAGGAAAATAATATATCCTTTATTTGTCTGTTTGAGTAAGTACATATATCCTCAGATATGTATGTATACATATATATGTATGTAAATACACATGTATGATGATAACACACATAGCATTTGACCTATAAATCTTTCTACTCTGGACAAAGAGAGCTCACTGAGTTCAGAAAAAAGCCAAGTACATTTGATGTGCTGGTCTGGAAAGACCATTGTGTTCCCATGTGAAGCCCCAGGAAAATTCTGGATGATATTCTAACTTTTACACTGTGAGGGAACATACGCCCAGTGGTGCCTGGTTTTAGATATGGGCACTGGGCTGGTAACAAGTTCCTTGAGTGGCTGTGTTTTTTAACCACACACCACTGGAATTTCCTTAGCTTCGCATAGTCCTGTTGGGGAGTCCTATGCAAATGAGGACTTTCATGGCACTCCAGCCCCCTTCAGCCCCTAGATTTTGCAGGTCTGGGCCCCGAAAGAACATAGGGTTGAGGAAGGGATTATCATAGTTGGAGTCCCTTCCCCAAATCTACATACAGAGGCAGTCTGGAGAAAATGGCTTCCAGGTGTATGCAGGAGCAGAACTCAAGGCCACAGATGTGGACTTGAGGAGATGTGCCAGGTCCCAGCTGCCGTTCTCAGCCTCCAGATCAAAACAATACTGGAGAATTTCTTTGAAGCCAAGGGCTAGAGGAAGCCCAGGTCAACGTGTATCCCCAGTGGATCTTGACAGAAGACTCACCGTACTCCTTAGACATGGGTCCTGTGGTCTGAAGGTTGGTGAAAAGCCAACAGCTGGAGCTTCCAGGCGGTGCTAACTCTTGCTCTCTTTTTAGGGTGACCCAGGCCCCGCTGGCCTCCCTGGGAAGGATGGCCCTCCAGGATTGCGTGGATTCCCTGGGGACCGTGGGCTCCCTGGCCCTGTGGTAAGTGAGGGGCAGGGTGGGGGTAGTGGTATGGTGCACAGCCCTGGGAGCTCTCTCTGAGTGTCTTCAACCTATATTCTTACTACTTTGCAGGGAGCACTTGGACTAAAAGGCAGTGAAGGCCCCCCTGGCCCCCCAGGGCCTGCGGTGAGTCGAAGCATTCCATCTTATCTGATCCTTCAGGCCTGTTGTTCCACAGGCAACAAGGGCTCGGAGGACATGCCTAGATGCCAAGGTCCCCATCAAGTGTGTCAGGGGGACAGGGTGGAGCATAGGGACAGTGTCCCTGACACAGAAATTGGGTTGATAGATTCACAGGGCCACCTTGTATGAGGGACAGCGGAGAAGTGGCAGCTTGGAGTTCTACATGAGACCTGCCTGGGCATGGAGGCAAGGAGAGAGACTCACACTTGATGTGGACTGCTTAGGTCAGCAAGGAGAGTACATAGTTTTCTTATGAACTTCAAAGGTATATGGTAGAGCAGGCTAGGCCACCTGGCACCAGAAAGGAAGGGTCTATCTCTAGCCTGTAGTCCAGGAACTGTCACATATTGTTCTCATGAACTAGCTAGCCCCTCGCCAATCTAAGAACCCCAACTGTGAGAAGCCTTAGGACCCTGCAGTCCCAGGACTTTAGCTGTGGCCCCATGTCAGAGACTGTTGCTTCTCTCATATGGATAAGGACTGTCAGCTTTACTTCCTTCCCCCTCATTCAAGCTAGCCTGATGGCCATGCTCAGGAATAAAGCCTAGCTGAGTTTGGGAGTGACCTCCCCTAGCTGAGTTCCAGACAGGGCAAATCAGATGGGGTGAGAAACTAGCCTTCCCTGTGATAGGGCATATGGAAGGCTTGCAGGCTGTCCTGACCTCTTGATGTGACCTCAGATGGGGTGAGAAATCAGCCTTCCCTGTGATAGGGCATATGGAAGGTTTGCAGGCTATGCTGACCTCTTGATGTGATCTCAAGCTTAGCCTGGATCCCTGTTACCATTCATATGTACCCCCATATCAGGATCCCCTCCTCTAAATCTATAAGAACTTTTTGGGAAGGCAGACCCTACAGGGATGGGTATGTGCCAGGCCTCTGGAAAAGACCATCAAAGACAGACCTAAAATAAGACTTGTTTCCTTCCAGACACTTGGAGGAGAGGGCATGAGTCAGATGGAATTATGGGAGGAGAAGAGCTAAGAAGGGGCCTAATGACAGCCTGAAATACTAGACCAATTAGTCCATACTTGCAGCCAGCCATGTAGTGGGAGCCACTGAGGGCTTAAAGTGAGGGAAGAGTGGTGTGACCCATCAGTGCTTAAGGAAGTCTTACTGTACACTTCAAGAACCTCTAAAGTGAGCCATTTTCTTACTGTAACTTAGGGTTCTCCAGGAGAGAGAGGACCAGCTGGTGCTGCTGGGCCCATCGGAATTCCAGGGAGACCTGGGCCTCAGGGACCTCCAGGCCCTGCTGGAGAGAAAGGGGTTCCTGTAAGTACCACCTGAGATTGGGGGTCTCCTCCCAGGTTTGGTCTCACCCCCCCTGCTGCGTTATCTCCATGGGGTAATCCCCCGGGTGTGGGAGGGGGCAGAGGCTGTGGTGTCTGACTATCCTACAGGGATAGCCACTCTGAGGAGTCCCAGCCAGCTCAGCCTGGCCAGCCCCAAATGGGACGTCACAGTGGCTAGACACCATCTGTCCCCTATAGACCTGTGCTCTGTCTAGGCCGCTGTGCCTCCTGGGTATCTGGGCCATACTGTCTGCTGAGTGAACATCACCTCCCCACTGGCCTCACCCGATGGGCCTTTTTAGGAAAAAGACAAATGTTTGGGTGCAGGTGGTCCTTTTATTGATGAGAGAGCACAGGAGGGGAGACACTTTGTGACAGAGGATGGCAGATAGGTCCTCAGAAAGTGGGATAGCCCCTCTATGAGGCCTGGGTTCACTGGGCTCTGAAAGGCCTCTGAAGCAGGGACACAGGCAGGCCTGGGTTTCCACACAGCCATTTTCTGATCACCCAGCATAGCTCCCCATCCATAGTGACACCCACAGCCCCACTTCATAGCTGCAGTTCATATGCAGCTTCGTGCCTTCCCATCACCCCTGATTTCCCACAGCTGTGGAGTAGATTTCATGGGTCTCAGCCCAGCTTCCCTATCTCGGTGCACAGAGCTAGGATGAGCCTCAGTGGAGGATAGCATGGAGCACTGATCTAGCCACATATGCCCACTGACTGATGCCAGTGACGCTGCTCTGTGTTCTGTGCATCCTGCTCTCTGGCCTCTCTAGAAGACCACACTGAGGCATTGGTACCATGGAGAATCTTGCAACATCCTTTTGGCAACTGATAGCGCTGTGCCAAATTTAGTGATGCACCCAGGACATAGATCCAGTGGGATTCTGTGTGCAACACAGACATCCTTGGAGGTCCAGGACACGTGGAGTTCACAGACTCAGCCGGAAAGAGCTCCGTGTTTCCAGAGACTCGATATTTATGTAGAAACCTTGCAAGAACTCCCCTAAGCAAGGAAAGCTCACCTTGTCTCAGAATAGCTCCAGCAAGAGGAACAAAGTTGAGAGAGGATCTCTCTCTGCCAAACTCCCAACCTGACAGGAAATGCAGGGAGGGAAGCCCAGAAGTCCTGAACCTGCTGGAACACTTTCTAGCTTAGGGAGGACAGGCTGACTTTGCAGAGTAGAGTGAGGTGCGGGAAGTACAGGATGGGCTAGCCAGACATCCATGTTTCTCCTCCTGTCGCACATAAATTCTTTCTTTGTGACACAGGAAGAAAGGGACTCCTAGCTGAGGTGAGAAAATGCCTGTTGTGGCATAACAAGAGCTAGCGAGGTCACAGGAGAGTGTGAAGGGGCAGTTGTGAGAAAAGCAAGTCAGAGTTATGAGGGCAGAAAAGATAAGTTTGTGTGTGAACATGCCTGTGTGCATGCTCACTTAAGTGTGTGTGTACATGCTTGTCATGTTAGTATGCATGTCTTCATGCATTTGTGTGTGTGTTTGCCTGCATGTGCAGTATGCTTGTGCGTATTCTGTGTGTGAGCATTTCCACGGACATGCCTGTCTGTACTTAGGTGTATTTGTGTCCACATGTCATATGTATGTGTGTGCACAGGCAGGGTGTTCACAGAGAGTTGATAGAGTGACACAGTTAGCAGAAGCGCTATTCATGCTGTCCTGGAGCACTGCGTGGAGGAGCTTGGAGGAGCCCAAACAGGTCCAGGGACTTATATTCACAAGCTCTGCTCATTAGCTTCCAGTCACTTTGACAACTATCTAAGAGAAGCCACTGAGATCAAAGGGTTTGCTTGGGCCTGTGGTTCCAGAGGTTTGTGTTCGTGGTTGGTTCCATCGCTGTGGGTCTATAGTGAGAGAGAGCAGCATGGTGGAAGGGCTTGCTATGTGAGAGCAGCTCACCTTACGGCAGCCAGGAAGCGGGTAGGCAGGTGACTATTATCTCCAGAACGGTTGCAGGGCCAAACCTCCCCTCACTGGGTCCAACCTCCTCAGATTCCCACAGCCCTATCTCCCAACAGACAGCACCAAGCCTTCACCATTGCATGTCCAAACCACAGCGTTAACTGTGCCTCAGTTTCCTCATCTCTAATGAGCAGCCCTTCTAAATTGCTCCCTGCTCCCCTCTCAGCCATTTCATACTGAACTGTGTGGGGCTGGATTTAATGAGGTTTTAATCTGTGCACTATTCTGAGTGTGGCTTTGGCCCAGCAAAGTGCCAGCCATTCAGGGTCCAGATCTGGTCGAAATGAGCCTCCCTGCCCCTGGCTGGTATGTTAAGACCTTCCTGGTCCTTACCACTACTTCCCACTCCCAGCTTCCCACCCCTGGGTCCCTCTCTGGGGTGAGGAGAGGTGGTATGGTGTTTCCAATATAAAACTGCATTGAACCTGAACTGCCTGTCCTCTCTAGGGTGAGAAAGGTCCACAAGGCCCAGCTGGCCGAGATGGCCTCCAAGGCCCTGTGGGACTCCCTGGTCCAGCCGGCCCTGTGGGTCCTCCTGGAGAAGATGGAGATAAGGTAAGGAGAAGTTGGAGTGTGTGTGGCCAGGCAGGCAGTGAGTGCAATGGCAGTGTTTTAAACAGCAGTGTGTGCATATAATAAAGAGGCTCAGAGAGCAGAGCAGGGCTGGTTCCCTTCAGACCTGGTAAGAGGGGGTGATTTGGCAGTAACACATGGAGAAACGCCAACAAACAAGACCTGTAGTGTGTGCTGGGGGGAGGGAAGGAGCCTGGAAAGCACTCGGCACCTTGGCAGCTTCTGTTGCCTCAGACATGTGCAGGTCGTGGCCAGAGCTGAAGAAATTGCTCCCTGCTCCCTTCTGAACCCTTTCAAGCCGGGACTGTGTGGGGCTGGGTTTAATGAGGTTTTACTCTGTGTCTATTTTTAAGCATCTCCCCTTGAATGAGCAAAGCTCTGTTTTTATTGCTACTTCTGATGCCATTACAGAGGAGCCTGGATTTTATACTTCATTAAGGAAAGGCGGTGCGGCTTAGCTCCTCAGCGCCAGTCTCCATTTGTCATAGTTCTCTGGTGATATTTCTGACTTTGTCACCTCTGCACAGAGAATGTCTCAGTCTGTGGGAAGCAGTCCAACAGGGATTCCAGAGAGGATGTGAGACTACCACATCACCGTGTCTACTAACTCTTGGCAGTAATCAAAGTACCACAGGGGCAGCGAAGGAGCTGGAGAGATAGCTCAGTCAGTAAAGCACTTGTCTTCAAGCGTTAGGACATGAGTTTGACCCCCCCCCCCAAACCCATGTTTGTAAAAGCCAGGTGTGGTGGTGTCTGTAATCTCAGGCTGGGGAGGTAGAGACGGGGAGATCTCTACCCTCCCTGTCTGGCCAGCCTGCTCTATGGAGGCAAGTCCAAGGCCATTGAGAAATGGAGCAGATAACAAGTACAAGTCTGCAGAGATAGTTTAGTAACTAAGAGCACTGGGGTTCAGTGCGCAGCACCCACATGGCAGCTCTCAACGGCCTGTAATTCCAGTTCTGAGGCATCCAACATGCTCTTCTGGCCTCATCAGAGTGCCCACATGCAGTGCACAAACATACATGCAGGCCACATGTACACACATGCGCACACAAACACCCCCCCCCTATGTTTACACAGACACCAAAATCAGGAAGGAAATCAAATTCATATAAGGAAATGCTTTCTGTTGGCTCAAGTCTTGGGATCATCTCCAAGAAAGATTTCCCATGAGACTGGGAAAGGCACACACAGACACTGGACTAACAACATCCTTCCTGTCCCATATGCAGGGAGAGATCGGGGAGCCGGGGCAGAAAGGAAGCAAAGGGGACAAAGGCGAGCAGGTAAGAGCAAGTGTGTACTGGGGTGGCTGCCGGGAGCGCAATGTATACCCTGTGATCCCAGCACTGCAGACTCCTGGGTCCCACCAGTTGGCTCTCTTTCCTGAGAATATCCCATGTGTGTGTGTGTACTCATATGTGAGAGAATCTCTTGGTGTGAGAGCATGACCATTCACGTGTCTGCCTGGGCACCCGTCAGCGAGGACCACAGAGCTCTGCAGAGGCAAGGCATCCATTTGTCCCTTGGTATTTCAGACATTCAGAGATGCTGCCTCCCTGTCACCCACACCAGCCCCCTTCAGGGCCATAAGCCCTCTCCAAACTGGGGGGGGGGGCGGTGTGTATGCTGAGCCAAGCTTCTCTACAGGCCTCTGGCTTCCTGAGGGCAGGGCCTCTGTTCCTATGGGTGTCTCTCTTTCTCCCTGGTCCTGCGCCCACAGTTACATGTGCTTGAAGACAGCATGAGGGCAGGGATCATGGTATAGTCCCTCCTAGCTCAGCACTTAGGAGATTTGAGACCTCTGAACCTTGTCATCTGAGGGTTCCCTTGTGCCACAACAGGGCATGTGATGGTTGCTGAGAGGACACATAGTGACCTCTCCTGTTTCTGTTACCCATAGCAATATGGTCATGGTTGAATTGAGATCCTGGCTTACTTCCGAAAGCCTACAACCTGGCTCGTGCCATGCTGTTAATAGTAGTGTTCCTCTGATGATTGGCACATTTGGGGACTGATAACCAAATCCCGCACAATCCAGCCACTTCCAGAGACAAAAGTGGCCTGCTCCTGGACTTACCTGCAATTCCAAAACAGTTATGTCTCTGTTTGACTCCTACAGGGTCCTCCTGGGCCTACGGGTCCTCAAGGCCCCATTGGACAGCCAGGCCCATCGGTGAGTATGTGTCGGATGACCTAGCAAGGCCCGCCTCTCAAGCTGTTGACCATCCGTGTGAGAGCTCACCTGTGCTCACTTCCTTCGCCCAGGGAGCAGACGGTGAACCTGGCCCTCGTGGGCAGCAGGGCCTGTTCGGGCAGAAAGGAGATGAAGGTTCAAGAGGCTTCCCAGGACCACCGGGGCCAGTGGGATTACAGGTGATCATGGAGCTTCCCAGAGTTCCCCAGCAGAGGTGTCAGTATCTTGTTGGGCCTCTTCTTCCTGTCATCACTGAACCTCAGGAGTAGGGGCTAAAAGTGATGCCAGTTTTCTGGGAGTACAAACACACGCACACACACATACACACATACACACACATATACACACACACGCAGACACATACACATACACACATACACACACAGAGCCTATACACAGCTACAGCTGCTTCCATGTTTACTGTGTGGAATCCTGGAACTGTGTCCTGTAAGAAAGAGGTACAGACTCCACATCTGAACTCAGCACCTAGAAGTGACAACCGTCAGCCCACGTCATTCAGCGCCCTCCAGGTTACTGTCCCTGCCCACGTGACTCTACTTGATGGCAAGAAAACCTCAAGCTCACCGTGTGCTGTGACCCATACAGCAGCCTTTATTTTACAGATGGGGCATATTGGATGACATCAAATATTCTTTGAACACAGGACTTTATTTTGGAAAGCACAATTTTTAGTTACTGGTAGTATTTGGCATATGGTGGGGACTTGATTTATCTGGAAGCTTCCCTGCTGCTGGCTCATTAGGTTTATTGTTTTATGGGAAGCCACCATAAGCGCCATTCCCCATAAATCTTTGCGCTCTCCTCTGGTTACTTCCTCGACTGTTTGAGCCCCTGGGAGCAGGAGGAATCCTTCCATGGAGGCAGATTCACGGACACACACTTCAGGGCCCATGGGAAGCATCGCGGCAGTGGCAATCATGACAGCCATGTGTGTCTCACAGAGTAGCGCCTCACCACAGTGTCCTGTCCACAGGGTCTGCCAGGACCTCCAGGAGAGAAGGGCGAGACAGGAGACGTGGGCCAGATGGTAAGTGGCTGCGCCATTCAGACCCAAACGGCTCCCCTGGTTTTCATTTTGGGGCAAGATGTTGACGTCTTGTCTTGCTCAATGTTCTTTCTCCTTCCCAGGGTCCTCCTGGTCCACCAGGTCCCCGAGGACCCTCTGGAGCTCCAGGTGCTGATGGGCCACAGGGTCCTCCCGGAGGAATTGGCAACCCTGGCGCAGTAGGAGAAAAGGTGACGTCAGCCTACTTATCACAGTGTCTGCGCCATAGCTACATGGGAAGCAGTGTTTGTGGGTGCACACAGCCCTGTGTGCCTGTGTATGTGCACACACATGCATGCATGTGTTTGTGTGTTTGTGCTGAGACACTCCCATCACGCTCGTTGTGAAAATTAGAAGTAGATTCATGACCCCGAGGTGGGATCTCTGACAGTGTTCCTTTGTAACAACTGTTTGCAAACTCTAAAGCACTAATATGCCCATCCCCCGCCCATGCCCCACTCCCTTCTTCCCTCCAGTTCAGACCTCATGACGTCAGCCTTTCTCCCTCCACACTGAGCTTGCTGTGACAGCCTACTCTCTCACAGCTGGGGCCTTGTTGTACCCACTGCTTGGTGTTAGGGCCTGGCCCTTGAGACCGACTGAGCACAGTGAACCTGAGAGTGTAGGCATGGATATGTATGAATGTATGTGTGCACACGCTTGTGAATATACGTGTGTGAACATAAATACACGTGTGTGGGCACCATGACAGTTTCAGTGTGAGGCTGAGCTCTACAGGATCCTGGGAGCATAACCTTAAGAAGCCATCTTGGGCATTGGGAGGGTTGGAAGCGGCTGCCTGCGCGTGTCATGGGATGTTATGCTTAAGACACTGCTTTGTTCTTGCTCTTTATGTTAAGAAAAAGTAAGAAACAGGTGTGGTGTAGAGGCTTTGCTGCCTCCTCCCTCTTGCCTCACTCCTGCACTACCTGTGCCTGCCACCACCTCACAGGCCCTTCCGCCTTGTCTCAGCGCACTGGGCCTCCGAGCTTCTGCCCTGCTTTGCATCTTGTGTTAGTTACTTGTCCCATTGCTGGAACAAAATGCTTGAGAAAGTCAACTTAAAGGCTGACAGGCTTGTTTGCCTTATCATAGTGGGAAAGTCATGGCGGCAGGTGTTTAGGTGGCTGGTCACATCACATCCATGGTGAGGATGCAGAGCACCTGCTTAGGCCAGCCCTTAGTTGGCTTCCCTTGTGATCTGTACAGTGCCCCACCCCTGCCCCCTCCACGCATGCGTGCACACACACACACACACACACACACACACACACCTCTCACATTCCTTATTCCTTGTTAGCTTCCCATGGCATTTCTGTGAATTATCTGGAGACAATAACCCTATTCCACAGTGTCCTGGACACCAAGGACAGGCCCACAGAATGTGCAGATGGGTGGGCGCTGGCAGATGGACCCTCCGCTATCACCATTGGTGAGGGAACCTTCTAAACACTGACTTGTCTCCTCAGGGAGAGCCTGGTGAAGCTGGAGAGCCTGGCCTTCCAGGAGAAGGAGGTCCCCTGGTGAGTGTGGGCCTGGAGGAGGGGTGGGATGTGCCCAGTGGGAACACTGACAAGGCGCTGGACTAGAAGCTTTAACCGTGCCTCAGTCATCTCCCGCTCACTTTGAAATGGGAACCATGTCCCTGCTGTGTTGAACAACACAGAACTATGGTTGGAAAGTGTGGTTGCATTGTGGGATGTGAGCTTATGTGCATGCATGTGTACATATGTGGGGCTGAGCACACATATGTGCAGACCTCGGCACTGACTCCACAACTCATAACCACCAGGGTCTGCCCTTTCACAGGCTGCTGTGAGTGTGACCATTACTACCTTGTTGATTCAGACTTGTTGATTTAGCCAGAGAATAGCCAGGCATCTGAAGGTTGGGGTACGGTCAGGCTTAGGAAACCTGTTGGGGGACTGAGATGTCTCAGTTTCCTATGCCTGAAAACCATGGGGCTGGAGGGCACCTCAAGTAACCCTAGCTGCTGACCATTAATCCAGGAGCCGTCCCTAACCTAGAGCTGAACCTAGGCCTTGGAGCTTATAGAAGGGCAGGCCTCTTTACCTGCCTGGTGGTACACATGGGGTTGCTATGGAGAACTGGAAGCAGGAACAGCACCATCCCCATCCTGGGGCCCATGGGATGCTGGGAAGGAGCTCCCAGTGAGGTGCAGCAGTGAGTCCACAGATGGCTCACGGTAGACCAGCACCTTTTAGCCTGGTCTCTGAAAACTGAACCTTAGCCTCTTCCTTTCCAGGGACCTAAAGGAGAAAGAGGGGAGAAGGGAGAGGCTGGTCCCTCTGGTGCTGCTGGACCCCCTGGACCCAAAGGCCCTCCTGGAGATGACGGTCCCAAAGGCAGCCCTGTGAGTACTGTTAGATGCTGTGGTGTCCAGGCAGTGTCTCTGCACTCAGGCCATTCTGAGTCCCTGTGGTGCCTACATTGTGTGCACTGTGCTCTGGGAACAGCTGTGTGGATGCTTCGTGTCTTAGGGATAACTTTGTCTATTCTAGAGGTTTCCACACCAGTTACTGGTGTGCAAGAGGGGAGCAGGGAGGCATGGGATAGAAGCAGCAGCCAGTGTATTGGAGCACAGGGGGGTCCCTGATGAAAAGCCTTCAGGCTCTGGGAATGGCTTGTCCCTGCTGGCCTCATCAGAAGTCAAAGGGGCCACCAGAGTGGATGTGTGGGCAGGGCGCCTGCCCCCACTAGTCTCAGAAGAACAGAATACTACTACCCCGTGTCTGCCTCGTGGGTGGGTTCTATGTTCTGTGGACTCTTCTGGTTAGATGTCTCCTGATCAAAAGTGCTGGGGGGTGTTGAGACTGTCCCTTGTCCTGCACCCTGGACCATGGTGGGCCAGGCAGGGTGTGTCGGGGTGCTGAAAGCGTGCTTATCTCTTCTCAGGGCCCTGTGGGCTTTCCTGGAGATCCTGGTCCCCCTGGAGAGCCAGGCCCCGCAGTAAGTGTCTACCCCATCTCTGATGCCCCTTGCCACCCCCAGTACCCCTGCTCTCTGCTTCTGTCCTATACTGGGTTCTCTAGGGCACAGCACCTCTCCACGTTGTCCTTGTTCCGATGCCCAGCCTCTGGGCATAGTAGGTGCTTTGAGTTTGGGAAAGGATCTGAGGCTACACTAGGGTTGGAGGGTAAACGTGATCTGTCCAGTGGAAGCAGCTTTCTTGTTCCTACAGGGTCAAGACGGTCCACCTGGTGACAAAGGGGACGATGGTGAACCTGGACAGACGGTGAGTGTGTGATCTGATGGCTTCCTGGTGGGAGCCTCCCTGTGTTTCTGGGTCTCTGTAAGAAGTCCAAACCTAGGCTCCTCTTGCCTGTGGCTGGAACTGAGGAGCCCCAGGGTCCTGATGAAGGCTGGAGCCCTTTCTCAAAAGGAAAGATGCATATGCAGCCCCACCAGGGGACCTGTACGAAGCCCCAGGGGCTCTGCAAAGTGCCACAGATCTCACTCTGAATCTCAGCTAGAGCTGCTCCACAGTTGCATGCACACCAGCTCTCACAGGCTCAACATCCCTGTGACTGAAGTCATCTGACCTTGGGCCTCTATTTTAATGCAAGGTGATCTCTTTGGGGTGGGGCCAGGTGACCTTTTCAGCTCCCTGGGCTGGACTGTGGGTTCCTCAGAGGTCTCTCAAGCCTACGCCCAAGGTGGGACCAGCTCCTAGGAATGACTGCCTGTCTGGGACTTTTTACTGCTGATGTGATAATGTTGCAGGCTAGGTGAATTAAAACAAGATGAATGTGTTTGGCTTAGGGTGCTACAGGGAAGGAATTCAAGAGAGAGGGACCTTATTGGGTGGGGTGTCTTGCTGCGGCTTCACAAGGAAAGAACAGATTGGGTGGCTCCTGCTTCTGATTTCAGCATTCAGGAAACTGAGGCAGGAGGATTTCTGCAAGTCTGAGGCCTTTCTGGTCTAGTAATGAGTTCAGGGTTAGCCTTGGTCTAGAGTAAGACCCTGTCGCAAACAACAGTACTATAGTGGATGTCATCACAAAGCTCTGGGAAAGGGGGAGGTGAGCTTAGCCCCCACCCCAGCTCGTTTCTGTGAGTGATGCCACCTGTGCACACTCACATGACCTCACAGGCCCCTCCCATCAATCCCAGCACAGGGGCAATTTGATATGAGCCTGGGTTTCGGAGGCCATCCAAAACATATCCCTGACCCAAGGGCAAATATTTGTCACCACTCTGAGACAGGCAGCAAAGGAAATGAAAGGCTGCGGACACAGGCTATAAGCCAGCTGTATTCTGTGTATGCCCCTGCTTCCCCAGCCCTTTCCTTGGGCTCCTGGCTTGCTCATTTTGGAAAGGGGATGTAGGTGATGGCAACATGGTGGAAGGCAGACAGCTGGTGGTAGATGCAAGCATGCCCCAGGGTGGTCTCTTTGCTCTAGGTGCAGCAGCTGTGGGATGTGAGTTGGAGTCTGAGTGCCAGCTGCAGGGCACAGGGTGTGAAGGCTGCAAGGACCTTGTGGACTTGCTGTGCTCCACCAGAGAGGGGGCTGTGCAGGGCTGGCCATGGAAAGGCCTGAATCTTTGTGCATTTTCTTGGCTGTGGGCAGTACAGCCTTGTGTCCTGATGGGACAAATTCCTAGTGCTCTGTGTTCTTTCTCCCAACCAGGGATCCCCAGGCCCTACTGGTGAACCTGGCCCATCTGGGCCCCCAGGAAAAAGGGTGAGTCCTCCTGCCCCGCTTGCTGGCTGCTTTCCATACAAATCTTTCTACCCTTTGTGAAGTCCCTGGTGCCCTACATGGCCCTCAGGAGGGTTCATGGATATCTGAAATGTGGGACACATTCATCAGGTGTGTGGGGTGACACAACTGGGTGGAGCAATGTCTGAGGAAGCAGAGTCTAGACCAGGGGTGTCCTAGGATGACCAATGACTGTCATATGAGGAAAAAAACATCTTCAAAAGCTGGACTCTCCTTGTCCCTAGACCAGATCATTATGAACAGAGGAGGTCCAGGATTAGAAATAGATGTCTGTATTGCAAGCTCTAGTGGGGGTCTGGGCTGTGACACTTGAGCCAAAGGGTGTACAGGTGGGAGAGGGACATCTATACACAAGGCACCTAGGGCATCCCTAGATCCACAGAGGTCTTGTTGGCCCTGTATGGGCCCCTGGGTCTTCACTGGTCAGTGAGCCATGGTCCCCTCACACCCTGTAGCCCTCTCCGGAGTCTGGGCCTGGTCTCCAAACTCACATCTTAGCTCTTATATTGTTTTTCTAGGGTCCCCCAGGCCCTGCAGGTCCTGAAGGCAGGCAAGGGGAGAAAGGAGCCAAGGTAAGTTACGCTGGTGGCTGTGACTTCTACAGGCCTGAAAGAGGCTGGGGCAGTGACAGGGCACAGTCTGAAGGCAGAAGATCCAGGGAGGCACGGGGAGGTGGGGAAGGCCTTGGAGTATAAAGGTGGGAAGGAGGCAGAGGCGGGAGGCAGAAGGAAGCCAGGGCAAGATCACACCCAGTCTTTGACCTATGACAGAGAGTAAGACAGCACACACAGGAAGTGGGGCCTTAGGAGACTGGGATGGCCTTTACCTGAGTGGTTCATGTACTGCCCAGCACTGGAACACCCAGCCGCTCTTGCTGTGAGGTGACTCACACGGCCTGTATGGTAACATTTGCCATCTTTCTCTGAGACTTAGTGAGCTCTGCATCTGGGTTCTATGGAGACTGGGATATGGTGGGTGACCCTTTGGGGTCAGCAGGAGTCAGGATGCCACTGCATTTGGGTGTTAACAGAATAGAGCTCAGGTCAAGTCAGTCTCCAGAGGAAAGGGGGATGTGGCACCACCCAGGACACATGGGGGCACCTCTGCAGCACCCCAGGGGTCTTGGTCCCGATGCCTCGAGCCTCTAAACATCTGCATCCACCTCTGCAGGGAGAAGCCGGCTTAGAAGGCCCTCCTGGGAAGACTGGCCCCATTGGCCCCCAAGGGGCCCCTGGGAAGCCTGGCCCCGATGGTCTTCGTGGTATCCCCGGGCCTGTGGTAAGTAAGAGGCTCAGTAGGCTTTGGATGAAGGAGAGGTGCTGATGGAGACACAGATTCTCACCGAGGGACTCTGTTTCAGGGTGAGCAAGGCCTCCCAGGATCCCCAGGCCCTGATGGTCCACCTGGCCCCATGGTGAGTGACATGCATTGTCAGTGCGTCTGTATAGGTGAGGCACTGGGACAAGGATGCTGACTCCTCTTTCTCCTGCAGGGTCCTCCAGGACTCCCTGGCCTCAAAGGGGACTCTGGTCCCAAAGGTGAAAAGGTGAGCTGAGATCTAGGAGACCCCAACATTGCAATAAGGGCACCCTTGACTCAGTCACTGGGGTTACTGACCCACCGCCAAGAACCTGCTTTGGCTGTCATGAGACCCTGAGGTAGATCGACAAGAGAGAAATGCACATACATACAGGGCTTTTAGACTTGTGAGTGTATGCAAGGAGTCCTAGAAGCCCCAGGATTGACAAGACCCTTCCAGAGCCCTGGTGGCTGCATTAACTTATGGTGACTTTTCTCCTCCCTACATTGATTTATTTATAAATAAACGGGCTCCCAAGACAAATAGCTGTTCATAGGAAAGTCAGCAAGGTACATCCTTTTCCACTTTAGTATCCTTCACCAATATAATGAAAGCTGGAAGTCCTTCCAGAACATTCTAGAAGCTCGTATGGATTCAAATGATGTATAAGGCAGATATGGGGATTTTTCTCTTGAAAGATGTTCAAGTACAGTTTCCATTCTGTGTCAGCCACAGGCCTTGTTGGAAAAGGTTACATGCTTACCAAAAGTCGCAAAGTTTGCTAGGTAAAAAGACAGCCACAAACTATCCCTCAGGAAAGTCAGTGGTCTCTGGGTCTGAGTGCCCCTGTGTGCTTCTTTTTGGTTATTATTTGGGTTCAGTGACAGGGGTGGTGACAGCACTGTGGAATTGAACTGAGGGTCCCACATATGTTAGGTTCCTAGCTGCTCAGTCACACCCTGGCTCTCCCTGTGTGTTTCAAGTGCGTTCCTTATGAGCAAGTCCCCGTGAGACTTGTCACCTGGCCTGTTCTTGGCTGATTTTCGCTCCTTGACATGTTGGCTCTGACACATTTCCCTGTGTCACAGCTGTGTGCCAGGTCATCTGGCCTACTGTGCGGTGGTAGCATGGATACCTCTCACACCTTCATTTTCTCACAGGGCCACCCAGGACTCATTGGACTCATCGGACCTCCGGGTGAACAAGGTGAAAAGGGTGACCGAGGACTCCCCGGCCCCCAGGGCTCATCTGGTCCTAAAGGAGAACAGGTACATACAGTAACCGACATTACTGCAGCAACTCCAATTTCCCATGGAGCCTGGGAGGGTTTCCTCATTGCCATGGAACCCCAAATCTCTCTTTGCATATGGGGGCTTGGACTTAGCTATGTCCCCGAGGCACAAGTTAGAATACACCCCAACTCTGGGTGCTGGGTGGAGGCAGGAGCTCTCTCCTCACTGCTGTGAGGATCCTCAGAGTCAGGGGGTCTTAATAGGCAGATCTCTGCCCCTTTCCATGACTGTGCAAATGCCTCAGAGCTGACTCACTGGGCAGAAGGTCCTGGTGGTCCAGCAGCCATGTTCCCTTGTGGAGAGAAGCAAAGCAACGGCACTAACATGCTTGCCTCCACCTTGCCACAGATGCTCACATCTGACCCCAGACTTGCCCTGGAATCCACTGTAGTCAGTTAGCATGCAATCTTGGCGAGCCTGGGTGCATGTTGGTTTGGCTGCAGGAGGTGACGAGGGGTAGTCTGTGTACAGTGCAGGATAGAAGACCCGCATGTCTTTGCATGGGAAATCCCCATTATTGTAGCGGGACTCCCCACTTTGTGCCCACAGCGTGACAGCACTCACATCTGCAGATCTTTGCTTATCCATACCTATGTCTGTCCCTAAAGATAGCAGAATATGGGGGTGGCAGGAGCCTTTGGAGGCTGAGGAAACAGCAGATATCCCTCTCTATGTCATATTGGAAGTGGGTGACATCAAAGGATGAGGCTCCGTGGATGCCCCCCCCCCCGACAGCCACCGTGGGCAGTTGTCTGACTGCCGAGTGTTCCCAGGCTTCAGTGGCATTCAGACCTGTGTGGCTCTGTGCATGTATGTTTACTCACTTCTCCACAATTGTCATCTTAGCCACGTTACAGGGAGAAAGTGTCACCAGGGTGAAGGCTTGAGAAGCATGGGACTCGTTAGGGACCCAGAGGCCCAGGCTCTATGAGCTGATGGTAGAGGGATGTTGTCCCTGTGAGTCTGGGCTGTAAACTGTGGCCAGAAAAGACATTCATTGCTTTCCCCCTGCCTACTGTGGTGAGACCTAACACCATGAGCCGAGATATGTGGCCAAGCTGGGCAGGAGGTTGGAGCCGACTTCTTTGAGTTCTAGTAGTGTATTGCGGGGAGAGGGTCTTAATCCACAGTTCCCTCCAGCCTGAGCAGGGAGCGGGCCTGAGTACTTCAACCTGTGGCTGATGTTCCGGTCAATCAGTCTAATCGATTGAGGAGACATGGTAGCCCTCACCGTGATGAAAGGTCCAGCCAGAGTGGTTGACTATAGCTGGCAGCCAGGTTTCGGAGTCCCTGGAATGGGGACTATGAGGGAATCTGGAATCATGTTGGGGTCATGGGGGGTCACTTCCCTCAATCCTACCCTCATCTAAAAGCTGTTAACCTGCATTTTCTGCTCCTTTCCAGGGCATCACTGGTCCTTCTGGCCCACTTGGGCCCCCTGGGCCACCTGGCTTGCCGGTATGTATCTAGGATGGGTACAGGGGTATACAAGGAGGGAAGGCACACGGACGAGCCTGGCTAGAGAGCCACAGGATGTTGGGAGAGGTGACTGAACCAGGGTTGATTTGTATATAACACAGCATTGGAGGCCAGAGGGACAGGAGCAGGAGAGGGGCTGCTGGTCCCCTGGTTGCCTTGCCCAAGGAGAAGGGAGGGGCAAACTTTAATCCTTGAACCCCCTCACAGAGAATGGTGAACCTTCCGCAAGCATCTGGGGAGAGGGAGGGGCATGGTCTTGGCTCCTGTTGTCTTTCCAGTGTGCATGAGTAGGGCCAGACCAGGCCAGGCTTGAAAACAAGGGGCCTATTCTCTCAGCACCTGGGCCTGGGCATCCCTTATGGTTTGAAGGTCCAGCACTCCAACATCATCCCTATATCCCCACTCTGACCCATCTGTGTTGGCTGGACCTTGGGCCCACATGGCTGTGGGTGTCCAGCAGGAGGTCCCTTAGGAGCCCAGGAGCTCCCTTGGCTTTTAACATCAAATGTCATCCCCCAGCCAAGCATTGTGGGTAGGGTGACCTCTCATTGGACACCCTCCTCCTGCCTACCAGCCAGGCAGGTGCAGAGAGGACTCTGAGGGGGTTGGGGACAGGCAAAGGAAGACTGGGACCTGAGAGGTTTCCTCACGTTGTGACTTCTGCTCTCTGCAGGGCCCTCCAGGTCCCAAAGGTGCTAAAGGCTCTTCGGTAAGTGACTCTAACGTGAGGGGGCTGTGGTGCCAGTGACGACCTTGGAGGTGGGGGAGGAGTCCTCTGGGATGTGGGTCATTCCAGACCTCCACCCTCAGCCATGGCCGTCCTCTCCACACCTCCTCTCTTCCTCACTACACTGTGTGCTATGGCTGTTCCTTGTTGTCTTTAGGGGGTTTTTGTTTTGTTGTTGTTGGTTGTAAAATAACAATTCTACTGCTGGCTGCTTTTAACTATTATTTTAGTTGTAGCCGTTCATGGGGTGAGGCAGGAGAAAATCAAGTGAGACCAGCTGGCTCTGCCAGATCCTGCAACCCTTTCACACTTTTGGCTAATGTACAATAATTCTGTGTATTTATAGGCCTCTGTGTGGCCTTTCACTATGTATACATGACATGCCCTGATCAAACTGGTGTCATTAGCATTTCTGTGCCTTTATTGTTACTGTGTGTGTGGAGCCCTCCAGCCTCTGTAGGTATTCATGAGACCTAGCAGGCTGGTGTGTGTCAGCTGCTCCCTCCCCATCCCCCCTCATTGTGCCACAGAACACCCCCCCCCCCCTTTCTTGCTCCCCAAACCCCCCCCCCCCCCATCATTGTGTCACAGAACACCCCCCTCCCCCCATCATTGTGTCACAGAACACCCGGTTTTAGGTTTTATTCCTTCTGTTGCATATGTGTTTGGTGCCCATCATCTCAGTGTCCATCCTCCCAATGTTCCAGCCCCCTGTCCTTCCCCCAGCCTCTGGAAATCACCATTTTACCTTCTACTGTCTATTAACTACTATTGTTCAAATTGTTCTGCCTTGTATCTCTCTTAGTGTTCACTTGGGAGTGCCTTTAGTCTGTCTGTCCCCTCCTCGCCCCTGCCCTCCCATTCCCACCTCCCCTCCTCACCCCTGCCCCCTCCTCACCCCTGCCCCACTTCCCCCTCCCCTTCTCTCCTCCCCTCCTCACCCCTGCCCCTCTTCTCACCCCTACCCCCTTCCCCCTCCCCTCCTCGCCCCTGCCCTCCCCTCCTCTTCTCCCCTCTCACCCCTGCCCTTCCCTCTTCACCTCCCTTCCTTGCTCCTCTCCACCCTCCCCACCCATGGACAAGACAAGATGGCCTTCTTTGTGATTGAACAAGGCTCCTGTGTGTATAAGACACTTTTCTTATTTACTGGATGGAGCACCTAGGCTGGCCCCCATCTTAGCTATGTGATCAGTAGCTGTTCTAGTGTCATTCAGGTACAATGACTTGCACACACACACAGAGGTGGGACAGCAAGATCATGTAACATGTCCATCTTTGTTTAGTTTCTACCATGGAGGAGCTATTCTGCGTTCCCAGCAGCAGCATCCCATCTACTCCAGCACTTCTTTCTGTCTCTTTGATAATGGTCCTGCTGGTTGTGGCGGATGAGGGTTGGGCTCACATTCCCCAATGGCCCATGCTGGCATGCTTCCACAGACCTGTTTGATGACGGTCTCATTTCTTTTGACACCTATCTTATGTCTTTCCAGCTCATCTCAGGCCAAGGCATCTAGGCTGCTTGCTCCCTGCTGAGGAGGGCGCCAGCCACAGGAGCAGAGATGCCCTGCCTGCCTGGTCCCTTTGTCCTGACCTTTCAGAGCTAATAGTTCCATCAGATCACATTGGGCCACATAACCAAGTAATGGTTTGTTGCTTTCTCCCCAGGGTCCCACTGGCCCGAAGGGCGAGGCAGGCCACCCAGGACTCCCTGGCCCACCCGTGAGTAGTGTGTGAAGTGTGAAGGGGAACTGAGGGAGTGTCTGTTTGTAGGGCTTGCTCTCTGTGATGCAGGGAGGCTCACATGGCACACCCAGGGGCTTGTCCCTGAGGACACAGAGGGTGAAACACTAGGTCTTACACACTTATCCATAGAGCTCATGGGCTGCCCTGTCTGGGAAAGATCATTGGCCAGCCAGGGAATGTGCATGTATGTTTGTGAGTATATGTGACTTATGTAAGTGCTCTGTATTGCTGTACATGCATATGTGTATTTAATTTTATGTGCATGTATTCATATATGTAGGTAACAGTGTGTATACATGTTTGTTTGCAAGAATGGACTTGTGCATTTGTATGTACTCTATACATATGTGTGCAAATATGCATTAAGTATATGTGAAGTGTTCACATATGCATGAACATGCATGCATACATGTGCAGATATAAATGTATGTTTCTCTGCTATATGCATGTGTGTGAACATGTATGCACATGTGTTTACATGCATATGTGTACATACAGAGGAGTATGTTTGTGGACATGATATGTATAGATATGTGTATATGTATTTATGTGTATGTGTATGAACATGAAATGTGTAATGTATATTTCTATATGTGTATTGTATGTGTGCATATATGTATTGTGAACATGCATTCATGTGTGTGGCTATATGTATTTATATTTTGCATGTGTCTGTCAACATGCCTGTTTGTTGTGCAGGCATATTTCTATATGTTTATGTATGTGTTTCTCTGTGTATTGTTCATATGTGTATGTATACATATGAATATGCATGTATAGGTGCTTCTAGCTTATATATGTATCTATATGTCTATATGAATTGTGTATTTCTATGTGTGTGTTAATGCATATGTATGTGTATAAACAGGCACATGTAAACATTTGGGCATGATTCCATATATGTATTGTACATGTGTATAGTTGTATGACTAAACTTTTCATGGGCAGCCACAACACACATGCATACTCAACCCAGATAGGGGGAAGCCCACAATAGACCAAAGTATGGATACTGCTCACGTCCAGCTTGGTGAGCCATGACTTTTATTGGGCTTAGTTAAAAGAAGTGGGTGAGAGGTTACTTACAGGAACAGAAATGCCTGAAAAACAGCTGCATCTTCAAAGTGCACCCCAGCACTGATGACAGCAAAGCCGGGAACCTGGAGCACACTGCACAGCCCACAGGCAGCTCAGCAGGTCGCAGAGTGTCCATTCTAAGTGAATCAGTTGGCCTGGCTCTCTCTCAGGCAGCTTGGCTGCTTTTGCTTTTCCAGGCATCTGGTCTGGTCTCAGAGGCTTTGCAGCTTGGTTTACCTGAGAGTCTTCTTTGGAGCTTAACTCAGCTTCTCTCAGAAGGACTCTCAGCTTTCATTGCTTAGTCTGGCAGGGAGGAGCCTAGTGAATCTAGTCAGTTTCGGGAACTTCCTGAAGCTGTTTTGAAGCGTTTACCTTCCTTTTTAAGGTACTTATCTGAAGGATGGAATGTTTCAGTCTTGGAGGCAACTTTTACACAACAGTGTATGTATGTGTGATATGGATGTATGTGGTTCTGTATTGTGTGGGTGTGTATATTGTGTCTGTGTGTGTGGTTCTGTGGTTGAATGTACATGCAGGACAAAGCTTGATGTGTCCGGGCGCTGCCAGCCTCCCGATTACCTCAGTCATCCTGGTGGGGTGCCTCGACATGAGCCACTCTTTGTACCAACTGGCACTAAATGGCTGTCTATGTTCAGCCCCAAGTGGGGCCACAGAGATGAGATGGAGCTTTGATTACTTCCCCACAGCTTGGCTTTTAGGCTAAGAACAGGACAACAGATGTAGCTAAGGCCTTGAGAGACTGCGTTCTGAAGAAGAGGCAGGGCCTTGGGAAGAAAGACACTTAGCCAGGCAGACACCTGGGGGGGAGGTGGGCATGGAATATTCAGGATATAGGAAGGAGATAAAACACCACGTGGGCCGGCAGCTGTCCTTCCAACCCAGGACACAGGCTGAGGGAACCGGACTTCCGTCTCAGGGTCATCTTAGCTCTGCCCTTGGGACAGGATCATCCTTGTCCTCTCCTAAGCACGACTGCTCTCTTCTGCACCCCAGGGCCCTCCAGGTGAGGTTATCCAGCCCCTGCCAATTCAGGCGTCCAGGACTCGGCGGAACATTGATGGCAGCCAGCTCCTGGATGATGGGGCTGGGGAGAGCTATGTGGACTATGCAGATGGCATGGAGGAGATCTTTGGTTCCCTCAACTCCCTGAAACTGGAGATTGAGCAGATGAAGCGGCCACTGGGCACACAGCAGAACCCCGCCCGTACCTGCAAGGACTTGCAGCTCTGCCATCCTGACTTCCCAGACGGTGAGGGAGGGCCACAGTGCGGGAGACACTTCCCCACCGTCCATGGGAGGAAGACGAGGCCGGATCCCTCATTAATCTGCCAAAACACCAGAGAGTTAGTTAACACATCAGGGGAGGTCAGACAAGGCTCAAGTATTAAGGCTTCATGGCTTATTAGGCATCTTCCTGCTTTACTCCAAGTCTCACTGTTCCTGATCCGCAACATGAGGACAGAAACACTCACCCTGTAAGTGGTACATGAGCAGTGTATAAAATGCCTTTGGCCTGGCCCTTAGCTGGCCCTGAAGGCAGCTTGGTATCAGGTTTATATGCACTGCTGTGCTTGTGAAGGCGGGTTTTAAACAGTAGCAGAACTGTAAAACCTCATCCTTACCCTCTTCAAACCAAGGGCTTGTTAGCTGTGAAGTGAAACTCCTGTGCCTTTCCCAGGAAGTAGGGATGTTCCCCCTGCAGGATTTGAGGGGTGTCTGATCTCAGTAGATTCTGGCCCCACACTCACACATCTCCAGGTTCACTTGAGAGTGACCTTTGTCTGTCTGTCCTCCACCCACGAAGGTCGGCAGACACTGACACGGCGTGCTTCATGCTCCGGCTATGTTCTTGTGAACAGGGCTGTCCGCTGGTCTTTATGCTCCCCACAGGAAAAGGACAGTGCTGTGAGATGAGCAGGGAAGGCTGTGTCGGTGGCTTTGTGGCCCTGGCTGTGCATTTCCCAGCTAGACTGAAATGTTGCAGTGGCTCCTGCAACTGCCCTGGGAGCCTTTCTCATGAATCGGCCTCTCTGTCTCTGAAATCCAGGTGAATACTGGGTCGATCCCAATCAAGGGTGCTCCAGGGACTCCTTCAAAGTGTACTGCAATTTCACAGCTGGAGGGTCCACGTGCGTCTTCCCTGACAAGAAGTCCGAGGGGGTGAGTACCCCCACCAGCTGCCTGCCTCCACTTGGACCAGGGTGTCAGTATTTATGTGTATACAGCCTTAAGGCTGAAAGTCAGAGGCCAGTCGGTTTCGGAACCAAGAGACTTCTCCTGGAAGTCACTCTTGAGCTGTCTCAGGGTGAGGTATTTCAGGTGTGCAGTGGCAAGTGCAGCCTCGGTTCCTCCGTGAGGCGACTGCTCTGAGTGTGTTGTGTGTTCCTCCAGTCATACACAGTAGGATTATCCTGGCAGAGGCAGCCATCACTGGGGCTCAGCAGCATCACCACCCAGACCAACCTAAAACTCTGGAAGGCCTTTGAGACAAGTGTGATAAAGAGCCCAAGACACCTGGAAGGAAGCTGCCGGGTGCTTAAACTGAGAGTGCCAGCTTATTTTTGTGGAACCAGTGCTAGGCCTCTCAGGTGCCAGACAGGGGTCTGTGTGAGGATCTGCTGGGTTCTGACTCAAGAGATTTTGTGAGGGGTGCAGTTACCCCTGTGGCCTTTCCAGAGCTCACTCATGTAATTAGGAATTTGTATGTGTGTGTGTGTGTGTGTGTGTGTGTGTGTGTGTGTGTGTGTATGTGTGTGTGTGTGTGTGTGTGTGATAGGTGTGTAAACTGTGCCAAGGAATCTGTGGCAGAGGCTACAGGACAGGCAGGCAAGAAGAAGGCCTTCTCTGTGTCTGAGAGAATAACCATGACTAAGTGTCCCTCCATCTGACCTGGGATGGCTCAGAGTTGTCCCATGCCATTTTTGGGAGACCACAGCAGGTGTGTGTGTGTGTGTGTGTGTGTGTGTGTGTGTGTGTGTGTTCCACATCACAGCTGCCTAGTGACCCTAGCATCTGGGAAGTGAGTCCCTGCTGGAGAGAGCATAAGGGCTCCCTGGGGCTTCCAGCCTCTCTCTAAATCACACCATAAATATGGTAAGTGCCCTCACGCCCTCGGGTGGCACCCTGCTGGTGGCAGCAGGGGCAGGGCAGGGATAAGAGATTCATAGTCTTCTGCTGTCCCTCCAGCCTTCCTGAATTCTGAGACCCTGGGCTTCAGGATAAGCCAGGGCTTTGAAGAGGTCTGAGACATGAGGACCCACTGTATGGGTCTTGTATCCCTCCATTTGGCCAGAGCTGGGGATGGGACTGAGCTAAGAGACCTTTCTCACCCCTCTTGGTGCTCTGCCCTCTACAGCCAGCCTCTGGTAGCCAGCCTGTCTCTGGGACTGTGTCAGATGGCGTCTGCTCTTTGCTTCTCCCACATATATGGACTATTGGCTGGGCCTGAGATGACTGCCCAGGATGGAGGGACCCTCTCCCAGAGGCCCTGAGACACAGGGCTTCAGAGCCTGGAGCAGATTTGAGCAGAAGTCTGAGTCAAAGCCTGTGTTCTCTGTCCCTAACTTCAGAGGAACTGCTCCTACTCAGTTGGAGTGTGGCCTTGACTGACATCTGAAAACCACAGGGAAAAGTCAGGATTCTGGGGGTCAGGCAGACGGGACACCTCATCTCCCCAGCAGTCAGCCAGCTCACAGGGGACAATCAACAATGACTCTTATCTCTGACTCTTTCCCCACTTAACCATTGGGCTTGGGTCTGAAAAATGGGTCTCTCCTGTGTCTGGTCAGCCCAGGATGTCCTGAGAACTCCCTTTTTCTACACTGACAGTGAGTCAGCCCAGAGACACACTCCCACCCTCAGCCTACAGAGGCTCAGCCACCCACTCCTTCAGCCCACAGTATCTCTGAGTCTCCTCTGTCGGCCAGCCTTGCATATCTGCAGCCTTGGTATCCACAGAGACAGACCCGAAGTGAGACTCCCTAAGGGAGGTACAGAGGCAAACTCTATGATGGAGGGTGTTCCTTTAGCTCTTTGATTTTCAGGAGGCTTTGGGGGCAGCCTTTGTTCCCTTGTCATGGTAGATTACCTGATGCACAAGTCCCCAGTGAAGACCTCAACACACACACAACACACACACACACACACACACACACACACACACACACACACATCTCTGTTGTATTATATTTTTTTGGGAGACACCAACAAAAATCTTTCCACCTCATATTAGGGCACTGAAAATAGTGCAAAGAGCGAGAAATGATTTCACCTAGGTCTATCTGAGTGAAGATATGAGTTGATTGGGGTTATTTACAGGAACTTGGCTGATTCAAAGGCAGCTGTCTCACTGAAAAGACCAGCCCAACAGGTTTACAATTCACAAAAGCTGCATCATTGGAGTTTTGTGACTGGCAGGCAGCTTGGCTGGTCAGAGAACCTCTTCTTTCCACTGCTTTTAAACCCTTTTAAGGTGCCTTGTGTATACTGTAAGTCTGAGCAAGTTCCTGAGACTTGTGAGTTGTGTGTACTCTCTGAGCCTTAGTAAGCTTAGCTCTGAGAAAAGATGTTTCCACTTGGGGGCTATAACCACACAACCCTTCACCTCTTCTAACATTGTCCCCATATCTCCTGTTGTGGAAAATCAATTAATTAATATAAACTAACTTCTTCCTGTGACCAACTGAGAAAGCAGCAGTACTGTACAGGCCTAAACACCAAAGATTAGAAGGCATTTTGATAGGTACATCATATCCATTAACAAAGCAATAAATAGCAGCAGCCTTCCACTGGAGCCTGTCAACTCTCCAGCCATGATGTAACTCTCCCCCAGTTTACAGTTCCCGATGTTAGCTCCCTTCTGTGAAATGTGCCTTACACCTATTGAAGAGCAGCTGGCTCTTCATGGAAGAGCCATTGGCACCTGTGTGTACATCTTGCCTGGGTTATTGGAAGCATAGCACACAGGATCCACAGCTAAACAGGACCGTTGGGGACAATTCTCCCCCAGCAGCCTACTCGGTACCTCCTGACGCTAAGGAAGTCAACCAGAAGGGAGGAAGTGTCCCGCTCAATCTCAGCCTGAGTTTTCCATGGCCTACAGCCAACCAGCATGAAGGGGGCTTCCCATACGGGTGCATACTCGACACATGCCACAGCCACGTACCTTATGCATATATGTCACTCCGTGTCCATGTCTCCTCTTGATAGCCAGCCTGTGCACCTGCCTGGAGGGAGGGAGGAAAGCTTTGCCAGGGTGGCTGGGTACAATGCAGGGCCTTGGTCGACAGAGAGTGATTGGGTAAGGAACACACACACCTGGGAACAGCTTTGGAAAACTGGTTCAGTTTATTCGGGGGGGGGGGCGGGGGGATTTTTTTTTTTCCCAGGGGAGGCAGGCCAGGTCTCTGGGGCAAGGTTTGTGTGGTCATGGACAATTGGCCAGAACAGGAGTGTTGAAAGATACTTCATCTGCTTACTTAGGGGCTATGGTTCTAGGGGATTGGGGAGCTTTATAAGGTCAAACAAGGGTAGTAAATTCTTACTTGGGTTCACAGTAGGACAACTAACTTTCTAATGCCAGGTTGGGAGAGGGGAAGGAGCAAATGTGACATATCTGGGGTTGAAACTTTTCTTGACCCTCTGTTAATTCTGGGCCATTACAGCACCACACAGGTACACTTGTGCACATATACACACATACTATATGTATATACACACTGACGCCCCACATGCACAGTGGCTCTGTCCAGGTTGCTGCAGTGCCAGGTGACAACTGGAGAGTCTGAGCCACTGCCTCTCAAAACGAGAGTATGCTGAGATGTCCACACATTGCTAACCCAGCAGTTGTACTGGCTGCAGCTTTCGCTTGTCATTGACTGCCCCACTATTACCTTTCGGCAGTCACTTGATGCCCTGCCATGCATAGGCTGGGTAGGGTATAGCCTGCAGTCCTGGCATGACCTGGACACCCTACAGAGCTGTTGTTATCCCATGTCAGCTCTTAGGGGAGGAGGCATGGACATCTTGGCAGGACAAAGGGACTGGGAGAACTGGGAAGGTCTGTCTATGGGGATAGAAGTAACCCTTTCATTTTCTGTTTCTCTTCCTCCCCACCATCCATGACTGATGTGTAGGCCAGAATCACTTCTTGGCCCAAAGAAAACCCAGGTTCCTGGTTCAGTGAATTCAAGCGTGGGAAACTGGTAAGGTGACCCCACGTCCTTTGCGGTTGTCACTTTAAACCCGCCATCTCCTATCTTGCAGAGTAAAATGGCCCGCTGGCCCAAAGAGCAGCCTTCCACCTGGTATAGTCAGTACAAGCGGGGTTCCCTGGTAAGTGGCCGCCTTGCGAAGCCTGCTTGTGGCTCCGCCTGGCTCTTGGCGCTGCATGGCACTAATGGCAGCTGGGACCACACCTGCTGCTGCCCTCTAGGCCAGAATGCTCCACACGCCTGACAGCAAGGCCCGGATGGGTGTGGCATCTCTTCTTCTTGCCTCCTCTTTCACCTAGACCAGAGTTCCTTCCTTCTGTGCCGGAAGTAGGTGGGTAGCTTCCCACTGAGATTCAGGGCCTTCGCAGCAGGAGGTGAGCACCCTCCGTTAAAGCCACCTGCTGCCTATGGGTGACTCAAGCTGGCTGGCAAACCACAGGTCAGAGATGAGAAGAGCGTAGGTGACCCTTCCTAAGTCTGGACATGCAGGGAAGTTGGTTTATTAAGGTTTCGTCCAGGCCCCTGACATTCACACCCTCTTCCTGGGCTCTGGCTGTTGCTGAGCTTGCAGTTTACAGCTGCACCCCACATGGCTGTATTAGTCTGGGTTTAACTTACGGGAGGTGTATCTCAGAACACAATCCATCTCAGAGGTGAAAAGATCTTAAGACATCAACCCGAAGGCCCTTGTGACCAGCACGGAGGCCCAGGAACTTGTTTAGATCTATTGCTATGAGAGCAGGGATCACCCCCTCAGAATGGAATGTTTCCCCCCACACTGTGGGCTTTAACTGAAGTCAGCTCAAAACTTTGTGAAGCCCTGCTAGACTTCCAGGTCCCGAGGAGAGTCCACACTGTCTTTTGACTCATCAGTCTGGTGGGCCTCATCCTATGGGTCCTTGCTCACACAGACTCCATGGGGCTTCCACTGCCTTTCAGCGCTGCACCAGCCTCTGCCCCTCTAGTGAGCACAGTGTGTGTGGCTTCCAGGACCATCCTGCCCCCACCTCTCTGTCAACCCTCAGCCTGGAGGCATGCCTGGCTCTCGGTCAGGGTTCGGAGGAGCTCGCCTCTGCGGGCCTGCTCTTTAGGCTTTATCCCTGAGGCCCTCTCTTCCCCTTCTCTTCTCTGCCTGGCGTTGTTTCTTCTCTGCTTCTGTTGCTCTCTTCAGAGGAGAGCCACTGGCACACAGAAGGACCTGTGGGGAAGAAGGCCCAGTGAGCAGTGACGGGAGATCCGAGGAGGATCAGGCAAAAACAAACAAACAAAAAAAAGGAGCTGTTGTGGGAGTGAAACTGCCCAGGGCTGAGATCCATTGGGGTCCTGTCTGCCTCAACTTGACCTGGCCTCTCCCCTCTTCCCAAATGGCTTCCACTTGGTGTAGTCCAGGTCCCAGAGGGGGCGCCTGCCCCAGTCACTATCCTTCTTAAAGGAGCAACTGGTCATAGAATGTCTAGGCTGCCACCTCTCACCTTTATCCTGAGTCATTTACCAGCGACAGAGGCGCAAGGACCATCCAAGGCAAACCAGCCTGCCTTTGGGCTCCACTGCTGGTTCCCAGCTCCCAGTAAGAACCATAGTAACCTAGGGGATCAAATCTCCAACTTAGATGCCTAAGATGGCCCCTCACACTGAGGCTTTGGGGAACCAACACCCTAGGGCAGGGCCACTTGAAGACTCCAACCTAGGACGGTACTAGGGCTTCCGGTCCTTCTGTGGTGCCACCTCTGCCTCTGCTGTGGCATGTGTGCCCTTTCTCAAGTCAGTCACGTGTCCTCCCAGGAGCATCAGATGCCTGGATTGCCGGTTGGTATGCATTTTCTCCACTCTGCAGAGTCTGACTGTGGGTTTTCTCAAGCCATCTCCAAGGGAGTGGAGTTTGCTTGACATACTTGGGGACCCCCAGGGTATTCCACAACCATGGTGAGAAGGAACAGGGTCCTGGGCCTGGCTCCACCATCCCATTCTTTCCTTCTGTTACTGTTGAAAATGTGGGTTCTGAAGTTGCCATGTCTTCTTGGTCACCATGTGCCAGGGCCAGCACTGCCCCAGCATTCCTTCACTGACCACATGCCCTTTGGAATGGCCAACACAGAACAGTGCTGGAGCAGCCGTTGCTTGGAGCAGAGTTTTGCCAGCCTCTTTCCTTGATGCCCAGCTGAGCCCTGCTAGTCCTTGCCTGGAGAGAGGCCTTCAGTCACATCCAGGCGCCGGGAGGCAGTGCTTTGTCCCACAGCTGAGTTTTGCACCCCTGATAATACCGATGGCTCAGAAAGTTCTGTTTGCAAAGAAACTGTAGACAATGGGACTCTCCTCTCAGGCATCCATGTGGGCCTGCAACTAGTGGAGCAGAATGGCTTGAGATCCTGATGACACTGTGGAAGCCACTTACAGAGTGGCATTCTCTTTCCCTGACACTGTCCCAGCTTCTTGTGGAGAGCATACTTCCAGAACCATGCATTAGTTGCTTGGCAGTGGATAGTGTGTTGGCTGCCTCAGAATTGGATGCCCTTACACCTTCGGAGTACACCTGGTCACTCCAGTTCCCACACAGCTCAGATCCTACTTAGGCTAGTCTATCATGTTCCGCCATTTCCCCAGTGTCTCTTGGCCATTAGAGCTCTTGATTCCCAAGCTGGTGCCTTGGGCATGCTGACCACTAAGCAGGCAACCTTCCATCTGTCCACAAGAGCCCATGCTGCTTTCCTTTGCTTAGCACAGTGGCAGGGACAACAGGCTAAGCTTGTGGCATACATGGTTCAAGGAAGGTGACAGGTGGGACACAGGACCTGAGCTGGTGTAGAGGGAGGCTGGTACACACAGCCTCAGGGCTGCATTCGAGGAACAGTGAAGAGCAGGGACAGAGCTGTGACCAAAGGTGACAGTTTCAGCATCTCCTGTCTCTGGGCATGGATCTAGAAAAGAGGAGAGCTTCTGTCAAGGCTCAAGGTCAGATAGACCACTCAAGAACTCCCAGGAAAGGCAGGGAAGGGCATGGCCAGCAGGTGCCAGGAGCCTCTTCTACTTCCAAGGCTTTATTGCCATGCATCTGCTCCAGGGACTCGGGCCTTGCCTCTTGGTCCCAGCATCCTGACTCGTCGATGGGATGGGAGTGTGGCGCCTTCTATGACCCATGGACCAGAGGGCAGGTCTTAATGGAACATATGTTTGTTCAGTGCAGCAAGTCAGGCAGGAAGAAGGGAGGAGGTGATTGGCTCCTCAGAAGTGGCCTGGGAGCTAGAGGCAGAAAAGAGGGTCAAGTGCAGGAAAGCGTGACCTAGGCAGGCTTCCTAGAGGAAGCAGTGCAGGCACTGCATCTGGAGAGGTAGGGCTGCTGAAGGGAGGATGCTAAGCAGACATTTAGTCTCTGAAGAACACAAGATGTGTTTCCCTTGGCTCGTGTTCCTGGAGCTCCCAGGAGACTCTGTGTGCTAGGGGCAAGGATGACAGAAGCTTCTAGGCAGCAGCCTCGGGAAGACGGGCTTGGGTGAGGCCCTGTGGATGTGGGAAACTCCGTGACCATTGCTGTGTCCACCCTGCTGATTCCCCGTGCTGTGCCCACCCCCAGCTCTCCTATGTGGATGCTGAAGGCAACCCTGTGGGCGTGGTACAAATGACCTTCCTGCGGCTGCTGAGTGCCTCTGCCCACCAGAACATTACCTACAACTGCTACCAGTCAGTGGCCTGGCAGGATGCCGCCACAGGCAGCTACGACAAAGCTATACGGTTCTTGGGCTCCAACGATGAGGAAATGTCCTATGATAACAACCCCTACATCCGTGCTCTAGTGGACGGCTGTGCTGTGAGTATGACCCCTTTGGGTGCACTGCTCGCTAGTGCAAATTTGTGGAGTATGTTCTGTGTGCCATTCTCTGGGCTGTGTGTTGGGGATGCATGGAGGGCCAAATATGCCCCAGCCTGGCCATATCAGAGTATAAGTGGCCTCGTAGGTATGGGTTGGAGCTCAGAGATCACTCCCACTTAAGTAGCTCTTTTCTGGGCCGGGTGTGATTACCGTGTGTGTGTGTGTGTGTGTGTGTGCATGTGTCTGTATTTGTGCCTGTGCATTTGTATGTATGAGTGTGTGTAAGTGTGTGCACACATGTGCCTGTATTTGTGCCTGTGCACTTGTATGTATGAGTGTGTGTGTGTTACATATGGACGGGACAAGTGGTGGCTATTCCTGTAGAACAGTAAAGTGTCTCACTGGCTTTAAGTTGCCAAATAAGCTAAGCTGGCTAGCCAGTAAACTTGAGGTAACTCCAGGAATCTGGCAGGCTCCCCAACCCCACCCCCTAAGCACCAAGGTTGCCAGCATGCACCACCATTCCAAGCTTTAAAAAATATTTATTTATTTATTTATATACATGAGTGTTCCATTTGCATATATGATGAAAGAGGGTATCAGATCTCATTATAGATGGTCATAAGCCACCATGTGGGTGCTGGGAATTGAACTCGGGTCTTCTGGAAGAGCAGAGAGTGCTCTTAACCGCTGAGCCATCTCTCCAGCTCCTCCAAGCTTTTATGTTAAGGATTTATTTCATTTTTATTTTATGTGTGTTAGTGCTTTGCTCACATGTATTACTATAGACCACATGCAAACCTGGTGCCCACGGAGGCCAGAGGAGAGCACTGAATCCCTTGGAACGGGAACCACGGATGGTTGTGAGCCACCATGTGGGTGCTTGAGACTGAGCCAGGCAGACCCTGAGAGAATATGGTAGCTGAGTGGGAGTTGTCCCGACTGCAGCCGGCATTGGCCACCTCTTCATGGACAGGGCTATTCTAGTCACAGCACCAACCGTCGTTCTGAGCTGTGGCGCCCTCTGCATCTCTGGGCACAAAGGTGAGGTACAGGGCAGAAGCACACGGGGCTGGAGAGGGAGAAGCAGCTGCCTCTTGGTTTTACTTCTGAAAAGATCCAAGATCCTGTCTTGGAAAAGGTGGAGGAAATAATAGCTCAGAACAGAATAATTCACTGATGGAAAAATTGTCTCTGTGTACTGGGGTGGTGGTGGTGGGGTAGGGGGGTGTAGGGCACGTTCAGGGAGAGGGCCAGACTGGCAGAACTGTGGAGGTGCAAGGCAGTCGGTCCAAGGAGAACAGCATGCAGCAAGGCCAACCTGCTTTCTGCCCTCAACTCCACCCCCATCTCCCCCTGCACCCCTCCGCCCCGCCTTCAGCCGTGATCTAGACTGTCACAGTCCTCTCTCTGTGGCAGTGCTCCTTCAGGACTGCTTCTGCCCTCTGCGTGCAGGCGGTGATGCCAAAGCCTGCTCAGCCCTGGGAGGCCAGTTTGATTCATTGTGTAATCACAGCCGCTGAAATTGGAATCCCAACACTGGTATTATGTGGCTAGGTAGCCTGATTGACGGGGCTGCCGAGCGGCCAGGCGGGGGGCGGGGGCGGCGGGCTGAGGAGGGGCCGAGAGCCACTCCACATCAATTCCACTGTTTGTGCGGCTTTGTGTGCCCCTGGGGGGGGCGTTGCTAGCTGGCAATGGTTATTTATGTCTTCTTTAAATACATCCCTCTCTGAGCACTCTGATAACTGGGGCAGCGGGGCCCCACAAATCCATGTGAAATCGCCTGCCAGCTCCATGGTGGTCCTGGGGATGGGAGGGAGAGACCCTTTCGATGCAGATACCATAAAAGGAGGACGTTTGGGCTCAGGATTTGTAGGTGTACAAAAGTTGAGTCCTCGTCACTGACCTCACATAGCTCTACCTTCTGGGGCCTGGAAAGGGGCAGGCTAATGACCTCCTGTAAGTCTCTGGGCCTGGGAGCAGAGCCCAAGGTAACTGCCTAGATGACAGGGGACCAGCGCTACCTCCTTATCCTGGCTAGGAGGGTCTCAGCTATCCCACAGCTAACTGCACCAGTATGTAAGTCCAGCCCATGAAGCTGCCCAGATTCTTTTCTGAGACAGGGTTTCTCTGTGTAGCCTTGGCTGTCCTGGAATTCATTCTGTAGACCAGGCTGGCCTTGAACTCACAGAGATCCACCTGCTTCTGCCTCCAGACTGCTGGAATGAAAGGCATGGGCCATTGTCCCAACCTTTTTTTCCCCCATTTTATTGTTTATGCATATGATGTACATATTTGTGTATATGCTTTTTTCATGTATGGCACATAATACGTGTGTGTGTGTGTGTGTGTGTGTGTGTGTGTGTGTGTGTAGACCCAACATTGGAGTCTGTTGGGAATCATCTGTCTTAGTCATTGGGACAAGGTATCTTAAACAAACCCAGAGCTCACTGATATGACTTGATTCTCAAGCTAGCTTGCTCTGGCATCCCCTATCTGTTATCCCAAGATGGAATTACAGGAGGGCTGTCACACCCATGCAGCATTCACACATACTTCTGAGGATTCAAACTTCAGTGTTCATGCTTGCATGGCAAACACCTTAACCACTGAGCCATCTCTAGCCCCTCAGATATTTTATGTGGTAAGTTTCAGGAAATGACCATGGAAATGGATAGGTGTGGCTATGCCTTTGACCAGTCCCCTTACGACCTGCCTGGCAAGATCAGTTATAGGTATCCCTCAAACGCAACCATGTTCAAGGCAGGCAGTATCTGTGCCAGACTCCTGGTGTTTCTCAGTGTTTCTCAAGGGGCATCCAGAAAACTACAAGTGACAAAATTCTCCAAGACTCCCATTGAATAAAATGCAGATTCCACCCCACGTCAATTTGATGGGCGGAGCATGCAGTGCTCAAATGCTTCTGGAGCACTGGCTGTCCCTACCCTGGCTCTGAGCACAGGACAGAGGTATCCAATCAGGGCAGCTGTGGGCAAGTGCAGTCTGGGGCATTTGGAAGGTGAGAACAGTGAAGGCAGGACACTGGACGCCAGCTAGAAAAGGTACTGCCCACCTCTCCAGTCACCCCTGCACTGTCAGCAAGCCACCCACATTCTAGATGGAAACATCAAGTGGCAGGCTGTGTTATTTGTTATATGTAACAAGTTAGCCCGCAAAGCTTAGCAGTTGTAAACGAAGAAATTTCCCAGTGCACTCAGGCCTGAGGTGGGAAACCTACCAATGGCTTAGCCTCCAGCTGTGGCTCAGGGTGGCTTGGACTGGTTTGGCCGAAATCACCAATGACTGTCGCCTAAGTGGCTTTATAAACAGCAGGAACTGCTCACAATTCTGCATTCAGAAAGTTCAAGGTTGGGACCATCACCCCGGGTTATACACAGACACCTTTGCAGTGTTACCATAAGGAAGAGATGGAGTGTGGGTCTTTCTGGGGTCCCTTCATAAGGGGAGCAAGCCCACATATGAGGGATCCATCCTCATGGCCCCATCATCTTCTCAAGGCCTGTGTCCTACCATCACCTGGAGCAATGGGATTCTTATTTAGATTTTGGGTACACATCCTGTCTACACTCAGGGAGAGTAAAGCCCCACAGCTGGGCATCAAACATGGGAGTTTCAGGACTGACGTGGGATCACTAGGGGACCCTCTGCTGGGCTGCACCCTGGCACGTTACATCAACAGTTACATCTGGGGTACTTGCTGCCGACCCATTTTCTCCTCATAAAGTCAGCCCGGGGATAGGCAGTAGAGGAGACCATTCCCAGGCCAGACACAGTCTCCTGTGAGTGCAGTCTACATCCATGGGTGTGGACGTCCTGGCTCAGGACATGGGCCAGTGTGTAGCGCAAGACTCCTGGAGGAAAGATGGATGTCAGGAGCCATTGAGGGGCATTGGCAGAATAGCAGAACCAGACTGTCCTCTGTGACAAGTGTTCCTGACACTTCAAGTTACACTTACTTGGCTTTGGGGACAGAAATAGTGTCTTCCTCTCTATATTCTGGCCAAAAGAGATGTCTCTGTTGGCAACTCCCTCTCCTGGCTTTGGCCCAGCCTGCTTTTCCTAGGAGAACCCTGTCCCCTCTGTTCAAGAGTGCTGGTCTGAGCACAGGAGGGGCACTGACTTATCTATCCAACAGGCTGCTCAGACTTCACCATTGTGACCCTCCTGTGCCTCAGTTTACCCAGTGCACTATGGAGCAGGTAGTACAGAAGGTTCCCTTGCCTGGCCACACCTGTGGAGGGGCCTGGCACCACTGCAGAGCTCCACCTGCCTCTCTGTGTGAAGTCTTACAGGAGTCCCATCACTTCTCTGCCTGGCCGTGGTTCCTCAGACTTGGTGCTCTGCTGTCTTCCTGGCTCAGGAGTTGATGTAACCATGGGGCAGAGGGAGACTGGGCCAAGGCTAGACTGCCAGCTTTAACTGCGTCCACTTCTTCCCCCTTCCTAGACCAAGAAAGGCTATCAGAAGACGGTGCTGGAGATCGACACGCCCAAAGTAGAGCAAGTTCCCATTGTGGACATCATGTTCAACGACTTTGGTGAAGCCTCACAGAAATTTGGATTTGAAGTGGGGCCAGCTTGCTTCCTGGGCTAGGAGCTGCTGAGTCCATTGGTCTCCAGAGCAACCTCGTGACCTCAGCACCCCACCTGTGGGTGTCCTGTGCACGGCCCATCCTGGACAGTGAACATTTCTCACCCTCACCTGCCCGACTCACCTGCGCCTCGGGTACCCCTTGGTGTTGGACCCCATGCCCAGAGAGAACAAAGGGAAAGAGCCGTGTCCCCACGGAGCCGAATCACATGACCTAGCCACACCACAGCCTCTTGCCTCCCTGCAGGCCCTGGTCCCCAGCTCTCTGGATAGGTTCATCAAAGGTGTTAATAGAGCATTGGCCAAGGGTGGGGCGGGTGGAGCAGTATTTGGAAACCACTTTTTAAAATTGAACGCGAAGATATGTATTCCCCTGACCTTCAAAGATGTTCTGAGGTGGTCTTGTAAAGGTCGCCAAAGCCTCCTTTTTTTTTTTTTTTAAACAACCCTCAACACATCCACTCAGAGGCCAAATGTCATTCCACACGTGCCTTTCCGATGGATTAAAGGTGCTTATGTTTTTGTGAGAATTTTAAGTAAATATTTGTATTGTATTGTTATAAATGTTGAGTGTGCCTGGCTTTCAGTCTTGCATGGAAACCCAGCCTCAAGCCCATGGAGAAAGTGGGCAACTGGGACAAGGCCCTGCTCGACCTTGCAATCAGGCTCTCAGCAGAGGGCATCTCCTCACCCCGCCCCAAGAACGTGCAATACATTGGAAATTTGCCCAGTCAGCAAGCAGCTGCATTGCCACTGCAGGTGCCTGGGCCCCTTTCCAGACTCTTAATTATATATATATTTTCTTTTTGATTAGCTCTGGATAATTTTTATGGGGAGGGAAAAAGAAAGGCATTTGATAGCCTGCCTTTTCTACGTGCACTCAGATAAAAAAAAACATAGGCTTAAATTAATTCTGATTGTTTCCTTTTTCCGTGTTCCTTCCTGCAGAGGCTGATGGGACAGTGTCCAGGCCTGGAGAACCACGTGTTCTGTAGATGATAAATAGCTATGAACATTGGTGCTGATTTTTTTTTACCGTAGTCTCTTGTGGTGCTATGTGTCCTGAGATCCCTAGAGGCAGCACCAAGTTGCCTGCCATGTCTTGTTCCCCACTTTTCTTTCTCCACATTCTGAGATTTTTCCTCCCAAGGACCTGAAGATCATATTGGTGCCAGAGACCTTTCTTCCTTGCCGGTACCCCGTGCTAATGATGGTGTGGAGTCCTTCCTGAAGCCTGCCCCCTACTCTGGGCTCTACTTATATCATTTGAAAACACATGAGCAAAGCAAAGATTTTCTGCATGGTACCTGGTATATCAACGGTCTTGTTCAGTCGCTGGATGTTTGTGGTGCTAATTTCTGTGTGTGTGCCAAGAAGGGATGGAAGCCGCTGGGTGCCCATGCTAACAGCCAGACTGCTTTGTGAGCAGCCAGTGGACTGACAGCCAGTGCAATGGATTCTGGCTCCAGGCTCCTCTGTTTGGGTTTCCAAAGAGGGGTGTCCTGGGTGCAGGCGTCAGTGCGGGGGGCTGGGGGTGACAGTATGGATTCCTCTGTATGCTGGCCTCTACCGCCTCCTCATGTGTGTGTGTGTGTGTGTGTGTGTATGCGTGTGCGTGAGAGAGAGAGAGAGAGAGAGAGAGAGAGAGGGAGGGAGAGAGAGAGAGAGAGAGAGAGGTGATTGGCGGGGATGGAAGTGGGGGTGGGGCCTTTGTTCTGGGTGCAGAGGTATCCAGGACCAACAAGGAGCAAGGCTGCCTTACAGCGAGTGTTGCCCTCTTGTCACACCTCTCCTTCCACCATGAGAAAGCTATGGTGCCCCGGGGAGCCAGCCATCACACTCTGCTCCTGTGCTGTGTCCCCACCCCAGCCCAGAAGTGATGGCAAACATAGCGAAGCACCAGGAGTGGCTGGGATTGATGAACGCCACCAATGTGCATCCCCAATGTCCCCTGAAGAACAGTTTTAACCTTGCCAAAGAAATGCCTGGCTTGGAGAGTTCTCCTGAAAGCCAGGATGCCATCGTGAGCCAGGGACTGCTGTGCATGCCTCTGCACAAGAAAAGCCATATTGGAAGATGGCCATATGCCCCGTGGATTCTGTGTAGGTCATGTGATTCGGTTTCTGCCTCTCGCCCCATCTGATTTGTCTCTTCACTCTGTCCTGTTCTGCTGTCAGTCCTTTCCAAATTGGAATTTGTACTGAAGTCCAAAACGTGTCCTGTTCTCCTTAGGCCACTCCAGCTTCAATATTTTACAATAAAATTACTTCTTATATTTGCAGAAAAGCTTCTGGCATCATTCTGTTTCCATTTTCTCTAGTGTGTGCGTGTTCTCTCCATATGTATATTTGGGCAAATGCTGTTGAAAATACACAAAAAGTAAATAGAAGGGCTGTGATAAAACCATAGGAGCTTGAGTTCTTTAAAATTCCAGGCTAAAGGATACATTGTGTACTTCCAAGCAGAACAATCTAAGCCTCCTATTTTAACTTCTCCCCCGGAAGAGTGTTTGAAAATATTTTAAAACTGTGTAACAAAGGAATCATTGTAACCATGTCTCAATAAAGGAGTTTACTGTTTACATCCCTAGAGACTTGACTGGCTGTCTTCTTTTATGGCCAGGCCCTCCACTTGGCTTTCCTGTTGCTTTACAGCCCAGGAGATGAGGAGCTGTGAACCTGAGGGTGATGGTCAGGAGGCATGGAGAACGACTGGTTGGTTGTGGCCTCCTGTTGCTGTGGACCCACCAGATCACACCCCTTTGATTCTTGCATGTGACTCACCTCAGCTGATGGCCTTTTGCAAGTGAGGTATGTACCTCCCGCCTCTGAAGGGGTGGCCCCTTTTTGTATGTCACCAGTCATGGCTGTATCCCAGCAGGTTCTGGTGTCATACCTACCAGCCTATCATCAACTTGTACCATCACTCCAGGAGGCACATTTTGCTACTTTGAGCCACCTCAAGCAATGATTGTTACCACAGAGCCCCAGGCCAGTGGAGCTCACTGTGGCCCACAGTCTTACAATAGGGCGCCAAGCTGAACTACAGATGTTTTGTGAGGAAACATAGCTCGAGGTTTGGAAGTGTGGATGATGAAGCAAAAATCCACAGCCCCAGGTAGGAAAATGCTGGCTACAAAGGATGGCTGCTCCCACTTGCTTTGGAAGGTCATGACAGAAACAGCCCTGAACTGTGGGAAGCAAAACCTACAGAGTCGGAGATCTGCAGGCTGGATGAAATTTCTCAGCATCCACTACTGACATATGCAACTGAGAGAAGCCCTAGAGGACACACCAATCACAAGTTGGCCACTGTAGTTGAGCATCTGGAATGCAGACTTGAAGCGGGAGTGGGTGGTACCAGATACATCCTGTGGGTTACAGTGAGTGGCTTGGGAAAGGGACACCAATAGGGTGACACTATCAAAGGCCAGTAGATGTAAGATTTCACAGGGGTGTAGGAGGTCCGGGAACCATGGTGGGAGGTGCTATTGGTAGGACTTCAGGAATGCATAGGTGGAGAGCTGACTGTAAGAAATGGGATTCACAGAAGACCTCAAGCAGGGTCTGTGGGAGTTGGTGATGAAACCCTGAAGTGCCCCTTGACCTGGGCCCCATATGGAGTAGCACATGGCAAGAAAATGGCCCAGTTAATTCTTTGGGAGCTGCATCTTCAGGTTATTCACTTTCTTTTCTAATTAATAAATTAATTAATTAATTAGCTTTACATTCTAGTCTTTCCTCTCCTCTGAGTCTCATCCTCCCTTCCCCTTCCCCTATTCCTCAGAAAAGAGGAGCACCCTCCCCCCCCACCTCCCAGCTCATAAAGTCACACCAACCCACCAAGAAAAACTTTGATCCAAAACTTACCCATTATATAAGACATGCAGAGATAAAGATAGAGCAGAAATTGAGGAACTGTCCAACCAGTGTCTGGTTAAATACTTATTTTTCTTTCTTTTTCCTTTTTCTCTTTTTCTTTTTAAATTTTATTTTATTAATTTATTCTTGTTACATCTCAATGGTTATCCCATTCCTTGTATCCTCCCATTCCTCCCTCCCTCCCATTTTCTCCTTACTCCCCTCCCCTATGACTGTGACTGAGGGGGACTTCCTCCCCCTTTATATGCTCATAGGATATCAAGTCTCTTCTTGGTAGCCTGCTATCCTTCCTCTGAGTGCCACCAGGTCTCTTCCTCCAGGGGTTGTGGTCAAATATGAGGCACCAGAGTATGTGTGAAAGTCAGACCCCACTCTCCACTCAACTGTGGAGAATGTCCTGTCCATTGGCTAGATCTGGGTAGGGGTTTGAAGTTTACAGCCTGTATTGTCCTTGGCTGGTGCTATAGTTTGAGCGGGACCCCTGGGCCCAAATCTGCCATCATAATGTTCTTCTTGTAGGTTTCTAGGACCCTCTGGATCCTTCTACTTTGCTATTCTCCCATGCTTCTCTCATCTAGAGTCCCAATAGGATGTCCTCCCCTCTGTCCCAGTTTCTTGGTAAGTGAAGACTTTCATGAGACATGCCCCTTGGGCTAGTATGCAGATATAAGTGAGTATATACCATTTGACTCTTTCTGCTTCTGGGTTAACTCACTTATTATGGTCTTTCTAGCTCAATCCATTTGTCCACAAATTTCAGGAATTCCTTGTTTTTAATAGCTGAGTAGTATTCCATAGTGTAAATGTACCACAGTTTCTTTATCCATTCTTCTACTGAGGGACACTTAGGCTGTTTCTATGATCTGGCTATTATGAATAAGGCTGCTATGAACATGGTTGAGCAAATTTTCTTGTTGTGTGCTGGAGCATCTTCTGGGTATATTCCAAGGAGTGGAATAGCTGGGTCTTGAGGAAGCCCTATTCCCAGTTTTCTGAGAAAGCACCAGATAGATTTCCAAAGTGGCTGTACTAGTTTGCATTCCCATCAGCAATGAAGGAGTGTTCCTCTCTCTCCACATCCTCGCCGGCATGTGGTGTCACTTTTATTTTTGATCTTAGCCATTTTGATGGGTGTAAGATGGAATCTCAGAGTTGTTTTGATTTGCATTTCCCTGATAACTAAGGAGGTTGAGCATTTCAGTGCTTCTCAGCCATTTGATATTCCTCTGTTGAGAATTCTCTGTTTAGTTCCCAGCCCCATTTCTCAATTGGGCTATATGGTTTGGTGGTGTTTAATTTCTTGAGTTCTTTATATATTTTGGATATTAGACCTCTGTCAGATGTAGGGTTGGTGAAGATTTTTTCCCAGTCTGTAGGCTGTCGCTTTGTTCTCTTGACAGTGTCTCCAGCCTTACAGAAGCTTCTCAGCCTCATGATGTTCCATTTATTAATTGTTGACATTAAGGCCTGGGTTGTTGGTGTTCTGTTCAGGAATTTGTCTCCTGTGCCAATATGTTCCAGGCTCTTCCCCACTTTTTTTTTCTAACTGATTTAGTGTCTCTGCTTTTATGTTGAGATCTTTGATCCACTTGGATTTGAGTTTTGTGCAAGGTGACAAATATGGGTCCAGTTGCATTTTTTTACAAGCAGACCTCCAGTTAGAGCAGCACCATTTGTTGAAGATGCTATCCTTTTTCCATTGAATGGATTTGGCTTCTTTGTCAGAAATCAAGTGACCATATGTGTGTGGATTCATATCTGGGTCTTTGATTCGATTCCACTGATCAATCAGCCTGTTGTTGTGCCAGTACCATGCTGTTTTAATTACTGTTGCTTTATAGCACAGCTTGAGATCAGGTATGAAGATTCCTCTAGAGGATCTTTTATTGTACAATATTGTTTTAGCTGTTCTGGGTTTTTTGTTTTTCCATATGAAGATCAGAATTGAACTTTCAATGTCTTTAAAAAATTGTGTAGGTATTTTGATAGGGATTGCATTGAATCTGTAGATTGCTTTTGGTAAGATGGTCATTTTTACTATGGTAATTCTCCTGATCCATGAGCAAGGAAGATCATTCCATCTTCTCATGTCATCTTCCATCTCTTTCTTCAGAGTTTTGAAATTTTTTTCAAACAAATCCTTCACTTGCTTGGTTGGAGTAACTCCTAAATATTTTATATTGCTTGTGGCTAATGTGAAGTGTGTGGTTTTCCTAATTTCTTCCTCTGCAAGCTTGTCATTTGTGTATAGGAAGGACAGACTTTTTTGAGTTACTTTTTTTTCCAGCCAATTTGCTGAAGGTGTTTATCAGCTGTAGGAGTTCTCTGGTGGAATTTTGAGGGTCACTTATGTACACTATCATATCATTTGCAAATAGTGATAATTTGACTTCCTCCTTTCCCATTTGGATACCCCTGATCTCCCTTTGTTGTCTTATTGCTCTGGCTAGAACTTCGAGTACTATATTGAATAGATATGGAGAGAGTGGGGCAGCCTTACCTTGTTCCTGATTTTAGAGGAATTTCCTTGAATATCTCTCCATTTAATTTATTTTAGCTATTGGCTTGCTGTATATAGCCTTTATTATGTTGAGGAAAGTGCCTTGTATTCCTGATCTCTCTAAAACTTTAAACATGAATGGGTGTTGGATTTTATCAAATGCTTTCTCTGCATCTAAAGAGATGACCATGTGGTTTTTTTATTTTCAGTTTGTTTATATGGTGACTTACATTGATGGATTTCCATATATTAAACCATCCCTGCATGCCTGGAATGAAGCCTATGTGGTCATGTTGAATGATATCTTTGATGTGTTCTTGTATTCGTTTTGAAAGTATTTTTGCATCGATGTTCATAAGAGAAATTGGTCTGAAATTCTCTTTCTTTGTTGAGTCTTTGTGAGGTTTAGGTATCGCTGTGACGATGGCCTCATAGAATGAATTTGGTAATGTTCCATCGATTTCTATCTTTTAGAGTAGCTTGAAGAGTATCGGTATTAGCTTGCCCTTGAAGGTCTGGTAGAATTCTGCACTGAAACCATCTGGTCCTGGGCTTTTTTTTTGGTTGGGAGACTATCAATGATTGCTTCTATTTCTGTAGGTGAAATGGGACTATTTAGCTTGTTTATCTGTTCTTCACTCAATTTTGGCAAGTGAAATTGATCAAGAAAATCTTCCATTTCCCTTAGATTTTCAAATTTTGTGGCATATATGCCTTCAATGTAGGATCTTATGATTCTTTGTTTTTCTTCATTGTCTGTTGTTATGCCTCCCTTTCATTTTTCATTTTGTTGATTTGGATACTGTCTCTCTGCCTTTTAGTTAGTTTGGCTAATGGTTTGTCTATCTTGTTGATTTTTTTCAAAGAACCAGCTCTTGGTTTTGTTGATTCTTTGGACTGTTTTCTTAGTTTCTAATTTGTTAATTTCAGCCCTGAGTTTGATTATTTCCAGACGTCTACTCCTTTTGGGTGTTTCTGCTTCTTTTTTTTCTAGGACTTCCAGCTGCGTCTTTAAGTTGCTTATGTACAATGTTTCCAATTTCTTTTTAAAGGCACCTAGTGCTATGAATTTTCCTCTTAGCACTGCTTTCAATGTATCCCACAAAATTGGGTATGCTGTTCCTTCATTTTCATTGAATTACAGAAACTCCTTGATTTCTTTCTTTATTTCTTCCCTGACCCAGGTGTCATTTAGCAGATAGTTGTTTAGTTTCCATGTATGTGTAGGCTTTTTGTTTTTTCAGTTGTTGTTGAATTGCAGCCTAAGACCATGGTGTCTGATAGGATACAGGGTATTATTTCAATCCTCTTGTATCTGATGAGGCTTGCTTTCTGAACTACGATGTGATCAATTTTGGAGTAGGTTCCATGGGGTGCAGAGAAGAAGGTATATTCCTTCTTGTTTGGATGAAAAGTTCTATAGATGTCTGTTAGATCCATTTGATTCATGGCATTCGTTAATGATGTTATTTCTCGGCTTAGTTTCTGTTTCAATGAACTAGCCTTCATTGAGAGTGGGGTGTTGAAGTCTCCCACTATTATTGTGTGGGGATCGATGTGTGGTTCACGCTTCATTAACAGATCTTTTACAAATGTGGGTGCCCTTGTATTTGTAGCATAAATGTTCAGAATTGTGATGTCATCTTGGTTGACTTTACCTTTGATGAGTATGAAGTGTCCTTCCTCATCCCTTTTGATTAATTTTGGTTGAAAGTCTATTTTGTTCAATATTAAAATGGCTATGCCTGCTTGCTTCTTGTGATCATTTGCTTGGAATATTTTTCCAACCTTTTACCCTGAGGTAATGTCTATTATGGTTGAGATGTGTTTCTTGGATGCAGAAGAATGTTGGATCTTGTTTATGCATCCATTCAGTTTGTCTGTGTCTTTTTATTGGAGAATTAAGACCATTAATGTTGAGAGATATTAATGACCAATGCCTGTTAAGAGTCTTAATTTTGATGTTGGTTCCAGTCGAGCATTTGTGTAGTTGTGTTTTTGCCATGGTATAGTTATCTATTTCCTGTGTAGTTTTGGTTGTAGCTTGTCCCTTTGGGATGGAGTTTTCCTTCTAGGACCTTCTGTAAAGCTGGATTTGTGGATAGGTACTGTTTTAATTTGCTTTTGTCATGGAATAGTTTGTTTTCTCCATCAATGGTTATTGATAGTTTTGCTGGGTAAAGTAGTCTGGCCTGGCATCTGTGGTCTCTTAGGGTTTGCAGGGTCTCTGTCCAGGCCCTTCTGGCTTTTATGGTCTCAGCTGAGAAGTCGGGTGTAAATCTGATAGGTTTGCCATTAAATGTTATTTGGCCCTTTTCCCTTGCAGCTTTTAATATTTTTTCTTTATTCTGTATATTTTGTGTTTTGATTATTATGTGACAGGTAGTTTTTCTTTTCTGGTCTATTCTATTTGGTGTTCTGTAGGCCTCTTGTATGTTTATAGGCATATCTTTCTTTAGATTGTGAAATTTTCTTCTATGATTTTGTTGCAAATAATTTCTGGGCCTTGGAGTCTGATATCTTCTCTTTCTTCAATACTTTTTATCCTCAGATTTCTTCTTTTCATGGTGTCCTTGATTTCTTGGATGTTTTGTGTCAGGATTTTTCCAGATTTAGCATTTTGTTTAATGATTGCTTCAAGATCTATGATTGTATCCTCTAGTCCTGAGATTTGTTCCTCCATCTCTTGGATTCTGTTAAAAAAGCTCCCCTCTGTGTTGCTCGCTTTCTTCTCTGAGGTCTCACATTCTCGTTTTTCTTCTGTCTGTGTGTTTATCATTGAATCCATTTTCATCTTTAGATCTTAAACTGATATTTTGATTTTTTCATCTGATTGTATATTCCTGAGTTTCTTCCATTGCCTCTTTATAGGTCTTCAGCGCTTGTACCATTTTATTGATTTCCTTCATATTTGTTTGTATTTTCCTGAAAAATTTCCAGTGCCTCTCTACTGGCTTCTTTTATGTCTTCTACCTGTTTGTCTGCGTCTTCCTGCATTTGATTACAAATTTTATTTGTTTCCTCGATTATCATCCTCATTACTAAAGATTTGAGGTCATTTTCTTGTATTTCCATTGTGTTTTAATTTTCTCGGTTGTTTTCTTTGGGATAGCTCGAATCTGGAGCCACCATATTGGTTTTGTTTTTTTGTTTTTGTTTTTGGTTTTTTTGCGTATGCATTTATGCTGTCCTTTAGACATCTTGCCATCTCTGTTTTTGTTGGGTAGCTTCCAGAGTTGGGTGGAGAGAGTCTGATGATAGATTCATTTGTTTTCTCATTATTTCCCTAGGCTGGAAGCTCTGATGCTTCACTGGTCTGGATGGCAGGAGGCTAGCCCTGTCGTTTTGGACTCCCACAGCCAGTGATCCTCAGCTCCCCTGTACTGTGGGTCCTGTAATCATTCTGGGTCTCTCAATGTGGGTTGGGTTGGGCCAAAGTGTCCAGAGTCTTCTGGGTCCCCTTGTAGCACCGGGGCTCTCCAGGGACTGAAGCAGGTCAGGTGGAGGTGGTCTGATGGCCAGTCTACTCCCTGTCTCCCTGAGAATTCCTTAGTCCTGGAGCTTTGGTGCTCTGCTGGTCTGTGGTACATGGTAGCGTTTTAAGACCCAGACTGCTTGCAGAGTGCAGGTTAGTGTTACAGGGCCCAAACCGTCCATACACCTAGTCCAGTTCGTGTCTCTGGGCCCAAATGGGTCTCAGGGCCTATTCCGTGCACTTAGTCCAGTTTGTGCTGAGTTCAACCAGGTCTTGGGCCCAAAGCGCACACTGAGCTCGCCGAGATCAGTTAGAGTCTCAGGACCCAAACTTCCTGCCGAGTCCAGTCAGAGTCTCAGGGCTGGGACTGCCCGCCAAGTCCAGCCAGGACTCTGGGCCCAAACCATGCTCTGAGATCAGCTAGGTTCTCTGGGACCAAACTGCCTGCCAAGTTCAGCTAGAGTCCCTGGGCCCAAACTGCCCACCAAGTCCAGTCAGAGTCTCAGGGCTGGGACCGTGTCAAGCTCAGCTAGATTCTCAGGGCCCAAACCATCTGCCGAGATCAGCTAGGAACTCTGGGTCCAAAATGCACGCAGAGTCCAGCCAGAGTTTCTGGGTTGGGTCTGCACGCCAAGCTCAGCTAGGGGCTTTAGGCCCAAAGCGCATGCCGTAGTCAGTTATAGTCTGAGGGTCCGAACCGCCTGCCAAGCTTAGCCAGGAATTCTGGACCCAAACTGCACACCTGGTCCAACCAGAGTCTCAGGGCGGGGACTGCACGAAAAGCTCAGCTAGAGTCTCTGGGCCCAAACTGCCCGCCAAGTGCAGTTAGGGACTCTGGCCCCAAACCACACACCGAGCTCAGCCAGAGTCTCAGGGGTGGAATTGCACACTGAGCTCAGCCAGGGACTCTGGACCCACATTGCACCCTGAATTCAGCCTGGGACTCTGGGCCTAAACTGTGCGGAGAGTTCAGCCAGAGTCTCAGGGCCGTGATGCACCCAAAGTTCAGCTAGAGTCTCTGGGCCCAACCTGCCCGGCAAGTCCAGCTAGGGACTCTGGGCTGAAACTGCACCCTGAGCTCAGCCTGTGTCTGGGGCCGAACTGTGCACTGAGCTCAGCCTGTGTCTCAGCAGTGGAAGTATGCGCTGAGCTGAGCTAGTGTCTTGGGCAGAACTACATGCTGAACTGAGCTAGAATCTCCAGCAGAACTGTGTACTGAGCTGAGCTTGGGACTCAGGGGCTGAACTGCCCGCCGAGTCCAGACTGGGTCCCAGGGCACCACGCAGCATGGCCCAAATCCTGCCCAGAGTCCCCTCTCCTGCAGCATCTTCCACTGGCCACCATACCAATCGCCTCTGCTGGAGGCTGCAAACCTCAGCCGCCAATGCTGCTACCACTGCCGCTGCTGCTGCCGCTGCCACTCCGATCCAAGAAAATCCGCGCTCCTCCCATGTGCAGGGGCATGCAGGTCCTCTGTACCCTGGTTCCTTAGAACTGTGGAGTACTTCTGCTGCAGTGGTGTGGGGACCTTGGTGTTCCTGGTTCAGACTTCTGTGCAATTCCCTGAATTGTTTACTGGAGCTTCTAAACATGGTCCACACTGCTCACTGCCATCTTGGATCCCTCTGGTTAAATACTTCTTAAGGGCAGAGTTTTCTCCAGATCAGAGTGGGCCACCTTCTTGACTATGAATGGGATGGCCTGGCACCAACAGGGGATTCCCCAGTCTAGGATTCCTATAAGCTTGTTCTTGACCCCAGACCTTAACAGACAAAATGCCTTCCAGCAATGGATTTAGCATTCTCTCCACACCATGCAGGTTAGAGGCCCCAAGCCTGAGGGTTCTCTCCTCTGGGGTAAGTTCTAGAATATTCTAAAGGACTAGACTTCTGCAGTGCCCCTTGGCTGTGGTGCATCCAAAGTCATGGTCCATGAGCTCATTCTCCAAGCCAAATCCACTATGGCTGGGGAAGGGTGTGGGGTCTCACTGAGGCCATGACTTCCTTTACTCCTGACCCCTGTGATGATAGGGACTCTCTCCTAAGTCGAGGCAAGTTTCAGCACTCCATCTTTGCCTCTTTTCCTTGTTCAAAGACACTTCTAGAGGTCAGAGCCCTGCCCAGATGGGCCCTCTGTGGTCCTCCCTTCCTTTGCTCAATGGTCCTTGGGACAAAGCCTCATTTGTCAGACACTTGGGTCTGAATGGCTGGCTGGCTAGCTGGACACCATGTTGGGTGTTGGAACTTTCTTGCCCCACTGCAGTGTGGTGAGAGGGCATCATCAACCCAGCAGGAACCCAGCCTGTATCCTCAGCTTGGCGACAATAAGCTTTGATCCTAGAAGACTCCAGCTCATCCCTTTGCCCTATCCCTAACTCAGCCTGTGGAAACCAAGATGGGGTTTGAGGCCTAAGCTTTCACCTGCTCTCAATTCCCCTAACTTCCAAAACATGAGCCACATGCATCTGTCACTGCCTGCCACTGCACTCACATGGGATCTCTGTCAGGTACTGTGTCTGTTCTGTGCCCCAGGAGTAAAACACAAAAGAAGCCACATGTATGTCCTCCCAAATGCATGCCACTTCCCTTTTTTCCTCATATTGACAAGTGAAAAATCACATCGGTTTGGGAGACATCCAGTCCCCAGGTATACGTTGTGAGCCAACACATTCAACTGTGCAGGAATCCACTGCTCTATGGGACTTCCTCAAATTTGTTTCAAACTAGAAGCCAGGGTTGGAGCTGTTAAAAAGACTCTTCCCCAAGATGGGCGCATCTGTGGGATTCACTGTGAGACTCATGACCCCAAAATGAAGAGGCTTGAGACAGCACACAATTTACCCCACAGATTCCAGAAAAAGCTTCAGCAGGCCCAAGGCACAGATTGCTCCTGACATCAGAACCAGGTGTCTTTGAGGACCCAGGTCTTGTTCATAAGGTTGACCAGAGAAGGTCCTACCTGCAGGTGCCCTTGGTGGTAGCAGGATTCAGGTCTCTGGGTGTTGTTGACTGGCAGCCACTGCTGACCCTCATCCTCGGAGCCTCTCCACATGTGGCATCCTATTTCACCACACTGGTGAGAGGAAAGTGGCTAGGAAGATAAAGAGGAGCTCGGCACACCTAGAAGTGGTCCCTACTGCCTGGGTTAAAAGAAGCAGACAGCCATGGTCCAGCGGCTGCCACTTGACTCCTAGAGTCAGGCCCACTGCAGTTTGCATTGTGAGGTGGTCAGGAGCCTTTGTGGGTCAAGAAGAAAGTGCTTTGCTGTGGATCTCAAGTAAGGCTCAGACAGTGGCCTGTGGCACTACTGATAGGTGGTGGAGCCCAATGGGAAGACGTTGGGTTAATGAATATATGTCTTTGAAAGGGGAATAGGAATTCCAGTCTCTCCTTGATGCCATTTTCTGTAGCCATTATAATGAGATGTCTATAATAATTCCTATTTCTCTGAGACACAGTGACCTCATAGGCCCACGTCTACTAGAGACTGAGTGTGAGCTAAAACCTCAAAAGCTGTAAGTTGACCCCAGGCATTTTGTCACAGCAGCGAAGCTGATGAACACAGGAACCTTTGTCCAGGATGGAACTTGAGTGCAGAGCAGCTCCCGAGAAGGAAAGTATTGAGCAGAAGCCTTCTTGCTGCTGGAGGCCAGTGTGCTGTGATTTCATCTTTCACCTTTTCATCTTTGGGGCAGGAGAGGCAGAACTCTCCTGCCTGAGAGGTTAATGGCTGCTGCCATGCCTGAAGAAGACCAGAGCTAGATGGTAGTTTGCTCCACTCTGATTGATATCACAGGGTCTCTAGTGCCCAGGAAAAAGAATGACTTGATGGAAGAGGTTTACAGATTGACAGAGGAGCATATTCCCTGGGACTGGGATTCAGGGGCAGAAATGCATTGCCTGTGGATGGCAGTACCTCCCACCCAGAGATAGCATGAGTGAGTCACAGAAGGCCACAAAGGACATTAAGCACAGCTAGAACATGACAGTAGCTTGGACCACTTCTTGTATATCTAGTCTATTTTCAGCATCCCATTGCTGTGACAAAATATCTGAGAAGATCAATTTATGAAGAAGAAAGGTTTGTTTAGCGTCTATCTCTGAAGGTTTAATTTCACAGCAAAGGGACATGTAGAGAAGGGACTTGAGGACAGAGGGTCACGTGATGGAGGATGTGGCTAGAGTGTGGACTTGGCCTGGAGGATAGGCTTGGGATGGGCCACAGAGGCCTTTTGGAAGATAATTTTTTGGTCCAGTGAAATACAGAGATTTTAAATGGAGATGTAGCCATCACATGCCTTTGTGACAGTGTCTGGATGGGTGTCACTCATTTACCTGCATGCTGATGTCTTTGTGATCCAGGACCGGGTGCCACACACCTGTGCAGTCAAATGCCCCTACATTCATTCTTTCCAAGGTCTTCACTCACTGTCCTCTAGTGACTTGCCCTTTTTTTACTATGTCTGGAATCCTACAAGGTTTCTGCCTCTTTCTGAGGGCCACCTTGCACTTGTTACTTTACAGATCTGCGGTTGTGAACACTCCCCAGACTTCTGGCACCTTTGAGGACCATTTATGTCTGTCTTTAGCACTTGACAAACAGCAACTTTGCTTCTAAAAAAAACTACTGAGGACCCAGAGCAGCAAATGCAAAGTGCATTACTCTATTGCCTGTGAACACATCAGATGTCAGCCTTGACACTCGAAACGAGTATAGGCAAAGTGGCCGACACACCAACTGGGTGGAGAACAGTGTTTTTAAAAATTAATTTATTCATATTACATCTCAGTTGTTAGCCCATCCCTTGTATCCTCCCATTCCTCCCTCCCTCCCGCTTCTCCTCCTACTCCCCTCCCCTATGTCTGTGACTGAGGGGGACCTCCTCCCCCTGTATATGCTCATAGGGTATCGAGTCTCTTCTTGGTGACCTATTATCCTTCCTCTGAGTGGCACCAGGCGTCCCCATCCAAGTGACATGGTCAAATATGGGGCATCAGAGTTTGTGTGAAAGTCAGATCTCCTTCTCTACTTAACGGTGGAGAATGTCCTGTCCATTGGCTAGTCTGGTTAGGGGTTCAAAGTTTACTGCCTATATTTTCCTTGGCTGGTGCATAGTTTGAGGAGGACCCCAGGGCCCAGACCCGCCTGTAGTTTTCCAGGACCCACTGGATCCTTCTATTTCCTCTTTCTCCCAGGCTTCTCACACCTAAAGTCTCAATAGGATGTCCTCCCCTCTGACCCACTTTCCTGGTAGGTAAAGTTTTTCATGGGGATGTACCCCTTGGACTAGTGTCTCGATATAAGTGAGTATATACCATTTAACTTTTTTGCTTCTGGGTGAACTCACTCATTATGATAATTTCTAGTTCAAGCCATTTGTCCACAAATTTCGGAAATTCCATAGTGTAAATGTACCACAGTTTCTTTATCCATTCTTCTACTGAGGGACACTTAGGCTGTTTCCATGTTCTGGCTATTATGAATAAGGCAGCTATGAACATGGTTGAGCATATGTCCCTGTTGGGTGGTAGTGCATCTTCTGGGTATATTCCAAGGAGTGGAATAGCTGGGTCTTGAGGAAGCCCTATTCCCATTTTTTTCTGAGAAAGCACCAGATAGATTTCCAAAGTGGTTTCTTTGGAAATCTCCTTGCCAGCATGTGGTGTCATCACCTGCCACAGCCAGGTGTGTGCCTGATAAAAAGGACCAATACTGTCCCTAGATCTCTCTCTCAGTTTCAATCCCTCTGTCTTTCTGTTTCTTATTTTCTCTCTATCGTGGATACCCTCCTCTCTCCCTCTCTTCCCCCTCTCCCTTTCTCACAACAAACCACTAATACAAAATATGTTGTGGTGGCCTTCTAATCATTATTATTCCACACCCCACCCCTATTTTCAGGCACATGGGTTCTGAGGGTATGATCACAGAGAAGACTCAGTACCTTTTCAACCCTGAGATAAACTAAAAGGCCCCCAGGCAAGCAGAAGCCAGCTACTAGGTAGGGAAGACAGAGGCCCAGTGCCTCCTGCTGAGCTATGGCTTTCTGATAAACTCTAAATTCACCTCACACAGAAAGTGGACCATAAAGATTCCTTTCTAACATATTCCACAAAGATAACCCAGGGCATGGTTTCCTAAACTTTTCCTGGTTTTGACCCTTTTTCTTCTAAGAAATTTTATGACACGGCAGTCATATAGATACATCAAACAGACACACATACCAGACATTTATTGATAATAAGTTGTAAAGAAATTTGTTTTAAAATAATCTTTTGGTAGACATGTTAATTTTATCATTCATTAAAGACAAAAAATTGCCTATCAATGCCTGGCTGTGCTTATCTTAACATAATGATCAAATCTTGCCTGAGTATTTGATACCACGAGACCTGGAGACTCTTCTTTATTTTTGAGTTGATTGATATTTCGATTTTACAACAATCAATGCCATTTTTCATAAAAAATATTACAAGATAACAGGAAGATATTGAAGACCATTTCAGAAACTGTTGGAAATTCTGCTCTATTGAGCATTTTAAAAAATGAAACTCAAGTCAGCAACTCAAACAGCAATTTTCTAAAAATCTAACATCCTCTCATATTTGGTGCTGTGAACCTAGCATTTAGTGGCTGACCCCACGTCTAACATTCTCAATCCAAGGACATACTAGGTTGATACTTGAGTGCTGAGGAACAATGGGGAATAGTTAAAAAGCCACTGCATTTCTCTAAGAGCCCAGACCTGTGTATGTACAGTACAGACACACTCTGCAGCTCATAAGAGCAAACTCTCATGTCTGAGTGGCAGTATTTAATGAAGCTTTATGATGCAGCAGCCTGCACAGTACTCATTTTGAGTTTTATCACAGGCCATCATGGCCAGAAACACATGGATGCTGGGTGAGTTTGATCATGAATTCATCAAGTATGCAGAGACCTTTTCCTATGGACAACCTTTTCACCATCCCAAATCAGTTATGAGACCTGTGGGCATCGTGGCTCACAGTTGCTTAGGAAACTGAGCTGTAAGGCCGCTGTGGACCACACCATTTTAAGGCACAGCAGAAAGGATGTGGATGTGTCCTGTGTGAATGAGAACAATTCTGAGGCTTGTATACTTGAATGCTTGGTGCACATTTGATGGAACTGTTTGGGGAGGATTAGGACGTGGCCTTGTTGTAAGAATAGTGTGTTCCTGGGGGTGGGGGTTCAAAAGATCTGCACCATTTCTGGTGTCTTTCTCTGCCTCCTGCTTTTTAAGGTTTGAGACATGAGCTCCTGGCTGTTATTGCTGCCTTTGCTCCACCATCATGAATTCTAACCCTCTGGAACCATAAGATCATTTAAATTCTTTCTTTCCCTTTTTATAAGCTGCCTTGATCATGGTGTTTTATCAATAGAAAAGAAGCTATTACAGTGGGTGAGTTGTAGAAGGGGAGGCAGTAGAAGATGTTAGGGCTCTGCTTCAGTCTGCCTACCTGTGATGTCTTTGCTTACCTGCCATGGGGCGTGGCCCTACCCAGGGCCATATAAAAGAACAGACCTTCCAGGAGGTCTCTCTCTACTTTCTTCTTCTTCTTCTTCTTCTTCTTCTTCTTCTTCTTCTTCTTCTTC
>OU015750.1:58574-100982 GCA_907169655.1 Acomys percivali | reverse complement strand
CCTCCTCCTCCTTCTCCTCTTCTTCCTCCTCCTTCTTCTTCCTCTTCCTGTCTCTACCTCTCTCTTTCTGGGGTGCCCTTCCCCCTTTCTTTCTCTCCCCATGCTCACTTAGTAAACTCTACAACAAAATATCTGCTGTCTGGCACATTATTATTTTATTGTCTTATATCTTATATCTTTATATTAATATAAAATTAGTGGCCCTGTACAAGGAAGGCTCTTCCATGACTAACAAGTCTGGAATCATTTATATCAAACTCAATTCTTCCAAATTTCATTCTAAATCTCCATTCATTCTGGTCTTAACCCATCATCACCCTGCCTTCAGACCATGATTCTAAGCTGAGACAATTTCTGCTGCTTTGCTTTCTCCTAGGACCGGAAAGCAGGTAGTTAGTTCATTCTGCTGTAGGCTACACCTCACTCAATGGCGCTGTTCATGGTGAACCCCATCTCAATCAATGGACTGCCACTGTCCAGCCCCATTATTGTCATTGGCCCTGCCAGACCAGTTTTGGTATGCAAATGGCCACCTCAGAATGTGACCAATTTTTTGACTTTGGACTGGCCATGCTCTGCCAGCTGCTTAGAGTACATAGGTGATTCCCTTCAGCCACCCTAGCTAGAGCCAGTCTCCTGCAGATCAAGATCGCAGCACTGGGATCGTTAGTGGCCAGTCTCTGGTACTGTGACTGTAGCATCATTCACAGAATGTTGCTCAGCCTTTGTTTAATATGTGTTAATAATTTATTTAGTAAGCATGGCCCAAAGATGATTAACAGTAATAGAATAATTAACAGGCCCAGGAGGGCAGATATCAAAGTTGTTAGCCAATGTGATGCATTAAACTAAGTTTCAAACCATCCTGATTTGGCTTCTATCTCCCTGTGTCTCTTTTCTAGACCTTCCCTGACTTTAGCCAGGGTTCTTTTATAATGACAGATCTATTGACATAAAAATGGCATTCTCTAAGCTCTTCACATAATCCTCCTTGTTGTAAGGACACCAAGTTGAGACCCCTTCTTTTCTGGAGAACTACCTCTGCCAAAGAATCAACATTTTGTTCTAAACCTGAAATGGAACTCTCTAATCATTGAATGTCCAAAAATCTACAGATTCCCTTAACTGACTATAATATTTGTCCTGAAGAATCAGTGAGGAGATGCCTGTTCCTGCCCCTGCAGCTCCTAGCCCTGGTAGCTTCATGAGAGCTTTAGCTGTTATGGGCTCCCTTTTCTTTCTATGATTTTGGCTAAATGGATCAAGGGTCAGGAAGACTTCTCGTTGTTGTGATGAATAAGCCAGAGAATAAACTATACTAACATGCAGTTAGAATCCGAGAGCAGCTTATTGTATGCACAGGGGGTCAAACCAGAGGAACAGGCCCACCATGTATTGTTAGAGGGTACCAGATATTGGTCTGTTCCTACCCCAAAAGTAAAGGCTGCTTACAAAGGCTCCCATGGGTATCCAAGATTGTTCCTATTCAAGTCCCATTTCCAGAGACCAGTTGGAGGGTAAGTCTGGCCTGTGGGAGTTGCTGCTATCTGCAACCAGTCATATCTGTAGCAAGATATAAAGCTATGGCTTTATAAAAAGGAGGCTGTGCATCATAACATAAACAACAAGACTTGGTGACATCTGGGCATGCCCCATTTAGAGCCTTATAGTTATTGCACATTAATTCTCAGAGGGGATCAGACTGGGGTTTCCTGTCTTGATAAGGCTTTGGAGGAGGGGTAAATGGGGAGTTAGGGCTCCCTGTTGCTTGGGGCACTTTGGAAGTAGTGGAGCCTATAAGGAGGGGATGCAGGATGGTTTTGGGGTCTGTGAGCACCCCTTTTAGCATGGTGTTATGGCCTATAGCCTTGGGAGCCTCTTCTGAAAGAAGTAGCTTAAGGAAGATCATCCCCTCAAGCCAGTCTACCTTCCACAGGTGTAACCCAAAATTTTTGCCTTGTAGCCAATTAGTTTGCCTTTTATCCTGGTCCATAAAAGAAAGTATGAGTTGATTTCAGGGCTTGGCTTACTTCGAATGTTATCAGTGACTGCCCATTTACATTTATCATATTTGAGGTCTCTCAACAGTTGGATGAGTCCAGTAGAAATAGGTTTCCAGTCAGTGGTATATTCCTCACATCCTCATTCTGCACAATGCATGTCAGCCATGGTCCCACAGTGTTCCCACCACCAAGCAGAATGAAAGGGGCAGGACACATATAAAAATACACCTTGGAATCTTTAGTCTTATGTCTCACTCATGTCTCTGATGGCATGGCAAAGGCCAGGTCAAAGCTTAACTCGGGGAACCAAGTGTTTGGAAGGACAACCCAAGATCCTGTGGATAAAGCATTGCCATATTCATCCAACAGGACCCAGGTATTATTTATAGGGGTGTGTGGATTCCAGGAAGTGGTACATAATATTAACATCGCTATCATGAATGTGATAATTTTAGCTTTATGGCTTTAATGCACTTGGACTTGAGTTTTGTGCATGGTGATAAATATGAGTCTACTTTCATTTTTCTACATGTAGACATCCAGTTAGCCCAGCAGCATATATTTAAAATGCTATCCTTTTTCGATTGAATAGATTTGGCTTCTTTGTCAAAAATCAAGTGTCCATAGGTGTGTAGATTTATTTCTGTGTCTTTGATTTGATACTATTGACCAACTAGGCTATTACTATGCCAGTACCAGTACAGCTTTAAATCAGATATGGAGATTCCTGTGGAAGATCTTTTACCACACAGGATTGTTTTAACTATTCTGGTTTCTTTTGTGTTTCTATATGAACTTGAGAATTGATCTTTAAATGTCTTTTATAAAATTGTATAGATATTTTGATAAGGATTGCATTGAATCTGTAAATTGCTTTTGGTAAGATGGCCATTTTTACTATGTTAATTCTCCCAATCCATGGACAAGGGATATCTTTCCATCTTATGATGTCATGTTCAATCTCCTTTGTAAGAGATTTGAAGTTTTATTTTCAAACAAGTCCTTCACTTGCTTGGTTAGAGTTACTCAGATACTTGATATTACTTGTGGCTATCGTGAAGGGTATAATTTCTCTAATTTCTTTCTCAGCACAATTGCCATTTGTACACAGGAAAACTACAGACTTTTTGAGTTAATTTTGTATCCAACCACTTTGCTGAAGGTGTTTATCAGCTGTAGGAGTTCTCTGGTAGAATTTTGGAGATCACTTGTATACATTATCATATCATCTGTGAATAGGGATAATTTGACTTCCTCCTTTCCCATTTGCATCTCTTGATCTCCTTTTGTTGTCTTATTACTCTAGCTAGAACTTCAAGAATTATTTTGAAGAGATATGGAGATAATGGGCAGCCTTTTCTGGTCCCTGATTTTAGAGGGATTTCCTTGAGTTTCCCTCCATTTAATTTGATATTGGCTATTGGTTTGCTGTATATAGCTTTTATTATGTTTAGTTATGTGCCTTGTATCCTTGATTTCTCCAAAAACTTTAAACATGAATGGGTGTTGGATTTTGTCAAATGCTTTTTCTGCATCTAAGGAGATGTGTCATTAAGTTGCCTACATAAGATGTTTCCAATTTCTTTATGAAGGCAGTTAGTGCTATGAATTTTCCTCTGAGCACTGTTTTCAATGTGTCCAATAAGTTTGGGTATGTTGTATCTTCATTTTCATTGATTTTTAAGAAGTCCTTAATATCTTTCTTTATTTCTTCCCTGACCCAGTTGTAATTAGTAGAGAGTTGTTTAGTTTTCATATATGTGTAGACTTTTGTTATTTCTATTATGGTTGAAGTCCAGCTTTAGTCCATGGCGATCTGATATTATATAGGGTATTATTTCAATCTTCTTGTATCTGTTGAGGCTTGATTTGTGACCTACTATATGATCAGTTTTGGAGAAGGTTCCATGAAGTGCAGAGAAGAAGGTAAAATATTTTGTGTTTGGGTGAAAAGTTCCATATATATCTGTTAGAACAATTTGATTCATGACCTTGGTTAGTGTCATTATTTCTTGGTTTAGTTTCTGTTTCATTGATCTATCTTTTGGTGAAAGTGGGGTGTTGAAGTCTCCCACTATTAATGCGTGGGGATCAATGTGTGGTTTAAGTTTTGTTAATAGTTCTTTTACAAATTTGGGTGTTGAGGGAATAGATGTTCAAAATTGTAATGTCATGTTGGTTGAATTTAACTTAGATGAGTATGAAGTGTCCTTCCTCATATCTTTTGATTAATTTTGGTTGAATGCCTATTTTATTAAATATTAAAATGGCTACACCAGCTTGCTTCTTGTGTCTGTTTGCTTGGGATACTTTTTTCCAGCCTTTTACTATGAGGTAATATCTATCCTTGTGGCTGAGATATCTTCCTTGAATGCAGAAGAAAGTTGGGTCTTGTTTATGCATCCATTCAGTTAGTCTGTGTCTTTCATTGGTGAATTGAGACCATTGATGTTGAGGGATATTAATGACCAGCATCTGTTAAATTTCTTGATATTGATGTTGGTTTCAGAAGCGTGTTTTTGTAGTTATGTTTTGCAGCAGAGAAGTTACCTATTTCCTGTGTTATTTTTGGTTGTAGTTTGTCACTTTGGCTTGGAGATTTCCTTCTAGTAACTTATAGGGCTGGATATGTGTATAGGTGCTCTTTGTATTTATTTTTGTCATGGAATATCCTGTTTTCTCCATTAATGTTTATTGAAAGTTTTGCTGGGTGTAGTAGTCTGGACTGTCATTTGTGGTCTCTTTAGGTTTGCAGGACTTCTGCCCAGGCTTTTCTGCCTTTTATGGTCTCTGCTGAAGAGTCAGGTGTAATTCTGATAGGTTTGCCATTATATATTACTTGACCTTTTCCCCTTGTCACTTTTAATATTTTTTCTTTGTTCTGTACATTTTGTGTTCTGATTATTATGTGGCAGGAGGATTTTCTTTTCTGGATTATTCTATTTGGTGTTCTGTAGGCCTCTTGTATATTTATGTGCATCTCCTTCTTTAAATTGGTGAAATTTTCTTCTATGATTTTCTTGAAAATATTTTCTGGGTGTTGGAGCCAGGCGTCTTCTCTTTTCTCAATTCCTAGTATCCTCAGGTCTTGTCTTTTCATGTTGTCCTTGATTTCTTATATGTTTTGTGTCAGGAATTTTTCAGATTTAACATTTTATTTGATGGTTGTATTGAATTCTTCAATAGTATCTTCTAGTCCCAACATTCTTTCCTTCATCTCTTGAACTGTGTTAGAGAAGCTTACGTCTGCATTTCGTGCTTTCTTCTCTAAGTTCTCTCATTCCCAGCTTTCTTCTGTCCATGCTTTTATCATTGTTTCCATTTTCATCTTTAGATCTTGAACTGTTTAATTTATTTCCTTCATATGATTGTTTGTATTTTCCTGAATTTCTTTCAGTGCTTTGTTAATTTCCTCTCTATAGGCATCTTTCATGTCCTCATTCTGTTTGGCTGCATCTTCCTGCATTTGTTTACAGATTTTATTCATTTCCTCCATTATCATCTTCATCACTAAGGATTTGAGGTCATTTTCTTGTGATTCCATTGTGTTGGAGTTTCCAGGGTTGAATTCTTCGGGATCGCTGGGTTCTGGAGATGTCATATTATTTTGGTTTTTGTTGTTTATGTTTTTTCATACTGGTCTTTAGTCATCTTGTTGTCTCTGACATTGGGAGGTAATTTCTGGTGTCCTTCACTGGTCATTGATAACAGTTTGTTGGTGATTGTTTATAGGCCAAGAAGCCTCACTTGGTGGGATCAGGGAACCCTCCCCTAGGTCAGGCAGGTGACCTGGTTTCAGCTCCAGGAGACTTTGCCTCACATACTAGGCTCCTCACTGCGTCAGCAGAGGCTGTTGCTATTGATCTGGAGCCCAACGATCAGTTTGAGGTGGTGGAGGTATAGCTAGTTATCCTGGCTTTGGATGGGTTTTGAAAACTCTACCTTTGGCCCTGGGACCTTGAGGTCCTAGACTCAGTCCACCCTAGAGAGCTAGAACCCTCACTGGCTTGTGGTGGTTGTCTAGGCTTCTGCCTGATCCATCCAGGCCATGGGGCCTAAGTTCAGTCCCACTTGAGAGAGCAGATACTGCCCTCTGGCTTGTAGCAGTTGTCTAGACTTCTTCTGACCAATCCTTTCAGGCCAGTTCAGTCCTACCTGAGAGCATGGGAACTGCTCCTTGGGTTCAGGTGGCTGGTTAGGTTTCTGCCCAATCACCTCAGGCTGGCTCAGTCCCACCAGAAAATGATAGAATAGCTTCCTGAGTTGCTGTGGCTGGCTAGTTTTCTGCCTGATCATCTCAGACCAGCTCAGTCCTACCCAAGTGTACAGGAACAGTCTGTTGTGTGTGGGCGGCTGGCTAGGCTTCTGCCTGATCCATTCAGTTGTGCTGCCTTAGCTCAGTCAACCTGAGAGTGCAGCTAGGGAGCTGTAGCTGGAGAATGTGTGCACGGCTGCCTGAGCCACCTTATGGGCACTAGGTCCCTTTGTGGACTGGTGGGATGATCAGAGGTCAGATCTATTCCAGTTCCACACTCTTGTCTCCCCTTGGGCCAGCAGACACTGCCACTGTTTCTCTGTAGCCCACAGATCAGTCAGAGAAGGAGAGAGAAAGAGCACAAGTAAGGCATGATATGTTCTGCTGGCTGTGCTGAGCTTTGGATACTGTGCCTGCATGTCACCAGCCCCTGGGGCTTTTTGTGCAATGGTGGTGCAGTCTGAGGTCAGATCCACTCTTTTTCCTGGGTTCTTCCCAGGCCAGCAGATACAGACTCTGGTGCTTCACTGCCCACAGTTTAGTCCCAGATACACAGTCTGTGATATAGAGCATAGCTTCAGCTCATAGGCAGGTATGGGTCCAGTCTCTGGAGACTGGCCACCCTTCCTCTGTGGACCAGTTTGATGTCCCATGGTTGGGCCAACCTGTGTTCTGCACTGTGTGGAACCCTCTCACTTAGGGCTCTCCAGGTCTTGCAGTCTGTAGCTCCCAGATGGATCCCTAGTCTTTGTCTTGCAGATCAGATACTGTACATGTTTGGTGCCACCATCTTGGGTCCCCATTTGCCTGAATTTTTACAATTAGCCATAGCGTTGGTCAATTGATATGCTATGCAGTTAGTGACAATGTCTATAATTTTTGAATTTGCACTCCTAATCATTATTTTAGATTGTGGGACTAATTCCTGAATCTTCTGGGTGCCCATGTGGGAACAATGATATATTTTTCTCAACATCTTTGTCCGTAACTCTTCAGGTAATATCAGGTCTCCTGATGATTTCCACCATCCTTAGAAATTGAAACATGGGCCACCTTTTGGACCATTTAATGTCTTCTGGAGAATAGTCTGGTTGTTCGGGAAGGACTGGATAGCCTGGGTAGACTAGGGCCAATGAATGTTCAGCCTCTAATACGATTGTCTTTGCTACCTGGTCAGCTCAGTTGTTTTCTACTCTTATGGGTGAGTCTCCTTTTTGGTGTCATGGACAATGGAAGATAGCTAGGTTCTTGGGGAGCCAGATGGCTTTTATTAATGCCAATATCTCCTCTTTGTTCTTATTAGATTTCCCTTTAGCTGTTAATAAGCTTCTCTCCTGGTAGATGGCACCAGGCACATGGGTAGTGGCAAAAACATATCGACTATTGGTATATATTTTCAGTCTTTGGTCCTTTCCTAAGGTCAGTGCCTTTGTCAGTGAAATCAACTCAGCTTTTTGTGTGGAAGTTCCCACAGGGAGAGGCTTTACCCATTTGGTCATAGTCAAGGACACTACTGCAGTTCCTGCATACCTTTTACCATTCCAAATGAAGCTGCTCCCATCTGTGAACCAGATCTCATATGCATTGTCCAGGGGAACATCCTGGAGATCATCAAGGATCCCATATGCATGTGCCAATATCCCAGCACAGTCATGTGGGGGTGTGTCTAGGTTTGGGTCTGGCAGTAGGGTTGCCAGGCTCAGAGAGGTTGGTACCTTGAAGGGTGGATTTAGAAGTAGTGCCTGGTAATGAGTCAGATGTGCATTGCTCATCCATAGGTCCGGAGGCTGTCTTAGACTTCCCTCAATGGAATGGGGGGTGGTTACAATCAATTACTGTCCAAGTGTTATCTTATCAGCATCCCTAACCTGAACAGTGCTACTGTAGGGATAATGTGAAGGCCAGGGGACCAGCCTGCTGCCACTGGGAATAATCTCTTGGATAAATAAGCTACTGACCTTCTCCAAGGTTCAAGCATCTGGATGAGGATGCCTTTAGCCACTCCCTTCTTTTCATCAATGAACTGCTGAAATGGCTTAGTAACATCAGTTAGCCCGAGGGCCAGGGCAGATATAAACACCTTTTTATGGTTTCAAAGGTTTGCTGATGTTTGGCTGTCCAGGTGAAGGCACCAGTATTCTCTTTTGTGACTGTGTAAAGGGGCTTTGCAAGCTCTGCAAAACTTGGTATCCAGAGTCTACCGAACCCAGATGATCCCAGAAATTCCTGCTCTTGCTTTGGGTTCTTAGGGGGTGGGATCTTAAGGACTGTTTCTTTGTAGGCATCGACAGCCACCTCTTACCTCCTTTTAAGACAAAACTCAGATTTTGTGTACCTCTGATTTACATATCTGGGCTTTCTTTGTGGAGGCTCTATAACTGAGTTTTTCCACTGTCTGGAGGTGGTTCCTTGTAGGCAAATCTCTTCATCTGCAACTGCTCTCAGCATGTCATCTATATACTGTAAGAGGGTAACTTGGGGGTGCTGTTCTCTCAACCAAGTCTTCATGCAGGGCCTCATCGAAGATCATCATGGAGTGTTTGAAGCTTCGTGGCAACCTTATCCAGGTGAATTTTCTGTTCACTCTGATTTCCAGATCATGCCACTTGAATGCAAAGTATTCTTGACTTTTTGGGGCAGGAGACAGGCTAAAAAAAAAAGCATCCTTTAGGTATAAGACAGATACTATTACAGAGGGCAGATTTAAAATGCTAGCAGGTGCTGAGATTTTAAAAATTGACTAAACCCCAATATAAGAGACAAGCATTTAGACAGACCCAGGGAGCAACCGGGGTGTGCATTCCCTCCTGAGCTAACACAATATCATTCCCTAGCAACCCACCCAGATGGCCATTAAAACCAAGGCTGCTGGATCCACATATGGCCTCGGAGCCTATCTAAGGGTCACAAAGTTCTTTGAAGAAAGAGACTTAAAAGGTAAGAAAATAGCTGTATGTGTCTCGGCCCACTAGACAAATCAAACAGGGTTTCCTGGAAGAGGGGGTGGGAATTGAAAGTGGAGGACAGAGACATGAGAAAAACTGAGTCAAGTCTGGAGATTTCTGATCAAGGCTCTCTTTAATGCAGGCAAGTAGACTTTATATAGCAAGGTCACCAGAAGCTCTATTGTAATCTCACTTCCCCTAGCCCCCAGGCAAGAATATAATCTTCTAAATAGTTCCATGTAAGAATTTCCTTAATCTTCTGGGTAAGAACTTCCCCATTTCTCTGGGTAGTTCCCTGTAAGAACATCCCCATTTCTCTGGGTAGTTCCCTGTAAGAACTTCCCCCACTTCATTCAAAGGTAAGCTATCCAAAGAGAGCCTAAACACAAGACTTCCTTCAACAAGGGTAAAAAACTCAAAGTTCACAACCCACAGCCTAAGCACAGGATTTCTAACATGCCTGAATTTAGCATGGCTCCCCACATGTAAGGAGATTTGAGCTCACAGCTGCAAGAAAGATGCCCACCAGAGATAGTGTTACCTAGCAACTGACCTGAAGGGCCCCACCAGAGACAGGGTTACTAATGACATCAGGCAAGAACCTGATGAAAGCCCATCTGCCTTCTTAGAGAGAATCATAGATGCTTTCCGGAGATTCACTCCATATGATCCAGAGGCTGCTGAGCACAAGCCTACAGTTGCAATGTCCTTTGTGGCTCAGGTGGCACCAGATGTCAGGCAAAAACTCCAGGGTTTAGATGGCTTGCAGGAAAAGAATCTCATAGATTTAGTAGCCATGGCAGCCAAGGTATCAAACAACAGGGAGAGTGCAGAGGAAAAACAAATGAGAGCCAATCAGAAATGTCAGAAGGACATGGCAACCACGATGGCAAAGGTACTCCTAGCAGCCACCTTGGAACCAGATCACCACAGACAGTTGGAGCAGATGGCACACAACTCTGAACATAGAGGGTGAGGCAAGGTAAGGCTAAAGTTGGGCCGTGACCAGTGCACTTACTGCAAGGAAACAAGACACTGGGTAAGGAATTGCCCTAAGACAAAGGAAAGCCAAAGGATACCCCCCTTGAGTTGGATGATGGAGAAGATTGAAGTGGTTGGGGTTTGGGACCTCTCCTCAAACCTAGAATAACCCTAAAGGGAAAGGAAACCTGTGGACTTCCTGGTTGACACTGGAGCCCAACATTAAGTCTTACTGCAACCAAAGGGCCCACTGTCCAATAGAATATCCCAAGTACAAGGAGCCACCGGGATAAAACACTATCCATGGGCTACCTGAAGAACAGTGGACTTAGGAAGGGGCCTCATAACCCACTCATTTATGGTGATACCAGATTGCCCCTACCCACTGCTGAGGAGAGACCTCCTATCTAAACTAAGAGCTCAGATATATTTCTTCTCAAAATAGTATCAAAGTTCTTGACTGACTGGGGACCCCAGTTCACATCCTCACTACCACCTTCACAGATGAATACAGATTTTTCAGTCTAACTGTAAAGCCAGACAGGGACATAGAAGTCTGGCTGAAATATTTCCCCCAGGCATGGACAGAAACAGGAGGCATAGGACTGGTGAAATTCAGGCCATTTGTTTTCATTGAATTAAAACCTGGTACAGATCCAGCTAGGGTTCAACAACATCCAACGATCTTAGAAGCTAAAAGGGGGATCACTCCTCATATCTGGTGGCTGATGGGATTGGGGGTTCTCAAACAGTGTCATTCAGCCTGGAACACGCCCTTGCTGCTGGTCAAGAAGCCACACACAAACAACTATCGACTGGAACAAGACCTCACGGAAGTCAACAAGTGAGTGACAGACATTTATGCAACTATGGCAAGCCCATACACCCTCCTGAGTGCCCTGCCCCCAGAATAGTGACTGGTCACCATCTTTGTTAGGGGAAACCATGTGGCTAACCTCAGTCTTTAAGAACTACCAGGTGGCTAGCCGCTATCTTTAAGGGCAACCACATGACTGCTAGCTTCCTGCCTCTGCCCTGGCCCCTCCCTCTTCCCACCACAGATGTGCCAGATATTCAGTGGATATGTGCATGTGCAGCCCCTACTCCCTGAGCCTCACCTGCCCAATGGTGGGCCACGGGCGGAGTTAACCTTCTTCATGCAGTGACCAGTGACTGGCAACTGTGCTAACTCAGTATTATACCCTGGTTCTAAATGTTTCTTGTTTCAAAATTACAAATGTCTATTCAAATTAACAAGATAAATTCTAAATGTGATGTTATTGATCATACAAAAACTGTTCTGTTCTCTTTTATGGACTGTGGTTTTGGACTATGTTTATGTTTTTAAGGTTCCAACTTAACAGGGATAAAGCCTAAACTCCTAGTCTTTAAGTATTATGATAAATTATGAACAAAGTTGTCTATTTAAATATTTTTAAGATAGACAGGACTGTGGTCTTGCTGCCATCTTAATTAAAAGGCTGAGGATGTTTCCTGGGTCCCCATATAAGAACTGGTAAAAAAAATAATTTTAAAATCTTCAAAACCCAAGAGGAGCCTTCCCAACTGGCTCAGTTACAGCAAACTATACTCCAGGCCTTAGCCACTCTGCTTGAGGAAAAAAATAGAGGCTTGCAATACCCCCTCCTGCTGGGGTCCATTCCAAGCCAGCTCTGCCAGGGACCTGTTTCAGATGCATCCAAAAAGGAGACACTGGTCTCACAGCTGCTCCAGCCAGAACGGGACACTGGTCCTACAACCTAGCCTTTTGGAAAATTTGGCCTATGGATGGCAATGCTTGCATGCAGGCTTGTTCTCTGAGCCTAGTCACTGGAAATTCAACCAACACAAGAGCTATAGACATTTCCAACCTTCAAGCTCCTTGACCTGGTGGAGTACAGATGGCTCTTAGATTCAGCAGCCTCGTCAAACCCAGGGTAACATTATAGTTTTGTTCTAACCTCATACTCAGGCTACATATTAACATGGCTAACTTCTATCATGGGAGACTTCAGGTACCTTCCCAGCCCTCTTTATAAGCAGGAGACCAAACTTTTATCTGTCAGGTCTAAATACAGTCTACCTTGTTACCATTCTTTTAGCTAAAGGACAATAACTGTTTACCTATTGCTTAAAGCTCCCAAGAAGGTGTTTTAAGAATGTGCTTTAAGTTGATAAATACAAGTTATAAAGGTTAAAAGATCTAAAAAGGTGTTTTATTCATCCTGTTGCTATGCTATTGTTATATTAAACTGTTCAGAGTATTGACACTGATGAATAGAGCTTTAGTTTATTAATCTAACTATGATAAAACATTCCACTATACAATCATATCATAGTTACAAGATTTTAAATTTACTTTTGCTTGTCTTTTTCTTAAAATGTCTCTCATTGTGCTAAAATTATATACCTCCAGTCTTCTAAACTGAGGGAACAAGTCCCTTTCTCATGGTGTACTGACACTAAAGTGAGCTTTTGCCTTCTGCTCTACAGACTTTTCTACTCCCCATGTTACTGTTCCACAGAGGCCAAAAAAGCTTCTGCCTTCCCTAAGCTCACCTAAGAGTATTTGTGCTTTTAATACAAAGTTCTTTTCCTAATCCTCTACCATACTATATGTCTACTGCCTTTTCCTACAATGTGTTCATGTCTAATAATGTGTATTTCATTGCAGATTACAAACAATTATGATGATAAATCTATCTCTCTTTATGAACTTAGAAGGATTCTTGTAAGCTACAAAACAAAACAAAACAAAACAACAACAACAACAAAAAACAACCTCTCAGGTCAATTGAAATCCAGATAGGTACTACAATTCAAAGCCTATGTTTCTCACCTATTGCATATTTCTGTGTGTGAGATTCCTTCCCTTTCGCTCATTTTGGGATTCCCCTCACCTAACTACATGATTTCCACCTTTCTGAACCCAACAACAGCTGAATTCTCCCTTCCTAGTTGCATAAATGCGTCCCTTTGCCCAAGAGACTACCAACACCTCTCTGGTTCACTGGGAGTGGAGGTACCTAAGCCCAGTCTCCATGACTGGCTGGTCCTTCTTGCTACAACTAGGACAGTTCCCACTAGATGAGAACTGACACAGTTGCCCCCGCTGCTGCTTGGCCTCTGAAAAATTCCTAGTGCATTAGGTAGGTGACTGTGTCCCTGGGCCAGCTCACCTACAGAGCTGTGCTCTTCGGTCACTGTTCAGTACTGATGAGTCACTGGATCAGTCTGTGCACCTGTTCTTTGGGTTGCTATCCATTTTGGGGGATGCCCTAATGGGTTACTGACCTCACCTCCCCATTGGAAATGCCCAGACACCTGTTCCTCCTAGCATGCCTTTGGGATGTATTTTAGAGAATCTCAAATCTCTATGCCCACATTAAGGGCTTCTAAGCTTATGCCTCTGAAACCTAACTCAGACAGATCCAAAACTAAAGTGTTTTAATTATTGCCAGCAATCAGGTAAAATGGAAGGAAGCTCTCTATATCCAGACTTTTTCTTTGCTCTCCCCAAAATTTCACACATTGTCAGCACTGTCTCAAGCCTTTTCTCTTTGCTCCCCTAAGAGTTTCAAATGTACACCTAAAGGGAATTTTCTCCTTAATCTACTAACTCTGTCTTCTGCCCACATATATGTTCCAGTGTCTTGCTAGACTTCCTACATCTGGGACATTGTCAAAGCAGCTACCCACAAGTGCTCCCATCCAACCTGGATCCATCCAAGCTGGACCTACATTGTTCCTCTTAGCTTGACCTACATTGCCCTTCCCAGCTGCAGATGTTCTCAGACCCTGGACAGCAAATCAACAGCCTGTTCTTTGGGAATTTGGCCAACATTTCATCCTTTTAAAGCCCCTATCAATGCCCTGATGACAGCAGGAAGTAGTTAAGATGATTACTTCACCCCTTATACATTTGCGAAAGGCTGAAATGGTGTGTTCCAGACCTGGGACAAACAGTTCAAGGTTCTCCCAGCACTCCTCAGTCCCTATCTGATGCAAGACTTGGCTGACATAGTCTGCCTTCTACCTTGAACTTTCAAGGCAGAGCTTTTCCTTCCCCTTCACTATGTAATATGGACGTTTTGTTGCTATTGCTTTTCTTTCTTTTCTCCCTTATCTACATTTATATACTTTAACTTACCTTATATAAAAACAATTCACCATTCTTCATTTTTTAATTAAAGGAAAAGTTAGGAATGTTAGGTCTCTGCTTCAGTCCACCTACCTATGATGTCATTGCTTACTTGCCACAGGGGTGTAACCTTATTCAAGGTCATATAAAAAACCAGACCGTCCATCAGGTCTCTCTCTACTCTCTCTTCTGTCCCTGCCCCTGTCTCTGTCTCTGTCCCTGTGTCTGTCTCCGTGTCTCTGTGTCTGTGTCTGTGTCTGTCTGTCTGTCTGTCTGTCTGTCTGTCTGTCTCTCTTGTACTCCTATTCCCTTTCCTTCTCTCCTCATGCTCATTTAATAAACTACTCTACAACATAATATCTGGCATCTGGTACCTATATTACATTTACCATCTACCTCCTATTTACTAAACATAAAATAAGGTCTCTATGGAGAAGACCTGCAGGGTCCTAGCTCTCTCTTGTTTGCTTTCCTCTGCTGTGATCTGTGAGAGACAAACAGGAGTACTATAAACTCAGAGAACTGAAAGTATAAAAAAAAGACAGGTTTATTTGGGAACTAGGGCTACTGGGAGAGTTTACCAGGCAAAGGGGACGAGGCCAGAGGAAGTTGCACCCAGACTATAGTGGAGCAGGGCTTTTTAAGGATTGTAGGTGGAGGAAAATGCCATGTTTGCCACATGCTGTACTTGTGCCCAGATATAGCCATCTGGGGTGGTGGGCATGGGTGGGGTGGGGCTAGGGGAGCTGGTGGCTCCAGGTGAGGGGGTTAGGGCAGTCTTCAGTAATGCCAGGATGCAGAGACTTTTCTCTGAGCATGCAGGGTTAGAGAGAAAGAATGAGATTTAACTCATCATGGTGGAGGACATTCCAACCCAATAGTTTTGTTTTTATTTCTAGTGGCATTTTTCTGTTCCCCGAAGTCTTCCTTAGCTGAGTTTTTATACAATCTTTCCCAATCATCTAGCACAGTTTCTCCCCCAATTTCCCAATCTCCTAGGGCTCATGATCTCCACTTTTATTTATTTTATATGACTGTTCAAGCCTAAGACAAATTGAAAGCTACCGGCTGAGTAGGCACCAGTGGCTATCTGGGGGAAACAGGAGCCCAGTGCCTTCTGCTTATTCATGATTAACTAATGTGCTAAATTCACTTCTTCCTAAAAACTGGACTATGGTGACTTCTTTCTTACAAGATGGCAGCTGCCTTTCAGACTGAGGACTTGGTGCCAGGGATCCAGGTTATTCAGGAATGGGTGTCCTGATTTTATTTCTGTTGCTTCAATAAAATACCTTGTGTTAGTTCACACGCAGTTCCACTACCCTGCCTTTCAGGGGCCTAGCAACTTCTGACATCATCACTTACCACTAGCAGGTGTGTGTCAGGTGTATGCTGGATAAAAACGACCCTGTCAGCCTCTTATGCTCTGCTCAGTTTCACTCCCTTTCTGCGCCTCTCTGTCTCTTTCCATCTCTGCCATGGGCACCCTCTTCTCTCTCTCCCTCTCCCCCTTTCCAACAATAAACCTACTTTATACTAGATCTGTTGCATGGCGTATTGATCATCATTATAAGATCTTGATGAAAGCAATTTAGGAGAGGGAGGATTTATTTTAGTTCACAAGTCCACGGTATGGTCCATAGTAGCGGAAAAGTCAAGGCAGGGACTTGAAACAGCCAGTGACATCCACTCACAGTCAAGAGCAGAACAGTAACTGCATGCATGCTTAGTGCATAGCTTTGTAAGACTCCAGACTCAAATAGTATGTAAAAACAAGGAGAATTTATTCCACAGAAACAGCCTGCATGCAGGGGTCAGCCAACCACACAAAATGCCAGCAACCATGGTCAAAGGCATGCAGGCCTTTTAATAGGGAACTAGGGGACTTTTAATAGGGTATATATCTCCTAATTTGATTGAGTGGACTAAGGATCAATCACAGGGGGCATAAGCTAATAAACTAGGGCTGAATAGTAAGTCACCTGAGTTACAATCCAGAGGCATTAGGCCATATAATGTCACATTAGAGGTTGATTGACTCAGATCTTTCCTGTGTGTGGCCTTTTGGGAACCAGAAGCATCCTGTTCTGTGACTCTAACTGGATTGGCTGGTGCCAGCCAGTGCCTGTACCTGACTTCTGTCATGGGCCTTTTATTTTTACTTTTTAATTTCTATTTTGTTGTTTCCTCCACATCTTTTTTGCATTTTTATTTATTTAATTTTAATATATACATTTTTTATTACACATGAATAAAACAAACTACATACAGCAGGGAGAATCATAAGGCAATCATGAATTATAAAATTGTTGCATTCATAGTGATTTGGCTATTTGTACTTGTCAAACTTAAGGTAAACTTCTTTCCTATCATGTTGGGTCTATATTTCTGAATGAAATTCAATATCTATCATATCTCATCTCTATTAACTTAAATCATTTATCTTGATCTAAAAAGATCTTATCCCCTAACCACCAAACTTGATTGCAAAAATAAACTATCTGATCTTCAACTCCCCTCAGAGACTTGAGAAGGAATAAAACTTAAATGCCTGAGTGAACTGGTAGTGCAGGTTGGCAACTTCTAAAATGAAAAGATGACTGAGACAGTTTACTCCCTGAACAGTCACCCAACACTCTCTATAATGTTGGAGCCTCATCTTTGGCCTTCTAGGCCAATATCTCTGCCAGACTTATTCTCAAGGCAAGAACTATTGAGGACTTACTTACCCTGTCTTGGCAGAATATAGCCATCGACCCTGCCTGCGTCTAAGCTTGTCCATTTTTAGGCAGAATTCTGTCTGTGGCAGAAATAAGGACATTTTGCCCAGTCGCTTGTTTGCCACATTAGAAGCCAACTCCATAAGGAGGTTCTTTGATGTTCAACATCTTCTTTGAGGTCAGCTGGGTATTTGTCAGGAGTTAATTTGTCTTGTTGTCAAAGAATTTTTAGAATAATATAAACATCTTTAAATGTCATATTCTGTGGGTCTCAGGAATTTGAAGACCTTATTTAACTATTTTACCTTATATATTTATAGAATCATATCTATCTGTTAGACTTAGGATATATATTCTTGTACTAAATCAGATTAGTATTTGACATGACCATGATTTCCATCAATATAAAAAATTCTATACCAATGACTTAGAGATAACCTTTTTTTTGTGAGTAACATTAAAGCCTTGAGTAAGGAGTAGGGTCAATCACCCATCTTTTGTTCTACCCTTGCTCTATATTTCTATATCCTCCTTTCTTTCTTTTCAGCTCCTATTTCCTTACCTGCAGATGAAAGATAAAGGAAAAGAGAGACTTTGCTGAGTTCAGCCTAGTTTTCTCTCTGTATAAGACCAATAATAACTTATAAGCACCTCCCGATGCCCGAGAGAGTAAACAGAAACCTATCTAACCCCCCTTAGAGGGAATGGGATGTTGTTCTCTTAAGGTTTCTTCAGGCTGAATTGGGGCATAGAATACCTTAGAAGGGGCCCCAAAATTGGGGGAAATGGTTAAGAAAGCCAGGGATTGCATTTATGGTCCAGTTTCTAAATGTTGAGAGATCAGGCTTAATAGGAGTCCTGTGTGGGACAGATTGAAATGCTGGACCAAATGGGATCAGGAGCTTTCTACAATGCTGTCTGGAAAGTTGTCCAATTTTGATGGGTAACCTGCAACAGAGGTGTCTGGGACTGGAGCAAGGAGGATGCAGGGTATCAGTGTCCAGGGTGCTGAGAGGAATGAATCCTGTCAGGTCTGATCCAGCATCAGTGTCTGGTTCTTTTGTTCTGAAAACATAATTTTTCACAAGCATTATATAATTCTAAAATTATAATTGTATGAGGTGTGAGGTATGTACAGAGCAATTAAGGCTGATTCTCTGCTCATTGTATGAGCAGAAGTAAGACATCTGCAGATGTTCCTTCATTCCATACTAAGAATGGCTTCTAGTAATAAGTCACAGAGAGTCTGTGGCCAACATGAAGCCTCTCTATACATTTACAGTTGTATCTCTGCTAGTCTCAGAGCTATTCCCATGTAGTGGGATTAGCAATATAAATTACCTGCTTGTTTTGCAGTTTGAATTATTTACATCCCAATTGCCACCCCTCCCTCAACACCTCCCAATCCCACCCCCTCCCTCATCATCTTCTGATCTCATCCTCTCACTCAACCACTTTCCCTCCCTTCCCAGTCCTGAGAAAGGGCAGCCCTCCTCCCCTAACATCTGTCCTCATCTTATTTAGCATCCCCATGAACTACATATAACCTCTTACTCTGTGGCTTAGCAAGGCCACCCTAGACTCTCAGCACTCTGCCCAGTATCCAGCTTGAATCTTGGTAACTGTCTCTATTCCCTGCTGGGTGGAGTCGCTAAGAGGACATCTATGTTGGGCTAAAATCCACATATAAGTGAGTATATACCATGCGTGTCTTTTTGGGTCTGGGTTATTTCACTTAGGATGATCATTTTTAGTTCCATCCATTTGCCTGAAAAATTCAAGATATTCTTGTGTTTAATAGCTGAGTAGTATTCCATTGTGTAAATGTACCACAGTTTCTTTATCCATTCTTCATTTGAGGGATATCTAGGTTGTTTCCAGATTCTGTCTATTATGAATAAAGCTGCTATGAACATAGTTGAGCAAATGTCCTTACTGTATGGTGGATCATCTTTTGGATATATTTTCAGGAGTGCTTTGGTTGGGTCCTAAGGAGAGTTATCCCCAATTTCCTGAGAAAGCACCAGATTGATTTCCAAAGTGGTTGTACAAGTTTCCTCTCCCACCAGCAATGGAGGAATGTTCCCCTTTCTCCACATCCTTGCCACCATGTGCTGTCATCTGAATTTTTGATCTTAGCCATTCAAATAGGGTTAAGATGGACTCTCAGAGCCATTTTGATTTGCATTTTCCTGATAACTAGGGACGTTGAGCATTTCTTTAAGTGTTTCTCAGCCATTCAATATTCCTCTGTTGAGAATTCTCGATTTAGTTCAGTACCCTATTTTTAATTGGATTATTTGTTTTGGTGGTGTTTAATTTCTTGAGTTCTTTATATAGTTTGGATATTATGCAGATGTAGGGTTGGTGAAGATCTTTTTGCAGTTTGTAGGCTGTCATTTGTTCTGTTGACAGTGTTCTTCACCTTATAGAAGCCTTTCAGTTTCATAAGTTTATTAATGGATGATCTTAGGGCCTGGGCTGCTGGTGTTCTATTAAGGAAGTTGTCTCCTGTGCTAATGAGTTCAAGGCTCTTCCCCACATTTTTAAATAATGGATTTAGTGTATCTAGTTTTATGTTGAGGTCTTTAAGCCACTTGGAATTTAGTTTTGTGCAGGATGATAGATATGAATCTATTTTCATTTTTCTACACGTAGCCATCCAGTTAGACCAGACATTTGTTGAAGATGCTATCTTTTTCCATTGTATCAATTTGGCTTCTTTGTCAAAAATCAACTGTCCATAGGTATGTGGGCTTATTTCTGGGTCTTTGATTAGATTCCATTGATCAATCAGCTATTTCTATGCCAGTACCACGCTTTTTTTTTTTTTTTATTACTGATGCTCTATAGTGCAGCTTAAGTTCTGGGATGGAGATTCCTCCAGAAGATCTTTTACTATTCAGGGTCATTTTAACTTCTCTGTTTTTTTCCATATGAAGTTGAGAATCGATCTTTCAAGAGCAGTAAAGAATTGTGAGGATGAATACGGTATGATTTGGCAAGAGTGTTGGAGCATGGTCCTTGGTCTCCAAGAGAATGTATTATAGTAGCACATATCTGTTAAGTTGCCGCTGCTGCTGATTTCTTCTGTGATACCAGAACAGGTATTTTCAGGCCTCTGCCCTTGACGAAGACCAGCGGTTCTCCAGGAACTTTCTAAGTTTTATGCACTATATAGCAACTGCTGAGGCACCCTGGACCATGGGCTGAGCAACTGCATAGTTCCCAGCCTCTCAGATACCAAAACCTCTTTCCACTATAGAAGTTGAAGACATTGGAAGGAGAAAATCAATTGCATAGGATGGCATCGACCAGTATGCACCGTATCTGATCTACTGTGAGAAGACCATGGACTTGAATGGAGCCACAGACTGCTGGATCTTGAGAACTGTAGGTGAGTGGGGTCCCAAACTCTGCAGAGCACTGATGGGCCTGGTCCCGAGACAAGAGCCTGGAGGTCCTGAACCCACTCCCCAGATGTTCCAATGGAATCCACATGTGGGCTACAGCTGGCTTATAAAGCACAAATTCGCTATGTGGGGAGGTGGTACTCCAGATCCCCTGGCTTGAGGAGTCTCAGCATATAGGGTGAAACTGCCCTTGGATCCCTCTACCCACCCTATGCCAAAATGTGGGGGTCTTGCAAGCCCAGTGGAAACACAGGCAGTTGGGCCCACCAAAAACAGCTAGAGTGGACATGCAGCTCATGGGCCATCCTGGGTCCAATCTAAAGCTGGGCACAATGGACTGAGCCTGCAAACAAGGCAGTTAGAAACCAGCTTGGGCTGCTCCCACAGGCCCAACAGGATCTCCCACTCTATCGGGAGAGGTTGACCATCCCTGAGGTGTCTAATCGCTGACCTAAAGGCAAATATAGCTCTGAGTTTCTGTGAGTGGTCCCAGCTACAGGGTTGTGGAAAGTGCAGGCACCTTGGAGCCTGCCAGCGGTCTGAAAAGGTCCTGTCTCTAGGCAGCCACTACTGACCCTACACTTTCCAACAGAAAGAACCTAACTGGATCAGCTCCCACAGGCCTGGCAGGATCACCCATGCTATTGGGAGAGGTTGGCCACCCCTGCAGTGTCTAAATGCTGACCTAAAGGCAACTACAGCTCTGAGAATCTGTGAATGGTACCACCTACAAGGTCTCAGAAAGTGCAGGCAACTTGGAGCTGGCTGTGGTCTGAAACAGTCCTGTCTCTGGGCCACTGCTACTGATCCTACACTCTCCAACAGACAGATCCTAACTGGATCAGCTCCCACAGACCTGGCAGGATCTGCCATGCTCTTGGGAGAGGCTGGACATTTCTGCAGTGTTTAGAGGGAGAACTGAAAGACAGGGACAGCCCAGAAGATGTGATCCAGCTGGGGTCTTGGCTACAAAGCAACAGGAAGGACAGGCAGCTGGGACCAACCCATGCAACCAGAGCGCTTGTGTGCTGACCTTGTTCTAGGTTCCAAAACTGCTGATCTGAATTACAGCTGTAAGGTGAAAGGATCCAGAGAGAAACCTGCTTCTGCTGACTCAGTCCGAGCCTAAGGTGTAGAGCAAAATCTCCAGGAGTGGAAACCAGATCACCTGCCTGTTCCAGGGAAATACTCCTTGATCCCCACAGGAAAGGGCAACTGACCTATAATCATTCACCAACTATACACTCTCAAACAGTGAAGGACACCAGAAGCTACCTCCCAACATCAGACACAAAACCAATAAGAGGACGTGAAAGAATGCAACCAAAATCCAAAACAATTTGGCATCTCCAGATTCCAGCAATCCCAATGAAAGCAACCCGGAGAACGAAAAAACAATCGAAATACAAGAAAATGACCTCAAGTCCTTAGTAAGGAAGATGATAATGGAAGAAATGAATAAAATCTGTAAACAACTGCAGGAGGATGCGAATAAGAGGGTTGAAGACATAAAAGAGTCAAATAAAGAGGCAATGGAAGAATTTCTTTTTTTCATTAATTTATTCTTGTTACATCTCTATGGTTATCCTAGCCCTCATATCCTCCCATTCTCCCCTCCCTCCCATTTCCCCTTATTCCCCTCCCCTATGACTGTTCCTCAGAGGGATTACCTCCCTCTGTATATGCGCATAGGGTATCAAGTCTCTTTTCGGTGACCTGCTGTCCTTCCTCTGAGTGCCACTAGGTCTCCCCCGCCAGGGGACATAGTCAAATGTGAGGCACCAAAGTACATGAGAAAGTCAAATCCCTCTCTCCACTCAAGTGTGGAGACTGTCCTGTCCATAGGCTGGATCAGGGTAGGGGTTTAAATTTTACTGCCTGTATTGTCCTTGGCTAGTGCCTTAGTTTGAGCAGGACCCCTTGACCCAAATCTGCCTATCATAATGTTCTACTTGTAGGTTTCTAGGACCCACTGGATCCTTCTACATTGCTATTCTCCCATTGTTCTCTCATCTAGACTCCCAATAGGATGTCCTCCCCTCTGTCCCAGTTTCCTGGTAAGGGAAGGCTTTCGTGGGACATGCCCATTGGGCTAGTATGCAGATATAAGCACACAACAAGAAAATTTGCTCAACCATGTTCATAGCAGCCTTATTCATAATAGCCAGATCATGGAAACAGCCTAAATGTCCCTCAGTAGAAGAATGGATAAAGAAACTGTGGTACATATACACTATGGAATACTACTCAGCTATTAAAAACAAGGAATTCCCGAAATTTGTGGACAAATGGATTGAGCTAGAGATGATCATAATGAGTGAGTTAACCCAGAATGGAAGAATTTCAAAAAAATACAAACACCCAGATGAAGGATATCACTAAAACAGTTCAAGATCTGAAGATAAAAATGGAAACAATGATAAAGGAAAACACAGAAGAAAAACTTGATCGAGAGGCATCAGAAAGAAAAGCAAACATCACAGAGGTGACCTTATCTAACAGAATGCAGGATGTGGAGGAACTAATATCGGGACTTGAAGACACAATTGTAGAATTTGAAACAACCATCAAAGAAAATGCTAAATATGAAAAGTCCCTGACACAGAACATCCAAGAAATCAAAAACACCATGAAAAGATGAAACTTGAGAATAATAGGTATTGAGGAAAGAGAGGACACCAGACTCTACATCCCAGGAAATATCTTTAACAAAGTCATAGAAGAAAATTTCCTCAATCTGAAGAAGGAGATGCATATGAGCATACAAGAGGCCTACAGAACACCAAATAGAATAGACCAGAAAAGAAAATCTTCCTGCCACATAATAATAAAAACACAAAATATACAGAACAAGGAAAAAATATTAAAAGCAGCAAGAGAAAAAGTCTGAGTAACATACGATGGCAAACCTATCAGAATTACACCTGACTTCTCAGCAGAGACCATGAAAGCCAGAAGGGCCTGGACAGAGGTCCTGAAAATCCTAAGAGAACTCATGCCAGGCCAGACTACTATACCCAGCGAAACCATCAATAAACATTGATGGAGAAAACAAAATATTCTATGACAAAAACAAATTCAAACAGTACCTATCTTCAAATCTGGCTTTACAGAAGTTACTAGAAGGAAAACTCCACCCAGAGGGGTCAAATTACAACCAAAACTACATAGGAAATAGATAACTACACCATTGCAAAACCACAACCTCACAAACTCTCGACTGTAACAAATAGCAAAAATGAAGGGACTTAAAAGTCACTGGTCATTAATATCTCTCAACATCAATGGTCTCAATTCTCCAATAAAAAAAACACAGACTGAGTGGGTGCACAAACATGACCCAACATTCTTCTGCATTCAAGAAACACATCTTACCCACAAGGACAGACATTACCTCAGAGTAAAAGGTTGGGGAAAAATATTCCAAGCAAATGATTACAAGAAGCAAGCTGGTATATCTAATAAAATAGACTTTCAACCAAAATTAATCAAAACAGACTAGGAAGGACACTTCATATTCATCAAAGGTAAAGTCAACCAAGAAGACATCACAATTTTGAACATCTATGCTCCTAATACGAGGGCACCCACATTTGTAAAAGAGCTATTAACAAAGCTTAAACCACTCATTGATCCACACACATTAATAGTGGAAGACTTCAACACCCCACTTTCACTGAAGGATAGGTCTTTGAATCAGAAACTAAGCCAGGAAATAACGTCATTAACCAACTTCATGAATCAAATGGATCTAACAGATATCTACAGAACTTTTCACCCAAACGCAAAGGATTATACCTTCTTCTCAGCACCCCATGGAAGGTTCTCTAAAATTGATTACATAGTAGGTCACGAAGCAAGCCTCAACAAACACAAGAAGATTGAAATAATACCTTGTATCCTATCAGATCACCATGGTCAAAGGTTGGACTTCAACAACAACAGAAATAACAAAAAGCCTACACATACATGGAAATTAAACAACTCTCTGTTTAATGACACCTGGATCAAGGAAGAAATAAAGAAATACAAGACTTCCTGAAATTCAATGAAAATGAAGGAACAACATACGCAAATTTGTGGGACACAATGAAGGTGGTGCTAAGAGGAAAATTCATAGCATTAAGTGCCTTTAGAAATAAAATGGAAACATCCCACATAAACAACTTAACGTCACATCTGGCAGCCCTAGAAAAAAAAGAAGCAGAAACACTCAAGAGGAGTAGATGTCAAACTCAGGGCTGAAATCAATATGTTAGAAACAAAGAGAAGAATTCAAAGCATCAACAAAACCAGGAGCTTGTTCTTTGAGAAAATTAACCAGGTAGACAAACTGTTAGCCAAACTAACTAAAAGACAGAGAAACACTATCCAAATCAACAAAATCAGACATAACAACAGACACTGAAGAAATACAAAGAATCATAAGAACCTACTTTAAAGACATTTATGCCACAAAATTTGAAAATCTAAGGGAGATGAACAGTTTTCTTGACCGATTCCATTTGCCAAAATTGAATCAAGATAAGATAAACAAATTAAATAGCCCTATTTCACTTATAGAAATGGAAGCAATAATTGATAGTCTCCCAACCAAAATAAAGCCCAGGGCCAGATGCCTTCAGCGAATAATTCTACCAGACTTTCAAAGAAGAGCTAAAATACATTCTCTTCATGCTACTCCAAAAGATAGAAATCGATGGAATTTCACCAAATTCTTTCTGTGAGGCCATAGTCACGTTGATACCTAAACCCCACAAAGACCAAACAACAAAAAAAGAGAATTTCAGACCAATTTCTGTTGATGCAAAAATACTCAATAAAATACTCGCAAAATAAATACAAGAACATATCAAAGACATGATTCACCATGACCAGGTAGGTTTCGTTCCAGGCATACAAGGATGGTTTAACATACAGAAATCCATCAATGTAATCCACCATATAAACAAACTGAGAGAGGAAAACTACATGATCATCACCTTAGATGCAGAAAAAGCATTTGACAAAATCCAACACCCATTCATGTTTAAAGTTTTGGAGAGATCGGGAATACAAGGCACATACCTAAACATAATAAAGGCTATATACAGCAAACCGATAGCCAACATAAAATTAAATGGAGAGATTCTCAAGGAAATCCCTTTAAAATCGGGGACCAGACAAGGCTGCCCACTTTCTCCATATCTCTTCAATATAGTTCTTGAAGTTCCAGCCAGAGCAATAAGACATCAAAAGGAGATCCAAATGGGAAAGGAAGAAGTCAAATTATCCCTATTTGCAGATGATATGATAGTGTATATAAGGGACCCCCAAAATTCCACCAGAGAACTACAGCTGATAAACACCTTCAGCAAATTGGCTTGATACAAAAGTAACTCAAAAAAGTCAGTAGGTTTCCTATATACAAACGTCAAACATGCAAAGGAAGAAATTAGGAAAACTACACCCTTCATCATAGCCACAACCAATATAAAATATCTAAAAGTAACTCTAACCAAGCAAGTGAAGAACTTATTTGAAAAAAACTTTAAATCTCTGAAGAAAGAGATTGAAGATGACATCAGAAGATCGAGGGGTCTACCTTTTTCATGATCAGGAGAATTAACATAGTAAAAATGGCCATATTACCAAAAGTAATTTACAGATTCAATGCAATCTCTATCAAAATACCTACAAAATATTTTGAAGATATTGAAAGATCAATTCTCAACTTCATATGGAGAAACAAAAAGCCCAGAATAGCAGAAACATTCCTATACAATAAAACATCCTCCAGAGGAATTTCCATACCTGATGTCAAGCTGTACTATAGATCAACAGATATTAAAACAGCACGGTATTGACACAGCAATAGGCTGGTGGATCAATGGAATTGAATTGAAAACCCAAAGATGAAACCAGACACATTTGGTCACTTAATTTTTGACAAAGAAGCAAAATCTATTCAGTGGAAAAATGACAGCATATTCAACTAATGGTGTTGGAGTAACTGGATGTCTACATGTAGAAAAATGCAATTAGATCCATATTTGTCACCATGTACAAAACTCAAATCCAGGTGGATTAAAGACCTCAACGTAATACGTCCCCATGAAAAATTTTACCTACCAGGAGTGTGGGTCAGAGGGGAGGACATCCTATTAAGACTTTAGGTGTGAGAAGCCTTGGAGAATGAGGAAATAGAAGGATCCAGAGGGTCCTGGAAAACTACAGGTGGGTCTGGGCCCAGGGGTCCTCCTCAAACTATGGCAACAGCCAAGGAAAATATAGGCAGTAAACTTCGAACCCCTGCCCAGACTAGCCAATGGACAGGACATTCTCCACCGTTTACTTTCACACAAACTCTGATGCCCCATATTTGACCATTTCCTTTGGATAGGAATGCCTGGTGGCACTCAGAGGAAGGATAATAGGTTACCAGGAAGAGACTCGATACTCTATAAGCATATACAGGAGGAGGAGGTCCCCCTCAGTCACAGACATAGGGGAGGGGAGTATGGGGGGGAAGTGGGAGGGAGGGAGGAATGGGAGGATGGGCTAACAACTGAGATGCAATATGAATAAATTAATAATAAAAAAGAAAAAGAAAAAAGGAAAAAAAAGAGAGAGAGAGAAAAAAAGACATCAACATAAAACCAGAGACATTAAATCGGTTAGAGGAAAAAGTGGAGAAGAGCCTGGGACACATTGGCAGAGGAGACAACTTCCTGAACAGAACACCAACAACCCAGGCCTTAATGTCAACAATTAATAAATGGGACCTCATGAGGCTGAGAAGCTTCTGTAAGGCTGGAGACACTGTCAAGAGAACAAAGCGACAGCCTACAGACTGGGAAAAGATCATCACCAACCCTACATCTGACAAAGGTCTAATATCCAAAATATATAAAGAACTCAAGAAATTAAACACCACCAAACCAAATAGCCCAATTGAGAAATGGGGCTGGGAACTAAACAGAGAATTCTCAACAGAGGAATATCAAATGGCTGAGAAACACTGAAATGCTCAACCTCCATAGTCATCAGAGAAATGCAAATCAAAACAACTCAGAGATTCCATTTTACACCCATCAAAATGGCTAAGATCAAAAATACAAGTGACACCACATGCTGATGAGGATGTGGAGAGAAAGGAACTCTCCTTCATTGCTGGTGGGAATGCAGACTATGGGGGAAGTGGGAGGGAGGGAGGAATGAGAGGATACAAGGGATGGGCTAACAATTGAGATGTAATATGAATAAATTAATAAAATATTTTAGAAAAAGAAAAAAATTGTGAGGCTATTTTGATGGAAATTGCATTGAATCTGTAGATTGCTTTTGGTAAAATGCCATTTTTACTATGTTGATTCTCCTGTTCGTTGAGCATGGGAGATCTTTTCATCTTCTGAAATATTCTTCAAGTTCTTTCTTCAGAGATTTGAAGTTTTTTCATACAAATCTCTCACTTCCTTGGTTAGAGTTACACCAAGATACTTTGTATTATTTGTGGCTATTGTAAAGGGTGTACTTCTCCTAACTTCTTTCTCAGCCAGTTTGTAACTTGTATACAGGAGGGCTACTGACTTTTTTTTTGTTATTTAGTATTTATTTACTTATGGCTGTCGTTGTGGAGACATTTCAAACCAATAACTCTAACACATCATCTTAAGCAATGAAAGAACCTCAGTGGTAGAAATATACAAAACATTTAGCTGGACAGTTCTGATCTTGTTGTAAGAACAAATCTTGGATGGTTTTGACTAGTCAAAGAAGATTGTATTTGTCAGAGTTCTCTAGGGTAACAACTTATAGAATTAATCTCTCTCTTAATTTATATAGAATTTATTATGTTTGGTGATTTATTATAATGTGGCTGTGGTCCAGCTAATCTAACAATGGCTAGCTGTGTATAGAAAGTGTCTGCCTACCACAAAGATCTGGATTGGAAGTGGATCTACCTATTTCAAATTAAACAAAAGCACCTCAGAGATGTGCCCTCTATTTTTGAATTTTAGTTAATTCCAGCTGTAGTCAAGTTGACAAAAACAAACAAACAAACAAACAAACAAACAAACAAACAAACAACAGGTGCCACAAAGATGGAATATATATATTTCTTTCTAAAATGTATGTAATTACTGGTCTGGGTTCTAATAACTAGGGAGCATGATAGCTCTCCGTTAAAATTTTTATTTATTTATTACTTATACAGCATTCTGACTGCATTTACATCTACCCACCAGAAGTATGGATGGCTATGTGCCACCATATGGTTCCTGGGAATTGAATTGAAGACCTTTGGAAGAGCAACCAGTGATCTTAACCTCTGAGCCATGTCTCCAGCTCAGGTCTCCCTTTTTATTTTTTTTATTTTTATTTTTTATATTTTTTTGTGTTATTTTTTTATTAATCTATTCTTGTTACATGTCAATGGTTATCCCATCCCTTGTATCCTCCCATTCTTCCCTCCCTCCCATTTTCCCCTTATTCCCCTCCCCTATGACTGTTCCTGAGGGGGATTACCTCCCCCTGTATATGCTCATAGGGTATCAAGTCTATTCTCGGAAACCTGCTGTCCTTCCTCTGAGTGCCACCAGGTCTCTTCCTCCAGGGGACATGGCCAAAGGTGAGGCACCAGAGTACATGACAAAGTCATATCCCACTCTCCACTCAAGTGTGGAGAATGTCCTGTCCATTGGCTAGATCTGCGTAGGGGTTTAAAGTTTACCGCCTATATTGTCATTGGCTGGTGCCTTAGTTTGAGTGGGACCCCTTGGCCCAAATCTACCTATCATAATGTTCTACTTGTAGGTTTCTAGGACCCTCTGGATCCTTCTACTTTGCTATTCTCTCATGCTTCTATCATCAAGAGTCCCAATAGGATGTCCTCCCCTCTGTCCCAGTTTCCTGGTTAGTGAAGGCTTTCAAGGGACATGCCCCTTAGGCAAGTATGCAGATATAAGTGAGTATATACCGTTTGAGTCTTTCTGCTTCTGGGTTAACTCACTCATTATGATCATTTCTAGCTCAATCCATTTATCCACAAATTTCAGGAATTCCTTGTTTTTAATAGCTGAGTAGTATTCCATAGTGTATATGTACCACAGTTTCTTTATCCATTCTTCTACTGAGGGACATTTAGGCTGTTTCCATGATCTGGCTAATATGAATAAGGCTGCTGTGAACATGGTTGAGCAAATTTTCTTGTTGTGTGCTGGAGCATCTTCTGGGTATATTCCAAGGAGTGGAATAGCTGGGTCTTGAGGAAGGCCTATTCCCAGTTTTCTGAGATAGCACCAGATAGATTTCCAAAGTGGCTGTACTAGTTTGCATTCCCACCAGCAATGAAGGAGTGTTCCTCCCTCCCCACATCCTCTCCAGCATGTGGTGTCGCTTGAGTTTTTGATCTTAGCCATTCTGATGGGTGTAAGATGGAATCTCAGAGTTGTTTTGACTTGCATTTCCCTGATGACTAAGGAGGTTGAGCATTTCTTTAAGTGTTTCTCTCTGTTTAGTTCCCAGCCCCACTTCTCAATTGGGATATTTGGTTTGGTAGTGTTTAATTTCTTAAGTTCTTTATATATTTTTGGATATTAGACCTTTGTCAGATGTAGGGTTGGTGAAGATCTTTTCCCAGTCTGTAGGCTGTCGCTTTGTTCTCTTGACAGTGTCTCCAGCCTTACAGAAGCTTCTCAGCCTCATGAGGTTCCATTTATTAATTGTTGACATTAAGGCCTTGGCTGTTGGTGTTCTGTTCAGGAAGTTGTCTCCTGTGCCAATATGTTCCAGGTTCTTCCCCACTTTTTTTTCTAACTGACCTGTGTCTCTGGTTTTATGTTGAGGTCTTTAATCCACTTGGATTTGAGTTTTGTGCAAGGTGACAAATATGGGTCCAGTTGCATTTTTTTACACATAGACCTCCAGTTAGACCAGCACCATTTGTTGAGGATGCTATCCTTTTTCCATTGAATGGATTTGGCTTCTTTGTCAAAAATCAAGTGACCATATGTGTGTGGATTCATATCTGGGTCTTCGATTCGATTCCACTGATCATCAAGCCTGTTGTTGTGCCAGTACCATGCTGTTTTAATTACTATTGCTTTATAGTACAGTTTGAGATCCGGTATGGAGATTCCTCATGAGCACTTTTTATTGTACAAGATTGTTTTAGCTATTCTGGGTTTTTTGTTTTTCCTTATGATGTTCAGAATTGAACTTTCAATGTCTTTAAAAATTGTGTAGGTATTTTGATAGGGATTGCATTGAATCTGTAGATTGCTTTTGGTAGGATAGCCATTTTTACTATGTTAATTCTCCCTATCCATGAGCTAGGAAGATCATTGCATCTTCTCTTGTCATCTTCAATCTCTTTCTTTAGAGTTTTGAAATTGTTTTCAAACAAGTCCTTCATTTGCTTGGTTAGAGTAACTCCTAAGTATTTTATGTTGTTGTGGCTAATGTGAAGGGTATGGCTTTCCTAATTTCTTCCTCTGCAAGCTTGTCATTTGTGTATAGGAAGGCTACAGACTTTTTTGAGTTAATTTTGTATCCAGCCAAATTGCTGAAAGTGTTTATCAGCTGTAGGAGTTCTCTGGTGGAATTTTGAGGGTCACTTATGTACACTATCATATCATCTGCAAATAGTGATAATTTGACTTCCTCCTTTCCCATTTGGATACCCTCGATCTCCTTTTGTTGTCTTATTGCTCTGGCTAGAACTTCGAGTACTATATTGAAGAGATTTGGAGAGAGTGGGCAGCCTTGCCTTGTTCTCGATTTTAGAGGAATTTCCTTGAGTATCTCACCATTTACTTTGATTTTGGCTATTGGCTTGCTGTATATAGCCTTTATTATGTTGAGAAAAGTGCCTTGTATCCCTGATCTCTCTAAAACTTTAAACATAAATGGGTGTTGGATTTTATCAAATGCTTTCTAAAGAGATGATCATGTGGCTTTTTATTTTCAGTTTGTTTATATGGCGACTTACATTGATGGAGTTCCGTATATTAAACTATCCCTGCATGCCTGGAATGAAGCCTATGTGGTCATGTTGAATGATATCTTTGATGTGGTCTTGTATTCGTTTTGCAAGAATTTTATTTAGTATTTTTGCATCGATGTTCATAAGAGAAATTGGTCTGAAATTCTCTTTCTTTGTTGAGTCTTTGTGAGGTTTAGGTATCAAAGTGACTATGGCCTCATAGAATGAATTTGGTAATGTTCTATCCTTTTCTATATTTTGGAGTAGCTTGAAGAGTATCGGTATTAGCTCCCCCTTGAAGGTCTGGTAGAATTCTGCACTGAAACCATCTGGCCCTGGGCTTTTTTTTGGTTGGGAGACTATCAATGATTGCTTCTATTTCTGTAGGGAAATGGTACTATTTAGCTTGTTTATCTGTTCTTCACTCAACTTTGGCAAGTGAAATTGATCAAGAAAATCGTCCATTTCCCTTAGATTTTCAAATTTTGTGGTTTATATTCCTTCAAAGTAGGATCTTATGATTCTTTGTATTTCTTCACTGTCTGTTGTTATGTCTCCCTTTTCATTTCTGATTTTGTTGATTTCAATACTGTCTCTCTGTCTTTTAGTTAGTTTGGCTAATGGTTTGTCTATCTTGTTGATTTTCTCAAAGAACCAGCTCTTGGTTTTGTTGATTCTTTGGACTGTTTTCTTAGGTTCTAATTTGTTAATTTCAGCCCTGAGTTTGATTATTTCCAGACGTCCTCTCCTTTTGGGTGTTTCTGTTTCTTTTTTATTCTAGGGCTTCCAGTTTTGTCGTTAAGATGCTTATGTGCGATGTGTTCAATTTCGTTTTAAAGGCACTTAGTGCTATGAATTTTCCTCTTAGCACTGCTTTCAGTGTATCCCACAAATTTGGGTACATTGTTCCTTCATTTTCATTGAATTTCAGAAACTCCTTGATTTCTTTCTTTATTTCTTCCCTGACCCAGGTGTCATTTAGCAGATAGTTGTTTAGTTTCCACATATGTGTAGGCTTTTTGTTATTTCTGTTGTTGTTGAATTGCAGCCTAAGAGCATGGTGATCTGATAGGATACCAGGTATTATTTCAATCCTCTTGTATCTGTTGAGGCCTGCTTTGTGACCTACGATGTGATCAATTTTGGAGAAAGTTGCATAGGGTGCAGAGAAGAAGGTATATTCTTTCTTGTTTGGGTGAAAGGTTCTATAGATATCTTTTAGATCTATTTGACCCATAGCATTGGTTAATGATGTTATTTCTCGGCTTAGTTACTGTTTGAATGACTTATCTTTCAGTGAGAGTGGGGTGTTGAAGTCTCCCACTATTATTGTGTGGGGACCTATGTGTGGTTTAAGCTTTTTTAGCAGATCTTTTACAAATGTGGGTGCCCTTGTATTTGTAGCATAGATGTTCAGAATTGTGATGTCACTTTGGTTGACTTTACCTTTGATGAGTATGAAGTGTCCTTCTGCATCCCTTTTGATTAATTTTGGTTGAAAGTCTATTTTGTTCGATATTAAAATGGCTACACCTGCTTGCTTCTTGTGTCCATTTACTTCGAATATTTTTTCCAACCTTTTACCCTGAGGTAATGCCTATCGTTATGGGTGAGATGTGTTTCTTGAATGCAGAAGAATGTTGCGACCCTCCAACTTTAACCTGCATTTATTAAACTGTAAATATTTTCTTAGATCCTCAGATACTGTCTTAGGAACCTCTTTTTATAGCTTGCATTTGCCAACCCTAAAACACCTTCTTAGCTCCTCAGACATTTTCTCAGATTCTCATAACGTAAACTTTTGTTTCATCAGACCTTACATAAACTTTACACATTTTTAAAATCCAGTTATTCACTAGGAGACACATGTAGTTTATTACTTGGAGCATTCATTTATTGAAATAATCTGTTTGCCTTTTAGCATGAAGCTTGTGAGCTAGTCAAACCTGTTAGCCTTTTAAAATAAGAGACCTAGTAACTGATAGTTGTAACTAGCTAATGAATTGATTAATGAACTAACAGTAGATCTAATTGTCCTCCATCTGTCAAGCTACTATTAGCTTAGCCATCAATGTGATCAGAGACCTGGAAGGATAAGCTTTAACCTAGATGTGTTTACATATCAATTAAAATGACAGAGATAACTAGTCAATCCACCACCTATACAGTTGTCCCAGGCTCCTGTCATTTTCATGGCACTATGGGCAGAGGCAAAAGATGAGAGGCTGTTTCTGTGCAAGAAGACCATGAGAGATTGACTCAATCTCGTTTTCAACAACATGAGGCAAGAACTTTCCAGGTGTCCTGCGTATCCAAAGTACAGGCAGGGCCTAACAGCAGGTGAGGTATTGGGACAGTCTTTCCCAGTGGTTAGAACACCACAATCCAGCATTGAAACCCTTTGCTGTGCTCGAATCTTCTTAGAGTTCTTGGGGACCAACTGTTAGGATAAAGTGTTTCTGTCATATTCAGCACATCTCTGACAAGCGTGAGGGTTATCATATCTGAGTTAATCTTTGTCTATATTTAGTTATCTGCTCTAAACTACATCTTGCAAACATACAACAGAAATTTATGATCTATAATCTGCAGATAAGTGTTTGAGGACTATATCTACCTATTTTTAGTATATCTGAATTGCTTGTTTCTAGCTATATATTAACCAATTAACTTAGAAAGCACATGTGATCAACTGAACTAGTACCTAACAAAACCACAGGTTTGATTGACTATTAGTTTGCATCTCTTTTTTAAAAATATACTTTTATTTTATTACACATGTGTAAAACAATCTACATACAGCAGGGAGAACCATGTGACAATCATGGGAATACTGAGTACTATATATGTTACATTCATAGTGACTTGGCCATCTGCATTAGTCTTCTTTGAAGTAAGTGTTTTTTCTGTCTTGTTGGGTCTAGATCCCGAATGAGATTCATTATCTATCTTATCTCAACTCTAATAGCTTAACTTCTTCATCTTGATCTAAAACAATCTTATCCCCTAACCAGCTAAACTTGGTTATAGAACTATATTATCTTGTCTTCAATGCCCCTCATAGACTTGAGAAGGAATAAAATTTAAATTCCTGAGTGAACCAGCAGTGTGGGTTAGCACTTGCCAAAATGTACAAATTGACTTAAGATAGTTTACCTCCTGACCAGTCCCCCAATACACTGTATAACATTGGAGCCTCATCTTCAGTTTTCTGGCCTAATATTTCTGCCAGACTTGTTCGCAGAGCAGGAACTATTGAGGACTTGCTTACCCTGACTTGGCTGAGTGTGACCATCGACTCTGCCTGCATCTAAGTTGCCCATTTTTAGGTAGATTCTGTTAGTGGTGGAACGAGGACATTTTGCCCAGTCGTTATTTTGCCACCTCTGAAGCCATGTCCATAAGGAGGCTCTTTGATACTCATCATCTTCTTTGAGGTCTGCTGGTTGTTGTCAGGAGTTAACTTGTCTTGTTTTCAAAGAAATTTAGGATTGTGAAAACAACTTTAAATGCCATATTCTGTGTGTCTCTGAGGCTTTTGAAAACCTTATTCAACTATTTTACCTCATATATCGATATAGTCATATCTATCTGTTAGACTTAGGATATATATTCTTGTGTTAAAATCTGCCAGTTATTTGACATGCCCGTGTTTTGTATCAACATATTGAATTCTATAGCAAGGACTTAGACGTACCCTTCATTATAAGTAGCAATTAAGGTCTTGAGTTAGGGAGATGGTTCAGTCATCTAGCTTTTGTTCTATCCTCCTTCTATGTTCCTAAATCTTCCTTTCTTTCTATACAGCTCCCATCTCCTTGCCTACGTATGCAAGATAAAGGCAAAGAGAGACATTCTTGTGTTTCCCCTAATTTTTTTTCTCTGTATAAGACCAATATTGACATATGACCACCTCCCGATGAGAGTAAGCATTTGTAGATCAGGCAAACATACAGAAACCTATACAACCGCCCCCCTCCTTGAGGGCATGGAGCATCGTTCTCTTAAGGTTTCTTCAGGTTCAATTGGGTCACATAATACTTTGGAGTGGGCCCCCCAAAATTGGAGGGAAGGGTTAAGCAATCTAGTGATTGCATTTGTGGTTCAGTTTTTAAATGTTGAGAGATTCCAGGCTAAGTAGGAGATTACAATGGTAGTTCTAATTGGATCAGACGTTTTTTACAATGTTGTTCAGGAAGCTGTCCAACTCTGATGAGTAAAAGGAACAGAATCATCCAGGGCTGGATCTAGGAGGATGCAGGATGTCAGTGTCTATTGTGCTGGGGGCATTGATTCCTCTCAGGTCTGATCCAGCTGGTTATTTTGTTCTGAAAACACAATCTCTTACAAGTATTATACAGTACTAACATTATAATTGTATGAGGTGTGCGGGATGCCCAGAACAATTAAAGCTAGTTTTCTGGTCATTGTATGGGTCGACGTAAAGCATTTACAAATCTTCCTTCTTTCCTTACTAGTAAGTAATGGCTTCTAATAGTAATTCACAGAGAATCTGTGGTCCACATGAGGCCTCTCTATGCCTATACATTTATACCTCTGCCAGTCTCAGAACTATTTCCATGTAGTGGGAATAGGAATATAAATTACCTGCTTGTTCTGTAGTTTGAGTTCTTTACCTCTCAATTGTGGACCCCTCTCTATTCCCCTCCTGATCCCACCCCCTCCCTCATCTACCCCTGATTCCATCCCCTCTCTCAACCCCTTTCCCTCCCTCCCCTAGTCCTTATATAGGGGAACTCTCCTTCCCTACCATCTGATCATAGTTTATCTAATATCCCCTGTACTACATATGACCTCTTCCTGTGTGGCCTGACTGGGCCACTCTACACACTCGAGACTCTGTCCAGTGTCCAGCTTTAAGTCTCTGTAAATGTCCCTATGTCCTGCTGGGTGGAGTCTCTCCTAGGATGTCTGTGTTGGTTTAAAATCCACATATGAGTGAGTATATACCATGGGTGTCTTTTTGGGTCTGGGTTATCTCGCTTAGGATGATCATTTCTAATTCCATCCATTTGCCAGCAAAACTCAAGATTTCCTTGTTCTTAATAGCTGAATAGTATTCCATTTGTGTAGATGTACCAAAGTTTTTTTTTTTTTATTTTTTATTTTTATTTATTTATTTTTTTTTATCCATTCTTCATTTGAGGAACATCTCGGTTGCTTCCAGGTCCAGGCTATTACAAATAAGGCTGCTATGAACATAGTTGCACAAATGTCTTTGTTGCAGGGTGGGACATCTTTTGGGTATATGCCCAGGAGTGGTATAGCTGGGTCTTGGGGGGTAGAGCTATTCCCAACTTCCTGAGAAAGCACCATATTCCTTTCCAGAGTCGTTGAACAAGTTTACTCTTCCAGCAACAGTGGAGAAGTTTTCCCCTTTCACCACATCCTCTCCAGCATGTGTTGTCATTCGAGTTATTGATCTTTGCTAATCGGATAGGTGTAAGATGGAATCTCAAGGTCCTTTTGATTTGCATTTCCCTGATGAGTAGGGATGTTGAGCATTTCTTTAAGTATTTCTCAGCCATCTGGCATTCCTCTTTTGAGAATTCTCTGTTTAGTTCTGAACCCCATTTTTTAATTGGGTTGTTTGGTTTGGTAGTGTTTAATTTCTTGAGTTATTTATATACTTTAGATATCAGCCCTTTGTCAGATGTAGGGTTGGTAAAAATTTTTTCCCAATCTGTGGGCTGTTGCTTTGTTCTGCTGACAGTGTCTTCTGCCTTGCAGAAGCTTCTCAGCTTCATGAGGTTCCATTTATTAATCGTTGATCTTAGAGCCTGAGCTGTTGGTGTTCTTTTCAGGAATTTGTCGCCTAGATGCATCTCTTAATTATCCTGAACAGTTTGTGATAGTAGCTTTCAAAATGACAAGAACTGCACATAACATTTTAAAGAATTACAAAGGTACAATACCTTAAAAAGAGTTGATACATAGTATGCTGTAATCAAAATATAACCTTAACTGTGTAATATTGCAAAGATTTTAACAACCCAAAACCATCCACCCCACCCCAGAATGGTTCCCCATTCTCTTAAAATTACTTCATTAACAATCAGGCAATTGATTGCCTGATAGAGATGACCATCAACTTGTATTTCCTAGTTATCCTTAAATATATACAAGAATTTAGTTATTTACTTTTAATTTTGAAAAAAAAAATAGGAGGCTAATTAATGCCTACCCTGGCAATCACTCATGACAAAAACCTCAGTCATAGATATTTTAAAGACTACAATCATTCATGAAGCAACCGACATCTGCATGTCTCAATTATCTTTAACAGTCCATAATAAAATGGCAACCCTGAACTCAACTGCTTCAGCATCAAGATCCCTAAATACAGAGACTGGGGACTTTCCTGACCCCCTCATGGCACATCACCACAGAACATAAAAGTTCCCTGTATGACCCGGTTTATGACAAAAAAGTTATTTCTTAATATTGCTAGTAAAAACAAGGAGGTGAAATATATATCTTTAAATCTGTCTTTGTTAGCCTGGGTAAACCTTATGAGCCAGTAGCTTTCATTCTGGGGGGAGGAGTTTTACATCCTGACTGGAGAACAAAAAACAAAATTGATCCATATGAAAACGTTTATTTGTTTATTTGTTTGTTTTGTCTTTCCAAGAGAAATTAATAGTTAGTAACTATACAAAAAGGACAATTTATAGTAATATGGAACTAGATTTAGAGATAGTCAATTCACTTTCAATTTATCTACTTATGAAGATCGTATACTGATAAAGACATTATTATAAAGTACCTGATAAAAATTTAAAATACCTTCTATGTTTAAACATTAAAAAAACCCTGTTTTTGTAATAAAGTTTCTTTTTAAAGAGTGAAGTCATGGCGTATAACAATAATTTTATAAGATAAAACCAAATTTTAACAGTGTAAATAACTGATTGTCTCTAAAATTAATACAGCCCTACTTAAAAGTATCTCTAGAGATTCATTTCCAGATTCAGCGATACAATAGCTTGTTGATCTGAATAGATCTTTATAACCTTAAGTTTTTACCATCATGTAAAGAATACTTTGAACCAGGATTGAATCCTATATACAATATGTTGTAAGGATAGCTTTGAATTTTTATAAAAATTTATAATAATTTAAAAATGAGACCAGTTGTTTTCTTGGTCCAAAGGGGGATAAAACAGCAAGCAGAGAGCTCATTAGGACCATGTGGTTATCTCAAGATGGTGGACTCAGACCATGGTAGCTGCAGACCATGTGGTCTGCAGGGTTGCTGTTTAAAAACATCTATGTTTCTATGGATGTTACAAACACATATGCACACACATCTTAAGATAAACAGGCTGCAGTGCATCTTTAATACCTCATTATAGAAATATTGCTTTAAATTCTATTTTTGTAAGCCTAGTTTTTAAACACAGGAGAGGAATACAAAAGAATCTTATCTCAATTTAAAATAAAGTGTCTTTGAAGGTCTGTTTCCTTGGTTCCCTTGTGCCATGTGTTGTTGCCCAGAATGGCTCAAGCCCTCAATTACTTGTTTTAAGGTAACTTTTTACTACAGATGTTATAGATGTTTTTAAACTATACCCAATAACCAATAGCTATAACCCAGACGTACAGAGCATAATAAACTTATACATTCATGACCAGTCAGAAATAAATATGCAGTGGTCACACAGACATCCATACAACTAAAACAGACAAACAAAACTTCCCTTACTTCCTCCAGCTGTAATTTTAAGGGAAGGACACCATGCTATCTGCTGAATCCAGCAGCATTTCTCATCTGCAGTGGGTGTAGTGGTTGACAGCGGTGGAGAGGTGTCAGCTGCCTTTTGGCACCACCATCCCCCCTTCCCTGAGTGATTTTCAGGCCCTTACAGCTTACCACCCTGTTCTTCACTGGGATCCCATGAGGCCCTATCCCCAACTAAAGGGATCAAAACAGAGTCACCCCAAACAAAGCCTGGAAACCATCCCTGCAGGAAGGGCTGTGAGTGGGTGAACAGCGGAAAGCCTGTCTGCTGTAGCACCGACCAAGGCCTCCTCTGAGGAAGAGCAGTTCAGACTAACTGCACGCGGCACTTCAGCCCCACAGTGTGGTACTCAGGATAGAGTCTAGAGCCATCAGTTATGCCTAAGACGGACCATGTAGCCTGTTGTTGAGAAGAAACAGAAACACATGGGGGCCTCAGTGTCCTTTCTTCCTGAGAGGATTAGTAGCAGCTCACATTACAGATCTGAGAATTCTGGGAGATGAGTCTACAGCATGAGCACAGAGAAGCTGGAGAAGCCTCTTCCGAGAGCAGATGGTGGAGAAACATCCGTTGGAAGACAGCAGAAGGGTGGGACAGGAACAGTGATCAGGAGGGGGGATGTCTTGGCCTTGAGGAGGAAGGCGATGAACTCACATCTGATGAAGCCTTGGGACGAGAATAAGGTGGAGTGTGGGCAGACCCACACCCCCAGCTGTGCTGCAGTGTTCTCCAGCCAAGAAGGCACAGGAAAGCATGGAAAAGCAAAGACTCTTAGTGTGGAGTTAAGAAGTGGCTGTGGTAAGTAGCATTCCAAAATGCATGACTAACTATCAAAGTGGTGCTAAGGCAGACTGGGTGGCTCCCACTTTTTACCCCAGCACCACAGAGCCAGGTGCAGGAGGCCAGCCTGGCTACATGGTGAGACGCTATTTCAAGCAAACAGGAAGACTGATGTAGAGAAAGAAAATTCCCTAGATATCCTTGACTCACTAAAATAAAAATGAGAGTGTATCCAGGGCTCATAATGTGTATAGAAATAAAATTCAAGGCCACTATAGGTTTACAATTATGTTTCTTATTGATATGACAAAATACCCAACACAAGCAACTTGAGCCAGAAAGGGTCTGTTTGGCTCACGGTTGGAGGGCACACAGTCCTGCGGTCTGCAGTAGGGTGAGGCAGCTGGTCACCTTGCACCCACCATCTAGAAGCAGAGAGAGACAAACGCTGGGGCTTGGCTCACTGTCTCCTTCTTCTTTTAGGTCTAGGTTTCCAGCTCAACTGGTGCACCCATATTCAGGTGGGTCTTCCCACCTCAGTTAAACCATTCCTGTGGCATCCTCACATATACACCAGAGATGTGTTTCCATTGGGAGTCCAAACTCGATGACGTTGATTGACAGTGAACATGAGTTATTTCATGAGCAGGGGCAAGACAAGCCCATCCCCTCTGCCTGGATGTGGAGCTGGTCACCTGGGGCAGGTGTGGGAGTCAGAACAGAAGGAGGGTGCCCAGGAGGCAGCTGCATTCAGGAGCACCCCAGGGCCCCTACAGAACTGAAAAGCTCCAAGGCAGCTTCTCTCTTTCCTGAGCCTCAGTTTCCCCATCCATAGGCAGCTGACTTGGGTCTGGTCCAAACGGCAAGGCTTCTCTTCTGTTGTTCTATCATCAGGTCTATCTTATTTCTTACACAAAGGTAACCGCGAATCTTACCTTCAGCTTTGAAAGAAGTTCCATTCAAGTGTAATTTGTTCAATGTATTAAAATTACACTCCAAAACCCAGTGCTTTCTTAAGCTTTGAATTTGGCTTATAAACCTGACTTTTCATACAACACATAACCTTAATAACTTAAAGGAATCCATAAATGATTCTCAGCTACTTCGCTGGCTTATCTGATTTTATACAGACTTATACATTTTAATTGCATTTTACAAAATTAATCTATTCAAATTCTTGCCTTTGTGGTCTTCTCTGACAAGTCTGTGAGTATGAGCCTATTTTTATAAATCTGGCCACTTAAACATGCGTATGATGAACCTGGGAGTGTGGTTAGCATTCTCCGTGATGCATAAACACATCTTGTGCCTTTCCATGTGAATTCTTGAATCAACATCAATGACTCAGGAGATAAAGGCTGCTAGGATTCTGATTTGAACTGAATTGCAAGAGTAGATCCATTTCAGACAGAAATAGTGTTGACCTTTGGCCTTAACCTTGGGCTTTCTGCCCAATGAATTAGCTATACCTTTAATTTTATCTGAAAGTATTTTGTAGGTGTGTTGTGATGTGTGTGTGTGCTACATGGTGTGGTGTGTATGTGGTGTGGTGTGTGTGTATGTGTGTGTGTGTGGTGTGGTGTGTGGTGTGTGTGTGAGTGGTGTGGTGTGTGTGTGTGAGTGTGGTGTGTGTGTGAGAGAGTGGTGTGGGGTGCGTGTGTGTGTGATTGTGATCACATAAAATGGCAGCTCCTTCTTGACAAATCTTGCTAGTCTCCTTCCTGGTGACTCTGAGACAGGAAGCAGCCCATGTTAGTGAAGTCGTGGGGCAGGAAGTACAGACATCCTTTAGGCACAGTGGCATCTTCCAGCCAACACACTTTGGGAGCTGCACCTGTCACCTCTACAGCCACAGATTGGCTCTGAGAGCAGCAGAGGGAACATAGACACAGCCTGTGGCCCAGCTGATCTCAGAGATGATGGAGTTTTGGTGGCCACCTATGACCCATAGTAGAGGATGCAGTGAAGCCATGTTTGGGCTTCAGACCCACATGTGAGCTACAGGAGAGTGAAAATGCATTCCTTCACACTGTGACTTGCTAGGACTGTCTACCCCTCATTCCCAAGAAACTTTATAGATGTGGAATAGGTAACAATTGCAAATATGTTTCTGTTTCTCTTGAGATGACCATGTGGTTTTCTGTTTCCTTACAGAAAGATTAAGAATGGCATTGATTTCCAAATGGTAAGCATACCAACCATCCCCAGCTAACACTCAACTGCTTGCGATTTATTATTTTTATATATTATATTATTGGGTTCAATTTGCTGAAATCTTGCTTAGAATTGTTGCATTAGTGTTCACAAATGTTATTGATCTATCTCTATATCTGTCTATCTATCTATCTATCTATCTATCTATCTATCTATCTATCTATCTATGGAGAGAGATGAGAGAGAGAGAGAGAGAGAGAGAGAGAGAGAGAGAGAGAGAGAGAGAG
>OU015750.1:28209-58564 GCA_907169655.1 Acomys percivali | reverse complement strand
GAGAGAGAGAGAGAGAGAGAGAGAGAGAGAGAGAGAGAGAGAGAGAGTGCAGGATTACTGAAGAACATCACTGAAAGAATGAATTTACCTCTGAATTAATATGGATGTGCAGCTCCTACACACATACACACACTAAATATATAAGTAAATGAAAAAAATGGCAGAAATCAAATATGCTTATGCATAACCATGTGAAATCTGTCACCAGGAAAATTGCATCAAACCATGGTTATATGAGGGCCTGGAGAGAGTGCGTCAAGGTTAAAAATTTGGTCTAGGCAACTCTGAGGAGCAGTGTTTGAGCTCCAGCAGCCACATAGGAAGCCATAAATGCATGTAACTCCACCCTCAGGGAGCCAGTGCCACCTTCTGTCCTCAGCATGCACCTGCACACACATGTGCACACACTCATACACACACATGTGCTAATAATTAATTATAATATACCCTATATTGTCAGGGACCCCTTGCCATGCCAACGACTGCTGCCTTTGCTGCCCAGAGATGCCATGGAGTTGCTGTCTTTGGGGGGGATTGGTGTGTTCTCCTTGTGGAGAGCACATGGATTCACTCTGCTCTGAGGGTCTTTACTCCTGGCCACACCTGCTACAGCCACACTGGGGTCTCCACACAGTGAAGGGCACCCTGTGAGTGTGAGATCATGACTAAGGTCCTTCCATAATTCACATTCATTGTTTCCATATTGCCAACAGCCTTCTGGTAGCTTCTACCAGTAAGCAGGCCCTTTGTCCTCTAAACTTGGCCTTTCTCATTTAGGAGTTTGAATGAGCTGTAGCCTGTATTAGCACCTCATTTGCATTTCTCCAAGAATATAATTTTTATAAATAAATTGAAAGCTTTTTATTTTTAATTTTTTACAAATATGGGGGTGTTTTTAGAAGTCTAAATTATTTGCAGCTTTTAACAAACACATCCAATTTAATTCTGTGAGCTTTTTGCTCAAATTCATGCCTTGTTTTGTTCAATGCTGCTGTTAGAACTCAGCACCTGTGCATACTAATCAAGTGCTCTACTACCAAGCTATGCCTCCAGCCCAAATACCCATGTTTTTACTGACCAGCTAGGATATTTTGCTGTTATTATTAGATTATGTTGTTTGGCTCCATATTCAGGCCCTCAGTTCTGGATGAGTTCCATTAGGCCACGCTGTCACCAGGGGCCCAAGATAAGACCCAACACCCTGTCCACCAACTCCCCTTAAAGCACACCAAGAAGCACCAAAATGCACCTTATCCCCTGGATCCATATAAGGACCCACCACTCTGGCTGCTTTCAAAGAGGCTGCCTTAGAATTAGAAACCGCAAGTACGTCCCCACCCTCTTCCATCCAACTCCCTTTGAAACATGCCCAACAGCCTGCCCCATGCCATAGGCTCTATACTCTGGCCCACAACTCCAGCTGCTTTGCTGGAGTCCACACTTCCACCAGTGAACCCAGATAAGACCACACCTCCTGCCTGCCAACTCCCCTTAAAGCACACCTAACACCCCTATGCTGCTCACCATGTCCTAGGCTCCGTATTCCATCCTACTATGTCAGCTGCTTTCCCTGAGGCCACCCTAGCCCTAGGGACCCCATGTAGGAACACTTCCTCTTCCCATTAACTCCACTTTTTCATTGTGCTATTTGCTTTGTTTGAGATAAGGGCTCATGTACCGCAGGTTGGCTTTAAACCTGAGATGGCCTTGAACTACTGGCTGGTCTCCCTGTCTCCATCTCCTGAATGCTCAGAAAACAGGTGTACTATGCCACACCCAGTTTATGAATACTGGGAATCAAATTGAGCACTTGCATGTTAGGCGAGCACTTTACAAGCTGAGGTATGTCCTCAGTCCTATTTTGTTTGTTTTTGATGGGATGTTGTGGGCAGGGTAATAGGCCCTTTGTTGAAGATTTCTTTCGTGATACCTAGGACTGTAAACACTTTCCAGGGAGCAACTTGGCTGTGACTTCCTGGGACCTGTGAGGACCCTGGCTTTTCTAAGTAGACCATATCTAATCTCAGTCAGAAATAGGGATCCAATCCAAGTGATGGACAGACTGATTGCTGCTGCTGTCTTTGAAGCTGGACAAAGGAATCACAGCTGGGGAAGCCAGGGTGCCCAGGAATCTGGAGAGGTGGGAGCCAAGCTTTCTGTCATGCATCGGGGGAAAAGCACATCAATGTGTTGACTTTCTACAAGTCTTATTATCTTGGAAACTGGGGGCAATGGGTCCTGTTATTCTAAGCCACTAAATTTGTGCCTGTCAGGTGAAGCAGAGGGCTGGGGCTAAACCTGAGTGTATAGAGCAATTCTATCCTCCTGGGCCCTTAGTTTCCTTCCTTTGTGCCTCATGGGTAGATGGTCTATTTTGGATACCCAACCTTCTCTTCCTCCTGCTCAGACCTCTGAGTCCTAGGGAGACACTAGTCCTAGTCTGTGAGGAGTATCTCTTCTTGTCCCCTGGGCACTACACCCTACTCAGTCTGTCATTTAGAATGTGGTTCTGAAGATGGCATGTGCCCTCGGGGAGGCAGGTCTTTCTGAACCTCTCTACTGTTATTACTGGCACACGGCTCACCAACTAAGTCTGTGGGAAGTGCCCACCACATCTGCTATTCCCAGAAACCACTGGCTCACAGAAATGCTTGCACGAAAACAGAAGGGCTGGTGCATGCTCCCAATCTCTTATGAGTGTGTCCTGGCACCAAAAAGACCCTTTAATGGCCATGTAAATTGCTGTGAGCTAAGAGAGGACAGGGGAGGTTGGATGTGGAGAGGTCACTTGTGGTAGTGACAGAGCTGGGGGACCAGGCACTGGCCCTTTCCTTTGTGTTTATAAATGGGATTTCCAGACCTTCCTGACTGTCATGTTCATAGACACCTATGCTGGATGACCCAGATGTGGCAAGATATTCAAAGTAACACAGAAAAACCACAGACACTTGTCTGTCAGAGAACAAGCACCTTTTGGAAGTGCATTTTATTCCTTTTCAGTGAGAATGTAGGTATGTGAGGAAAGCCAGCTTGGAGGTCACGGGCTGTGCAGACTGTGGGCAAGGGTAGAGCCAGGGTGGGGTGAGCACACTCCTTCCTTGACCGGTAATGAGGATGGAAGGCTCTTATTGCTGGCATGCTGGAGGTTTTGGGGGGTTTCTCCCTTAGTGGGGATCTAGATGAGGCGCACCTTCATCTCAGAAACCTTGTAGCTATAGTTGTACCCTCTCCATGACTTCCAGTTGATACCATTTGCATAGCTCTTATGGGGACCCCCAAGGTAGAGGCCATTCAGATTGGAACTGTGACATTCTGAGTACCACCAGGCTCCATGATAACGCAGGGCACAGTTGGAAGAACCAAGGTCATTGTCTTGGTCTTTGGTGGAGAAGAATTGGTTGTTTTGGGGAGTCAGGGAGTCACCTGTTCAGAAAGAGCATGTGTCATATAGATGCTAGATGCCTGCTAAACAGCCACATTTCCTGCTTGTGACTTTCCTATCCTCAGCTGGAGAATCTATAAGTAGAAGTCCAGGTGAAGGACTCAGCTTCTCAAGCCTTGGCAGAAAGTATGCATCAGATAGGACCCTTCCTCCTGGTCCAGCAAGTACCTGTGGCTCTTGTCATCTGTCCCCCTAACCACAGGACCTGTTCCCTCAGGACCCTCTGAACAGCACTGCTTGGACCAGCTCTGTCTCCTGTAGCCTGCCTCTCTCTCAGACCTTCTCTTACTCTCTCTCAGTAGGCACCAAAATGGCCTCCTGCCTCCAGGATTCATCCTGTTCCACCTCCATGCTGGGCATGCAGCTCACAAGGAGCTTCTGATGGCTTCACTTTCCCCACCTGCAGAACGTGGTCAATGTGCTCCCCACTTTGTCCTTTTCCTAAAAAATCTCAATTGAGATGATGTAAAGTGGGTACATACATTTCAGAGCTGTCACCATCAGAGTTCCTGAGGAAGTGGCCTGCCTCACTTAGCTGTGAGTCCAGCAGTTAAATAGATGTGATCATGACCCCATGGTTTCCTAGGCACACTGGTAATCTCTGGAAGTCACTGTCCCCATGTACATACACTGTAGGGTGAATCTCCCAAATCACAGGTCCTTATGGGAAACAAGGGCTGCTGTGGTTTGGTGGTAAAGTATCCCCTAACTGTGTTGTGTGTTGAAGGCTCTGTCTAGTGCAAGCACTGCTTGGGGGTCAGGTGGTTGGATCAAGAGAGCTGAGACCTCAACAGTGGCTTAGTCGCTGGATTCCTAGGAGGCCATAGGGAGATGGTGACTCCAGGAAGACAAGTTAGAGGCAGGGTCATTAGGACATGCCTTTGGAGGGTGTTCCTCTCAACCTCTTTCTTTGCTTCCTCTAGCCCTAAAACAAGAGGCTTTGTTCCATCACAAGCTTCTATCATGACCCCACCTCGGGTCTGCAGTAAAGGGTCCAAGAGACTAAGGACTGAGACCATGAACCAAAATTAATCCTTCTTCCTTTTGAGCTTACTTCCTTAAGTTTCCTGTCATAGAGATGGAAGTCTGGCTAACTCTGTGTCCCAAAGGTGCTCCTTTGGGGAAGCAGGGCTTTAGCAGCCATGGATAGGTGACTCTTTCCTTCTGACTTCATCAGGGATGCTAGTCAGTTGTCCTCAATCACTATGCCATGGAGCTGGGCCGTGGGGCAGTCCCGGAGTGCTAATAAACCACATCTCTTGGTCCTCATGTGGCATAAAGATGCAGATATTAGCATTTTGCAGATGGTTACCTGGGGCTCAGAGCCTTGGAGCCAGCTCAAGGCCACCAGGGGAAGATGAGAAGTGGGCTCTTCTACCCTCAGACTGGTTCAGAACACTCCCACTTCACAACCCCTCCTGAAAGCTACTTACCAGCACCACCTCCAATGAAGTTCCCCAGGATAAGCTTGTATTTATCCTCCTCTCCCTGGATCTTGAAGGAGCTGTATTTGGCAAAGTTCTGCTTGCCATCGAAGTCTGCAAGATCCACCCGCAACTCACTGGTTCCTGCAGGGAGTGGAGTGGGATTTGAAGGCTCAGACTTTGAGGTGAGCTGGAACCAAGCATGAGATGGAAGCCAGAACATAACTGAATGCTATCTGAACTGGGCATCCCTAGGCAATTAATTCACCTAGTTATGTGCCAATATCTTTGAGCCACAGGAGTACCTCGGGAGTGTCCTGTATTTCTAAGCACCTTTCATGTGTTCTACAGGCAGTACCTCAAAACACACTGCAACATTCACTTTGCATGACCCAGCATGCTTTAGTCTGTGAATTCTCCCAGAAGGCTGTGCTTTCTAGTGCACCAGGCACTTTGCTGTGCAAGTTGTTGTTGTTGTTTTAATTGATGTACAGGAGCAACATAATAAGGTGTCCTGGCAGTAGGTAAGAGACAAAGGACTCTGGTTTTCATTTGATAATCAGGCTATGAGTTAGTGTTTTGTACCACAGTGGGACTAGAAGGGCCTTGGGGGTCCTGCTGTGTGTGGCTAGTAGAGGCAAGGGGGACCTCTGTAGGACTCAGAGGCAGGTGTTCTGGGGGAATTAATAGCTAGAGCTGACAAGAGATGTCCCCAAGACTAGCAGGCAGACCTCTTCTGTTGGGTCCTAGGATGTCAAATCCCACAGCTAGATATGTCCCTTATCACCTGATCTTTACCCTCTGGAAGGCCATACCACATGTCCTGGGGGTCCGCCACTGTGCACTGTGTGTGCTGTAATCACCTGAGACTCTTCTCCACACAGCCCAGCTCTCAGTGTCCCAAGGTTACCCCATCAGGCCAGCACTGCCTACCCTGGGCGGTTAGAGCATGAATGTTGTCATTCCCCAGCCAGAACTCTCCCAGCTGACTGCCAAAGCCCTGCTTGTACGAGGTCCAGTCCCGAAAGAAGTCCACAGAGCCATCGAGCCTCCTCTGGAAGACCTGGGACAGTGAGGTGTACACAGAAGTCAGCATGGGGAACTGAGCCTCAAAGCAGAGCAGGAATCCATGATTTGCAGAGCAACGGGAACCTAGTGGCAGAAGCAGCCATGGCGACTCTATACAATGGAGGAAGTAGCCACATGTCCCAAGCCACATGGCAGGAACAGTGGTGTGCTGGCCCATTCAACATGTGCTCTCCCACACAGGACACCTGCCAGCATTTCTCATTCTGTATCTTTAGAGAAAGAAGTGCTCCCTCTGAAGTACCGAGGGACAGAGAATCCCACACAGCTCAATTTCTGTTGAGCATGGGACTTGGTTTCTGAGAGTTCGGTGCCTGAGGGCTAACTCAACACTCACAGTCCAGCCCCCACCGTCGGTGTCCATGTCACATAGCACAGTCAGGGGCCTGCAGTCTGGCAGGTAGATGGTGTACCAACCAGTAAGAAAGTGGCCCCAGGTGAACAACTCCTTGCAGGTCCGAGGTCCTGAGGACAGAAGCAGAGAATGAAGGTGGCACTGAGCGTAGGTCTGCTCAGAGAAGATTGACATAAAGCACACAGTCACATAGCAGAGGCATAGAAGTGGAGGCAGGCGATAAAGAATATCTGTATGGGGACAGGGTAGGTGATGTGGTCACCTGTAGCACATGACTGAGATGGCCCGGTGTCTCCTGTGTGGGGAGAGAAGAGATACTGGTTATAAGTTGTGAGGTCAGCAGCTTCACCCCATTGGCCCCTGTAATCCCACAAATGTGTAAACTGGAAAATTCCAGGTCTCTCCTAGACCCTCCTCTTGGGGTACATGGTCCAGCTGCCTCGCTTTTCCTCCACAGCTGTGGTAAGTGCTGTTCCTGACAACACCCTTGTTGAGGCCTTGTGTGCCAATGAGAGTGGATAACTCCCCGCATGCCTTGGCTATGCTCTGCCAGACAGTCTGTCTACTAAGAAGGTCTTGTGGCCAAGGGGGTGTCATTGGCATTCAGAACTTAGGGTTATCCCCCTTGATCAAAAGAAAGCTGAGATTGTGTCTTAAAGTTTCATAGTTTTATTAAAAAAATAAGCGTTGATTACAAAATAATTCAAATCAGTTTTGCTAATCACCCAAATAGGCCACTGGCAGGTTTGAAAATCCTGCCCCCTGCCAGCTGCTGTACCTACTGCCCAGACAATAGGACCCCAGGCTGAGGCCCTTCTCCCTAGGCATGTCTGGTTATGGCAGATCTCTCTCTGCACAGTGATGTGCATACCCACAAGACACAACATGGGGACTCACCTTTCTCTCCTTTTACTCCTTTATCTCCTCTGTCTCCTGGGGGAAGAGAACAAGATGCTGGTGCCTAGAGCATCTGCTCAATTGGGGGCTACCACCCAAGGCAGCCACTGCTCATTGTCAGCTTGAATGGGGATAGGGAGGCCACGGGTAGTACAGCCCCTCCCCACTTCTCCCTCCAATTCCCATGTCTTCATGGACAGATGGATGTGCCCATTTAACATCCCAAGGTATCTGAGAGGCTGTTACCTTTGGGTCCAGTTGGTCCTGCCTTCCCAGGTGGTCCAGGGAGGCCTCTCTCTCCTGCAAATCCAAATATCCTTTCTAAGAAATGCATCCACTATCATCCCCTGGAAAAGTCTCTGCCTAGGTGGCAAACTCTTGACCCTGTTGTGCTGGCTTTAATGACCTCTGGGACTGCAGCCAGGCTTGCTGTGGAGGATGTGGGGGGTGGGGTATAGTTTAACTTGTGGCTGGGGAGGGCACAGTGGGTGGGTATAGTATAACCAGTGGCTGGAGAAGACGCAGTGGGTGGGGTATAGCACAACCCGTGGCTGAGTGCTGGGACCTCAGGAAGGCACTCTCTAAGCTCTCATATGTGCCTTTGTCCAAGCTGTGTGGACCAGGCCTGGGCCATTGCAGCTTTACAGTGAGAGACAGGGACAGGGGGCATATCTTCAGAGATGTGGTCCTATCAGGTCTCTGCAAGGAGAGGGCAGGTCTCTCACAGAGTGTCCATGGAGAATGCTGTGATAGCTAGCTTTTATGTCAACATGACACAGGCTAGAGTGATTTGGAGAGAGAGAAGGACCGAGGAAATATCCCCACCACCTGGCTTGTGGGAAAGGTCGTGAACATTTTCATGTTTGGTGGTTGATATCGGTGGGCCCAGGGCACTGTGGGTGGTGCCACCCCTGGGTTAGTGATCCTGAGAGTGAAGAAGACAGGCTGAGCAAGCTTTAAGGAGCAAGCCAGTAAGCAGAATGTCTTAATGGCCTCTGAATTACCTGCTGCCTCCAGGTTCCTGCCCTGACTTCCCTGGATGACAAACTACAAGCTGTGAGATGAAATAAACCCTTTTCCTCCCCAAGTTGCTTTTGGTCATGGTGTTCCATTACAGCAATAGAAACCCTAACTAAGATGCCTCCTGGCTCAATGGAAGCTGTGAGGTGGTCACAAGGTCCTTCTTTCAGGTTCTGATTGCAGGAACCACACTGGGCCCCAGCACAGCACTACTGGTGTCTGCAAGTGCTTGAGAGCTCCAGGATCCCATTGTCAGGTGTGCCCAAGGACAGAGTGGACCTTTCCATCCTCTATAGATGCCAATGAGGATGAGGAGAAGCAACTTCACTGAAAGGAGGCTGCTGTAGTCCCACTGACCCTACAGTGCCCCGGGGCACACTAGTTCCCACATTGGGTCAAATCAGCAAAGAAGAGGTCAATACCCTGACTGCATTGCTGTCTGTCTCATCCTGGCCATGGGATAACCTCTTCCCTGATGTTCCTCTGCAGCAGTCTAGGGGCAGAAATCTCTTCCTCTACTGGGACCAAAGAGATGAGCTGGGAAGTCGGACTTAACCTGGGCCCATCCAAATCGGCTCCAAGCCTGGCATCTTCTAGGAGCATCATTGAGGTGTCCAGGTTTGTTTTGTCTCCACCAGATCACCACAGGCTCTACCTGGAGTATATTCAAGCAAGGGGCTCACTGAGGCAGCTGTCCTGCTGAACCTCAGAGCACATCTGTCTAAGGCTGATTCAGGGAACATAGGTACCATCACTGTCTCCCGCCTGGGGAGAACAAATGAGCTTGAGGTCCCCACCACTGCTAAGGTTGTGGTTCAGGGCTCCAGTGACCATACTCAGAAGCAGACTCCAGATGAAGGCTGCTCCACTTTTCTTGTAGTGCCTGTTTTGGAAGGTACTGGTCTCTTTGAGCCTCTGTTCTTTGAGCATCTGAGGCAGGTAGAGAAGAAAGCGACATCACAACTTACAGGTGAAGATGTAAAAGTGCCTGTTGCCTAAGTGTCTTCTAGGTCCATGTGGAGCAAACATTGGTAGGGAACCAAAAGGCATGGCTGCAAAACATGCCTGGAGCACCTAAGATGGCCTGGAGAAACCCTGCTGGACCAGTTTCAGACTAGTTGGACCTAGTTTTTGTCACTGACCATTCCGTCAAGGTACCCAGTGTAAGACCCAGAATGAGAGGGCCAAGCAAGCACCCAAGTTCAGAAGACCAGACTCAGGACCCTTCCACCACTGCTGTCCCTTCCATGGATCCCTTCCCCAGCACACACCTGTATCTCCCTTGGCACCTGCTTCTCCCTTGGGCCCCATAGCTCCGGGAGAGCCAGGGCAGCCTCGAAGGATGGTAAGCTTGTCTGAGCCAGCCAGATCCAGGACCTTGACTTCTGCAGAACAACATGAGCATCAGTTACTATTGCTATCTTGGGCCACCTGCCCTGAGGGCAGCTGCCATGTCAGCCATGTCAGCCATGGACAGAAGGCTGCAGCCAGAGTCACAGCCTCCTCTGGAAAGTTGGGGCAGAAGTCAGGTCTTCCTTTAATGGAGACTAGGTCCATCCTTGCCCCGGGAAGCTGGGCAGGTGGGAGGGGAATGCAGGCTGGAACCCTGCCTGATGTGGGGAGCCTGCTGAAGAATGAGTCTTCCAGTTACCAGAGCTGTGGCCCTGTGACAGATCTTCTAAGACCCCTGAGTCTCTGTCTCTTCAGCTTCAAGTGGTTGTGGGAAGTAGAGAGATGGTTCAGTAAAGACACTTGCAGAGGAACCAGGTGTGGTTCCAAGCATCCACATGGTACCTCACAACTGTCTGTGACTCCACCAGAGGATCTGATACCTTCCTCTGGCCTCTGCAGGCACCCAGAATGCAAGTGGTGCACAGAAATACACACAGGCAGAAGAGCCATACTCATTTAAAAAGATGTCTTCTTAAAGAACAGGGCTGTGGCAAGGACTCAATTTGAGAATGAAAACTAAAGTCTTGACATCATTCTGGAACTTAGAGAAAGCTTTTTTTAAGTGGTTACTGTTTCTGAAAAAATCAAAATTTGCTAGGAAATTGAGTCAGTGTAACATTTTCTCCCAATCTTGAAGGTTGACCATGGGATGACTGAGCTAGAAGAAGTCTCCTAGGAGAGAGGAGGTGGCTGCCCCAAAGCACAGCTGGAAACAAATGGAAGTTGTCACATTTTAAGAAATATTGTTAGTTAACTGCCTTGCAAAGTGCATACCCTTACAGAAGTACTTTTGGTATAAGAATAGAGCCTGGCCCACCTCAGTGGCCAGAGGCCTGTCTGGTGTGCTTCTTCTTACAAGGCTCTTTTTTTAAAATTTGAGATTATAATTACATTTCCCCTTCCCTTTCCTCCCTGCAAGCCCTCCCATAAGTACCTTCCCTTCCTGATCTGCTTCAAATTCATGGTATCTTTTTTTCACATATAATATCACTTGTGTGTACATTTACAGGGCTGACTGGCATTGGTCAACTGATTGGTGGGAAGGGCCACCTCTCCTGCCCCTAGCTTTCCTCAGTTTTCCATAGTTTTTTTGTGTAGAGTTGAAGCCTCATAAGTTTTTTCCTGTCCAGTTTTCCTGCTGGGCTCTTTCCCATGGGTGTAGGCTGTGCCTTGCTGTTTGAGCTGCTTCTCTTAATATGTCACCATTGGCATGGCTATCTTGTGCCTAGGAGCAATATCCCCAGGGTGGACAGAACTGACCAGAGGTCTTCTCCAATTCCAATACTTGACCATATGTACCATGAGACCCTTGGGTGCACTTTTACCAAAGTTACCAAGGGGTGTGGCAGCCACCAGATTAGAAGAACCTAGCATTTTTCTCCAAAGTCCCTAAGAAGGTAGAAAACAACAGTGTCAGGGTCAGCAGTCACAGATCCATGGAATCGCCACCTCACCTGGTCTTGGTCATTCAGAGTCTGTCCTCAGAGAGTGACACTAAGCTGACAAGAGCTTCTCAGGAGAGGTGGGTGAGGGACACTAAGTGGGCAGTGAATGGTTAGCTCCCTGCTCTCAGGGACTTAGAGTCAGCCTCACCTGGGCAGGTGTCAGCAGCATTTATGGCCAGGTCTTTGATGTAGAGGGTCAAGATGAAGAATGCAGTGGGTCCCAGGGCCATGGTAACTGCTCAGCTCTCTGCCGTCTCTACAGCTTTGCAGAGGCACCCCATTTATATAGAGCAGGAACCCCAGCTCCCCACCCTGAGCTCCAATTTCCCAATCTTCAGGAGACAGTCATTTCCTGGAGGTCTCTGGTTGCACAAGAGACAGAAATTGTCCCAAGGGTGTGTCTGTTCTTCCAGTGAGGCCTTTCAAGGTTCACTTCCCAGTCCAATGACACCTCTATTTACAAAGATGCCTTGTTGGTGGCTTAAGTCAAGCATGGACCCACAGTCCCTTTCCATTTCCTATGAGACTTTAAAGCATCTCTATTAGTTAGGTAGGATCCTAGGATGGTCAGTAATGAGCTGGTCATTGAGAATTTGATGTCACTTGTGTGTACATTTACAGGGCAGATCTCTTGTCTTTACCAATTACCAAGCTCGCAGAACTTACGTGACATTTACAGGTAAAGAACTAATGTCCCTGCAACGTCAGGGGCTGCTCCTCACACTTACACTTCTTGCGCCAATCCTTAATCTCCATTCCCCACCTTCTGGCTAAATTCTGTCTTTTGAGCCCTGCATCCTGCATCCAAAGACTAAGTTGTTGTTGGTTGCTCATCTGAAAGTTGTGGCCATCTGATGTCATCACTGGGAATCAGGGTGTCAGGAGGGGATGTTAAGAGACAGCTATTTTTTCTGGGCCATTGTGCAGCATAGATCTATTTGATCCAGGAGGGCAGACACAGAGACAGTTAGATAAGAAACCTAGCAAACATCTTGTGGAAGAGTCGGGGGAAGAAATGAGGGAGCTGGAGAGATCAAGGCCATGAGAAGAAAATCTACAGAGTAAATTAATCTGAGCCCATGGGATTCACAGAGACTGAACCACCAACCAAAGAGCGTGCATGGGCTGGACCTAGGCCCCACTATACAAATGCAGCAGATGTGCAGCCCAGTCCTCATGTGGGTTTCTTAACAATTGGAGAAGGGCTGTCTTTAACTCTGTTGTCTGCCTTTGGATCCCTTTCACCTAGCTGGGATTCCTTGTCTGGCCTCAGTGGGAGAGGATGCACCTGCTCCTGCTACAACTTGATGTTCCAGGGTGGGTTGGTACCCATGGGAGGCCTCTCCTCCTGAGGTTAAGGGGGTGAGGGAATGGGTGAGGGATATGAGGGTGTGACTAGGAGGAGAGGAGGGAAGTGGGACTTTGATCAATCCGTAAAGTGAATAAAAATAAAGAAAGAAAAAAGAAAAGAAACCTAACAAAATATGTGATGCCTGCAGGAGCACAGCTCAAGACTGCATTGTTGAGAAAGCATAAAGCAGGCCTTTTCTGAGTCCCCCAAAGCTGCTGAACCAGGAAGCACAAGGCTGTAGCTCAAGCAGGCAAGCTTGTCTGTGGCTACTAGTTGGTTCAGGATTGATATTTACCTGGGGTTTAGTCAAGACACAGAGAGGGAATAAGTTTCTGAACCTCGTGTGCCAGAGCCTCTGCCAGCACTGCTCCTTCTGCAGAGTTACCAGTGCATCCACGTAGCAAGAGAATGCTGCTGAGGTGTGGCATATGGCAATGATAGTGCAGCTGCCATGGTTTGGACATGGGAATTTAATTCATGGTGTGGTAGGAAGTTAGCAGGAATTTAATTCTTCTGTAGTGTTTGGAGGTGGGGTCTCTGGCAACCAATTGGGACTGGGTAAGTGTATTGGTTACTTTTCTATTGCTGTGATAAAACATCACAACCCAGACAACTAATAGAAGTGTTTATTTGAGGCTGACAGTCCCAGAGGATTAGAGCCCATAAAGATGTGTCAGGGCCAGCACTATAGATGGCACCAGAGATGGCACCAGTGATGGCACTGGTGATGGCACCAGAGATGGTACCAGTGATGGCACCAGAGATGCACCAGATATGGTACTATAGATGGCACCTGGGATAGCACCAGAGATGGTACCAGTGATGGCACCTGTGATGGCACTGAGCATGGCACCAGTGATGGCACCAGAGATGGCAGGAGGCTTCTGCCTCAAAGCCCGCTCTCAGTGGCCTTCCTCCAGCAATCTTAATCCTATCCAAATTACTCCACCAACTGGGGAACAGGTGTTCAAATGCCTGGGACTATTGGGGGCATCTCTTCAAAACACACAGTGAAGGTGTCAGGGAGTAAACTCCACAGTCAGTCCTGGTGGCTTTGTAGGAAGAAGGACATGTGCATAGCCACATACGCACATGCTTGCCCATGCATGTGTACGTATACATTCATGTATGTACACATCCAAGCATAAACATTTGTACGTGGTACATATATACATGCACAAACATGGACACAGCACATACATATATGCATATTCATTGATGCATGTATATACGTATTCATGAATGTGTACTTGTACACACACATATACATAAGCAATCATACCTTTCACCAGGGACCCGTGTCACCACTGCTAGCAAGATGCAGATCCTAGAATTTGCACGCCCAGAGCCATGAGCCAAAGTGATCCTCGGTGACATAAAAGAGACAAATACAGCCAGCTTTTATTACATCCAAATACTTTAAATTTGGCTGCGTGAGAACCACTAGCCTCTGGCAACAGCAGTTTGGATATTCAGGACTTTCGATTTGACTGGGGACAAGCAGCAAATGGTCACAGACATGCATGAAGGCGTGGCCCCAACTGTGAAGCTCTGGGAGCATAAATCTCAAAGAAAGAAAATAAGGCTCCTGGCTTCTTTTTGTTATGAGAATTTGCCAAACTCAAAAGCTGCTAGGCAGCTATGCCATGCTAAAGATCAAATGTCAGTGCCAAAAGCGGGGAAAGAGTTTGGATTTGGGATCTAGAAGTGGGGTGAGCTAGCTCTTGGCATGCCAGTAGATTGCCTCTGAGTATGTGTGTGCCAGGAAAAAAGCTAAATCAGGTCTTCCCAGGTTGCCTATGCCAACAGACTGTCAGCAGAAGCCTTTTTGGAGGGATACAACAGCATCCTGGGCTGCACAAGATTTCTATAAAGTGTGTGTGTGTATGTGGTTATGTGTGGTTGTGTGTGTGTATCTGTATCTGTGTTTGTGTCTCTGTCTGTCTGTCTGTCTCTCTCTCTGTGTCTCTCTCTCTGTGATTGCGTGTGTATGTGTGTCTGTTGGTCTGTCTGTCTGTCTGTCTGTCTGTCTGTCTCTCTCTCTCTGTGTGTGTAGAGGGAGAGATGGGGAGATGGAGAGGGAGAGAGGAGACAGTTTCTGAGGAAGGCCCCCCCTTGACGCTTGTGTACTGTATGCTTCAGGAGAGCTGTCGTGAGATCTTCTGGCCAGTTCTCCAGCCTTTACCTCCCATGTCTCTAGAGAAGATCTGAGATCCTGGATGCAGGCCACTCTCTGCTTCAGGTGGTCATGGAGGTCAAATCCAAGTAGTCAGGTTGTGTAGCAAGTACTTTTGCCTGGTTATCTGCCTGGCTGTCTATAAAAGGTGTGTGTGTACACGCGGGCATGCACATACACATGTGCACTTAAATAAACATTAGAGCAGGATGGGAGAGAACCAGGATCAAAAGGAAGAAAAGCAACAGGTCCAAGAGACAGCAAAGAGAACACAAGACAGGGAACACAGAGGCCACAGGAGTCAAAGGTGCACCCTAACAGTGAAAGCCTGAAAACATCCCCTGAGATTCAAGTGCAAAGTCCTCATTGAAGACCTTGGAGGTCTGTGCTCATGGAAGGCTGTTTTGTGCTCATGGATCAGGGTGGCCATGCCGCTTGTCCTGAGTGAGCCACGTATTATAGGTAGGTATAGATAGGTATACAGATATAGATATGGATATGAATATTCTCCCTGGCAGGTCACTGCACAAGATGGATTTTAAATGCACAGAAAAGCCACAATACTTTTAATCAGGCCCAAGAGACACCGATCTGCTCTCCAGTCAGTAAAGCAGTAGTAATTCAGACAGTGTGCTGCCGGCTCGGGGTTATGTAGTCATACAGTAGGTCCAGCAACATGTCCAGAAACACAGTGGAGTATGCCCTGACCTTTGATCTGTGCCTGTGATGGCTCTATAGAGAAATAATGAATGGCAAACCTATCAGAATTACACTTGACTTCTCAGCAGAGACCATAAAAACCAGAAGGGCCTGGACAGAGGTCCTGCAAACCCTAAGAGCCAGGCCAGACTATTATACCCAGCAAAACCATCAATAAACTTTGTTGGAGAAAACAAAATATTCCATGACAAAAACAAATTCAAATTGTACCTATCCACAAATCTGGTTTTACAGAAGTTACTAGAAGGAAAACACCACCCCTAAGGGACAAGTTACAATCAAACTACACAGGAAATAGATAATGACACCATCACAAAAACACAACCACACAAACTCTCTACTGTAACCAGCATAAAAAATTAATGGACTTAATAGTCACTGATCATTAATATCTCTCAACATCAATGGTCTCAATTCTCCAATAAAAAGACACAGACTAACTGAGTGGATGTATAAACAAGATCCAACATTCTTCTCCGTTCAAGAAACACATCTCACCCACAAGGACAGGCATGACTTCTGGGTAAAAGGCTGGAAAAAATATTCCAAGCAAATGATGACAAGAAGCAAGCTGGTGTAGCCATTTTAATATCTAATAAAATAGACTTTCAATCAAAATTAATCAAAAGGGATGAGGAAGGACACTTCATACACAACAAAGGTAAAATCAAACAAGGTGACATCACAATTCTGAACATCTATGCTCCCAATACCAGGACACCCACATTTGTGAAAGAATTATTAACAAAGCTTAAACCACACATCTATCCCTACACATTAATAGTGGGAGACCTCAACACCCCACTTTCACTGAAGGATACGTCATTGAAACAGAAACTAAACTGAAAAACAACATCATTAACCAACATCATGAATCAAATGGATCCAACAGATATTTACAGAACTTTTCACCCAAACACAAAGGATTATACCTTTTCTCAGCACCCCATGAAACCTTTTCCAAAATTGATCACATATTAGGCCACAAAGCAAGCCTCAACAGATACAAGATGATTGAAATAATACCTTGTATCCCATCAGATCACCATGGTATAAGGCTGGACTTCAACAAAAACAGAAATAACAAAAAGCCTACACACACACGAAAACTAAACAACTCTCAACTTAATGACACCTGGGTCAGAGAAGAAATAAAGAAAAAAATTGAGGACTTTCTGAAATTCAATGAAAATGAAGGAACAACATATCCAAATTTGTGGGACACATTGAAAGCTATGCTAAGGAGAAAATTCATAGCACTAGTGATTTTATAAAGAAATTGGAAACATCCCACATAAGCAACTTAACAACACATCTGGAAGCCCTAGAAAAGAAAGAAGCAGAAACATCCAAAAGGAGTAGACATTGGGAAATAATCAAACTCAGGGCTGAAATCAATAAATTAGAAACAAAGAGAAGAATTCAAAGAATCAACAAAACCAGGAGCTGGTTCTTTGAGAAAATCAACAAGATGGACAAACCGTTAGTCAAACTAACTAAAAGCCAGAGAAACACTATCCAAATCAACAAAATCAGAAATGAAAAGGGAGACATAATAACTGACACAGAAGAAATACAAAGAATCATAAGACCCTACATTATGCCACAAAATTAGAAAATCTAAGGGAAATGGACAATTTTCTTTATTGATTCCACTTTCCAAAATTGAATCAAGATCAGATAAACAAATTTAATATTCCTATTTCTCCTATAGAAATATAATCAATCTTTAATAGTCTCCCACCCATAAAAAGCCCAGGGCCAGAAGGTTTCAGTGCAAGTATACCAGACCTTCAAAGAAGAGCTAATCCTAATATTCTTCAAGTAACTCCAAAAGAGAGAAATGGATGGAACATTATCAAATTCATTCTATGAGACCACAGTCATGCTGATACCTAAAACCACAAAGACCCAACAAAAAAGAAGAGAATTTCAGACCAATTTCTCTTATGCACATTGATACAAAAACAATAAATAAAATACTCATAAACCGAATACAAGAACATATTAAAGATATAATTCACCATGACCAGGTAGGCTTCATTCTAGCATGCAGGGATGGTTTATTATATGGAAATCCATCAATGTAATCCATCATATAAACAAACTGAAAGAGAAAAACCACATGATCATCTCCTTAGATGCAGAAAAAGCATTTGACAAAATCTAACACCCATTCATGTTTAAAGTTTTTGGAGAGATCAGGGATACAAGGCACATACCTAAACATAATAAAGACTACATACAGCAAGCCAATAGCCAACATCAAATGAAATGGAGAGATACTCAAGGAAATTCCTCTAAAATCAGGGATCAGGCAAGAATGCCCACTTTACCCATATCTCTTCAATATAATTCTTGAAGTTCTAGCCAGAAGAATAAGACATCAAAAGGAGACCAAGGGGATCAAAATGGGAAAGGAGGAAGTCAAAATATCCCTATTTGCAAATCTTATGATAGTGTACATAAATGACCCCCAAAATTCCACCAGAGAACTCTTACAGCTGATACACACCTTCTGCAAATTGGCTGGATACAAAATTAACTAAAAATGTCAGTAGCCTTCCTATATACAAATGACAATCATACAGAGGAAGAAATTAGGAAAAGTACACCCTTCACGATAGACACAAGCAATATAAACCAAGCAAGTGAAGGACTTGTTTGAAAAAAACTTAAAATCTCTGAAGAAGGAGATTGAACAGGACATCAGAAGATGGAAGATCTCCCTTGTTCATGGATCAAGAGAATTAACATAGTAAAAATGGCCATCTTACCAAAAGCAATTTAGATTTAGTTCAATCCCTATTAAAATACCTACACAATTTTAAAAGGCATTGAAAGATAAACTCTTAAGTTTATATGGAAAAACAAAAAACCCAGAACAGCTAAAACAATCCCATACAATAAAAGACCCTCCAGAGGAATCTCCACACCTGATCTCAAGCTGTACCATAGAGCAACAGTAATTAAAACAGCATGGTACTGGCACCAGCAGTAGGCTGATGGATCAATGGAATCAAATCAAAGATCCAGAAATGAATCCACACATATGGTCACTTTATTTTTGACAAAGAAGCCAAATCTATTCAATGGAAAAAGGATAGCATCTTCAACAAATGGTGCTTGTCTAAATGGATGTCTACATGTAGAAAAATGCAATTAGACCCATATTTGTCATCATGCACCAAACTCAAGTCCAAGTGGATTAAATACCTCAACATAAAACCAGAGACTTTAAATCGGTTAGAAGAAAAAGTGGAGGAAGAGCCTAGCCCAGAACACATTGGCACAGGAGACCAGAACACCAACAGCTCAAGCCTTAAGGTCAACAATTAATAAATGGGACTTCATGTGGCTGAGAAGCTTCTGTAAGGCAGAACACACCGTCAAGAGAACAAAGTGACAGCCTACAGACTGGGAAAAGATCTTCATCAACCCTATATCTGAGAAAGTTTTAATATCCAAAATATATAAAGAGCTCAAAAAATTAAACACCTCCAATCCAAATAACCCAATTGAGAATTGGGGCTCAAAACTAAACAGAGAATTCTCAACAGAGGAATATCAAATGGCTGAGAAACACTTAAAGAAAAACTTTACCTACCAGGAAAGTGGGTCAGAGGGGAGAAAATTCTATTGAGACTTTAGGGGTGAGAAGCCTGGGAGAATGAGGAAATAGAAGGATCCAGAGGGTCCTAAAAAACTACAGGTGGGTCTGGGCCCTGGGGTCCTCCTCAAACTATGGCACTAGCCAAGGAAAATATAGGCAGTAAACTTCAACCCCTACCCAGTCTAGCCGATGGACAGGACATTTTCCACCGTTAAGTGGAGAAGGGGCTCTGACTTTCACACATACTCTGGTGCCCCATATCGGACCATGTCCCTTGGATGGGGAGGCCTGGTGGCACTCAGAGGAAAGATAATAAGTCACCAAGAAGAGACTCAATACCCTAGGAGCATATACAAGGGGAGGAGGTCCCCCTCAGTCACAGACATAGGAGAAGGGAGGAGAGGGGGAAGCAGGAGGGAGGAAAGAATGGGAGGATACAAGGGATGGGCTAACAATTGAGATGTAATATGAATAAATTAATAAAAAAATTTTAAAAAAACAAGGAAAAAATAGGATACTTGGAAAATTGTTTAAAATAATTTTTTGTTATTTATTTATTTATTTTTATTAATTTATTCTTGTTACATCTCTATGGTTATTCCATCCCTTATATCCTCCCATTATCCCCTCCCTCCCATTTTCCCCTTATTCCCCTCCCCTATGACTGTTCCTCAGAGGGATTACCTCCCTCTGTATATGCGCATAGGGTATCAAGTCTCGGTGACCTGCTGTCCTTCCTCTGAGTGCCCCTAGGTCTCCCCCGCCAGGGGACATAGTCAAATGTGAGGCACCAAAGTACATGAGAAAGTCAAATCCATCTCTCCACTCAAGTGTGGAGACTGTCCTGTCCATAGGCTAGATCAGGGTAGGGGTTTAAATTTTACTGCCTGTATTGTCCTTGGCTCGTGCCTTAGTTTGAGCGGGACCCCTTGACCCAAATCTGCCTATAATAATGTTCTACTTGTAGGTTTCTAGGACCCACTGGATCCTTCTACATTGCTATTCTGTCATTGTTCTCTCATTGTAAGTACATTAAAATAGTTCAAACAAACAAACAAACAAACAAAAACAAAACAAAACAACAAAAAAAGAAATGCTCAGCATCTTTAGTCAGCAGAGAAATACAAATAAAAATGACTCTGAGATTCTATCTTACACCCACCAGAATGACTAAGATAAAAAACTCAAGTGACACCCACATGCTGGCGAGGATGTGGAGAAAGAGGAACACTCCTTCATTGCTGGTGGGAATGCAAATTAGTACAGCCACTTTGGAAATCTATCTGGTGCTTTCTCAGAAAATTGGGAATAGGGCTTCCTCAAGACCCAGCTATTCCACTCCTTGGAATATACCCAGAAGAAGCTTTGGCACACAACAGGGACATATGCTCTACAACGTTCAGAATGGCCTTATTCATAATAGCCAGAACATGGAAACAGCCTAAGTGTCCCTCAGTAGAAGAACGGATAAAGAAACTGTGGTACATTTACACTATGGAATACTATTCAGCTATTAAAAACAAGGAATTCCTGAAATTTGTGGACAAATGGATTGAACTAGAAATGATCATAATGAGTGTGTTAACTCAGAAGCAGAAAGAGTCAAATGGTTTATACTCACTTATATCTGGACACCAGCCCAAGGAGCATGTCCCATGAAAGTCTTCACTTATCAGGAACGTGGAATGAAGGAGAAGACATTCTGTTGGGCCTTTAGGTGAGAGAAGTATGGGAGAATGGGGCAAAAGAAGGATCCAGAAGGTCCTAGAAACCTACAAGAAGAACATTATTACAGGCGGATATGGGCCCAGGGGTTCTGCTCAAACTATGACACCAGCCAAGAAATATATATGCAGTAATCATCAAACCCCGACCCAGATCTAGCTAATGGTCAGGACATTCTCCACAGTTGAGCAGAGAGTCGGGACTGACTTTTGCACAAACCCTGGTGCCCCATATTTGACCATGTCCCCTGGATGGGGAGGCCTGGTGGCACTCAGAGGAATGATAGCAGGCTACCATGAAGAGACTTCATACCCTATGAACATGTACAGGGGGAGGAGGCCACCCTCAGTCACAGTCATAGGGGAGGGGAGTAGGGAGAAAGCAGGAGGGAGGGAGGAATTGGAAGATACCAGGGATGGGATAACTACTGAGATGTAAAATGAATATATTAATAAAAATTTAAAAATTAAAGCGACACCACATGCTGGTGAGTATGTGGAGAAAAAGGAACACTCCTTCATTGTTAATGGGAATGCAAACTTTTACAACCACTTTGGAAATCTATCTGGCACTTTCTCAGAAAACTGGGAATAGGGATTCCTCAAGACCCAGCTATTCCACTCCTTGGAATATATCCAGAAAATGCTCCACCACACAACAAGGACATATGCTCAACTATGTTCATAGCAGTCTTATTCATAATAGCAAGAACCTGGAAACAACCTAAGTTTCCCTCAGTAGAAGAATGGATAAACTGTGGTAAATTTACACTATGGAATACTACTCCACTATAAAATATAATGAAATCCCGAAATTTGTGGACAAATAGATGGAACTAGAAATGATCATACTGAGTGAGTTAACCCAGAAGCAGAAAGACTCACAATGGTATATCCTCACTTATAATTGGGCACTAGCCCAAAAGTCATGTCCCATGAATGCCTTCACTTACCAGGAGATTGGGATTGACGTGAGGACATCCTACTGGGATTCTAGTTAAGAGTAATATAGGAGAATGGGGAAATAGAAGGATCCAGAGGTTCTTAGAAACCTACAAGAAGAACATCATGATGAGTGGATCAAGGCTCAGGGGGGTCTGCTCAAACTACTGCACTAAACAAGGACAAAAATTAGTAAACATTGAACCCCTACTCTGATCTAGCCAATGGACAGGACATTCTCCACAGTTATGTGGAGAGCAGTGACTTACTCTGACATGAACTCTGGTGCCTCATATTTGACAACCTCCCCTTGGTGGGGAGGCCTGGTGGCACTCAAAGAAAGAATAAGCAGGCTACCAAGATGAGACTTGATAGCCTATGACCATAAAGTGGGAGAGGAGGTCACCTTCAGTTATAGACCTAGGGGAGGGGAATAATGTGTAAGTGGGAGGGAGGGAGGAATGAGAGGATACAAGTGATGGGATAACAATTTAGTTGTAATCTGGAACATTCTCCACAGTTGAGTGGAGAGTGGGATATGACTTTCTCACGTACTCTGGTGCCTCATATTTGACCATGTCCCCTGGAGGGGGAGACCTGATGGCACTCAGAGGAAGGGCAGCAGGTCACCGAGAAGAAACTTGATACCCTATGAACATATATAGGAGGTAATCCCTCTCAGGAAAAGTCATAGGGGAGGGGAATAAGGGGAAAATGGGAGGGAGGGAAGAATGGGAGGATACAGGGGATGGGCTAACCATTGAGATGTAACAAGAATAAATTAATAAAAAAGAAAAAAATTAAAAATTAAAAAAGATATCCGGTATCTTGAATACCAAGTGTGTCTATACCTGTGGGGGCCCTTCTCCTCAGCCTTAGGACACTCACCCCACTCTTTCTGTCTTCCTCCTCCATCTCTGGGCTTCCAAGTAGCCAACTTCCCCAGTCTCCTGTCCCTCTACAGGCCCCTGTATGCTGGAGCCTGCCTCTAGGGATGCACTATTAAAAACCTTGAGATCTTTCTGTTTCATTGGATCTGGATCAGGACCCTTCAGCTCAGACATCCTCAAGCCTGGCTGCCCCCACCCGAGATGCTTCCTGGAGTCCTAGGGAGAGCCCCAAGCTGCTCTGCTCCCCACCCTCTTCTCCTTTTCCTGTGCATGCAAACACAACAGTCAGAAGTCCATGAAGTGGGAACATGATAAACAGCTGTTATCCCTCAGGTTAAGACTGGAAAGGAGTGGAGATGTGCAAATATGCAGGTTGTCAAATAGGCACACATTTGTCTGCTAACAGCTGTAAGATCACAAGGGCCCTAAGATGGCTGCTGTTGTGTGTACCTCAACTGGTGTGAGAAGGGTCAGAGCACAAGCCGTCACATTTGGATGACATCAGTTCTACAGAGGAGTGAGGTTCTGGCTTATACCACACTGTGAATGGGCTTCCAGGAGAGAGCCACACAACACTCTGTGAGCCGTTCCACATCCAATCGCCTAGAACAGGCAGATTCAGTGAAGGTACACTGTGGCTGTCAGAGCCCAGGGAGCATAGGGAGGCAGGAGAATGATGGGCTAAGGGTTTGGAGATGTCCTTCAGGTGATGAACAATTAGAAAATTATTATGATATTGTATAATGTGGTGATGTCACGTGACTCCAAAAGACACAAAACCCTACTGAACTGAACATTTCAAATGGGTGAATTCTGTCTTAATACATCTGTTAAAGAGTAGAGAGACAGTAAAGAAGTGGATAGAGGGCCTCCTGAAGGCCTGGGGACCCAAGTCATGGCTCTGTAGACACTGCAAACATGCATGTTCATGTATGTGTGGTGTATTTATGCACAAGTAGACATGGACATATAGCAGCCAGAGGTCCGATTCAGCTGTCATTCCTCAGTTCATCTTGGTTTTTTATTTCTTGTTTGTTTTTGTTTCTTTGTTTTGAGAAAGGGTCTGACTTGCTATGTACTCTGGAAGACTTGGTTCTTGGTATGTAGAATAGGCAGGTTTTAAACTCAGAGAGCCATCTGTTTCTGCCTCCTGGCTGCTGGGATTAAAGACGTACATTGTTTTCTAAAATTAGATGTGTGTGTGTGTGTGTGTGTGTGTGTGTGTGTGTGTGTGTGTGTGTGAATGCGCATGAGTTCATGTGTGCTTTCAAACACCATATTGTTCCTACCAGCTCAGAAGATAACTTGTGGACATTGGCCGTTTTTATCCTACTACCATGTGGGCCCAGGATTGAATCAGGTTGTCAGACCTCATGACAAACGCCTTTACCCACTGAGCCACCTTGCTGGCCACCACCTTGTATGTTTAAAACAGACTCTTTGACTGAGCCTGAAGCTTTCCCCATAAGTTCCATTGACTACCTAGTGAGCCCCAGGCTCTGCCTGTCCTCATGCCCATTGTGTTGGGATTATAAGCATGTGGCACTGTGGGGGACTGGCTCTTGGATTAAAACATAGGCAATTCCACCTTGCCTACAGGCTCTATTTTCTACACTTCTGCTTGGCACATAGCAAGCTGAGGGTCAGCCCGAGGCCACACCACCCAGTCCTGGGAAGCTGCTTGCTTACCTTATCTCTGCAGCTGCATTACTCGGAACTAACCTCCCTATCCTTGAAGTTTTTTCTACTGAGATATATAGCAGAGCACCCTCATTAGGTCCCAGAAACCTGCTTGCTTATCACCTTTGCTTACTTTCTTATCTTGAAGTTTTTACTACCAGGCTAGAGGGCAGAATAGCTGCCATTAGGTTTCCATAGCAACTCTGCTCTTGCCCCTCTGAAATTCTATAAAAAGCCCTGTGAAATTTTTCAATAAATGGGGCTTGATCAGGATCCAGTCTTGTCCTCATTTCTTCATGTCTCCTGTCTTTCACTCTGGCACCCCCTCCTAGATTCTGTTTGAAGACCCCGTGGGTTGTGGCACAGCACAGCAACCAGCTCTTTTCTTTTCTTTATGTGGGTGCTGGGTCTTGAACTCAGGTTCACATGCTTGCAAGCATGCACTTTATTGGCTAAGCTCTCTTCCAAGTTCCAATATTGAAGACTTGAAGAGAGTGCTGCCTTTTGTCCAGGGAGGAGAGTTTACCTTTTGCTTTCTTTCCCATCTCCTTCCTCTTTCTCTTCTTTTCTCTCTTTCCCCTCTTTCCACATCCTTCTCCCCTCCCTTTCTCTTGTATTTTTTCACCTTCCTTTGTCAGGAGCCCATGCTGTCATAACCCTGCCTTTGGAAAGCCACTTTCAATCATTGTAGTATTGGGAAGGGCTCAGCAGCTCTGGGTTGGGGGCAGAGACTATGAGGGAAGGTACCAGGCAGTGCCAGCCTCAGAGAAGCTAAAATACCAGTGGGACTTGCCAAGGTCAGCCCAGGTCATGAGACAGATGCACCTGGGGCTCGGCAGGAAGCATTCCTCACCCACGGCCTGCTTTAATTTCCCAGAGATAATAATGGGACATAGAGTACATGCCAGGGACCCAAAGACAGATGACCAGTGCTTGCAGCATAATAGTCTGTGTCACAGAACATTGGAATTTATATCTCTTGAGGCAGGGATCTCTTCACACCATGATTCCTGTGTTCTCTAGAATGCTAGAAGTCTGCTCTGGGCTGCTCACTGGAGACAAAAAGACACAGCACTGTGGAGGAACTTTGCTCCCCACGTCCTATTTTTAATATCTAATTGAGTCTAAAAGCCCTAGGACAGTACAGAACAAATGAATCTTATGATAATCTCTTCTGTCTCTACCTGGGATGAATGTCATGTTTACCTTCTAAAGTGTCGGTGTGACAAATCTGACAAGTGAGCCTGCCACTTTCCTGGGGTTTTGTTCCTCTTTGTGATAGTTCTTGCTTAGTTCCCCCTGTTTTTAAAGCTTGTGAACAAACCAGAAAAATCCAGGAGTATGTCCCCACCTGAGTAAACCTAGTCATTCTTAAAACACCAAATCCATCCACAGCCTCCTGTTCCCAGGGCCCAGAACACAATCTGTTTTGCCCTTGATTTAAGCACATTGACAGGCCTCTGCCTGCATGCCTGCAGCATGGCAGGAGTGGAGCATGCCTTTCATATATAATGCATGAGCCAAGCAGCAGTGGATGCAGGGACCGAGAGCTTGGAGCTGTGTGGACCCTGTGTGCCATCCATCCTGTAGCTTCATTTTTGGAGGCACTGCACAAACACATTTACTCTGGATAAAGAAGTGGGCTGGGGCTGTGCAGGACATTTGTTCACAGAAGTGGATTTAATTTGAAAACTCACATTAGGACAGGACTAATCTTATTGAAGGGGACTATGACATGGGTAGAATGTACAAAGCTTGTCCCAGTATGAACTCACTGTATGGGAAAAAGACTGGAGCAATTAAACAATTATGGGATGGAAATGCAATCTCTCCAGTCATCTCTGAGGTGTGGGAACTCATCTGTTTCTCTGTGGAGTGGAACACAGGCCATGGCATAGGCCTAGCAACATGGCTTTGCTTCCATTCCTCTAGCACAATGACCCCATCATTCAGGGGACAGGTGTGTGGGCTTGCAGGCCCATGCATGCACAGGTGTGCATACACACGCAGGAGCACAGTCCATGCCAAGGCTCTTTAGACACATGCTCTCTGCAGGCTAGAGAGTACCTTGTGTGAGCTCCATCCTGTCCTGGGAATTGGAGGCACTGTAGGTTAAAAAAATCCCAGAGAAGACTCTGACTGGCTGGTTACCATGTGTGAGTGGAATAGGCATGGAGCTTTGTGGAGAAGGCAATGCTTACACTAGAGGAGGCTGACTCACTTGTTAAGGAATCCTTAATCTAGGAAACCCATCAGTCCTGCACAAACCAAGATAATTGATCTCTCTATACCCAAGAGTCCATCTAGAAATTTCCAAACCTTGTTAGTGAGTTAAGCAAGCAAGCTAATGCTTCTTTCTCAAGCACTTTAATTTTTTGCAATTTCTCCACACGCTCTTTCAATAACAAACATTTCAAAAGGACAAGCAAAAAGATGACTGAAACCAGGCCTTGGTCTGCCCTGTGGTTTCCTGAGAAGAACCCAGATATCTATACTCTAACAGGTGGCTTAACTGAAACACCCTTGGGAAATTGCTAGTGTATGCCAGCCATGTGCAAGCTAGTGACAAGTTCCTCTTTCTGAGCACTGGATGGTGGGAATGCCCTGTGATTAGTGGTGAGCTGCACACTGTGAAGTCACTGAAGCTACCTCTCTACACAAAGTTATAAGAAAAGGCAGGGGAGGTTGTGTCAATCCTGTGCAGCAACAGTTGCCATTGTATCCCTTCTGAGTAGGGGGACTGTAGCCTCAGCAGCTCATGAATCACCCCAGTAACTTGCAGTAATAAGTGAGGAGGAGGACCCATGACCCCTAGAAGCATGGTGAAGAGCTTCAGGCTGTCTCTAATCTGAGAGGAGAGAACCTCAACTGAGAAAATGCTTCTATACAACTAGGGTGCATGTGTGCCTGTAGGCATTTTATTAATTACAGGTTGATGGGGGAGGGCCTAGTCCATTGTGAGTGGAGCCATCCCTTGGCTTGTGATCCTGGGTTCTCCAGGAAAGCAGGCTGAGCAAGCCATGGGGACCAAGTCAGGAAGCAGTACCCCTTCCTTTATGGCCTCTGCATTAGCTCTGCCTCCATGTTTCTACCCTGATTGAGTTCCAACCCTCACTGCTTTTGATGATGTACTGTTTTATGGAACTGTGAGTAGCCTCCCTAAGTTGCTTTTGTCATGGTGTTTCATCACTAAGACACTGTTCCTGAGCCTATGTAGGGACAGGGGAGCCTCAACATGGTTAGTTGCTGCAGAGCAATGGCCCCTGCAGGAGACATTCTGTATATACCTTTCAACCATCTTTGACATATAGATTATCTTTAGTGACCTGAGAAGAGTGGGTGGTGTTCATGAGGGGTTAGGATGGCTCCCATAACCAAAGCCCCTTCTTTAGCCCACAGAGATGAGTGTCCATCACTCTTGTTTTAAGGATATAGAGGCTACCCAAAGAGGTCATATGGGCTAGACTTCTATCCCCAAGTAAGACTCCCTGTGTGAGGCTCTAGCCTCTGTCACAGCTCATGTAAGGCCTGGTACTTCAGCCTTTCTGGACAGAGCACTTAGTACTTCTCCCTTTGAACATAACTTCAAATGGACAATGGAACCAAGAAAATGGCCTCTTAAATCCAGACATGTTCCTGTCCCTGGTTCTCTATACAGCACCTCTATCACTTTTCCTCCTCTCAAACCCCAAAGAATGGAGGATATCCTTCTGCTAGGTACTTTGGGGGTTCTGGAAGACCTCCAAGCCTGTTTTCTAAAGTGGACTGTCTTTTTCCTAAATCAGAGATTGGGTTCAGCTTCAGCAAAGAGCATGTCCCAAGAGCTTTTGGGCTGGGCCAGTGATGAAAGTCACCCCACTCTCTCTCCAAGATCTCTTCCTGATTCTCTTGAAGCCAACTGCTGTGCTGGAAGCAAGGGTAACATTGAGTGCCTCACCTGGACATGTTAGTAATGGACATAGTCAAAAGAGCAATCCGCCAGAGGCAGCTCTACTTGTGGCAAATGCTAGGCCTAGCCAGGGAAGAATTCTCTGCTCATCACAGCACATGCTTCCTGAGGTCCAGAGAAGGAGGCCTTTGGCTCAGAAGTCTACTGTCATTTCTACTTTACCTTAAGCAGTGAATATGGGAGAGTACCCTTAAGCCTGGCCTGGGGACAGCATCATTCACCCAGCTTGAAATGGAAGTTTTGGTTTCTTTGTAAATTCAGTTATGTTATGTAAATATGTTTTTGTTTTAATCCCAAATGTGGGATTTTAGTTTGGCCCTTAGTTTGTCCACAGATCATAACTGCCTCCTGCAGGGTATGGTCTTTGCCAGCTGGTAACAGCCTTGTCTTGTAAGGCACAGAGATGGGCATGGTCTAGTACTCTGTGGGACATAAATAAAAGAGCCTAGAGAGAGAAAGGGTGGCATGTGGGCTGCAATTTGGAGAGACCAGAGGTGAGCAGTGTGGTAGCTTGGAGATAGATGGAGATACACAGAGAGAAATGTTTCAATGCAGCAGCTCAGAGGAGACTACTTGCTGTGTTTGCTGTTGAAGGAGATTGGTATTGCTCCAAAAGAACCCAATTGACCCTAAACAGCAGGGAGAAGTAAATGGGTAGGTGAGAGGAGGAGCAGGGTGCTGGCTAGTTTTTAATGTCAACTTGGCACAGGTTAGAGCCATTTGGAAAAAGGAAATCTCAATTGGGAAAATGCCTCCACCAGATTGGCCTGTAGGCAAACCAATGGCACTTTTCTTGATTGGTGAGTGATGTGAGAAGGCTCAGCTCTCTGTGGGCTGTCCCATTCCTGGGCTAATTATCTTGGGTTGTATAAGAAAGTAAACAGAGCAAGTCATGAGGAGCAAGCCATGAGGAGCAAGCCAGTAAGCATCACCCCTCCATGGCCTTTGCATCAGTTCCTGTCTCCAGGTTCTTACCTGGAGTTCTCTGCCTTGACTTCCCTCAGTTACGGAGTAATGACATGAGAATTTTAAGCTGAAATAAACCATTTCTTAGCCAAAGTGTTTTTGGTAATGGTGTCTTATTACAGGTATAAATACTCTAACTAGGACAGATACGTAGGTGAGTGCTGAGATAGCTAAATAGATAATGAATAGGTACTTGAATGTGTGGGTAAATGAATGGAGAGATGAATGTATGGACAGAGAGACACGTTGGTAGTAAGTGGGTGGATGGATGCATGGTTGATGAGTGGGTATGTGGATGGGTAACTGAGTGGATGAATAGCTGGGTAGGTAGGTGGATGGACTGATGGACAGATGGATGGGTACACAGGTAGATTAGTAGGTGGATGTGTGGATGAATGGATGGATGGGTGATGGAGATTTGTCTTAAGAAGTCCTTTAATCCCTGAAAATGACTCAGGGGCTAAAAGTCTGAATAGATCTTGCTTTGGTGGTAACTAGGTCTCCTGGTTTCAGATGAGGACAATGGCTCTGTTTTGGCCACTGCCTTCACAACATTTCTCTCTACCCCTGTCTTTTTGGGAAGAAGCACAAATGGCAGTTAGAGAAACTACAATGAATTCTAGAGGAGCCCCATGGCACTAAGGATGGAAAGCAAGGTTGGATGTAACCTGCGTGGGCAGATGAGGATTTGATGTCTGGACCTGGCATGGTTTGGGATCCAGATCCAGAGTTAAGGTCCAGAGTCAGGCAACTTGGGGTTCTTGTTCAGCTCAGTGGCTCCAGTTGTATGCAGGATGCTGGCCAGCCACTCTCAAAAGTTATACAGAACATTGAGTACATCATGGTTAACTGTGACAGCTTCCAACCTGGTTCAGAAGAAGAAGTAGGGAAGGGGAAAGGAGGAGGAACGCAAGGGGAAAGAGGGGGAAGAAGGGGAGGGAGGGGAGGCAAATGGAGAGTAGGAGGAGAAGAAGGGGGAGGAAGAGAGGGAGGTGAGGGGAAAGGGAAAGGGGGATGAGAGGTAGAGGGAGGGGGAGAGGGGAGGAGGAAGGAGAGAGGGGGAAGAGGAGGAGAGGAAGAATGAGGAGGAACAGGTGGAGGAAAAGAAGAAGAAGAAGGAGAAGAAGGAGGAGGAAGAGGAGGAGGAGAAGGAGGAGGAGGAGGAGGAGGAAGAGGAGAAGAAGAAGAAGAAGAAGAAGAAGAAGAAGAAGAAGAAGAAGAAG
>OU015750.1:0-28199 GCA_907169655.1 Acomys percivali | reverse complement strand
AGAAGAAGAAGAAGAAGAAGAAGAAGAAGAAGAAGAAGAAGAAGAAGAAGGCAAGGATGACTAATTCCACCCACCAGAGGCCTCTCAGTCCAGACAGGGACTGGGGAGTAACGTGGGACATGACTCTCCAGTCACAGTTGAGTTCCAAACAGCTGTAACCTCTTCATCTCAGGCGAGTGGCTTCTCTCCCAGTGAACATCTCTTCAACAGTGTCTGTCACAGACCCCAGTAGGGTTGCCTATGCAGAGAGACTCTATTCCTAATGTCCTTGATCTTCATATGCCATAGAGACCTAGGTGTCCTTGCACCTATGCACACACGTATGGGGACGTACAGCTATGTGGCCTCAGTTTGGGCAGCCTCCTCCAGCCATACCACCAAGTATCTCTGCCTCTTCCTGTGTGTGAGTTTCTCTACTATGACCCAGGAACCCCCTCCCAAGGAGCCCTTACATGCTTTTGTCCTTTTTGCTGGACTGTCGTCCACATTTACTGAGCATTAACCTGAGCCTTCATTTAGAGGTAGAGCTTTAAATGCCATCAGTAGGCCCACTTCAGAAACTTCCTGACCTCCCCCTGCACTGGGGGTGGGAGTGGAGGCAAACACAAAGCATGCTCTGTGTTGGGTGCTTGTAGAAAGATAAGATGGGGTGAGAAGACAGAAGGGGACAGAGTGCTCCACCAAGATACAGAGGAGTCGAGGCAACCACTGACAAGGTGATAGCTGATTCACAATTCTTATCCCAAAAGGCAGCCTGGCCTTCCTTTCAACAGCCTCAGCCTTGTTCTTCAGATGGAATATCAAAGATCAGAGAGGGTGTGTGGATGACCAGAAGTCACACAACAAATGGGCAGGCATTGAGCCTATCTCTCCTCTCTAAGAAGTTTCCTGTTTCAATGCTAAGAGAAGGTCAAGCCAGATGAATCTTAGCTATGTGGGGTAAACAAATGTCTACAAAAAAGATAAGAGAGAAATGTTGTGGGGGTGTTCAAAAGTCAGGGTGACTCTTCTTTCTTATTTGTGTTACAGTTTCTTTGCTTTCCAACCCCCCTGCAATGGGGTCTATTCCTTCAGTGGCCAAATATAATAAATAAAAGATACTTGATCTTATTTTTGATAGGCACCCAATGCTCCCTAATCTGGTGGCCAGGACACTGACGTGCCAGGTTTCTCCAAGGGCCATTTTGAATTAAAGGATGGTGCCATGAATTGAATGTGAAATGTCCCCATAGGCTTGTGGTTTGAACTCTGAATCTCCAGTGGGTGGCGCTATCCTGGAGGTGGCGGACTATTAAGAGGTGAGGCCTGACTGGTGGTAGTGGGTTGTCAGAGGCAGGTTCATGGGAGTGTGTTGTTTTCCATTCCTACCTGCGCATCTAAGATGTGAACAGTTCTACCACAAGCTCCCACTGCCACAAACGGAGTCACTACTGCAGTGATGGATGGAAACCCACTGACACAGTGACTCAAAACCAATTCGTCAGTCTTCATTATGCCAGGAATTAGGGTCACAGTGAGGTCAAAGTAACCAGCACAGATGGGCACAAAGAGAAGTGCCAGTCTGGCTAAGGCCCACTGAGCTCCTTATCCAACCATGCCAGCTCAGTGCACTCCTTCACAGATGAGAAAGGCCTTTGTTCTACTTTGACTTCTGATGCTGCCATAAACACTGTGACCAGAAGCAAAATGAGGAGGAAGGGCATGATTTTAGCTTACAGGTTACAGATCATCGCTGAGGATCAGTTGCTGGTGGCAGGAACTCAAGGATGGAGCAGGAAGTAGAAACCACGGAGAAATGCCGCTTCCTGCCTTGTCCACTCTTGATCATGATCAGTCTGCTTTCTTATGCAGGCCCTCCTCCATCAATTAGCAATTTAAAAAATTGTCCCACAGATGTACACAGGCCAATCTGAGAGAATAATTTCATCATCTGAGGTTCCTTCTTCATGGGTTTAGGGTCAATTTCTGTCAGGTTGACAATATAAATTAAATAGTATAGGCTTTGACCCATACTTCTCAGTGACAAGGCCTCAAATAAGCAAGAATGGACACCCAGTAGTCACAACTTCAAGAAGGGCCAATAGAGACAGTTCCTTACCTTACTAGCCAGAGGTGGGGAGAGAGGCTGGTAGTAGGTCTTGAGCCTGGACAGGCCAACTGAAGGGAGGGAATAAGCCTGTTAATATCCCAGGTGTCCTACGCCATGCCCACCAGTGCACCTATGTGAAAGACCAAGGACACCTTCAATGACTTAAAGGGACACTTCAAGTGACAAAGAGCCACTTCTGCCCCCCACCCCCCACATCGTCACCCATGCCTTCTGAGATTGTAGGCATTTCTTTTTTTTTCTTTTTAAAAAAATTTTAGTAATTTAATCTTGTCACATCTCAATGGTTATCCCATCCTTTGTATCCTCCCATTCTCCCCTCCCTCCAATTTTCCCCTTATTTCCCTCCCCTATGACTGTTCCTGAGAGGGATTACCTCCCCCTGTATATGCTCATAGGGTATTAAGTCTCTTCTTGGTGACCTGCTGTCCTTCCTCTGAGTGCCACCAGGTTTCCCCCTCCAGGGGACATAGTCAAATGTGAGGCACCAGAGTACGTGAGAAAGTCATATCCCCCTCTCCACTCAAGTGTGGAGACTGTTCTGACCATTGGCTAGATCTGGGTAGGGGTTTAAAGTTTACCGCCTGTATTGTCCTTGGCTCGTGCCTTAGTTTGAGTGGGACCCCTTGGCCCAAATCAGCCTATCATAATGTTCTACTTGTAGGATTCGAGGACCCACTGGATCCTTCTACAATGCTATTCTCACATGGTTCTCTCATCTAGAGTCCCAATAGGATGTCCTCCCCTCTGTCCCAGTTTCCTGGTAAGTGAAGGCTTTCATGGGACATGCCCCTTGGGCTAGTATGCAGATATAAGTGAGTATATACCATTTGAGTCTTTCTGCTTCTGGGTTAACTCACTCATTATGATCATTTCTAGCTCAATCCATTATCCACAAATTTCGGGAATTCCTTGTTTTTAATAGCTGAGTAGTATTCCATAGTGTATATGTACTATAGTTTCTTTATCCATTCTTCTACTGAGGGACATTTAGGCTGTTTCCATGATCTGGCTATTATGAATAAGGCTGCTATGAACATGGTTGAGCAAATTTTCTTGTTGTGTGCTGGAGCATCTTCTGGGTATATTCCAAGGAGTGGAATAGCTGGGTCTTGAGGAAGGCCTATTCCCAGTTTTCTGAGATAGCACCAGATAGATTTCCAAAGTGGCTGTACTAGTTTCCATTCCCACCAGCAATGAAGGAGTGTTCCTCTCTCCCCACATCCTCTCCAGCATGTGGTGTCGCTTGAGTTTTTGATCTTAGCCATTCTGATGGGTGTAAGATGGAATCTCTGAGTTGTTTTGATTTGCATTTCCCTGATGACTAAGGAGGTTGAGCATTTCTTTAAGTGTTTCTCAGCCATTGATATTCTTCTGTTGAGAAATTCTCTGTTTAGTTCCCAGCCCCATTTCTCAATTGGGCTATTTGGTTTGGTAGTGTTTAATTTCTTGAGTTCTTTATATATTTTGGATATTAGACCTGTGTCAGATGTAGGGTTGGTGAAGATCTTTTCCCAGTCTGTAGGCTGTCGCTTTGTTCTCTTGACAGTGTCTCCAGCCTTACAGAAGCTTCTCAGCCTCATGAGGTCCCATTTATTAATTGTTGACATTAAGGCCTGGGTTGTTGGTGTTCTATTCAGGAAGTTGTCTCCTGTGCCAATATGTTCCAGGCCCTTCCCCACTTTTTCTTCTAACTGACTTAGTGTCTCTGGTTTTATGTTGAGGTCTTTAATCCACTTGGATTTGAGTTTTGTGCAAGGGGACAAATATGGGTCCAGTTGCATTTTTTTTTTACACATAGACCTCCAGTTAGACCAGCACCATTTGTTGAAGATGCTATCCTTTTTCCATTGAATGGATTTGGCTTCTTCGTCAAAAATCAAGTGACCATATGTGTGTGGATTTATATCTGGGTCTTCAATTCGATTCCACTGATCAACCGGCCTGTTGCTGTGCCAGTACCATGCTGTTTTAATTACTATTGCTTTATAGTACAATTTGAGATCAGGTATGGAGATTCCTCCGCAGCACCTTTTATTGTACAAGATCGTTTTTGCTATTCTGGGTTTTTTGTTTTTCCATATGAAGTTCAGAATTGAACTTTCAATGTCTTTAAAAAATTGTTTAGGCATTTTGATAGGGATTGCATTGAATCTGTAGATTGCCTTAGGTAGGATGGCCATTTTTACTGTGTTAATTCTCCCTATCCATGAGCAAGGAAGATCTTTCCATCTTCTTATGTCATCTTCAATCTCCTTTTCAGAGTTTTGAAATTTCTTTCAAACAAGTCCTTCACTTGCTTGGTTAGAGTAACTCCTAGATATTTTATATTGCTTGTGCTAATGTGAAGGGTGTGGCTTTCCTAATTTCTTCCTCTGCAAGCTTGTCATTTGTGTATAGGAAGGTTACAGACTTTTTTGAGTTAATTTTGTATCCAGCCAAATTGCTGAAAGTGTTTATCAGCTGTAGGAGTTCTCTGGTGGAATTTTGAGGGTCACTTATGTACACTATCATATCATCTGCAAATAGTGATAATTTGACTTCCTCCTTTCCCATTTGGATACCCTTGATCTCCTTTTGTTGTCTTATTGCTCTGGCTAGAACTTCGAGTACTATATTGAAGAGATTTGGAGAGAGTGGGCAGCCTTGCCTTGTTCTCGATTTTAGAGGAATTTCCTTGAGTATCTCACCATTTACTTTGATTTTAGCTATTGGCTTGCTGTATATAGCCTTTATTATGTTGAGGAAAGTGCCTTGTATCCCTTATCTCTCTAAAACTTTAAACACGAATGGGTGTTGGATTTTATCAAATGCTTTCTGTGCATCTAAAGAGATGTTCATGTGGTTTTTTATTTTCAGTTTGTTTATATGGTGGATTACATTGATGGATTTCCGTATATTAAAACCTCTCTGCATGCCTGGAATGAACCCTCCTTGGTCCTGATGAATGATATCCTTTATGTGTTCTTGTATTCATTTTGCAAGAATTTTATTTAGTATTTTTGCATCGATCTTCATAAGAGAAATTGGTCTGAAATTCTCTTTCTTTGTTGAGTCTTTGTGAGGTTTAGGTATCAACGTGACTATGGCTTCATAGAATGATTTTGGTAATGTTCCATCCATTTCTATGTTTTGGAGTAGCTTGAAGAGTATTGGTATTAGCTCACCCTTGAAGGTCTGGTAGAATTCTGCACTGAAACTATCTGGCCCTGGGCTTTTTTTTTTTGGTTGGGAGACTATCAATGTTTGCTTCTATTTCTGTAGGGAAATGGTACTATTTAGCTTGTTTTTCTGTTCTTCACTCAACTTTGGCAAGTGAAACTGATCAAGAAAATTATTCATTTCCCTTAGATTTTCAAATTTTGTGGCATATATGCCTTCAAAATAGGATCTTATGATTGTTTGTATTTCCTCAGTGTCTGTTGTCATGTCTCCCTTTTCATTTCTGATTTTATTGATTTCACTACTATCTCTCTGCCTTTTAATTAGTTTGGCTAATGTTTTGTCTATCTTGTTGAATTTCTCAAAGAACCAGCTCTTGGTTTTGTTGATTCTTTGGACTGTTTTCTTACTTTCTAATTTGTTAATTTCAGCCCTGAGTTTGATTATTTCCAGACGTCCTCTCCTTTTGGTGTTTCTGTTTCTTTTTTTTTTCTAGGACTTCCTGTTGTGTCATTAAGATTCTTATGTGCGATGTTTCCAATTTCGTTTTAAAGGCACTTAGTGCTATGAATTTTCCTCTTAGCATTGCTATCAATGTATCCCACAAATTTGGGTAAATTGTTCCTTCATTGTCATAGAATTTCAGAAACTCCTTGATTTTTTTCTTTATTTCTTCCCTGACCCAGGTGTCATTTAGCAGATCATTGTTTAGTTTCCACGTACGTGTAGGCTTTTTAAATTTATGTTGTTGAGGAATTGCAGCCTAAGACTATGGTGATCAGATAGGATGCAAGGTATTATTTCAATCCTCTTGTATCTGTTGATGCTTGCTTTGTGACCTACAATGTGATCAATTTTGGAGAAGGTTCCATTGGATGAAAGGTTCTATAGATATCTGTTAGATCCATTTGACCCATGGCATTCGTTAATGATGTTATTTCTCGGCTTAGTTTCTGTTTCAATGACTTATCCTTCGGTGAGAGTGGGGTGTTGAAGTCTCCCACTATTATTGTGTGGTGATCGATTTGTGGTTTAAGTTTTTTTTAGCAGATCTTTTGCAAATGTGGGTGCCCTTGTATTGGGAGCATAGATGTTCAGAATTGTGATGTCATCTTGGTTGACTTTATCTTTGATGTGTATGAAGTGTCCTTCTGCATCCTTTCTGATGAATTTTGGTTGAAAGTCTACTTTGTTTGATATTAAAATGGCTACGCCTGCTTGCTTCTTGTGACCATTTGCTTGGAATATTTTTTTCCAACCTTTTACCCTGAGGTAGTGCCTATCTTTATGGGTGAGATGTGTTTCTTGAATACAGAAGAATGTTGGATCTTCTTTATGCACCCATTCAGTTAGTGTGTGTCTTTTTATTGGAGAATTGAAACCACTGATTTTGAGAGATATTAATGACCAGTGACTGTTAAGAGTCTTAATTTTGATGTTGTTTCCAGTCGAGTGTTTGTGTAGTTGTGTTTTTGCCATGGTATAGTTACCCATTTCCTGAGTAGTTTTGGTTGTAGATTGACCCTTTGGGATGGAGCTTTCCTTCTACTTCCTTCTGTTAAGCTGGGTTTGTGGATAGGTACTGTTTGAATTTGGTTTTTCATGGAATAATTTGTTTTCTCAATCTACGGTTATTGATTGTTTTGCTGGGTAAAGTAGTCTGGCCTGGCATCTGTGCTCTCTTAGGATTTGCAGGATCTCTGTCCAGGCTCTTCTGGCTTTTATGGTCTCAGCTGAGAAGTCGGGTGTAATTCTGATAGGTTTGCCATTAAATGTTATTTGGCCCTTTTTCCTTGCAGCTTTTAATATTTTTTTTTTGTTCTGTAAGTTTTGTGTTTTGATTATTATGTGACCGGCAGTTTTCCTTTTCTGGTCAATTCTATTTGGTGTTCTGTAGGCCTCTTGTATGTTTATAGGCATCTCCTTCTTTAGATTGGGGAAATTTTCTTCTATGATTTTGTTGAGAATAGTTTCTGTGCCTTGGAGTCTGATATCTTCTCTTTCTTCAATGCCTATTATCCTCAGATTTCTTCTTTTCATGGTGTCCTTAATTTCTTGGATGTTTTGTGTCAGGAGTTTTCCAGATTTGGCATTTTGTTTAATGGTTGCTTCAAGATCTGTGATTTTATTTTCTAGACTGAGATTCACTCTTCTGTCACTTGGATTCTGTTAGAAAAACTCACCTCTGTGTTGCTCGCCTTCTTCTCTGAGGTCTCACGTTCTCGTTTTTCTTCTGTCTGTGTGTTTATCATTGAATCCATTTTCTTCTTCCAATTTTGAACTGATTTTTTAAATTGCTTTTATCTGATTGTATATTCCTGAGTTTCTTCCATTGCCTCTTTATAGGTCTTCAGAAATTGAACTTTTTTATTGATTTCTTTCCTCTGGTTGTTTGCATTTTCCTGAAGTTCTTGCAAATCCACTGTATGTGCTTCTTTTATGTCTCTCACCTGTTTGGTTGCATCTTCCTGCATTTAATTACAAATTTCATTTGTTTTCTCCATTAATATCCTCATTACTAAGGATTTGAGGTCATTTTCTTTTATTTCCATTGTATTTGCATTCTCTGGGTTTTTTTTTCTTTCTGAAAGCTGGAAACTGGAGACGCCATGTTATTTGGGTTTTTTTTACGTATGCTTTTACACTGTCCTTTAGACATCTTGCCATCTTTGTTTTTGTTGGGTAGCTTCCCGAGTTGGATGGAGGGAGTCTGATGATAGATTCACCTGTTTTCTCATGATTTCTGTTGGCTGGAAGCTTTGATACTTTACTGGTGTGAATTGCAGGAGATTAGCCCTGTCGTTTTGGACTCTCATAGCAGTGAGCCTCAGCTCCCCTGTGCTGTGGGTCTTGCAGTCGTTCTGGGTCTCTGAATGAGCGTTGGGTCAGGCCAAGGTATCCACAGCTTTCTGGGTTCCCTGCCAAGTCCAGCCAGGGCCCGAATCACGCGCCGAACTTAGCTAGATTCTCAGAGCCTGAACTGTCTGCCGTGCTCAGCTAGGTATTCTGGGCCCAAAATGCACACAGGGTCCAGCCAGAATGTTTGGTCTGGGACTGCGCACCAAGCTCAGCTAGGAGCTTTTGGCCCAAAGTGTGTGCTGTGGTCAGTTATTGACTCAGGGCCCGAACTGTCCGCCAAGCTCAGCCAGGAATTCTGGATTCAAACTGCACACTACATTATGTCCAACGAGAGTCTTAGAGCCAGGACTGTGCCAAAAGCTCCACTAGAGTCTCTAGGCCCAATCTGTCTGCCAAGCACAGTTAGGGACTCTGGCTCTAAACTGCATGCTGAGTTCCACCCGCGTCTCTGGGGCAGAATTGTGCACTGAGCTCAGCCAGGGACTATGGACCCACACTGCATGCTGAATTCAGCCCGGGACTCCGGGTCTATACTGCATGGATAGTCTAGCCAGAGTCTTGGGGCCGCCGAGCCTGTGTGCACAGCTCAGCTAAAGTCTTGGTGCCCGGCAAGTCTAGCTAGGGTCTCTGGGCTGAATCTGCGTGCTGACCTCAGTCTGCATCAGCACCCCAGAGCTGCCCGCTGAGCTGAGCTAGTGTCTTTGGCAGAACTGCTCGTTAAGGTGAGCTAGCACCTCCGGTGGAACTGAGTGCTCTGCCCAGCCTGTGACACAGCAGGAGAGCTGCGGTTTCGCTGAGCTGGTGCCTAGGTTGGAAGTGAGCGCTCCACCCAGCCTGCATCACAGCCAGAGAACTGCTGCTGTGCTGAGCTGGCGCCTCCAGTGGAACTGAGCGCTCTGCCCAGTCTGTGTCACCGCTGAGCTAGTGCCTGGGGCAGAATTGCTTGCTGAGCTGAGCCAGCATCTCCACGGCACTGGCACTGAGCTGAACACAGGACTCTGGGGCTGAACTGTCTGCCGAGTCCAGTTTGGGTCACAAGGCACCACACAACCCAAATCCTGTCCAGAGTCTCCTCTCCTGCATCAACTCCCACTGGCCACTACACCAATCGCCTCCACTGGAAGGCTCTGAGCTGCAAACCTCAGCCACTGCCGCTGCTGATGTTGGTGCCGCTGGTGTCCCCACTGCTGCTGCTGTCTCTGCCGCTGCTGTCCGATCCGAGAAAATTCGTGCTCCTCTCGTGTGCAGGGGCACACAGGTCCTCCACACCCTGGTCGCTTGGAACCGTGGACCACTCCTGCTGCCATGGTGTGGGGACCTTGGTGTTCCTGGCTCAGAAATCTGTGCAATTCTCTGAATTGTTCACTGGAGCTTCCAAACATGGTCCACACTGCTCGCCACCATCTTGGATTCTCTCCAGTTTCTCAAATTTTACAAATAAAAATTTCCCTCTATATTAATATTTCAGATTACTTGGATTGGTTCCTAACTCTAGAATGACATAGCTCATCAGCTCTGATGCCCTGTTTGGTTCTCCATGGCATCCTGTACATAAATGGTGTGCACAAAGTCACATAGGGATGCATACATACATGCAAAGAGAACAAATGATATTTTAAAAGATATTATTGGAATTTAATCTGTATTACTTCTTAGATGAGATTAGTTATTAAAAAAATAGTGTGCATAGAATTCACTCAAACTGCAGTTTGATTACCAAAACTCTTTCTTAGAAAAATGTGATCCTCCATGAATTCATAATGATTCAGTGAGGATAACGTCATAAGGGTTTGTTGTTTGTTGTTGTTGAAGAAATATTAATAATTGTATTACTAGAAAGACATACTTAGAAAAATGTCCCATTTTATTTGGGCAGTTGGTTTTTTGACAGCTCTGTAATGCCAGTGAGCTTGCAAAAGGATAATCCACATAAAGAATTTAGCACAATAGCAAATGCTCACTTGTCTCATTAGAAATTTCATTCTCTGGGCATGGGCTGCATTCAAAACAGCAGGCTACCATTCCCTCCTTTGAGAATTTTCTGAATCGAGGACCACAATCATCACTGCACACAGAAGGAAGCATCTGAGAAAAGTAGATACAGACCGACATCAGAAGTTTTACTGATATCTTTCCTATATATTATATTGTTGTGATATGAATAAGCTTATTTTATATACTAGAACTGAGGGAGCACATGTCCCTTGGTGCTTAATATACTTAATGCAAAGTATATTAAAAGATGAAAACAAATTGATGAAATTGTTAATTGATTTTTTAAACAATTTTATTCAATATTTTACATATACAGTGCACATAAATTTCTGTAATTGTATATTATTGAATTTTGGTCTGTTTCATTCTTTTATGGGGGATAAATATACTGGGTAGAGTAACTGAAGTTGGCAGCTGTGTCTCTAAGTTTTTCATATACTCCACTGTTACTCTCCTCTAAGAATGTCCATAGTGGAATCTGCTGATATCCATATGGGACATTTATATTAATGGAGCTTCTCCCTTTAAGCTTGCATTTCCCCTCTCTGTTACAAAGCAAATGTAAATAAAATATGTCAAGGGCTGGTTCTTTTTTTGATGTTAGGACTTTGATATTTAAATGGATATTGTATCTAGATGACCACAGAAACTATTGTATTTGGAAATTTATACCACCATTTTACTAGATACAAAGTAGATCCCTTTAGTGTTTCCTTCTTCTCCTCTTGTACTCATGGTTTATTATTTGAGCTTGTCATCATATCCCTTGTTAGTTTCCTTGTTGTTTTATCTTCATCATAGTTTGAATTTTCGAAATCTTATGCCTTGTCTTCAAGAATTGACATACTATATTCATTATGAAGTATTCTCTTTGTGTGGCTTTATACTGATGTTTTAATTTTATTTATTTTGATTTTCTGTATATATTTTAGTTAGATATAATTTTTATCTTTATTGAAGTCCTTTGTCACATAGTCACTCAGTGACTTACTGTATGCAAGTTTTAATATCTTACTGTATGTTCCCAGAGGTCATATCTGTCTTTCTTCATTTTTTCAGAATACTCTTATAGTCATATTTAGTTTAACAATTTGTCATTGAGCATACTCTCATTTACATGTATAAATATAACATTTGGGGTCATGTTTATTCAATATCGTTATGATTATGTTTGTTTGTTTCTTCAATGGGATTTGCAAAATTAGAAGCAGAACACTTCTTGTATTATTTCATTCCTGTGTACTCTTCCAGTGGATGCTTATATGAGGTTTAACTGATGTGTAGCTTTAAGAAATATGAGACTTCACTTCTTCCCACTGAATTGATATGTTGCTCAGTAGCTACACCTTCAACTTACATGTTCTTTTCCCTTAGAAAGACTTTTATCATCACTCTTAGAAGAATTATTTACTATACATTTTATATTATCTTACCAACCTGATATATAACTTCAGATAAAACTTGAAGACTTTCCTGAAATTACCATTTTTAAAATGGAATGAAATTTCTAACTAGGATACCTTAAACCACCCATATAAGAATTCATACCTATAATATCACAAGAGCCATAATAAGAAATTTCTTTTATCAAAGCCAATTTTTATTACTATCAATCCTTCCCCATGCATAGAAGAAAAGTAGACAGACTTTTATTAGTTAAAAAGAACTATTCCATAGTTAAGTGTAACAAGCAAGGTTCATCAAATGAGCAATTTCTTGTACACGGCATCATCAAAGTATTAAAACATGAACCATTTTCAATAATATTAACATTATCATTAACAATATCCAAAGTTGATTTTTTAGAACCCAAAGTCTGACTGTAAACTGTTTTAAACTTCTAAGGATCTGTATCACTTTTTTTGCATCCATATGCACCACTTGCACCAGTGTTTCACAGATATCTATGTAAGTAGCACACACATAATGACATAAAAGTAAAAAAAGAAAGGAAAAACAGTGTTATAATTTATAGACTACCTATAGGGTTCCTGAAAATGTTAATTCTTAATTGGGAATTTTTGCAATTTAGGACTATTGTGTAAAAAAGTTTAAACAGTATAACATAATGAAATTTAATGATTTTGCCTGGAGAGATGGCTCAGAGGTTAAGAGAATTGCCTGCTCTTCCAAAGGCCCTGAGTTCAATTCCCAACAACCATATGGTCGTTCATAACCATTTATAGAAAAACATCTGGTGCTTGCTTCTTGCGAGCAAGTGTACATGTCACCAAAACACTGTATACCTAAATAAAAAAGTATTTAAAAAATTAATTATTTGCATATGTTTACTTTACTCCATTTTTACAATAAGCCTCAGTCGCTTCAACGTTTGTGCCAGAGTTCAAATACAAGGGAAGAAATCACTGTGTGGCAACAAAAATGCTATCAAAACAATATTGCTTACTTTTTTGGAAACAATATCAAATAGAGGTAATGAACTGTTTCATATTAATATTATAAATCAGAAACAGGCTCTGATATGTCTGAATTTGTCAAAGGATTAATAAAACTGTCACCTTAATAACTGAGAAGAAGAAAAATAATATAGGAGGTTCCTCCAATTGCTTTCTTATTTCACAATCCATTTCATTTCACTAATTTACAATGTGCACACTTAACAGTGTTTAGTGCTGCTTGAGCTAAATCAGAACAGTTAGTTCAAACCCACCTTTTTATTTCCTGTGGCTCACTCCATTGCATCTACTGATAAATGGAGCTGTTGACCACGTGGAAAGTATGGGCTAAAGCTTCCTATCGTCACCTTAAGTCCAAAACTCTGCTGCAAATTTGAAACTTGGAAAATGTCATACTTCTGTCCCAGTTTTTCTCTCTGGATCATATTCACTCTGTCACCAACAGGATTAACGAAGTGAATCTTCCTCACAAAAGAGTGCAGCTGAAATACAGGCAGAACATTAAAATGTGTATTTCCTTACTTAAGGTGGGAAAATATATTCTGATTTCTTCCAAAAGGAAATTTTAGTAAAAATTCCCAGCAGTGAAATATCAATGAAAGCAACTGGATAAATAAAATTATTGTAATATTCCCAGAATTTTTCTTTTAGTGTCTACCAAGTAATTAGATATACTTGTAAAACAAAACATACACATACACAACACACACAAACAAACATCTAAACCCAAAAATATTCAGAATGATTCAGGGATATACACATAATACAGTGGCACACTGTTTTGCACACACATACACGTAAATGCCCAGACACACAAATACACATACAATGATACATAGATAGACAGACATATGCAATAGGGCTTTCAAACAGACACACAGATGTAGAAACACGCAAAACACATACACAAGTACTCACATGCATTGCCTGACAAGTACACAAGCAAGACATACACACACAGAGTGACATTGAAACACTGATAAAATTTATGTTTACATAAATTTATCTGCCGCACATGGAGCGGCAGATAAAATAACAGTACCAAACACATAGAGATACAGATAGACTGCAACACAGATATACATTCATGCAAGCAAATACAGAGAAACCCAACCCCCCACCCCCACACACCCCAGAGGCACCTGTAAACACCTTAATTTGACAAATACATACAGGAGGATAATACAGACACAATCACTCATACAAAAAGACATTGATAAACAGACAAACATGCTCACTTCCACCAATAAATAAAAAGATAGGCAGGTTGACATAAAAACGTACATATACAGCCATACAATTATACAAACAGATGCAAAGCAACACTAACACATTCAGATAAGTGATAAATATATATTCACACAACTGAACACAATTGTATGTATTAAACTGAATTCCAGATTTGTTTCCTGTGTAATTAGTCTCAGAAACAAAAGTAAGGACCCTAGTGTCTATAGTGGGGGGCAGAATCAGTAGACAAAATTTGTCATCCCCTGCAATTATGGCAACATATTTGACAAGTAATGAACAAGGAATCATCTTCTCATAAAGGAGAGGATTCATTAAGGAAGCAGTGATTATATTTCTAGTATTAGAAAAAGTGTGATACTGTTTAGGTTCTCTGTATCAAAATCCATGATCTTCATTGAAAAATGTGCCTTCCCCTCAACTGACTTGACATTCTGCATATTTGTTAACCTCTAGATTTCATTCCTCAGCTGGAAAGTATACATAAATCTTCCTAATTTAAAAAATTTTCCTATTCCACTCAGATTTGGTCTGTGAGAGACTTTAAAAGAGTATGACATTGATGACACCAAATACATTCCAAGAGAAGAAACAATACCTCTGTGCAATTAACGTTGAGTTTGTGCTTATAGATCATTGGCCGGTGATCTACCAGTAGAAAAGTCATCTCATGGAGTGCATGGGCCATAACATACACAGCATTGTATATGTGATAAAAGCCATGTCAAAAGTCTGTTCCATTAGCCATTTCAATGATGTATTGGATGTGTATTTCTTCAGTGTTTTTAATTTAGATGACAAGACATCACAGTTAAAATACATCCACTCCAGGCTTGCCAGATATTTGTGTGAGTATTTGAATGGGTTCAATGATTGAAAAAAAAATTTTAAACCTAAAATATCAGCATGGTGGTGTGCAAAAACAAAAGTTAAATGCAATGAGTCAAGGGTAAAGTTCCTTATATTTATACTGACATCCCACTGTGAGGTAATGAGCCATATTCTCTGCATACTTAGAGAGTCCCACATTTTTGAGCTCATAGCTGGAGTACTATTGATGTCACCATAAAGGATAACAACATTTGTGGATGATGTCATTATTTGGTTGTAATATACTTCAGCTCTTGACATGTATAACTGCATGTTGATTGGGATTGTGTTCACAAAGGCAAAGCAGACTGTAATTTTTTCCATCTCTCTTCTCAAATACCAAAGAAATTCAATACCCACATCATTGTCTGAGATGACTAGACTAATCCAGTTCCAGCTGAAGTAAAGAATAAAGGAGACCATGGCCAGGGCAAGAGATATGTCCTTGGGGGCCATCTGAATCAGATATGGAGATGGCTCATGATCATCCAGGACTGAATGGAAAGGTCCATAGGTGAGGTGAAGCATCTAACACATGGGAAGCAGCATGAGTCAGCATGTATTTCTAAGAACTTTCATACACATTTTTTTTTTGCAAAATGCTCTAGAGATACCCATTAGTTATTACTTGTTCACTCCTCTCTATTTCAAACAAGGAAATGCCAAAGCCCTATCATATCTGTATAGGAAGTACACTTAAACAAGTAGATTGACATAATCATGAGGCCAGCCTTCTCCTTAAACTCTTTTATCATCTCTGAATTGCTCCAAAGAAGACATGATTTCAGAAATTCCCACCTAACAAAATCTCACCTCCTGAGGTTGTAAGATGTATGTCTGATATGCTGCTGATGTTTCCTAGTTTGGACCGGTAAGCAACACATTACACAAAGGTTTCGTGTCACAGTGGTAATTAGGTAAAAGATCATAAAGCTCATTTTCTAATTCAGCATTTAACCATTCATATACTTTTGACAGAGGCATACAACCAGCTGCTAGGTCTCTAAATTTAAGAGAAATATTTGGCAAAAGATGAGAGTTCCTGTTGACTTCATCCAAGGAAAAGACCAAGGCCAGATCAAACTGGTGTTTTTTAGTTAGTTTGCTATAAAAAAGGATAGAGTGTTTATTATGGACATAGATCTACAGCTAATCATTTGTAGTCAGTACAAGGCACATCCTGTACTAGGCAGTATTGCATTTTACCCCTAATTATTGAAACAAATGTCTTGTGTTGTGAGATTGTGATGGCATCAGAAGCTGGAAACTTGTGAAAGATTTAAACAGTCATAGGAGTGTTTCTTCCATATATAACATGTGTTATTGACATCTACCACAGAAAATGTTTCCATCTCTGATTTTTTAGTGCTTTGTTAGTAAGTAAAGGCAAGAACAATGGCTTGATAAAAATATTTCTGATCAAGTCTGTAATTTAAAATTATTGAGCAATATAAACAATACATTCATTGGGCAATGTAGTTAACATATCCCCTTATAGCCATCCTAATCTTATTTGTATTTTCTCTGAGTTAATCTCTTGTGGAAGGAAAATCTTTTCCTAAAGTTTTATATTTAAATAAATTCATAAAAGAAAAATACATTTGGTAAAAGATATATATATGCATATGTAGGAATGGCCATGAGCAATGATCATTTGGACCACAAGAGGGCAATAGAATTTCACATTATACTTTGGTGTAATCTAGTCAGTCTTTACATGCACAAGGGCACACTTGCTTCAAGTGAGTCTTCAAGAGATTAAGAGCTCTGAGTGCAGAGATTAAGGTCAGACACCACAATCCCAGTATCATTCATCTGCTTTCTGCTTACACACACATGTGATTTAGTCATACTGCTTATATCCTAGTAACAAAATTTTCTTCTAGAAAATGTCTTTTGACTACCCTTATGTTAACAATAACAACACTGGAATCCTACTGAGAAGTAGAACATTCATAAATTGCAGTAAATTTTTGACATGCCAATATTAAATGATGAAACATAGAAGTATACAAAATAAAATATCTGGACAAAGTTTGTGCTTTTTCTCATTTATGACTTGGTCATACTTATAAGCCAGTGATTGTATAAGTATACAAATGAATTAAGGAGCAACAGGAACCTATAGAAACTTCCTAGTGGACAGATCTGCTACTTCCATTCTCAATACAGCTTCATAAGGCACAGAATGACCACATGCAAGGACTTTGATAGAGTAACTGTGTGTCTACGTAAATGGTCTCAACCATTTGGTCACAATAATCACTGGTCCCAGAATATGCACCAAGAACCACACACCAGTGAAAGGTCTATCAGCATACTTGCATGTATATAGGCTATAACTAATTGAACTAGCATGGGACTTCTTTTAGCAATAAATCACTGGCTATTGTGCAACTGGAAACTGTGAATAAGAGAGATATATTTGCTGGATCAAGGTTCAGTCTTTTCTTTGTTCAGCATCCAGGCTTTAAGTGGGCCTAAGTGGAAGCAAAACTGATTACTCTCTGATTGAAGAAGAAGTAGAAATATCCCAATGGGTCTTTAAAAGATTTAAAGTTCTTTCTTGGTGTGCATGCTGTGAGAACATGACTAAGAACTCAGAACATTGTGTTGATCTACATCCTAAGATACCTCCTGAAATATTTATTATGATATTTTCCTAGAAAATATAAAAGCACTTACTACATATTCATAAGTTTGTTCCAATCCTCTAGGTGCATAGGCCTCTGTACTGGTTCAATGGCAAAAGGACAACTTAACAAAAAATTTCTTTCTTTATCTTCATTCTGCTTCAATCTCCAAAAGCATCCGGAATGAATGAAACTGACCATGAGAATTGGAATGTTCAGGAACAAGAAGAGGAAAGTCAAAGTGAAGCTATCTCTTCTGCCTTAATCCTGGACAATGTAGAATGTGAAGTGCCATGCAGATCAACATATCAGATGGGCACTTATGTATTTTCATCTTTTTTCTCTAATCAAAGAAGAAGCTGCTTGAATATTCATGATCCCTGCTCCTGACCCCTGCAGGAATTCTAAAAACTCTATATCCTGGGGCTTGGCATCTGATGTCCACAGTTCATGTGATAAACATGGTAGGTAAATACATATGAAGATAATTCAGTCTTAGATTCCATGACATCACTCATATTTGTGAACTTTAAAGTCCCTAGGAGGAAGGCATTTAGTTTAAATTTAATCCCTGAAATGTCTTAACAAGCTGATTATTTGAACACAAATAGCAATGATGTCAGGGAACTGAGTCTAAAGATCCACAGTGAGACATGCAATAATGGGTTAGGAAGGACTCATAATGCTCCAAGTCATGAGGACACAATGGGAATTGTATTGCCATGTCTAAGTCAGAGGGTGGCAATTCAAGTTTAGAGCAATGAAAACCCACAGAGCATGCACAGTGGGGACTATGCTACACATGTAATATATATGTATATATATGATATACTAACAAAATCTTTCCATCTGTTGTCTTGAAAATCCATAACCAGGCCCAATCCAGAAATATACTGAATCCTGTTGTATCCAAAATCATCTACTTAGCCACAGACCCACATTTTATTTACGTATTTGAGTTTGATATTTAAAGGTTCAACAGGATCTAGAGAGAAACATCAGACCTGTGTTCCTAATTTCAAATTATAAGAAAGACATATCAACCCTACAAGCAATCAATAATTTTTGAGTTCAAATAATGATCTCCCTTCCAGATACTCAGTTCTCACAGATGAATAACTTCTTCTGTGCCATTTTTTCCTCATTATCTTTGATTTCATGGCAGACACACATTACTCTGCTATTTCATCCTTCAGCAATCACACGTATAGAAGCACAGTTCTAGAAAAAAAGGACAGTTTCTTGACATTTTATAAGTCAGGAAATTCGTTGCACACTTCTGAGATGCATTTGTGCAACTTTGTCAGAAATGAGTTTTTTGTCTAAAGAGACTTGCATTAGAATGAACTAGATTCCCCTGTCTGCACAGTAGTACAGAATCAGAGTATGTAACAGTGTTTGATGAAATCAGAATTTCCTTGCTTCCCTGTGAGTAGGTAAGCTCACTTTTAGTCACAGTAGCTCCCACACGTTTCCTCAGTGTGTTCTCATTTCCATAGGAACAGTGTATTTGCTAGGAGAAACATGCATTACAGTGCCTTTTCACCCTTCAACAAACACATGTGTAGAAGTACATTTCTAGCAAAAATGACAGTATCTCGACATTTTGTAACTCAGGAAACAAGCTGCACACTTCAGAGATGCATTTGTGCAACTTTTCAGAAATGAGATTTTTTGCTTAAAAAGACATGAGTTAGAACGCACTAGTTTTGCCTATCTGCGCAGTAGTACAGATTCTGAGTACGTAACTGTGTTTGATGAAATCAGCATTTCTCTTGCTTCTCTGTGAGTAGGGAAGCTCAGTTTTAGTCACAATAGCTTCTACAAGTGTTTCTCCAGTGTGTTCACATTTGCTTAGAAACAGTGTATTTGCTGGTAGAAACATGCATTACTGTGTCGTTTCACCCTTCAGCAAACACATGTGTAGATAGACTTGCTAGCAGAAACGACAGTTTCTCGACGATTGTCAACTCATGGAACAAGCTGCACACTTCAGAGATGCATTTTGGCAACTTCGTCTGAAATAGGTTTTTTGCCTAAAGAGACTTACATTAGAAAACTCTAGTTTTGCCTATCGGCGCAGTAGTACAGATTATGAGTACGTAACTGTGTTTGATGAAATCAGCATTTCTCTTGCTTCACTGTGAGTAGGCAAGCTCACGTTTAGTCACAGTAGCTCCTGCAAGTGTTTCCTCAGTGTGTTCACATTGCTTAGAAACAGTGTATTCGCTGGCAGAAACAGGCATTAGTGTGCCATTTCACATCAGGGAACACATGTGTAGAAGGACAGTGCTACCAGACACGACAGTTTCTAGACATTTTGTAACAGAGGGAACAACCTGCACACCTCTGAGATGCATTTGGGCAACTTCGTCTGAAACGTGTTATTTCCCAATGAGACTTGAATTACAATTGACTATACCTATGTGCGCAGTAGTACAAATTCTGAGTACGTAAGTGAGTTTGATGGAATCAGTATTTCTCTTGCTTCCCTGTGAGTAGGCAAGCTCACGTTTAGTCACAGTAGCTCCTACAAGTGTTTCCTCAGTATGTTCACATTGCTTAGAAAAAGTGTATTTGCTGGCAGAAACAGACATTAGTGTGCCATTTCACATCAGAGAACACATGTGTAGAAGGACAGTGCTACCAGACACTACAGTTTCTAGAAATTTTGTAACACAGGGAACAAGCTGCACACCTCTGAGATGCATTTGGGCAACTTCATCTGAAACGTGTTTTTTCCCAATGAGTCTTGATTTACAATTGACTAGATTTACCTATGTGCACAGTAGTACAAATTCTGAGTACGTAAGTGAGTTTAATGGAATCAGCATTTCTCTTGCTTCCCTGTGAATAGGGAAGCTCAGGTTTAGTCACAGTAACTCCCACAAGTGTTTCCTCAGTATGTTCACATTTGCTTAGAAACAGTGTATTTGCTGGCAGAAACAGGAGTTACTGTGCAGTTTCACCCTTCAGCAAACACATGTGTAGACGGACAGTGCCAGCAGAAACGACAGTTTCTCAATGTTTTCTAACTCAGGGAACAAGCTGCACACTTCTGAGATGCATTTGGGCAACTTCGTCTGAAACGGGTTTTTGCCTTAAAGAGAATTGTATTAGAACGCACTAGTTTTGACTATCAGCACAGTAGAACAGATTCTGAGTACAGAAGTGACTTTGATGAAATCAGCATTTCTCTAGCTTCCCCGTGAGGAGGGAAGCTCAAGTTGAGTCACAGTAGCTCCCACAAGTTTTCCTCAGTGTGTTCACATTTGCTTAGAAACAGTGTATTTGCTGCCAGAAACAAGCATTACTGTGCCGTTTCACCCATAACCAAACAGATGTGTAGGACAGTGCTAGCAGACATGACAGTTTCTCAATTTTTTTTTAACTACGGGAACAAGCTGCACAATTATGAGATGCGTTTGGGCAACTTCGTCTGAAATGGATTTTTTGCCTGCAGAGACTTGCATTAAACGCACTAGATTTACCTGTGTGCGCAGTAGTCTGGATTCTGAGTACGTAAGTGTGTTTGATGAAATCAGCATTTCTCTTGCTTCCCCGTGAGTAGTGAAGCTCAGGTTTAGTCACAGTAGTTCCCACAAGTGTTTCCTCAGTGTGTTCACATTTGCTTAGAGACAGTGTATTTGCTGGCAGATCAGGCGTTACTGTGCCATTTCACCCTTCGGTAAATACATGTGTAGAAGGACAGTGCTAGCAGAAACGACAGTTTCTCGACATTTTCTAACTCAGCAAACAAGCTGCATGATTCTGATATGCCTTAGGGGAACTTCGTTTGAAATGGGTTTTGTGCTAAGAGACTTTCATTAGGACGCGCTAGTTTTGCCTGTTTGCGCAGTAGCACAGATTCTGAGTTCGTAAGAGTGTATGAGGAAATCAGAATTTCTCTTGTTTCCCTGTGGGAAGAGAAGGTCAATTTCAGTAAGAGTAGCTCCCGCAAATGTTTCCTCAGAATCTTCACATTTGCTTAGAAACAGTGTATTTCCTGGCAGAAACAGGCGTTGCGGTGCCATTTCACCCTTCAGCAAACACATGTGTAGAAGGACAGTGCAGGCAGAAACAACAGTTTCTCGACGTTTTCTAACTCAGCGAACAAGCTGCACACTTCTGAGATGCGTTTGGGCAACTTCATTTGAAACGGTTTTTCTGCCCAAAGAGACTTACATTAGAACGCACTAGATATGCATATATGTGCAGTAGCACAGATTCTGAGTACTTAAGTGTGTTTTTTGATATCAGCATTTCTCTTGCTTCCCTATGAGCAGGGAAGATCAGGTTTAGTCACAGTAGCTCCCACAAGTGTTACCTCAGTGTGATCACATTTGCTTAGAAACTGTGTATTTGATGGCAGAAACCAGCTTTACTGTTCCGTCTCATCCTTCAGCAAACACATGTGTAGCAGGACAGTGCTAGCAGAAATGACAGTTTCTCAATATTTTCTAAGTCAGGGAATAAGCTGCACACTTCTGAGAGGTGTTGGGCCACATCTTCTGAAATGGGATTTTGTCTAAAGAGACTTGCATTAGAACTTACTAAATATGCCTATACGTGCAGTAGCACAGATTCTGAGTACTTAAGTGTGTTTGATGAAATCAGCATTTCTCTTACTTCCCTGTGAGTAGGGATGCTCAGGTTTAGTCACAGTAGCTCTCACCAGTGTTTCCTCAGTGTGTTCACATTTGCTTAGAAACAGTGTGTTTGCTAGGAGAAACAGGCTTTACTGTGCCGTTTCATCCTTCAGCAAACACATGTGTAGAAGGAGAGTGCTAGCAGAAATGACAGTTTCTCTATATTTTCTAAGTGTGGAACAATCTGCACACTTCTGAGAGGCGTTGGACCACATCTTCTGAAAGGGTTTTTTGCCTAAAGAGACTTGCATTAGAATGCACTAGTTTTGCCTATGTGCGCAGTAGTACAGATTCTGAGTATGTAAGTGCTTTTGATGAAATCAGCATTTCTCTTCCTTCCCTGTGAGTATTGATGCTCAGGTTTAGTCAGAGTAGCTCCCACAAGTGTTTCCTCAGTGTGTTCACATTTGCTTAGAAACAGTGCATTTGCTATCAGAAACAGGCGTTACTGTGCCATTTCACCCTTCAGCAAACACGTGTAGAAGGACATTGCTAGGAGAAACGACAATTTCTCGACGTTTTTTAACTCAGGGAACAAGCTGAACACTTCTGAGATGCGTTGGGGCAACTTCATCTGAACCGGGTTCTTTGCCTAAAGAGACATTGCCTATCTGAGCAATAGTACAGATTCTGAGTACGTAAGTATTTTTGATGAAACCAGCATTTCTCTTGCTTCCCTGTGAGTAGGGAAGCTCAGGTTTAGTCACAGTAGCTCCAACAAGTGTTTCCTCAGTGTGTTCATATTTGCTTAGAAACAGTGTATTTGCTGGCAGAAACAGGTGTTACTGTGCCGATTCACCCTCAGCAAACACATGTTTAGAAGGACATTGCTAGCATAAATGACAGTTTCTTGATGTTTTCTAATTCAAGGAACAAGCTGCACGCTTCTGAGATGCGTTTGGTCAACTTCTTCTGAAACGAGTTTTGTGTTAAAGAGACTTGCATTAGGACGCACTAGTTTTGCTTGTGCGCAGTAGTACAGATTTTGTGTAAATAAGTGTGTTTGATGAAATCAGCATTTCTCTTGCTTCTCTGTGAGTTTGGAAGCTCACGTTTAGTCACAGTAGTTCACAAATGTTTCCTCAGTGTGTTCACATTTGCTTAGATGCAGTGTATTTCCTGGGAGAAACAGGCATTATTGTACCGTTTCACCCTTCAGCAAACACATGTGTAGAAGGACAGTGCTAGGAGTAATAACAGTTTCTCGAGTTTTTATAACTCAGGGAAGAAGCTGCACACTTCTGAGATGCGTTTGGGCAACTTCGTCTGAAACCTGTTTTTTGCCGAAAGTGACTTGCATTAGAACGCACTAGTTTTGACTATGTGCGCAGTAGTCTCGATTCTGAGCACGTAAGTGTGTTTGATGAAATCAGCATTTCTCTTGCTTCCCGGTGAGTAGGGAAGCTCAGGTTTAGTCACAGTAGCTCCCGCAAGTGTTACCTCAGTGTGTTCACATTTGCTTAGAAACAGTGTATTTGCTGGCAGAAACAGGCGTTACTCTGCTGTTTCACCCTTCGACAAACACATGTGTAGAAGCACAGTTCCAGCGGAAACAACAGTTTCTCGAAGTTTTCTAACTCAGGGAACAAGCTGCACACATCTGAGATGCATTTGGTCAACTTCGTCTGAAACTGGTTTTTTGCCTAAAGAGACTTGCTTTAGGACAGACTAGTTTTACTTACCTGCGAAGTAGAACAGATTCTGAATACGTAAGTGTTTTTGATGAAATCAGCATATCTCTTACTTCCCTGAGGGTAGGGAAGGACAGGTTTAGTCACAGTAACTCACACAAGTGTTTGCTCAGTGTGTTCCCATTTGCTTAGAAACAGTGTGTTTGCTAGGAGAAACAGGCGTTACTGTGCCGTTTCAGCCTTCAGCAAATACATGTGTAGAAGGAGAGTGCTAGAAGAAACGACAGTTTCTCGACGTTTTCTAACTCAGGGAACAAGCTGCACACTTCTGGGATGCATATGTGGAACTGCACCCGAAACGTGTTTTTTGCCTAAAGAGACTTGCATTAGAACGCATTAGTTTTGCCTATCTGCGCAGTAGTACTGATTCTGATCACGTAAGTGTGTTTGATGAAATCAGCATTTCTCTTGCTTCCCTGTGAGTAGGGAAGCTCAGGTTTAGTCACAAGAGCTCCCACAAGTGTTTCCTCAGTGTGTTCACATTTGCTTAGAAACAGTGTGTTTGCTAGGAGAAACAGGCGTTACTGTGCCAATTCAGCTTTCAGCAAATAACTGTGTAGAAGGACAGTGCTAGCAGTACCGACAGTTTCTCGACGTTCTATCTCAGGGAACAAGCTGCACACTTCTTGGATGCCTATGGACAACTAGGCCCGAAACGTGTTTTTTGCCAAAAGAGACTGGTATTAGAACGCATTAGTTTTGCCTATATGCGCAGTAGTACAGAATCTGAGCACATAAGTGTGTTTGATAAAATCAGCATTTCTCTTGCATCCTGTGAGTAGGGAAGCTCAGGTTTAGTCACAAGAGCTCCCACAAGTGTTTCCTCAGTGTGTTCACATTTTCCCAGAAACAGTGTGTTTGCTAGGAGAAACAGGCGTTACTGTGCCGTTTCAGCCTTCAGCAAATACATGTGTAGAAGGACAGTGCTAGCAGAAACGACACTTTCTCGACGTTTTCTAACTCAGGGAACAAGCTGCACACTTCTGGGATGCGTATGGGGAACTGCACCCGAAACGGGTTTTTTTGCCTAAAGAGACTTGCATTAAAACACACTAGTTTTGTCTATCTGCGCAGTAGTATAGATTCTGAGTACGGAAGTGTGTTTTATGAAATCAGCATTTCTCTTGCTTCCCTGTGAGTAGGGAAGCTCAGGTTAAGTCACAGGAGCTCCCACAATTGTTTCTTGAGTGTGTTCACATTTGCTTAGAAACAGTGTGTTTGCTAGGAGAAACAGGCGTTACTGTGCCGTTTCAGCCTTCAGAAAATACATGTGTAGAAGGACAGTGCTAGCAGAAACGACAGTTTCTCGACGTTTTATAACTCAGGGAACAAGCTGCACACTTTTCGGATGCGTATGGGGAACTGCACCTGAAACGTGTTTTTTGCCTTAGGGACTTGCATTAGAACACATTAGTTTTGCCAATCTGCGCAGTAGTACAGATTCTGAGTACGTAAGTGTGTTTGATGTAATCAGCATTTCTCTTGCTTCCCTGTGAGTAGGGAAGCTCAGATTTAGTCACAGGAGCTCCCACAAGTGTTTCCTCAGTGTGTTCACATTTGCTTAGAAACAGTGTGTTTGCTAGGAGAAACAGGCGTTACTCTGCCGATTCAGCCTTCAGCAAATAACTGTGTAGAAGGACAGTGCTAGCAGAACCGACAGTTTCTCGACGTTTTCTAATTCAGGGAACAAGCTGCACACTTCTGGGATGCCTATGGACAACTTGGCCCGAAACGTGTTTTTTGCCAAAAGAGACTGGCATTAGAACACATTAGTTTTGCCTATCTGTGCAGTACTACAGATTCTGAGCACATAAGTGTGTTTGATGAAATCAGCATTTCTCTTGCATCCTGTGAGTAGGGAAGCTCAGGGTTAGTCACAGGAGCTCCCACAATTGTTTCCTGAGTGTGTTCACATTTGCTTAGAAACAGTGTGTTTGCTAGGAGAAACTGGCGTTACTGTGCCGTTTAAGTCTTCAGCAAATACATGTGTAGAAGGACAGTGCTAGCAGAAACGACAGTTTCCCAACGTTTTCTAACTCAGGGAACAAGCTGCACACTTCTGGGATGCGTATGGGGACTGCACCCGAAACGTGTTTTTTGCCTAAAGAGACTTGCATTAGAACGCATTAGTTTTGTCTATCTGCGCAGTAGATCAGATTCTGAGTACGTAAGTGTGTTTGATGAAATCAGGATCTCTTGCTTCCCTCTGAGTAGGGAAGCTCAGGTTTAGTCACAGGAGCTCCCACAAGTGTTTCCTCAGTGTGTTCACATTTGCTTAGAAACAGTGTGTTTGCTAGGAGAAACAAGCGTAACTGTGCCGTTTAGCCTTCAGCAAATACATGTGTAGAAGGACAGTGCTAGCAGAAACGACACTTTCTCGACGTTTTCAAACTCAGGGAACAAGCTGCACACTTCTGGGATGCCGTTGGACAACTAGGCCCAAAACGTGTTTTTTGAATATAGAGACTTGCATTAGAACGCATTAGTTTTGCCTATCTGCGCAGTAGTACAGATTCAGAGTACCTAAGTGTGTTTGATGAAATCAGCATTTCTCTTGCTTCCTGTGAGTAGGTAAGCTCAGGTTTAGTCACAGGAGCTCCCACAAGTGTTTCCTCAGTGTGTTCACATTTGCTTAGAAACAGTGGGTTTGCTAGGAGAAACAGGCGTTACTGTGCCGTTTCAGCCTTCAGCAAATACATGTGTAGGAGGACAGTGCTAGCAGAAAAGACAATTTTTCTACATTTTCTAACTCAGGGAAAAAGCTGCACACTTGGGAAGCGTATGTGGAACTGCACCCGAAACGAGTTTTTTGCCTAAAGAGACTTGCATTAGAACACATTAGTTTTTCCTATCTGCGCAGTAGTACAGATTCTGTGTACGTAAGTGTGTTTGATGAAATCAGAATTTCTCTTGCTTCCTGTGAGTAGAGAAGCTCAGGTTTAGTCACAGGAGCTCCCACAAGTGTTTCCTCAATATGTTCACATTTGTTAGAAACAGTGTGTTTGCTAGGAGAAACAGGCGTTACTGTGCCGTTTCAGCCTTCAGCTAATACATGTGTAGAAGGACAGTGCTAGCACAAATGACAGTTTCTCGATGTTTTCTAACTCAGGGAACAAGCTGCACACTTCTGGGATGTCTATGGACGACTAGGCCCGAAACGTGTTTTTTGCCTAATGAGACTTGCATTAGAACGCATTAGTTTTGCCTATCTACGCAGTAGTACAGATTCTGAGTACGTAAGTGTGTTTGAGGAAATCAGCCTTTCTCTTGCTTCCCTGTGAGTAGGGAAGCTCAGGTTTAGTCACCAGAGCTCCCACAAGTGTTTCCTCAGTGTGTTCACATTTGCTTAGAGACAGTGTTTTGCTAGGAAAAACAGGCGTTACTGTTCCATTTCAACCTTCAGCGAATACATGTGTAGAAAGACAGTGCTAGCAGAAACGACAGTTTCTCGACGTTTTCTAACTCAGGGAACATTTCTGGGATGCGTATGCGGAACTGCACCCGTAACGTGTTTTTTGCCTAAAGAGACTTGCGTTAGAACGCATTAGTTTTGACTATCTGCGAAGTAGTACAGATTCTGAGTACGTAAGTGTGTTTGATGAAATCAGCATTTCTCTTGCTTCCCTGTGAGTAAGGAAGCTCACGTTTAGTCACAGGATTTCCCACAAGTGTATCTTCAGTGTGTTCACATTTGCTTAGAAACAGTATGTTTGCTAAAAGAAACAGGCGTTACTGTGCCGTTTCAGCCTTCAGCAAATACATGTGTAGAAGGACAGTGCTAGCAGAAACGACCGTTTCTCAACGTTTTCTAACTCAGGGAAGAAGCTGCACACTTCTGGGATGCGTATGGGGAACTGTACTAGAAACGGGTTTTTTGCCTAAAGAGATTTGCATTAGAACGCATTAGTTATGCCTATCTGTGCAGTAGTACAGATTCTGAGTATGTAAGTGTGTTTGATGAAATCAGGATTTCTCTTGCTTCCCTGTGAGTACGGAAGCTCAGGTTTAGTCACAGGAGCTCCCAAAAGTATTTCCTCAGTGTGTTCACATTTGCTTAGAAACAGTGTGTTTGCTAGGAGAAACAGGCGTTACTATGCCGTTTCAGCCTTCAGCAAACACATGGGTAGAATGACAGTGCTAGCAGAAACGACAGTTTCTCGACGTTTTCTAACTCAGGGAACAAGCTGCACACTTCTGGGATGCGTATGGGGATCTGCACCTGAAACGTGTTTTTTGCGTAAAGAGACTTGCATTAGAACGCATTAGTTTTGCCTATCTGCGCAGTAGTACAGATTCTGAGTACCTAAGTGTGTTTGATGAAATCAGGATCTCTTGCTTCCCTCTGAGCAGGTAAGCTCAGGTTTAGTCACAGGAGCTCCCACAACTGTTTCCTCAGTATGTTCACATTTGTTAGAAACAGTGTGCTTGCTAGGAGAAACAGGCGTTACTGTGCCGATTCAGCCTTCAGCAAAAACATGTGTAGAAGGACAGTGCTAGCAGAAACGAAAGTTTCTCAACGTTTTCTAACTCAGGGAACAAGCTGCACACTTCTGGCATGCGTATGAGGA
>OU015749.1:126211804-126228086 GCA_907169655.1 Acomys percivali | reverse complement strand
CAAACCACTCACACTGTCTTCAGATATCTTGGACTACATAGTAATACCATTAACAATGTCAGAAACAGCTATGCAGACTGAGGAGGAGGGCAGAGTCATCAGTGGTCACATCCCAATTTGGATCCTGTGTGCTACAATCCAAATCTGTCAGACATGCCCACTGCAGCCATACTGGAAAGACTATTTTTAGTAACAGAAGCTTTTTTTGGTTCAATATGAGGGTAATTGTATGGGGGGGGGGGAACACAGATTACACCTGGAACCTGACCAAAGCAAATGATAAGGAAGGTCACAGGCCCTAAAAAGGAATCCACTATGACATTTGCTACACACAAATGGCTCGGCTCACACCAAAGACCAGGTGCTGCTTTCAGTCTGGGTCAGAGACTTTGTTTTCAATGAGCAACAGTTATTTCAGAGACTCGAAACTAATCAAATACAGGAAACTACTGAATACTTAATGTACTGCCTATAATGGGAAATTCATTTTACCATATCTAACATTATTCTCAGTGAAAATTTCCAGAATCATTAATGAAACAGAATCTTGAAAAATCAATTTCATGTCCTGTTTCTATTGTCACTTCAGAGCCCCCCCACACCATGCTCAATTTGTCTAACATACCTGGATCCTTTGCTACAATCTCTGTCCTCACTATCTAGGGCTCTTAGTTGTCACTCACAGGTGAGCAGATCTGGCTGAGCAGTGGAAGACCTGCCCATGGGAAAGAGGTGCAAAGCAATTTCATGGAACAAAACTGAAAGATGCTAACACCTGCCAAAAGGATAACCATGAAGAAAAGAGAAAGTATCATAAAAATGTCTCTTCTTCACTGAGGATTTCACTTAGCCTATAGATGTGAGACTCACTTACACACTTACACACCTGCAGAGCCATTTTCCCAGATAGCCTGGGGAAGGAAGACTGCAAGAAAACTGGACTCTGACCCAAACAGAATCCAGACTGCTGCACCACTACAACAGGAGGTCTCTGAAAAAACGCCCTGAGGCCAGGGTCCAGGCATTCCCACTCCTGCAAGAAGTCTACAGTAAAAAAACCTCAGTGTTAACAAGCCATGAATTTAAAAACAAGAGTTTGGACACATGTGCACAGGCACAGTGATTTCCTTGAAAGAAGGAGACAGTTTTCTGATTTAAGTCAGCAATCATAATCACTCAAAAGGTGAATTCTAGTTTTGTTGTAATCTATAGTGAGTTTTCTCTCTATAATAACAGTGTGGCCTGATGTCATGCTCTCACAGCATGCATAGTGGGCTGGGCTCTCAAACAGACTAAGGACTCGGAGCTACCTGAGATTAACATATTAAAGGAGACATTTTTGGAGAGGTGATTTCTTGCTGCCTGGGTCCTCTCTAAACCCTAGCCTCTCCTCCCTTCTCTTTCTGTCCCCCATCTCCTCCCCTCTCGGTCCTCTCATGAGATGGTTCAGTCTGGACCCTTCTAGATACATCAGGCTGTTTTCTCCCTCATACTGTAAAGCCCAAAATTGATCTGCAAATACCACCTGCCCAAGAACCAGATTAGCTACCTGGAATGCTGGGAGTTGTAGTTCTTCAAAAATAACAATGCCACATGGGAAAGTATGGTGGCATATAGGTTTGTATTCATAAGCCCCTGTAGCTCTTGACCAAAGTCCATTTCTTGGTCAATATTTACTATTTATATTAGTACCTGCTCAAGTGGTGAAATTGGTTTTTCTCCCGGGAATCTCAGGATGAACACAGCATAGAATAAACCTCAACCATACCCTGGAGCAGTCAGATCTTCAGTTTTCATCAGACCCAAGGTATAACATTAATAACTAAGCATTGAAGACACATTTCTGAATTCTGTGCTAACATCCAAGATGTTAATGTTTCCAACCATAACTATGGTGCTTTATAAAGTATATTTTCTGATTCAATCAAACTGTACTGGTTCCACATATGACCAACATGTACAAAGCTTTCTGTGGATGCCTATTCCCTAGGACAAAGGGCACACTCTTGAATAGGCAAATAGAGGAACAGAGTAGTTAAAAAAGCATGGGTGCATTTGAATTTGAGGAGATTCGTAACTGCTGTAGCAGTGAACCCGGTGTCCAAATACACATACTGCAAATGCTCCATGAGATGATTTTATGAAAATTATTCTGGCAACCATAAAAGAAATTTTTAAAAAACTCACAATAAACCCCCTACCCAACAATAGTAAGATATTCTCAAGAGAATTGTGATAGTGGCATTCTTAAGAGCAGGAGGCAGAGGCAGGTGGATCACTGTGAGTTCAAGGCCAGCATGGTCTACAAAGTGAGACTAGGACAGCCAAGGAAACACAGAGAAACCCTGACTTGAAAAACCAAAAAAAAAAAAGGCAGCTGAGGAAATCACGCTGCTCCTCTCCCTCCGTTTCCCATGCTGCAGCCCCTCAGACCTGGGAGGGCCCAAGAAAAACCGGGCTGCAGCGTTGTGCTGCTCACTGGTGACTGTCCCAGGCCGGCAGCCAGGAAACTGCATCTGAGGAAGTTGTTGGGTTTCTGTAAACAACCTGCCCCCACATGCCGCCCATCCACAGAAGGAAATGGTGCATATTCATAAAGACCCACCCACTATCCCTCAGTTCCAGTCACATGGTTCCCCTAAACCTTTTTCAAGGGCCACCCAGATTTTTTCTCTTCCTTGTCACTCTCCTGGTTTTTAGTGTCCCTGCCCTGCAGAGACTGGTCCCTCTCACTCCTTCTCAAGTTGCAGGCCACACAGCTCTGTAGGCTCAGTTCTCTTAAACAATATATTTTATTACAACTTATTAACCGAATCTACGTCACTTATAATCTGGCTAACAAAAACAATAGGAAAAGAGGATTAAAGAACACAGTAACAATAACGTAAGGATATCAGTTCCGAGGAACAATTCTCCTAGCGTAACAAGCAGGATTTCTTCTGTTGGAACCCGGAACCTCAGCAGGAGCCAGAGCCCCAAAGCCTTCCCTCAAGCAGTTCTCTCTAGGAGCGGCTCAAAGTGGAGCGTTGAACAGCCAAAACTACCCCAAGTCTCCAAAAGCCCTGCCTTCAGTTCTGAGCTGTTTTATAGATCTCCTCCCGGAGTCTGTTCACGGGATCTTTTCAGCTGGCAAAAATCAAGATCCTGCACAAGGTGGTTGGTCTTCTAGTGGATTAACCTCACCTGTTCTCTTACAAGACGGTTCTATCCCACACTTGGAATCATAAAAAACAAGTTTATCTCTCCTTCACAGCTCCAACTGGCAGGCTGCCCTGGCTCTGCTCTGCAAGCCTCCCAGCATTCTTGTTGGCAGCCTAGACCAGAACTGGGTCTAGTAGGCTGCTGCACCCCAATATCTGAGCCCTATAGTGAATTATGAACCCTTCATATAAAAAATAGGCAGCCTAACTTGTTAGCTTGTAATACAAGCCTCCTAGGCTAAAAAAATGCAGGACAAAAGACATCCAACACCCTAATTCCAGTTTATTTTGGTCTCATTCACAAAACAAATTATTTACCAAAAAAAAAAAAAAAAAAAAAAAAAAAAAGTACTAAAAGCCAATCACAACCATAGCTCTATCCCCTAAAAAGAGCAATTTAAATAATATCCAACATTCAAAACACAGTGTCATAAAGATAATCATAAGGAAAATGGTTGATGGTATGGAAATGCAAGGAAATAGACAAAGGAATTGAGGACAACGTAGGATAAGAAAACTGTTGGGCATGGAGGCACATGCCTTTAATCCCAGCACTCGAGTCAGAGGCAGGTGGATAGCTGTGAGTTCAAGGCCAGCCTGGTCTACAAAGTGAGTCCAGGATGGCCAAGATAACATAGAGAAACCCTGTCTCGAAAAAACCAATAAATAAATAAATAAATAAATAAGGGCTAATATCAAAATATAGAGAGAGAAGCCTTTGTACATACTGTGTAAGGGCACCAGATTTTGTCTAACACTCCTTTCAAAAAACATTTTTGCACAAATGGTAAATTTATTTGTTCCTGTTACATCTCAGGTTATTTTCAATTTTTTATACTAAAAGGATTTATGTAAAAGTTAAAGTGGCTAAGTATAATCAAAGGTGTATAGCTCTTTAACTTCTACTACATTTCTTACTTACAAAAATTTTCCCTCATTCAAAGTCAAGGATATTCAAAATTCTTGATAAAATGTAAAGTTTCTTTCGCAGAATATGCAAAACCATGTGGGGAGGGTTGGGGGCAAAGATATAATGGCAAATGAAAAAACTTATTCTGAAAACTTGTAACAAAAAGTTATTAATTAAAAATCTATGCATAGGTAATCTTAATTTGTTATTGTATATTTATATGTAACTTCAAATAAACTCTTGCTGCTGGGCATGGTGACACACATCTTTAATCCCAGCACTCTGGAGGAAGAGGCACGTGGACCGCTGTGAGTTCTAGGCCAGCCTGGTTTACAAAGGGAGTCCAGGACAACCAAGACTACACACAGAATCCCTGTCTCAAAAAACCAAAAATAAAACAAAACAAAACAAAACAAAAACCAACTCTTGTTAACTCTTTTTAAACTAAGGAGATAACAGCAGGTCTCCAAGACATTTTGGATTAGGATGGATTTTTATCCTAAAACTTTTATTTAAAAGACCAACAAATTTAATGAATAAAACATATTTAATATACAAGATTAATAAAGTACAAACATTTACACAGATTAACAATTACTAATTTAGAGATTACATGATATTCTAAATTTCTCTAATACTACACAAGAATCAAAAACAAAACAAAGTTTCCAATCACTTTGTGGACTATATTTATGGTATTATAAAATTACCAGTTTCTCTGTGGGCAACATTTATGATGTAAAGTTTCATTTTGGTACTAAGAGATCTTCAGTCCAAATCTTGTAGTTTTCGGGCTAAAGCTTAATATGGATAAAACTATAAAATACTAATCTTATTAAAGTCAATAACTTATTATAAGCTATTAAAGATAATTGGGACATTCAAGTTAATGTTCAGTCACCTTTATAAATGAGCAAATTCTTTAGTATGCTCAAAACTATGCTTGTAATTATGCTAAATGCAAATGTAATTAGTTTTGAAGGACAAACTTTAGTCTTTTGTGTATGATTTCCAGTTTAAGATGAAAGCAAGTAACTAAAAACAATTAAAGTTTACTTGAAATCAGGTATACTTAATAACTTAAGCATTGACCATAGTGGATGTAAACATGTTTTTGTTTTGATCCCAAGTGTGGGGTGGGAAACAGACTTGTGAGAGCAAGTAATGTTTATCCACTTAGAAGTCAAATCACTTTGTGTTGTGTGGGGCAGGGGGCTTGATTTTTAACAGCTGAAAAACAGCCTAGTACAGATTCTAAGAGAAGATACATATATGAACCCAAAACATAAGGCTTTTTGGGTCTGGGTATCACTTCCAGGAACTGAATTCGAGAAGGTTTACTTCTGTTCCCATAATTGTCCTTTCTCTCCTATCTAGGGTAGGTGGCTTGGAAGGGAGGTATAAGCATTTTAAGAACCTCAAATAAAGTCGGTTTGGAAAAGGTGAAGCCTACAGTTGACCCTCAGACTCCTCAGAGTTATTCTGAATATGGCATTTTAAATGTTTAATAAAAAACTTTGTATGATAGTTCTGATAATGTGATTTAAGGTATATAAATGCAGGTTGTAAAGGTCTAAAAATGATTTAAATTACATACAAAACAAAATAGTTCCAATTGCTTTCCCTCTCAATATGCACTTGTTATATTAAGACCTAAAAAGCACAGAGGTAACCTGCGTTATCCAAGAACTCATGTGATGTGACCACAGTCTTTCTGTAGGGCTTCTGGCAACCCTGGGCCAGGAAACCCTGTGTGCTGTCACCGTGGCAGCTGCACGGAAAGGCAGCTTCCAACCCCGAGACGCACTGGCGTGAGAACAGATTCCCAACGCCAGGACAACCCATGAGAGCAAAACCAAGTGAAAAAAACGAGGCTGAGAACAGTACAGCATGGGTCAGTCCAGACGGGAGTCATGTCTATGTGCATGCTGACAGGCTCTCCTGTGCTAGCTCGGCAACCTGGCCTGGCCATGATCGGGGTGATTCATACATGTGACACGGCTTTCAGCACTCAGGTCCATAAAGGACTTAGGAGCTTCCGTGGGGAATGGGATGGGGAGGGGGTGCCATACACACCGGCATTGTGGAAAAAGAAGGTACTTACATCAGAACATGAATGCTTCCTCTTCCTCTACTCCCATGAAAGGGTCTGGAAGAGAAGTGAGGGCCAAGGTGGTTTGATTTGAGGCAAGTTCAGTTACCTCCTGTATTTTATTCTCTTTAATTCCTATATTTTCCTATTTCAAACAACCCCCATTGGAATGTTAGCTCTGGGTGATAGGACATTTTCTGTCCTGTAGCTGCTCCATTCCCAGGCCAAGCATCAAGCACTGTGGCCGATGGTCAACAAATGTTTACTGAATGAATACTGAATGCATAAATGAACAATGAGAGAGGGGTAGTGGCTTAGTTTCTGGGAAGAGACAGGTTAACATATAGGTTAGTGTTGCTAAGACCTTTGCTCTTATGTATATGAAGAGAGGCGCATACAGAGACACAGATAGCTGGGCAGACAGGCGTGAACTTTGTGGAATGGAGAGAAAACACTGGTGAGGAGGCTTATTTTAGGATGAATGGAGAGCTTTGCCGTGGAGCAGAAAGGTGCTGAAGAGGGAAGAAGGATTGTGGAGTCATGAAAGCTGGCAGGGGTGTGCGGAGCCCTCTGTGAACTTAGAACTGGAACATGACTAGGCACAGGTGTGATGCCAGGTGTGCATGCTCTACAAAGTGCTCCCTTTTCACAGCTGCACTTTTCATGAGTGGGTCTGCATATTTAGGAATTTGGACCCGTAGATGTCACAGAGGGTTGTAAGCAAAGCCTTTCATCCAACAATCCACAGTGATGCCAACTGTGTATATTCTCAGGAGGAAATTGTTTTATTCATTATTTAGAAACCAAAGACCACCATTTCAGCTCCACAGGCCTAAAGACCTAACTCTCAGCCCTCACCCAAGAATCTCTGGGCTCTGAACTACTGTTTAATTTCTTCATTTCTACTCAGAGGAGAAACAACAATGGTCTTTATTGGCATTTTATAATGCTTTTCTATGAGGCACCTAAATCTTCCCTTTAATATCAATTACAGCTGTAAAAGGTGTGTTATTTGTAAGTGGATGCTAATTTTTCCATTTATATTCTCACAAAGAAAACACAGTAAAGAAGGTTTAATTAACATTGATAGCCCTTGCTCTTCTGGTCCATGACGAACTGCAGAAAGGTAAATTATGAAGTAAACTGAAATTTTAGCATCCTCATTAGTAGATTTTGAGTGATTATAAACCAAATTGTTTATCATGTCAAATTTCTATAATTATTTTCTAAATTTAAAGGGTTGAATTATTCCTTCATGAGAAAGATAGTATTTAACTCAAGTACAAGGTTCTTGGTTTGGCAAGTGTTCTGTAGAACACGTTTATATTTTAAAGAGTATTTTATTAGCAATTTTATATCACTATGCCTGGATTTTTCAAGGATGGTATTAAGAGAGTAGGGTGAGATTGAAATGAATAAGACCTGGTATATACAGCATTTAAACTCAAAATAGTATATAAATTAATGCTTTGTGATCAATCCTTCAGATGTTCAGATGTTTCATCTCTATATACTAGGTCTCCAGCTGAGGTGGTTCAGTCTTGCTGGAGGAAGGATGGCACTGAAGGCATGCTCGGGGATTTCATAGGCATGCTTGACTTCCAGTGCCTTGCTCTGCTTTGTGTCCACAGTTGAAGATCCAACTCCCCCAGCATCTTAATCATCTTCTCATCCATTTGTCCTTGCTCTGAGGGACTATTATCCCAGTGAAACTATGAGCAACAATAAACTGTCTTCTAAAGTTGCCTTGATGATGGTTTTTTTTATCAGACCCCCAAAAGGCATCTAAGAATTCATAGTAAAGGAAATGACTCATGATACTACAACTTTCCTATACTTAAGACGAATGACACACACTGCACATGCTTAGTTATTCTCCCAAGTCAAGCTTCTCCTTTAGGGCCTGGCATGACGTGGTATTGGCTGACTTTCAGAATAGAAAAGAAAAGACAAGACTTTCAGAATAGAAAAGAAAAGACAAGACTGCACTTGGACTGCTTCCTGTGTTTCCTGACCCTGTATTCCACTAAACACTAGACAGGCATTGGCATATGCCGTCCTAATTGCCACCAAGAGAATTTCTTTGGATTAAATAGTATCACTTGGAAAATTCTCATCCCCGTAATTCTTTTTTTTTTTTAAGATTTTTTTATTTATTAAATATATAGTGTTTTGCTTGCATGCATATCAGATCTCATTATAGGTCGTTATGAGCCACCATGTGGTTGGTGGGAATTGAACTCAGGACCTCTGGAAGAGCAGACAATGCTCTTAACCTCTGAGCCATCTCTCCAACCCCCCGTAATTCTTTTAAAATTTTCCCATAGAGCTGTACTGCAACATTTATTTCAGATGGCACATCTTCTCATCACATAAGATGTGACTAACATCATCTGTTACTCATAAAGGGCATGAGCTGGAGGGCACATCAGAAAAGACGACCCCTTAGAAACAAGCCATTCTTAGAGTCTCCTTAAAATACATTTAAACTTCTATGTTTCTACTTTATCTCTCAGGAAAATTCTATAACAAGTCATGTTTTGTTCTGGTTATGCCTTATTATTATTACAGAATATTAAAATAATATATAATTTCTTTGGTGTTCAGATAAAAAAACTAGGTAATTGAAACAAGGGATTTATCCACTAAAAAAGAAATGTACTTGAATCTCCTACCTTTATCTAACACTATTCATTTTCAAAATTTCTTCTAAAGCTGAAAACCTTCACTAGGAATTTTCTCTGCTACTTTTGATCCAATTCTCCATAAATTGCTCTTACTAACCTGGACCAAATTCTGGGATGTGTAGATCCCAGTTCAGGGACAGAAGACAGAAGGTCACTAGTCTGACCCCCGGGCTAACCCTGGGCTGCGGCACAACACCCACTGCAGCCTCCTTTCCCCTCTCTCCCCATCTCTAGTGGATCACACAGTCTGTGAACTTCCTTCCTCCCAGGTTCCAATCCTATCAGGCACTCTGTGGGAACCCACAGACCACAACCACTCAGACTGGGGAAATAAGTGGGCTAATTGCAGATCTTCATCTTTCCCACAAAGTCCAATCCCTCAGTCTCATCCCTAGCTCTCTATCAGACCTTCTGCTGTGGCCTCCTGCCAGCATTGTAACCCCACCCGCCCCCTGCCTGTATTCCTAGGGTACTAAAGAAGCAAATCCTGGTAAAAACCTGCTTTCTTCCATCCTGTGAGCACCCTCAGCTCCCTCCAGCCATGCTGTCAATGTCTGTCTTTGCTCTGGCAAGGTCCAGGATAGAATCTGGAACTGGATGTGGAATCCCCCTTCACTGGTCACCAAGCTGGTGGCTCAGGCAGCTCATAGGACTGAAAGAAGAAAGAGGGGAGGGAGCCTAGGATTCCTTCTCTAGTGACTGGCTGCACTGCAGCTAAGGAGGAAAATTTAAACTGACCACATTTTTCCTACAGCTAGGGATGTAAAAGCAGCTTCTAAATTAAAGACTGCAGGGGGTGGGGGTGGTTCGAAAAAGAGGTTGTTTGATCTATAGGTAGGCCTCTTTGCAGAGATCTTCAGCAGGTTAACGTATGCCTGCTTGACTGAGGGGGCTAATGGGGAGCCCCGAGTCTGTAAACTAATTTGTGAATCTACAGCATGTGAGGCCCTCAGCAAGGCTAGCAGCTTCCAGAAGACAGTCCGCAAAGAGATGCCTGGGATGTCCACAGCTGCTGCTCATAGCAGACACACTGATTCACAGACGAGAGTCTGGGAGTTGGGCAGTGGGCTCTCCTTTTGTACAGCAGGCATCACATACTCACATGCATTTTGTTATGGCTGTAAGATATGGACAGTGTCACAAATGCTTTGAATTTTAAATTCCTTTGTAATTCTATGAGACTGCCTAAGTACATGGGAGGGCATCTCTCTTTAACACAAATGTGCTAAAGTGGCAGGTAACTATATTTCAAATTCTATGTTTAGTGTACTGTGCCAATGTGTGATGATAAAAATGTCTCTTACATTTGAAGAGACTGAAACTGAAATTTTTTTAATTTTAATTTTTTGGTTCTTTGAGACAGAGTTTCTCTAGGAGTTGTACATGGATAGAGTACCCATATACATAAAATAAATAAATACATCATTTTAAAATGAGAGAAAGAGAACAATGTAACAAGCAAACCTACTTTCCTTGGCTTTTCCATGTAGTAATATCTATGACCCTAGCTAACACACAGCTCTAATATTACATCATGTGCTTGATTTATCTACTCGTCTACTGCTGGGAAAAAGCACCATGACTCAGGCAACTTACAGAAGAGAGCGTCTAACGGAGGCTTCTTACAGTTTCAGAGGTTGAGCCCGTGACCATGTCAGCTTAACACAAGCTGAACTCACCAGAGAGGAGGTGATTAATTGGTGGTTGATGAGGAGGCCAGCCCATCTGGGTGGTGTCATGTCTGGGCTGGTGGTTCTGGGTTCTATAGGAATGAAGGCTGAGCAAGCAACGAGGGAGAAGTCAGGAAGCAGCACCCTCCGTGGCCTCTGCACCAGCTTCTGCCTCAGGATTCCAGCCCTGCTAGAGTTCCTGCCCTGACTTCCTTTGATGATGAAAAGTGACACGGAAGTGTAAGCTAAGCAAAATAAACCCTTTCCTCACTAACTTTCTTTTTGATCAGGGTTAGGGTCATTAGAAACAATAGAAACGCTAAAACAACCCTGGTATGGAGCACAGCTGTGGTCAGGTAGGCATGACGCTGGAGCAGTAGCTGAGAGCACAAAGTAGGGGGTGGGGGCTGGTGGGGGGCTGGTGGGGGACTGGTGGGGGTGGTGGGGGGCTGGTGGGGTTAGTAGGGGGTGGGGAGTGGGGCCTGTGAGGAATGGTGTGTCCTTTTGAAACCTTTAAGCCCACTCATGGTGACACACCTCCTGTGGGAGGGAGGAGACCACACCTCCAAATCTTTTCCCAATGGTTCCACCAACTAGGGACCAAACATTCAATTGTATGAGCCTATAGGAGCCCAACTTTATTCAAACCACAGTACTTTTCCATGCCCCGACAAAGAATAATGCATATGTGTTCTAATAATAATTTGCTGGATACAGACAAAATAGAGGTAGAAAAATTTATAAATGAATATTCACCATAATTACTGAATACAGCATTCAGATATTACTTGATAAACAATGATGTTTTAAGTAATTTTTGATTTCTGAGTAAGTAGGAATCAATTGGTATCACTGACTTAATGTATTGTAAAGTTCTGTTAAAGATTTTGGTAAAGTATTCCTCATTCCTTCCCCAAGTGATGCTTTCTGTCAGGTTCAATAAATACAAGGCCAGGCATGGTGGCGCACACCTTTAATCCCAGCACTTGACAGGCAGATGACTGTCTTATACCTTTATGTTAGTAGCTACCAGCAAAACTTTGAACATAATATTGTATGATAGAATAGGGCCCCTTGTCAACTCATAATTCATACTAGTGACAGGAATTAAAATATTACTTTTCTCATTCTAACCAGAACTATGTTCTGTGGTCTTCACTTTGTAGGGCATGGTAGTGGAAACAAAAAGTGGTGTTGCTGCGACCTCTTCTGGCTAATGGTGGTCATGCGCTTGACCTGAAGAAATGAGGACGTGCATCACCAGGTATGGGGCGCCATCTTGTGGAAGGAAGAATGTAGTGCATCTGATTTGTGTCTTGTCCAATAGTTGCCTTGGTTTGCAGCTACTTGATGATATGACATCCTCACCACAAGCACCTCTTCTCTCTCAAAAAGAAACCCAACCTTGAGCCTGATGTGGTGGCATACACCTTTAATCCCAGCACCGGGGAGGCAGAGGCAGGAGGATTGATGTGTGAGTTCGAGGCCAGCCTGGTCTACAAAGAGAGTCTAGGACAGCCAAGGCCGCACAAAGAAATCCTGCTTGAAGAAAACCACCATCACCACCACCAACAACAAAACAAAAGACAAACCCAACCTTAGTCATAAAGGAAAGGCACAGGGCTGGAGAGACGGCTCAGAGGTTGAGAACATCGGCTGCTCTCCCAGAATCCTGGGTTAAATTCCAAGCAACCACATGGTGGCTCACAACCATTCACTATGTGATCTAATGTCCTTTACTGGTGGGCAGGCATACGTGCAGACAGAGCCCTGTGTGCACAAAAAATAAATAAATCTAAACAAAAAAGGCACATTTAATCTCCATTGAGATTCATGCTCCTATAATTAAATGTATTTTACAATGAGCTAATGATTAATTGTTTGTGGACATCAGGAAGAAATGGCCCCAGGGGCCAGGCATGGTAGCATGTGCCTGTAATCCCACCACTTGGGAGGCAGAGACAGGCAGATCTGTGAGTTCGAGGCCAGCCAGGTCTAAAAAAGAAAAAAGAAGGAGGAGGAGTGAAAGAAAAGAGAAAGAAAGAAAGTGCCTATCAAGGTGGTGGCTCACTATTGGTCCAAGAATTGAGGACAGAGGTAGGTATCAGGGAGAACATGCTGCTCTACATTAATAGCTCAAGACTAAATATAAAGAGAAAGAAAGCTTCTGTTGCAAAATGTGATTTTCAGTAATTGACCACCAAGATAAACACATCTTTGCAGATTTGTGTCCCTTTGGGATGCACAGTATAAGATCAAGCTTTATTATGCCAAGAGAAGATTCATGAGAAAGTAGAATGGATCAACCAGGCAGATAAGAACAGAAGTGATTAAAACAGTAATATAAAAATGTAAAACTAGAGCAGGGCATGGTGGCGCACATCTTTAATCCCAGCACTCAGGGAGGCAGAGGCAGGCAGATCTCTGTGAGTTCAAGGCCAGCCTGGTCTACAAAATGAGTCCAGGACAGGCAAAGATACACAGAGAAACACTGTCTCAAAATTAATTAAATAATTAAAAAAAAAGTAAAACTAAGTTTGACAGATGATATTTTAAAAGCCAAAGTGGCTGACCTTGAAGTACTTTTAAAAGAAAGTAGGACTGGTGAGATGACCAGAAGGTAAAGACTAAATCCAAGGACCTGAGATTAATCCATGTGAGTCACATGGTAGAAGGAAAATACCAACTCCTGCAAGCTATTCTCTTATGTCAAGGGATGCAATCCTATCCACCTACAAAATACTTGAGATTAAAAAGAAGAACATATAAAAAAGATAAATAGGTTAGGTAGTTTGCTTGTATTTTGCTAAGAAATACAACTATACCCACTGCTACTTTACATAAATGTTTTGGATCCTACAGCATCCTTTTATTTATAACATTCTATCATCTCCATATCTGAGACCAGTGCCTTTTATGAAACAACTTTAAGCTAAGTCATATGTGTACTCAATTGATGGTCCCTGGGTAGCCATGTTGAAAGAGTCCTTGCATGGTTGTGGTGAGAAAATTTGCTTACTATTTCCCATCATGCAGTTTTAATTATGTAAATGAGAGTATTTATGAAGTATCAGGCTGCAGGTAATTCTGACTAGTTGCATTTTTGTGCCTCCAGCTGAGTAAAGAGAAACACAGAGTTTTCTGCCCAAGGGATTAAAAAAAAAGATTTATCTATTTATTATTTATACAGTATTCTGCCTGCATTCTGCTAGCAGGCCAGAAGAGGACACCAGATCTCATTATAGGGTTATAAGCCACCATGTTGTTGCTGGAAATTGAACTAAGGACCTTTGTAAGAACAGCCAGTGCTTTTAACTTCTGAGCCATCTCTCCAATCATTCCTTTTTTTTTTTTTTAAGTTTATATTTTATTTTTTTCCCCTAAGGCATACTTTTGGTAATGTGTTTGAAACTTGGACCCATATCCCATTAGTCCCACCTCTTCCTTCTCTTTCTCTAGCTCTTATTTTATGTCTGCATGAATCTCTCTAAAGTTTGGCATGAGAGCGGGCATGGTGGCACATGCCTTCCTTTAGTGCCAGCACTTAGGAAGGTAGAGGCAGGTGGATCACTGTGAGGGAGTCTACAAAGAGAGTCCAGGACAGCCAAGGTTACACAGAGAAACCTTGTCCCTGTCTTGAAAAACCAAAAAGAAAAACATCTGGCATTGGTGTGAACTGTCACTTTCTGGGTATTGACCAACTCTGATTGAACAAACTTCCTACATGATCTTGTTGAGGGTGTACTGTTTGTTGTCCAGATGAATTAATCCCTGATTATGGAATTCCTGATTAGATTCCAATAGTTTAAAAAGTTAAATTGTTTTAGATCTTATAAAAATAATTTTAGAGAGTTTATGGCTGCAATAAATACCTTTGCAGACCTCCAGATGCCACACTAGGGGTTAGCCTTGAATCAGACTTGTGGCTTCAGATAAACCTTCACTCCAGATGGCACCATGAATCCTGGTATTCACGATAAATATAGGCAAATTGGTTTAAACTTCCCATGAACCAAAGATATAATAGGGCTACCTAGAAATGTCTAAATTAAGCATGAGCCTTAATGTCTAATTATACAAACTGTTCTGTTTTAATTCCATATATACCTTGTCTATACTTTGTGGTGTCACATGTTGCCGTATGTTCTATTTTTACTTTACGTATTTATTAGCTTTGGTTTTTCAAGACAGGGTCTCTCTGCATAGCCTTGGCTGTCCTGGACTCAGGGTTAGGGTTAGGCTGTCCTTGAACTCACAGAAATCTGCCTGCCTCTGCCTCCCTAGTTTTGGGATTAAAGGTGTGCGCTACCATGCCCTGCTGTCATATGTTTTAAATTTACACTGTTTCCTAGAATGAAAGACAGACAAAATTATTGTACTGAACTCATTATGAACCAAGAGATAGCAGAATAATGTATAGCTAGGTCAGTCAGTCCTAATAGAAAAGTCTTGTAAGTTTTGGCCCTGCTAACCTTTAGACTTGGTCACCCTTTCCCACTTTGCACTCACAGTGAACTTATGTAATGAATACATACATAAGAAATGTTTAGCTTTAAAACATGTAACCAAAACATGTAACCTGTTGTACCTTAGAATTCATCTGTTTTTGTGATTAATTGCCCTTCTTTGACTATGAGGTAACTCCCCTTTCTCAGAAGTATAAGTACAGTGACCAACAATAAGCAGTGTTGAAATTGGGAAGCTTAACTTCATCCACCTTTTATCTTGAGTGTGTGTGTGTGTTTTGTTTTCTTTCTTTCTTATTTATTTATTTATTTATTGATTGATTGATTGTATATGAGTCCTTTATCTGTAGAAGAGGGCACCAGATCACATTATAGACAGTTGTGAGCCACCATGTGGTTGCTGGGAATTGAACTCAGGACCTCTGGAAGAGCAAGCTGCGCTCTTAGCCACTGAGCCATCTCTCCAGCCAGTGGTTTGTTTTCTATCTCTCTCGTATTTCTTTATCCCCTGTAGATTCACAAATAAGTTAGCAGACTCAGGGCTTTACCATCAGCCTTCTAGGGCTAACAGGCCTAAAGTTACATTAGTTTACTGGAGGTCTCCACAAAGAGGCCTATCTACAACTCCCCTGAAGTTTCTAGCTAGAAGCCACTTTTACAGCCTCAGCTATAGGAAAATTGTGGCCAATTTAATTTTTCCTCCTTGGCCGCACTGCACCCACTTTCTAGAGAAGAAACCATAACCCTTGCCTGGGTTCCCTTTCCTCTTTCTTCTTTCAATCCTGATCAGTTGCCTGAGCCATCAGATCTGGTGACCCAAGAGATGAAGCGAACTGGAAGGGATTCCACATCCAGCCCCAGAGACCCCACCCTGTACCTTCCCAGAACTGCAGCTGACCACCCTGTTCCACACCACCTGCCCCACCCTGTATGAGCTAATTGCTATTTTTACCAGTAACATATGCAATACAACTTCCCCTTGGGGACGCCATTCAAGATCCCAAACTGGCTGTCGTCTGTCTCCTGAGCTCATAAAATTAAACCTACCTTCCTTTCTTTGTTAGTTAGTTAGTTTGTTTGTTTTTCTGTGTAGCCCTGCCTGTCTGTCCTGAACTCACAGAGATGCTTCTGCCTCCCTAAGTGGTCATTGCCATTGTCTTCTTCTTCTTTGTCTTCTTCGTCTTCTTTTTCTTTCTTTCTTTCTTTCTTCTTCTTCTTCTTCTTCTTCTTCTTCTTCTTCTTCTTCTTCTTCTTCTT
>OU015749.1:126177618-126190090 GCA_907169655.1 Acomys percivali | reverse complement strand
CACACACACACACACACACACACACACACACACACACACACACACACTTTCTTAAGCTTTTTTTAAAATTGTAAGCTTTTGATAACCCAACAGGAACACTTTGGAGGTCAGTGGAAGGTGCTCACTGCGTAGCTGATGAAACTGGCAGAGATGTTACTGCCTTGGCAGTTATATTCTTGGTCCCTGGCCCTTTCTGCTAAATCTCATTTTTAATTTTCAGCAAATATGAGCAGCTTTGGCTTTTCCCCGTCTTTTTCTTTCAATTATAAAATACTTAAAACATATTATTTGTTACCTTAACTGTTTTTAAGTGCACACGTTTGTGGCTTTCAGTGCATCTGCTGAACTGTGGCTCCATCACCACTGTCAGTTTTCCCATCTTCTCAAACTGAGACCCTAATGTCAACTCCCCATCCTCTACATCTTAGCTCTCGGCAGGCCCCTCCCTCTTGATGTGTGAGTGTGGCTGGTCTAGGTACATCATATAGGAGACCAGCTCTGTTCTGCTGCATTCGCCTCATTTCAGGTAGTCTTCAAGGTTCGTCCACGGCGCAGTGTATCAGAACAGCCTGCCTTTTCAAAGGCTGGATTACACATGCATTTGGGCTCCTCTATCTGCCAACATTTAAGTCACTTCTACCTATTGTAAATAATAATGAATATGAACATGACTAAAGAAACTTTATGAAAGCTGTGATTGGGCTGGTGAGGTGGCTGAGCAGGTCAAGGCACTTTCCATGCAGGCCTGGTGACCCGAGCGTGATCTCCAGGACCAACACAAAGGTGAAAGGAGAGAACCTTCCCACAAAGTTGTCCTCCACCGTGCCGCTTGTGTGCCGTGGCATGCACACACAATACATAAGATAAAAGCCTTGCAATTAACATGTCCGTGTTTGTTGTAGAAAAGCTAAATACATAGGCCAGAAAAGCAGTAAATAGCCTCCTCATCCGTCCCTGGGAATCTCAGAATTTAGACAAGAGGTAGCTGCATTGTGTGTTTTGGTTTCTTTCTCTCAAGAGGAATTTTGGCTTTTATTTGTGAAATGAATCATTTTAGGCATTTTATTATGAACCCTGAACCATTTATAATTGTTAGCAATATCTGAAGTTATTTATTTATTTATTTTTGGTTTTTCGAGACAGGGTTTCTCTGTGTAGCCTTGGCTGTCCTGGACCCGCTTTGTAGACCAGGCTGGCCTCGAACTCACAGAGATCCACCTGCCTCTGCCTCCTGAGTGCTGGGATTATAGGCGTGCGCCACCACGCCCGGCCCTCTGAAGTTATTTAATAGCTCCTTGTTTGAGCAGCAGGCTGCTGTGGATGCCATTCGTGGGCACCTGTGCCAGGCCATGCTGGTCTCACCATGCTGGGCGCCTTCTAATGTGATCAGTATGGTACAATGAGCCCATTACTGTGGGATAGGCAGAGAGAAAGCCCAGGGCCTCTGGCTCTTTCTGACCCCCAACACTCTTCCTAATTGGACTTTTCTCTCCACTTCTTTTAGGCAAATGTCTGCAGACTACGACTGACTGTACCCCCTGAAAGTCCTGTGCCCCAGCAAACAGAAAAGAAGATTGAGAGGAAAGATCAGGTGAGCCATGTCTGAGGCCAGGGCCTGTGGCTGGTCTTTTTGTTTGCGTGTTCTCCCTCGCCAAAGCTGTTCGCCAAGCTATACATTAGTTGCTGCTGATGAAAAGGCCCTCAGCCTTCCATAGTGCTCTCCCAGCTGCCCCTGTGGCCTTAGCCCTTGTTTGCTGGGGAGCACTGTGGTTCTGTGTAGCCTCCCAGCTGTGGGGACGCTGGACTTAGGGACGGGTGCTATAGCAGGGAAGGTGTTTTTTCCTGCAATGGCCTGTGCAGTGAAGTCAAGGGGCCTTTTGTGAGTTGCTGGGATGAGAGCAACAGGCTGGAAGCCTGGCTCTAGCTGGCAGGAAGAGCTCAGCGGGTGGCTGATCGTGCTCTTGGCTGCATAGAGAGGAATTCTGCAAACATATCTGTGTCATTTCTGAACAGAGTACTGGGGCTGTACAGAGAAGAATGGCCTCACCTTTGCTTTAGAGGGACTTGCAGTTAGTTTTCCAGCTGGGACAGGTATACAAATAAACAGTGGTGATGTAATGTTCCTATGTGGGAACATAGAGATGGTGCTAAGTGACTGGCATGTGGCAGAAGTGTAGGCTTAACAAGTAAATGGGAGGACCTGCTTACTCTGCCTGTGTTCCAGATGACACCATTTTCCTCATTCCTAAGCAATGACTGGCACCTGCTAAACTTCATCCCCTAGGAGTACAGTGCTGAACACAGCAGTAAACAAGGCAGTGGCTGTCACCCACGGAGCTTGTAGTCCAGTGGGCTGAGAATCAAAGTAAACAAAATAACAATGTGCTTTCTGTAGGGAACAGTGTAAGCTAAAGGGATAGGTGTTCTGGAGACTGGAGGGTTAGGAACATAAAATGGAATAATAGGTTATAGATGTCATGGGTAGAATCATGAGATTGTGACTTCTTGAAATGCAGGCTTCACTTTCGATTTAATCAGCAATGTAGTGAACTGTAAACAAGGAAGCTTCCTGTAGACTGGTAAGAGGCTCATAATGTCCAGAGTTGACTGTATGTACCTGTCCTTCCTTGCCCATGACACTCTTAACTTGGTGTGTATGTGTGGTGTGTGTGTGTGTGTGTGTGTGTGTGTGTGTTCATGCATGTCCTGTCTGAGGTGACATTGCGTGTCTTCCTCTGTTGCTCTCCACCTTGTTTCTTCTTCCCTCCCCCCCTTTTTTTTTCAGAATTTTAAAATTTTATCTTACATATGTGAGTGTTTTGTCTGAATGTATGTATGGGCAGCACATGTGTGCCTGGTGTTCTCAGAAGTCAGAAGAGGATGTTGGATCCCATGGAACTGAAGTTATGGATGGGTGTAAACCACCATGTGTGTGTTGGGAATTGCACTGGGGTCCTCTGTAAGAGCAACAAGTGCTCTTAAGACAAAGAGCCATCTCTCTAGCTTACTTTTTTCTTTTTCATATAGATCTATGTATTTCAGACTGTCCTGGACTCACTATGTAGAACACTATGGCTTGAAACTCACAGAGATCTGCCTGCCTCTGCCTCCTGAGTGCTGATACTGAAGGCGTGCACTGCTATGCCTGGCCTTATTTCTTAATATGGGGTTTTGTCCCTGGACCCAAAGCTTACCAGTTTGCCATGCTAGTTTGTCTCTTTCTCTTACCAGTTGTCCCAGCATTTGTCTTTCCTCACCCACTCATCCGTGTTTTGTTTGATGTTTAAAGTGGATGCTGACCCAAACTCAGACCCTCATGATTGCACAGCGCGTCCTTTACCAAACTAGCCACCTCCCCAGCTCCCCCCTCTCCTACAACACGTTTCCAGTGCTGATTGTGCAAATGCCAGGCACAGGAAGTAGGGAGGAAGGAAGCCACAGTTATGGCCAGAGTGCTCTGAGAGAGTGTAAACTCTGAGCTGCTTCAAAGGAGAGGAAGTATGTCACCAGCAGCACCTGCAAAGATGTGCCGGGAGGTGGGGAGGAAAAGCTAGATCTGAGACACCTGGTTCAGAAACTCTAGGCAGTACCAGTGAGGTCCTAGCCAAGGCCGTAGGAACTGATTTTATTCTTTATTAAAGATTTGTTTGTTTTTATTTTATGTGTATGTATGTTTTGCCTGCATGTATGTCTGTGTACCACATGTATTTAGAGGCTGTGGGGCCAGAAGAGGACATCAGATCCCTGGAACTAGAGTTAGAGATGGTTGTTGAGCTGCAATGTAGGTGTTGGGAATCTAACCGGGGCCTCTAGAAGAGCAGAAGTTGCTTTTAACCACCGAGCCATCTCTCCAGCACTGACAACAGCTCTTTCTGGTTAAACTGGGCATAGTTTGAACACCAGAGAGATTAATATCAGTACAAGTTAAACAGCCCCAATCTCCCCACAACCACCTAGACAGTGTTTGTCTGTGTTCCCACCCTGGTTGTCCTGGAACTCACTTTGTAGACGCAGCCAACCTCGAACACCCAGGAATCCACTTTCCTCCTGAGCGCTGGGACTAAAGGTGTGCACCACCGCTGCCCAGATGAATAGCCCCAGTTTTTTGGATGTTGTGACATTCTAGGTTTTGAATTTTGGCCAGTAGATATGTTTAACCGGTAAGTCTGTACAACTGTTCCCAACCAAGTATAAAGAACTTCAACATCTGATGCTCTTCCAGTCCCAAGCATTTTGAGATAAAGGACATTCAACCTTCAATGGATTGTGATACATTGAATAATATTAAAACCCCACAACACTAGTGCTAAGGAGAGAGGCATAGAAGGAAGGGGAAGGGGACAGGCTCGTTATGGGTCGCTAAGTAATCTAGAAAAATGTTTTGGAATTTCCAGATAGGCTCATCAGTGGTTAAGAAACTAGTTGTTTGGGCCCAGTGTGTTGGCGCACACCTTTAATCCCAGCACTCGGGAGGCAGAGGCAGACAGATCGTTGTGAGTTTGAGGCCAGCCTGGTCTACAAAGAGAGTCCAGGACAGCCAAGGCTACATGGAGAAACCTTGTCTCGAAAAGCCCCCCACCCCCCCCCCCCAAAAAAAAGAAAAAGAAAAAAGAAAAAATTGGTTAATTAAACACTATAACTGATAATGATATCACTGGGAGGGTATTCACATGACTTAAAGTATAGTCTCTAAAGGAACAGTTAACCTTAGAGTCTAGTAAAACTTCAACTAGGTGACCCAACCCAGCATGATCAGCAGATGACAACTCTCTGTTGGGGGCTCCCACTCACAATACCTGTGTAATCTTCAGGCTGAATTGTGTGACTGAATTACTGATAAGAAAACAGAAAGGTCCAGAATACAGGACATTCTACAGAAGAGTTGGCCGGAATCCCTCCCATGAATTGGATGATATTAAAAGCAAGATGAATTTCTGTTGTTGGAAAGATGGATTAAGAAACAGAACATGAAATGTCATGAGCAAACTTTGTTTAGGCCAGAAAATTTGTAACAGATGTGTTGACATACTTATCAGATTTGGAATATGAGCCACATATTAGCTATTGAATGAATTTCATTTTTATGTATGCGGCATGTGACTGAGGACTTCTTTCAGCTTCCCTATAGCTATGAACATTCAGCAAAGGAAATGCTTGGCAGCTGCATTCGCGACTTTTTTCATTACTGTGGCAAACTGTGACAAAAACAACTCGAGGAAGGAAGCATTTACTTTGGGCTAATGGTTTAAGGGCACAGCCCATTGTGGTGTGGAAGCCATGGTGGCAGGAACCTGAGGCAGCTGGTCACAGTGCATCTGCAGTCAGGAAGCAGAAAGGGATGGAAGCTGGTGCTCAGCTTGCTTTCTCCTTTTTATTCAGCTCATGGGACAGTGCCATACACAGTCAGGATGGGGATTTTTACCTCAGTTTACCCAGTCTAAAAACTCCCTCACAGACGTACCTAGTACTTGATGTCCTAGGTGATTCTAGGTCCTGTGAAACTGGCAGTCAGTGTTAACCACCAACAACGAGAGCGGGGGCAGTGAGGCTTCAGCTACTGGGCTCCTGTGAAGACCAGGATCGGATGGAGTCCCCTTTGTGTCCTCACTTTTACTGTCCCTTTTAGAGCTGATGGCATCTGGGGAAGTTTGAGGAAGAAGCCTAGTCCAGAGTGAGTGGGCTGGATTGAGGCCGTGCTGGCTGTGTCCATGTGCAAGGTAGAGTAACAGAGAATGAGACATGCTTCTGAGAGCTGCAATAGGCCAAGCTGCCCCAGAGCAGATGCTCTCATAGAAGAACCAAGCATTGCCGAGGAAAGAGCTGGGTGCTTAGCTGTGGAGTTCATTCTCAAGCTGTGTGCCTATCTTCTGTCTTGAAGAGTGCTTTCCAAATTGGTTAAGGCAATGACTTTTTTTTTTTTACTTTAACTAAGCATAAGGCATTACTTTTATTTATATAGAGAAAAAAGTGTCAAAAGTTAAAGTGGAAATTACAAATAGCTTTATGCAAATGCTAAGGACATATTGATGGCATCATTTTATCTGAGATCATGTGCTTATTGTTATAACTTGCCCTAGCAGCAAAAGGAATATTTTTTATGACAGATACTCATTCAGTGGGAAATAATCTATTTGAGGAGAAAAAGTTTATAAAATAATATATCTATTCCATATTTCACCATGATAATCCTAACTCTGTAATGATTACAATGAGATGAAAATGACGTTTATACTCACAACAGTCAGCAGAGAGCTGTCTTTTACAAGAGGTACATGGGGGTTAGGGGGTTGGGGGATTGGTGTCATGGCTCAGTTGGTAAAGACAGCTGCCATTAAACCTGACATCCTGAGTTTGATCCCTAGGTTCTACTTACGTGGTAAAAGAAGAGATATGATTTCCCCAATTTGCCTTTTTCTTTCCACATGTATATAATGGCATGTACAATTCCCACACAATACACACATATACAATAAATAAATACGTTTTAAAATTTAAAGGAAAAGATAAATGACAAAAAGAAACCAGATCCCATACCCTAAAGAGACCACAGAAGTGGGGCTGGAGATGGTTCAGTGGTTGAGAGCACTTGTCTGCTATTCCAAACGTCCTGAGTTTGCCTTCAATTCCCAGCAACTACATGGAGGGTTCACAACCATTTATAATGGGATCTGATGCCCTCTTCTGCATGCAGGTGTTCATATAGTAGAGCGCTCATAAATAAATATTTTTTAAAAGCTTAAGAAATTTTTTTTTAAAGAGAAAGAAAGAAACCGCAGAAGAGCTCTAGACTTTAACAGAAAGAGCTCTTGCTGGACGATTATATCCAATAAAGGTGCAAGGCATACAAGGAATGACCCTGCTTCAGAACTGAATCACATTAACTGATATAAGTTGTTGGTCTAGGAAAGGGCACATCACTCTCTCAATGGTGTAATTTCCAACTGCTTTAGTGATCAGAATGACAATGTAAGTCTAGTCCCCAAACTGAGTTTTATCATCCACCCTGAGTCCAAGTACAGACTTTTAGGTTTATTTACCTTTACCCCCCCCTCCGAGGTACGTCCTCAAATTCCCCAAGGCAAAGCGGCTACTCATGAAAAGATTGGAAGAGTCCTAGACTTCACAAATCTTACTGTTAGAATCTTACTGTTCGAACCCTGACTCGATTGACAAGTGGGACATATAGGGGAATGTTAAGAAGAATAATTTAAAAACCTCAATTAACTTTTCCAAGAATATAATTTCTAACCTTTAAAATTTCTTCTTCAAATCAACACACACACACACACACACACACACACACACACACACACTGAACCTTCATATCTTTATAGCAAAAGCAAGGCCACTTTCTCCTTATGCCTCCAAATAGCCCACCATGGGCGCTTCGGAACAGCCAGGCTCTGAGGTGTTCAGGGGCTGTGCGCCTTGATGTCACCTGCATTGAGCACCAGGTGTGAGGTCCTAAGTGTCCATCTGTAACAAGCTGGTGACTCACTGCAGAAGAACTGGGGTAGAGAGGAGGGTGAGGCTGGCTGTTTCCCCAGGACTGAAGCTCTTGGGTGGTGGCAGCACCCAAAGGTTCTTGTGGCAACTGGGATGATAGTGATTTTGACACCATGTCCTGGCTGGAATCTTGGGCTTGAGTCACTAGGAGCAGAGTTCACATACCAACTAGGGTTCCCTAGAGAAGCCACTTCTTCTGATGTGGTTGCAGTGTGTCTGCCCCTCCCTGGGAGCCACAAATTGCAAGGTACCCAACATGCTGGTTAGGCTCAATGACTTTGATTCCTTTGAAGGAGAACCCATGGTTTGCCAAGCCGGGGATTGGAGCCTGGATAGGACATGGAAGTCTGAAGATGTCAAATGGTCTGACTGACTTCTAATGAAGTCAAAGTCTAATGAAGTGAAATGTCCCAGAGGATTTCCTGGCCATTAGAGGGCATCTGGGTCCTAGTTACTGACAGTGTCACAGCAGATGCCTGTGGGCAGCTGACCATACATAGGCCCACCGCCTGCCAGATGTTCTGTCTGTTCGATATTCACCATAGAGAGATATTCCTCACAGCTCACAAGTAATGAAGAGGGTACACTTGCCATGCTGCATGGAGGTGTGTTGGGAGGATGCTTAAGGCAAGTTCAATAGTCAGTACTTTTCCTGGAGTCATGGGATCATGGGGTGTATTGGAGAGGCTTCCTAACTCTAAAGCAGATGCTTGCCTGTCTGCTGTTCTTAGTGCCCTTGAGAGTTTTCTGCTGAGACTGGTCTGATGCCCACCAGTTCTGGAAAGCAGATACTAGCTTCCTCTGCAAGAGGGCATGCTGACGCCTAGCTACAAAGAGCAAGGGAGCTACGTGGCCCTAGGGAGATAGCTCACTTGGTAAAGCTCTTGTGTCACAAGCGTAAGTGTAACCCTTAGTGCTGAAGGAATAGTGCTGTAATGTGTGCTTGTAATCAGGGGCAGAGGCAGGTGGGTGCTTGGAGTTTGCTGGCCAGCCAGGCTAGCCTAATTGTTGAGATCCAGGTCAATAAGAAAACTTTTCTCTTGGGGCTGGAGAGATGGCTCAGTGGTTAAGAGCACTGACTTCCCTTTCAGAGGAACCAGGTTCGATTCCTAGCACCCACATGGCAGTTCACAACTGTTTGTAACTTCAAGATCTGACACCCTCACACAAACATACATGCAGGCAAAACACAAATGTACATGAAGTAAAAATAAATAATTAAAAAAAAAAAAAAAGGAAAAAAAAAAAAGAAAACTTTTCTCAAAGGTAGTAAACACTGGTTTGAGGCCGACACATAAGGTCACTCTCTGGCCTCTGTACACATATGGCCTCCCCCATATATGATTATGAGCATTTTAAAAAAGAAAGCTGGGTGGTGATGGTGCATGCCTTTGATCCCATCATTTGGAAGGCAGAGGCAGGTGGATCTCTGCAAGTTCCATACCAGCCTGGTCTATAGAGTGAGTTCCAAGACAGCTAGGGCTACACAGAGAAACCCTGCCTCAAAAAACCTAAATAAATAAATAAATAGTAAAATTAGAATAGTGAGGGAAAGATGCCCACTACTATGTCTGGATTCTAAGGTGGAGTAACTTAATACCACTTTTGCCTTTTTGTTTTGTTTTTGTTTTTTCGAGACAGGGTTTCTCTGTGTAGCCTTGGCTGTCCTGGAGTCAGTTTGTAGACCAGGCTTGCATCTGCCTCCCTGAGTGCTGGGATTACAAGCGTGTGCCACTACACCCAGCCACCTTTGCCTTTTGTAGGTCAAACTCAATGGCTTTTGCTTTGGTCTTGGCCTCTTTCCCTTTAGCTGTCTTAGAGTCATTCCCATCCATGAAGTGTTGCCTCTCAATACCTTCTGCATCTTTGCTGATGTCATTCCACTCCTCTCCATAAATCTCAGCATCACTCTACCATCACCTGGTCCACAGTCCCCTCTTCAAAGACCTGTTGGCTCCCACCTCCCCTCTCTGTGCAGATCTACCAGCCCGCACCTCACCTCTCTGTAAAGATATACCAGCCCTCAGCTCCCCTCTCTACAAAGATCTACCAGTCCCCACCTCGCCTTTCTGCAAAGGCCCAACCCTAGAGAACGCATCTTTTTCTGCCTTGGGGACCATCTGACTAGCTGTGATCTCTGGATCCTTTTCTGGTGAAGGCCATGCTGGTTTGTGACATTATTTCTACCTATCATAACAATGATAGTTTATTAGTGTATATTACTACTATTTACAAATTTTAAAAATGTTTTAGGCAATATTGGTACTTCGAATGGGACATTCTGGCTGTAGCTTTCTGCACCTGACATTCCCATACTCCCATCATTGGTGAGAATGAGTTTTTTCCCCCCTTAGGGTCATCCACTGAGTGCATTTACCCCAGAGTCACTCTGGCTCATGCACTTCCAGGGAACCAGGTCAATCTTGGACATGGATCTGGGAAAATTACAAGGGTTAGGATTTGATTGAGTAGTTAATGGGGCAGGTTCCTGTCCTTCCCTGAGATCTAACCATCCATATCATGAGCAGATTCCCTCTGTCCCCTCCCCTTCATTTCCTTCAGAGCACAATCCCTTCTCTTTTATATTCTAGTTTTTTCCCTAGAGCCTTCTTCCCCAGATAGCTACCCGAGAGATTCGGTCATAGCCTTACTGTAAAGAACAAATGAGCTGAAGCTGGAGAGATGGCTCAGTGGTCAAGAGCACAAACTTTTATTGCAGGGACCCAAGTTCAGTTCCCAACAGCCGTGTCAGGTAGCTCACAACTGCATGTAACTCAGGGGACTCAAGTTCAGTTCCCAGCACCCGAGTCAGGTAGCTCACAACTGCATGTAACTCTACCCCAGGGGGTGTGCAATATCTCTGGCCTCCTTGGGTATTGATGTGTGCATACCTACAAGCAGACATGTGCATAATTAAGAATCATAAAACATTTTTTAAAAAAGAGTAAAAGAATCTGGGCAGTGGTGGTACACACCTTTAATCCCAGAACTTGGGAGGCAGAGGCAGGTGGATCTTTGTGAGTTCAAGGCCACCCTGGACTATAGAGTGAGTTCCAGGACAGCCAGGGTGACACAGAGAAGAGACTCTGCATTGAGAAACATTGGTAGATAGATAGATAGACAGACAAATAAACAGTGAGTTAATATAGGGTCCTCATCAGCATCTGACCTGTGAGGTGGACTAGAAAGGCAGGACGTGATCTATGAGGACAGAAGGTAGAAGATGGTAACACTATCTCTCCCGAGTCCGTGTGCTGGTTTTGTGACTCTGCTCCTGGGTGGCATCACTGGTTGGGCCCTGCCAACTAGCTCTTATAGGCTCCACCCACCCTGCCCAGTAACTCCTCTTTCTCTCTCATGTACCAGGCATAGTCTCCCTCCTTAGAACCCCTTCTTCCTTTTTTTTTTTTTTTTTTTTCCAAAACAGGACTTCTCTGTGTAGCCTTGGCTGTCCCTGACTTGCTTTGTAGACCACGCTGGCGTCAAACTCACAGTGATCCGCCTGCCTCTGCCTCCCGAGTGCTGGGATTAAAGGCATGTACCACCACGCCCTGCTCAGTGTCTTCTTAACAACTGTCTTTCTATTTTCTGGACATCCTGCAGACTATCATAACCCACAGGAATGGATACCCACTTCTGTAAACATTTGGATATGAAAAGAATGCTGAGTTAGCATAACAACATACAAGAGCAGGAAGGCATTGACTATTCTGTTCTAGGGAGCCTTGCTCTTTGCACACAGTAGGTGTTTAGTGACTCGGATGATCAGTTTCATGTTAGTTTCAGAAGTTGTCATAACAACACCATAGACTACATAGGCTGAACAACAGAATTTTATTGTTGCATAGTTCTGAGGGCTAGAGGCTGGGCTGGAGGCAGGCCACACTCCCTGGGGAGGCTCTGAGGCCGACTCCTTTAACTCATCCAGAGTCTGGAAGTTCCCTTTAATCCTTGTCTTGTGGTTGCGCAGTTGTAGTCTTCACAGATGGAGCTCTTCCTGTGTGCATGGGTCTGTGTCTGTCGAAATTCCCTTCTTTTTGTAAGGACCCTGGGGATAACAGAGTGGGGCCCACTCTTAACGACCCATTTTTAAGTAGTTCTTGTCTCTAAGTAAGGTCAGAGTTTGAGTTACTAGCAATTAAGATGGCAACTTTTTTTTTAAATTGGGGATTGACATAGTTCAACCCATAGCAAGCTCCTTAAATTGTGTGAGCCACCCAGATAAATTAGCTTTTTGTTTTCTTTTTACTTCCTGTTTGTTTGTTTGTTTGTCTCTTGTACCTGAGGCTGCCTTTGAAGTCTTGATCTTCTTGCCTCTACCTCCCAAGGGCTGGGATTACAGATATGTGCCACCACTCCTGGCTTTTTATTTATATATTAAACATAATACTGTGGAAGAAGGACTGATGGTGGGGTTTTTTTGTTTTTTTTGTTTTTTTGTTTTTCGAGACAAGGTTTCTCTGTGTAGCCTTGACTATCCTGGACTCACTTTGTAGACCAGGCTGGCCTCAAACTCACAGCGATCCACCTGCCTCTGCCTCCCAAGTGCTTGGATTAAAGGCGTGTGCCATCACCGCCCGGCTTGGAATGATGGTTTCTTATGATCACAGATTTCATGAAAGGAATGAGTAAATGTGAAATTTTCTTAACTATGGTTAAACTTTAGGAATAAAACTGATAGTAGATCATTTTGAAATTAAATACTCTCATCTGTCATTTTCAAAGGCCTGTGTAACTCTCTAAAGGTCTGTGTCCATATTCCTGCCCAAATCTGTATGCCCTGTAACCATGTAAGTGAGCACTCACAGAGGGAGAGAGAGAGAGAGAGAAAGAAATGGAGGGGGAGGAAGGAGAGAGGAGAGAAAGAATGTGTGTGTGTGAGAGAGGAGTGGAAAGAGACTGAGACACGCACTCATGTTCACACACACACACACACACACACACACACACACACACACACACACAC
>OU015749.1:126154762-126177608 GCA_907169655.1 Acomys percivali | reverse complement strand
ACACACACACACACACACACACACACACACACACACACACACACACAAACACACACCAGGGGTGAGGGGGAAGGGAGACCAATTCTAGCTATGACAGATGGATCATGTTGACTGTGGCTGCACAGTCTTGCATCTGGTTGGAGATGATCCCGTGACCTTCATCATGAGCTAAATCTTGCACATATTAATAGACTAGCTAGAAGAAACAATACTACAAGAAGCTGCTAGCACACAGTAGGAGTGGCATTATGTGTCCTTGAGACTTTAAGAAGCTGAGAGAGTGGCTGTCTATGTATGGGTGCAGAGTCCAGAGCTTCTGGAGCCAGTAGTGTGTCAGAGGAGGAAACCAGCACTGGCAGATTTTATAGCCCTTTCCTTTAAAAGCCCGGATGATCAAGCCTGCTGGTTCTTGTCCTTGGAGAGCCTGTTTATACAACATCCTGGCTGTTGCCAGGTGAACGGGTGCGTTGCCATGATTCATAGCTGCAGCTGGGGCTGGGCTGGCTGCCTCTGTGACAGTGTGCAGGGGCTGTATATATGTTCAATGAACAGGCCTGAGGTTTTGGTCCTGTATCTTTTTTTTTGGTTTTTCGAGACAGGGTTTTTCTGTGTAGCCTTGGCTGTCCTGGACTCACTTTGTAGTCCAGGCTGGCCTCGAACTCACAGCGATCCACCTGTCTCTGCCTCCCGAGTGCTGGGATTAAAGGCGTGCGCCACCACGCCCGGCATTGGTCCTGTATCTTTCACTAATCTCTGCAGCACTTCTATCTCAAGCACTCTCCAAGGGCCCCACATTCCTCTTCTAGAGCACATGAGTGTTTGCCTATCCCCAAACTTTCTGCAGCTGTGGAACTTTTGGTCACACTGATGCACTCATACAAAATAATGTCAGAGCAGTGTCTCAAAAGAGGTAATTCTGAGGTTGACATCTGAGGTTGACCTCTGTAGTCGCTACACATGTGCACACGCGTACACACACATATGCATACTAACCTGCCCCCACATGTGCACCTACCATTATATGAACACACATATGCAAACACATGCAATCCGCCCCATGTTTATTTCATGTCTATTTATGTTGGCTATTGAGAATCAGCTGTGAAAATAACCATCACTCCTTGCCTTTGTGGAGTTTGTTGTATTGTCAGATCACATACTCTGATTTAATAGGTGAAAAGCATAGTCCCCCATCACTAGCCAACTAATCCAATGCCAGTGACTCGCTTGGGGCATCTCACAGGATCTTAGATTGGGTTACTTTTTGTGGCTTCTCATCCTTTTCCAGCCCAGGGAACACAGCTGTCGCCAGAGCCTGAGGTGAATTCAGAGCTGTGAGTGCTCATGGGAAATCATGGACCACAGCCTCTCTGTGCATGTTACTGCATGCACCTGCTCAGAATCCTGATGCATTTTATGTGGGGTTTGTGGAATGCCTGAGTTGTTTCAGCTACCTGCTGTGGTAGAAACTTTCTCTTCATCTCAACACTTAGAGGCTTTAGTTTCCAAGAAGCGTTTCCCTCACATTGTCTTAGGTGCAACATAATAGGGCTGGTGTATGTATATCGTTTTAATTTATTATCTTTAAGGTGTGTGTGTGTGTGTGTGTGTGTGTGTGTGTTTGTGTGTGTGTACATATGTATGCAGGTGCTCTTGGAATCAGAAGAAGGCATCCAGTTCCCTAGAGCTGGAGTTCTAGGTGATTGTGAGCTGCCTAATGTGGGTGGGTGCTGGAACTCTACAAGAGTAGTCGTACATGCTCTTAAAACCATTGGGCCATCTCTCCAGCCCCAAACATATGCTAAATGATTTTGTTTTCTACATGTACTTCACACACACACACACACACACACACACACACACACACACTGTCTCTGTCTCTCTTTCTGTTTGTATCTGTGTGTGTGTGTGTGTGTGTGTGTGTGTGAGAGACCTTTCACTGCTGAACCAACTTGTCAGACTCCACATGTAATTTAAAATTTGTTTAAAGCAGCATTCTAAAGCTTCAAAAGACCTTTTAGCCATGGAGAGTTTGAAACTTAACACTGAAGGAAACGGAAATGTGGAATAAGCTGCTAGCCTTTGAGGCAGTAGCCCTCCACCCACAGCCAATCCTACCGCATCTACAACCTGTCCACTTCCTTCACCTGCATAAATAAACAAACTTGCTTCTCTCAAAGATAAACCCTGCCTTTTAATACTACTACAATACTTTCATCATGCCAAAAATAATACTCATTTTATGGATATTTTGAGAAGAGGGGGAAATGAGCTGTAAACATTTGTAAACATATTAGCTATTAATTTTTTTCTGTGTTCTCTAGTTTTTGACCTTGAGCATGTTGCTATTTTCTAAGCATGATGTCCCCACTTGCTGTCCTGGGATTTCTCCAGGTTTCATTTGTGGTTGAGGCTCTGGGCTGCTGTCTAACCCTTGCTCTCAGAGGGACAAAGGGCGTTTCCTTCAGCTGGAATGTGTTTGCATGTTGAAGGTGAATTCTCCAGGGCCTCTTGCAGCTTCTAAAGCCCCTGTTCGTTCAGTAAATATTTGCTGAGAGTCACAGTGTGTCTGTCACCGCTGGCTGCTGCAGTTAAGAGTGGGAAAGAAGTGATGTGGCAGAGACATCTTGGGACTGGTGGCTGCCAGGGGAGCAGGCTTCTGATCCTAAGGACACCCACAATCACTTAGACATGGCTGTGGTCATGGGGAGGATGGATGTGAGGAAGCCAAATAGTTCTGAAGGGTCAAGGAAGTCACTCTGGAGGAAGAGACATCTCTGTCTAGCAGCATGGTAAAGGCAAGAGCCTTGTAACAGGAGGGACGGGGCATGAGAGTGGATGGAGGTGGGGGAGGGGGAAGTGGAGAGGAGCTCCTATCTTTGGCCTGACTCTTACTAATGGTTCTGGCACTTGATGGTTGGGCTCCCAGCCTCCCTGCCCCTTGAATCTCTGGGATGCCACATAGCCATCTGAGGTCCAGTTCCCTGCAGACTCTTTATTGGCTTGGAGGCAGTATGATTGAAGAAGTGCACATTGGAAAGACAGACACAGGAACCTGAATGCTCCCCCTGAATGAACCAGTAACATTTACACAGCAGGCTTGTAAGGACTAAAGGAAATGCCGTGTAATAAAAATCACCCTGCAAATGTTTTTCTCCTTCTCTTTCTTCACACATGACCTTCCGGCCTTTTCCTGCATGGTCCAGTGCCTTCCCCCAAGGAGTACCAGGCTGCTAGCCCTGCTCCTCAGCAGAGCCCTATGACCAGGCCCTTTCTCTGGAGGTCTTTTATTTAGATGACATTTTAATAATGTTTCCTTTTGGTTTCCTTTTGCAAATTGGAAACAAAAGGGGCTTGGATAGATGGCCTAATGGCTAAGAATGTGTTCTCCTCGTGAAGGGGGCCTGAGTTCAGCATCCACATTGGGTGGCTCACAACTGCCTGTTATTCTAGCTCCAGGGCATCTGGCATCCTCCTTTACGTTCTGTGGACACCTGTGCTCACATGTACACATACCCCTACGCAGATACACACATATACGGATACCTAAAAATAAGTCTTTAAACTAATACCGTATTAACTTTTTGAGACTTACATACAATGTATTTGTATCATTTTTGCCCCTCTCCTGGGTCCTCCCCTACCCACCCCCACTTCACCATCCACTCAACTTCATGTCCTCCTTTATTAAAAAAAAAATCCAGTCCTGTTTGTGTTGTCCAAATATTCTTGGGTGTGGGGTCATCCCCTGGAGTATAGTCAACCTACCAGGGGTCACACCCTTAAAGAAAACTGACTTTCTCAGCAGTTATCAAATGCCAATAGCTCTAGCTAGGGGCAGGAATTCGTGTCCACCTCCAAAATAAATCTTTAGAAAAAAGTTTACATAACAATGATTCAGCAACAAATAGCAACAGCAACAGGCCAGAGTACAGAAGAACACAAAGGAAAAGATGGTGCTCTGCTCCCGCTGAGGAGTGTGCCACCAAAGGTATGGATTGTATGTCTTTAGAAATTTGCCACACACATTCCTAAAACAAAAACAGGAATCTACAATTTATTCCCTTTCACCCAGTATGTCTTAGGTATCTTTTAACGCACATAAATCCCTTTCTTTGTTGAGTCAGTGGCGCAGTCTGTAGCCCAAACAGGCCTTGAACTCACTATGCAACCCCAGTTAGTGTTAAACTCAGGGCAAGCCCCCTGCCTCAGACTTCTCAGAGCTGGGATTGCAGGCTGGATGCTGTCCTGACATTGTCCTCATCTCCCAGGTTGTTGATTCTCCTGGTCTGACCATCAGACCTCTGGGCACCTTGCTGTCCTGTGTCTCATCAGAGCCTTGTGTCCTCAGCAGCCTGTTTTTCAGGAACCGGGTGGGGCCCAGGGCTGGAAGAACAGCTTCTGTTTCCTGGTCTGTGGGGAGTTTCATTGGAGCTTTTCCTTTTCCTAATTACGTCTGTAGCAAATTGGGGATATCTGAATGCCAGCATGTCACTCCACGAGGAACCATTTAGCAGCCCAGTCATTTAAACTGACAAACAAATTTTAAGGGTAGCAACACCCATGGGATCTGGGTGCCTGGGGCACACATACGAGCTGCTACCAGAAACCAAACACCAAGTGTCCCAGACCCTCACATCCCCTCACGTCTCACGTTTATACAGAATTGTAAAAAGCATTGGGTATGTTCCCTCCCTTTATAAAAAAGTCCTCATGTTAAAAAATGCTCAAACAAATAATGCGGAAAATGAGGAAAAGTCACCTCTTTGTTCTTCAGCATCCTTAACCTTCTTCACAGCTCCCTCCTCAGGGGTGACTACTATTAACAATTTGTTGTGAATCTTTCTGGTTTTTATTTTTTATTTTGCAGACTTTGAATGAATTCAATACTCATTATTTTGTGACAATAAATCATTTAAAATGCAAATTACAGTTTTGTATTTAAAAACAACTTTCTGAATACCTGGGGAAAATCTGCAAAAAGGTAATTGAAAATGTTGGTGCTGGGTCTGGTGTGGTGGTTGGTGCACACCTTTAAACCCAGTACTTGGGAGGCAGAAGCAGGTGGGTCTCTGAGTTCGAGCCAGCCTGGTCAGCATAGTGAGTTCCAATGTAGCAAAGGCTATGTAGTACGCCCCTGTCTCAAAAACAAAAAAGAAAGAAAAGGTGGTGGTGGGTGGTTGGGGGTGGGGGTTGCTGATGGTATAGCTCTGTGGTGTAGGCTAGGTACTGGGTCATCTCAGGGGCAGCTGTGAAGAAGCACTTGTCTCTGAAGTCTCAGACTGTTTTCTTTCTCTTTCTTTTTTTTCTTTTAAAAGTTACTTCTCTAAAAATATATTCCTTGTTACATTTTATTTTTTATTCTTTGTGATCCTCTGTGTGGTGTGTGTGTCTGTGTGTGTGTGTTGTGTGTGAGTGTATATGTGTGTGTTTGTATGTGTATATGTGTGTGTGTTTGTGTATGTTTGTGTGTATATGTGTTTGTGTGTGTATATGTGTGTGTATTTCTGTGTGAGTGTGTATGTGTGTATTTGTGTTTGTGAGTGTGTCTATGTGTGTGTGTTTATGTGTGTTTGTGTTTTTGTGTGTGAGTGTGTGTTTGTGTATGAGTGTATAAATATGTGTATGTGTGTGTTTGTGTGTGTGAGTGTGTGTGTGTGTTTGTGTGTGTGTGTGCGCATGCACGCTCATGGGTGAACCACAGTGCCCATGTGGAGGTCAGAAGACAACTTCCAAGAGTCAGTTCTCTCCTTCCACCATGTGGACCCTGAACTCAGGTCACTGGGCTTGGTGGCAAGCACTTTTATTTGCTGAGACATTTCACTAGCATTACCCCCACTTCCTTTTTTTCCTTTATTTTCCTTGTCTTTGTCCCCTTCATGTTTGAGGGGGTCCCTGCTGTCTCCCCACATCTAACAAACCCAGGGTATGAGGAGCTATGGACTGGCTTAAATGTGGACGTGTGGCCCATGCAGGCTCTTTGGGCCCTTTGACTTTCATGACCTCAGCTATGAAGTTGCAGGAAAACCATGTTGGTAAATGGCTATAAACATTAAGCATTTGAAGCAATCTTTTTGGTGGTCAAAAACCATTTTCCCCTGCTTCCTGAAGCCTTCATCCTACAAAGCTGTGTTAGATTTGGACGTATGACTTTTGAGTTGCAGCTTACTCATGATTCAAGCATTAGCTGCTGGAATTAAAGACCAGATAAGTGGAGTGGGAAGATTCTTCAGGACTGGAGTCACACCACCTCTGCTTGGCTTTTCAGAAATATTTCATAAATGGGCACCCAGGTCATGTGCTAACCCCACCTCTTCTCCTCAGATCTTGGCTGCAGGGTCAACCCTGCCTTCATAGGACAGTTTCGCTACCAGATGACAGGCAGCTTCACCTTCCTGCAATTCAGGCCATGTGGTTGATGAGGCATTTGAAGTCATCAGAGGAAGTGGTATTAGGCAGAAAACAGTGTCACCTCAGTGCAAGGTCATGACATAACTCCTCTGGTGTCTTATGAGAATTAGAAGTGGACATCCCCTTGGGAAGATGGTGTATGAAGGTCCTTGCCAGTGAGGATGGTGGGCCAAGACTGGCTTCACGTGGGCAGCCCCAGCCCATGCCTGGTGCAGAGTGACCAGCATCACCAGGCTGGGATGTTGCCCCCTTGTTTCTGCTGCTGGGATACCCAGGGCCAGGCACAGCCTGCTTAATCACACGTGGGTGTCCATCATTATGGCTGTGTTCATGAGACTCATATGCCTTTTCTCATTTCCTGCTTTCTCCTAGCCTCCAGAACTAAACAATGGAGACTCTACCAGGAAGCTTCCCCAGGGTGTGGTCTACGGTGTGGTGCGAAGATCAGATCCCAACCAACAGAAGGAAATGGTGGTGTATGGCTGGTCCACCAGTCAGCTGAAGGAAGAGATGAACTACATCAAGGATGTGAGCTACCCAAGAATATTTTGTTTTTCTGTCCTCTGAAGCAGCTAGGAGGGTGGGGTTAGGAGCCTGGATGGGAATGTTAAGTAGGCGTTTTGAAAGTCTTATTTGGGATGGCAATGTTTCTCCATTTCTCTGTGGTGATGCTAAAGGTGCAGGTATAATTTTCAGCAGCTTCTCTTGGGTGGTTGTTACAGGCAGAAAGATAATGAGATTCTGGCCTCCTGCTGGGTGGAGTGTGGAGGTTCTTGGGAGGTTTTGCATAAGATACCAGACACACGTAACGTACATGTTTGAGCAACTGTATAAATGTGGGTGTTACTGGCTGCTCGTAAGAGAACCACCAACTCAGAAAGAAATGTGTCGTCCCTGGAGATGAGTCTGGAGGAAGGAGGATACTGGGCAGGGCACAACTGGGCTCTGGGTCTGGTTTTCTGTATTTCTCAGCCTCAAGATTGGGTCTCTCTAAACATATGCCAGTCTTTGGAGAAAGAAAACAGGACACCCACTACTGGACAATTTTTGAAGTTGCCCTACTCCCATTAGAGTTCCCCATTATATGCCATATTGGCCAGGGATGGTCACATACCCCACCCTGTGCCAATCATTGACAGGGAACATGGGTGGACTTGGCAGGTTCACACCAATGATTTGGCTTGAAACGAATGTTGGGAAGACAACCACAACAGACAAGGTACACTCCAAGCCAACCAGAGCAATGGCTGTGTATTTAATGTATTGCCTCTTATCTTTTATGTTGAGATAATCTGGCAGAAGTATATGAAAAACAACTGGCCATTGTCTCGCCGTTCAACTGGTTCTGTGGTTAACATTTTAGATCATCTTCTTCAAATACTTTAAGGCCAAATGTCTATTTCTTTTTGTGCTACTTAGTGTCCCCTCCATCCATACTAACTGACTGATGCTGCTGAGCTCAAACCAAACTAGTTAGATGAGAGAAAAAATGAACTGCTCTGATGGCTGCGGGTCCCAAATACTGACCCATGGCTCAGGGCTGGGCTGGAGATGTCCCCCAGGCCTGTGAACTCATTGCTGCTGCTTCTACATTAGATCCAGGTTCCTCTCAGTGTGACATTTTGTCCTCTCTAGGCCTCCATCTAGTCATCTATAGGTGGGCTCTCATCTCTGAGGTCAAAACCTCCAGCTTTGTAAGCCTCATTTGCTTTGGGGAGATGATGTTGATGTACAAATCCACATCATCTCAGCTATTGTATGAGGGTTTTGTTTTAATAAGAAACACGTGGGCTAGGAGGTGGTGCAGTTCATAAAGTGACCACAGTACAAGCATGAGGCCTGAGAGTTCAGATTCCCAGTATCCATCTAAAAACTGTGTGTGGATTGAGTAGTTGGGCTCCAAGTTCAGTGAGAGACCCTGCTTCAAAACGCAAGGCAGAGACTGATGGAGGAGGATACCTAATGTTAAACTTCTGGCCTCCAGACATGTGCACACATATGCACACACATGCATACACACATACATGCATCTACAAGAAGAGGATGGTACATATACCACACGCATATACTCACATGCACATGTGCACACACACACACACACACACACACACACGTATTACAACCACTAGTTTTGAACACCCAGTGTTTTAATCATGCCAAACATTGCATCTCAGATTGTTTTAGCAGTGCAGGCCTTTCTCAAGGAAATATTTAGACCTTCTTCATTCAGATGCTTCATATAACTTGGGATTACTTTAGAGGTAAACCTTCAATTTGAGAGCTCAGACTCTCAAGTTGCTCAAGACAAATACAGCAGGTCCAGGCTAATGCTCATCTATAAATGACATGTGCTGCAATCACAAAACTGGCTCTGACCCCAAATTCCCAACCTCCTCCATGATCTGCAATACAAAGTTAATTTCTAGGTCCCACCTTCAATGGCTGGTTTTAGATCCATCCAGGCCTGCTCATTTCCTCAGTGTATTTATGAGCTTGCTGCCCTTGATCCCTGATGGGAGACACCCTGGCCCTGTTGCCTTCCTACACTGTTCAGTGGCAGCAACACCCAGATCAAGGTCCTGCCCATTCACCTCTGGTGACAGAGAGCACAAGAACCAGCCAGGGTAATAAAGAGCTATTCACTCCCTAGAACGAATGATTTGGGCCTCATTTTCCCAATTGCCAATGGCAAGAAAGTAGACTGTTGGAACTCATCTGGGTAGGGGCAAAAATGGCCTAGGGGTTAAGGATTCCTACTGCAGAGGACCCACCCATGTCAGGCAGCTCACAAGTGTCTGCAACTCCAGTTCTAGGAGATTCTACACCTTCTTCTGGCTTCCACTGGCACTTGTACTTATGCACACATGCACACACACGCTTATGTGCACGTGCACACACACACAATTAAAAAAAATTCATCTTTAAAAAAGCACAGATGGGCTAGAGAGATGGCTCAGAGGTTAAGAGCACTATCTGTTCTTCCAAAGGTCCTGATTTCAATTTCCAGCAACCACATGGTGGCTCACAACCATCTATAATGTGATCTGATGCCCTCTTCTGGTGTGTAGATATATATGCAGGCAGAATACTGTATACATAATAAATAAAAGTTTAAAAAAACACAAACAAAAAACCTCTTCATCTGGCGAATGCATAAGGTCTTGACTCCTCTCTCTTCATACTTTCTACTGATATCCATTCTGAAACAAGACGTACCTTGGTGTTAGAGTTCTTGCCTGTCATGCATGAGGCCTTGAGTGGGTTCAAGTTCCAAGTACAAGAAAAAGAAAAGAAAACCCCCAAAGCAAAACAAGCTGTTCCGTGTACAAATATACCTCCAGTATCAAGTCTTCCAGCCTGGTTCCTAATATTTAAACTCAAATCAGACTGCTTCCCATCGGCCACTTGCAGGCTAGAAGGCTTGGAGTTTGCCTGGAGGGAGCTCCCACAAGACTTCTTGATCTGTTGGAGGATTCCCAAGAACTTTATTGGACATCTAAGGACACAAGAGGATGAGGAAACAGGGTTGTGTATTGGCTTCCAATGTAGCACTCTTCTGATAGACACCCCACAGTCCAGATTTGCACAGTGTTTGTACAAGCAAGGGTTTGGGGATCATTTTCCTCTCTGTTACACCCAGAGTGTGTTCTGTTGGTAATTACTGAGAAACTGACATCTGAATTTATGGGTCCTTCAGGCCTCACATTTTTCCATCTTCCATTCCAGACATTTAATTGCTTTTTGGCATTTGGAGCAGAGAGAGAGAGAGAGAGAGAGAGGGAGGTGGGGGGGGAGGTTGAGAGAGAGCGCGCGGGAGCGCGCAAATTAGAGGTTGCTGCTTGCTTTGGAGTGTTTTCATCCTTGTAGCCATGTGTTTACAGTTGATTAGTTAAAATTTTGCTGCTTGTAAAATCCTGTGATTGGAAGGGGTAAACTTTGTTCCAACAGGCTTTGAGGGTGATGGATGAGTTTTAACAAAGTTGTTATTCTTCACCTTTCTGTTTGGATGACGTTGTATTTACTGACCCTTATCCTCACATATGATATGCGTTATTGTTCAGATAGACGTTGAGAACGATCCTGTCACTTAATCTGCTATATGTCTTATTCTTAAGATTTTTTTCTTGGTTTTTCTCTTATTAATAAAAGTCCCAGTATCGTCCATGAAGACTTGTAACTTAATATGTAACTAGCATTTTTTTATGGCTGCAGGTGAGGGCCACTTTGGAGAAAGTGAGGAAGCGGATGTATGGAGACTATGATGAGATGAGACAGAAGATCCGACAGCTCACCCAGGACCTGTCGGTGAGTCGATCGATGCCTGGGCACTGCAGCCATGAGAGGAAGGCAGAGCTCAGTGGCCTGGAGATGTGTGAGTGGCTCAGGCCCTTTATGAATGGAGCCACACTTGAGATGAGCTGAGAGGGCATCTTTTCACAGATTGAACTTTATTATCCAAAGGAAAATGTCTAGTAATCTTCCTTATAGTTGTATTTACAAGAGCACTGCACACTCATAACTGCTGAGCCATTTCTCCAGACCCTACCAGGATGATTTCTAGGCAATGTCCTACTTACAAAAAAAGTGTTCTACCTTTTGGGTTGTTTCCTTTTTTTTTTGGTTTTTTTTTTGTTTTTGTATTTGTATTTTTTGAGACAGGGTTTCTCTGTGTAACCTTGGCTGTCCTGGACTCACTTTGTAGACCAGGCTGGCCTCAAACTCACAGAGATCTGCCTGCCTCTTCCTCCCTGAGTGCTGGGATTACGGGCCACCTTACCTGGATGTGTTTTACTATTCTTAAAGGTGAAGTCTCGTGTCGTCCATGGTGGCCTCAAACTCCCATGACCTCGAGCTCCTCATGCTCCTGTTTTCACCTCCCCAGTGAAGGGATTATAGGCGTGTACCGTCATGCTTGGTTTACGGGGTGCTAAGGATTAAACCCAAGGCCTTGTGCATGCTCTGCTGACCGAGCCATCAAATTCTATGCTTAGGAATTTATTCTACAGACAAGTTCTCCTACATGCAAAATGACTCGGGGATGAACAAATGTTTTTTGTGTGTTTGTTGTTGTTGTTGTTTTTGTTCTTTCCAATCATTTGTAATAGTTTAAAAAGTGGAAATTGAAATATAAGCTAAGAAGAAGAAAGCATCCTTGCAAACACTTTACCAAATAAGCTAGCTCCTTGGCTCTAGATGTTGGTTTGCAGTCTATAATTTTACTGTAAATATTACTGACGTAGATGTGACTGCTCTCAGAAATTTCTCCCTCCGTGGAGTTGGTGGGGTGTGGACTGGCTTTGAGTGATGTGTCCTCTCTCCAGGTTTCCCATGCTCAGCAGGACTATCTGGACAGTCACGTCCAAGCCCAGTCATCAGCCCTGGATAGCTTCAACGCCATGAACTCGGCATTGGCGTCAGACTCCATTGGCCTGCAGGTATCCATCTGCTTCCCCTTGGCTGGGAACCTTTTCTTACGGGGAAGGCTTAACCACGAGTGTGGGCTATTTGCAGAAAAGTCACAGAACGTCCTATGGTCAGTCACGGTCCCTTAAGCACAGCTCTAGTAAAGGCCGTTTCTGGAAGGTGGGGAGGAAATGCTTCCAGCTGAAATGCTGTGCCTCTGTTGGGTGCTCAAGCCGATGAGGTTTTAGACTCAGCTCCAGGATAGAGTTGTTTCCTGCTCTCTGGGAACCTGAGTGGTCTTCAGTGTTTGTGTCTGTAGAACCCATCAACTGCCTTGTAGCTTGGTGCTTTAGGAAGTCCTACTTGGTTACGGAGAAGACATGTTTATCCAGAGACAAAATGCAACCTTTCATGGGAAATAGCTCTCACAGGAAGCACCTTTTCTTGATTTAGAAATGATTTTATGTTGCAAAGAGTAATGTGTTTTTGAGAGAGTGAAGACGTTCTTTATTTTTCTTTTAAAGATTTATTTATTTATAGTGTTCTGCCTGCACGTGAGCTTGCATGCCAGAAGAGGGCACCAGATCTCAGTATAGGTGGTTGTGAGCCACCATGTGGTTGCTAGGAATTGAACTCAAGACCTTGGGAAGAGCAGGCAGGGCTCTCAACCACTGAGCCATCTCTCCAGCCCCATGAAGACATTCTTAATTAAGGCATAGTACCAGAGATTGGCTCTGAACTAACTGTTGAAGGGCTTTCACTCTTTATGCTTCCAACCAAGCTGTCCCCTGGCCAGCATGTGGGTTCATTTGAAGATGTTTAAAGCAGGCCTCTGGTCTTTCTTTTCAAACACACCAGAAATCCTTTCTGTCATCCTCCGAATTTATTTGGCTTATCTTTTGATGTCCTCTTAAACATTCAGCCCACTCATTTCTAATCCTTTCTGGTCCTACATAAATAGTTTTGTGGATAAGCAAACAGACCTCCATTCTGGGCTCCTCCACTTCCCATAGAACTTAGCATTCACCAAGCACAGCTGATGGAGCCCCAGAGGCAACAAAGCTCAGCCAGCTCCCAGCAGTAGGTGGGGCAGGGCTGTGTTTGGATTTGTCTGGGATGCCCATTTCTGGTTGGGCCTCAGTCCCATGCTTTTCCTGGCTCCCTTTTGTGTATGCCAGCTTCCCCCTGGCCTCAGGCCAAGCCCCTGGTTTATTCAGGAGCCCTTTCTTCCCTTCCTCCTATTATAAAGGGAACTTGACAAGGCTCTCTTTCCTTCCCCTCGTGGAAACCATTTCAACTTCCCAGCCTACCAGAAGGCTTTGCTCCACCTAAGTTTATATCTGCTCGTGTCTACTATGCCTCTGGGTTTTCTTCCCAGAAAAACAATATATTTTTAGGCACGTTCTTCTCACGTGTATTTAGCTATCTAGGCATTTTACCTCATAGGTCACGTATTAGAACAGCGATAGCTGTAACCCAGGGACCTTTAGTCTCTTAGTCTTGGGCTACAAAACAGTGCCATGCAACTAGAAGATTACAGCATTGGTCGTATCTGAAAGTCACTGGCTTCTTACTCACACAAGATCCCAGCCTCTGGCGCTTGTTCCTTCTACTTGTTTGTTATTATCCACAGAGACCAGACTCTTGGCTTCATCTCTTGGAAAAGCAGAGCTAGACAGACCGTAGAGACGATTTCCAAACCCTGACTTTTGGAGATAAACTGAGGCCGGCAGAGGTCAGTGATAGGAAATGTCTAGCCAGTGGCAGAGATGGGATTGGACGAATCTGGTCTCCCGGTCAAGGCTAAGTGTTTGTGCATCCACTTTCTCCCAGAAGCTTTGGGCATTAGGCTCGATTTCTTCCGAGGCTCCTAGAAGCTACCGGTGGCTTCAGTGTTTCCTTTGATACCTTTTTTGCCTCCACTGACAGTTTCTAAAGTGATTCAAGTGGGCTTAGGAACGAGACGTAGATTGTCCAGTGAGGGGTGGGGAATCTTCAGAGGCCAGTCCTCCATCAGAGAGGATAGAGAAGACAGATACTCTACCTGGCACCAGGTTCTGAGTCTTGCAATCTGAAGTTGTAGATAATGCCTCCACCCCAGTGGTGCGTCCATTGTGTCCAGTGGTGAGAGTCTGGGGATTATGGGAATCATTTCTCTAATGAAGTAGAAATGGAAGCGACAGTGGTTAAGAGCACTGGCTGTTTTTCCAGAGGGCCTGGGTTTAATTCCCAGCACCCACATGGCAGCTCACAACTCTCTGTAACTCTATGTAATCCTCTGTAAAAACTCTGTAATCCTATGGCTCTGACACTCTCATGGCAATGCACATAAAAATTTTTAAAAATTAAATTAAAAGATAGTTTAAAAAAGAAAAAAATGGACGCAGCTAACAGCAGCATTATTCATTTAATTAGTTCTGCCAATATGGGTGTCCTGAAGCAGCAGGCAGTCAACAGTAACTTCTATCCCGCAGGCAGGGTTTTATGTAGCCCAGGCTGGCTTAAAAAAAAAACAAAAAACTACATAGCCCAGGATGACCTTGAAGTGGATGTTTCTGACTCTGCTTGTTCGGTGTTGGGATTACAGGCCTGAGCCACGGCAGGTCATGTGTGCAGTGCTGGTGATGGAACCCTGGGCTGTGTGCATGCTAGGTTCCCTAGTTTGCTTTCTATTACTGTGATAAGACATCCCAACCAAAGGCAACTTGTATGAGGAAACAGTTTATTTGGCTTTCTTTTTCATATCACTGTTCATTGTTGAAAGAAGTTGGGGCAGGAACTCAAGCAGGGCAGGAACCTGGAGGCAGGACCTGATGCAGAGGCCATGGAGGGTGCTGCTTACTGGCTTGCTTCTTGTGGCTTTCTTAGTGTACTTTTGTATAGACCTCAGGACTACCTTCCCTAGGGACATCACAGCCCACAGTGAGCTGGGCACCCTCACATCAATTATTAATCAGGAAAGATTTGCCACAGGCTTGCCCACAGACCAGTTTGACGGAGGTGTGTTCTCAGTTCTCAGTTGAGGTTCCCATTTTCTAGATGACCTCGGCTCTGCACCATCTAACCCACACCCCCAGCCCCTTAACTGGCTCTTGACGCTTGTCAGGTGGCATGGTCGAACTTTATCTTCATTCTATAAAATGCTTTTAAAATTTTCATTGTGAAAATGTGGAAAAAACAGGGAAACAATAAAATAAATCCCAATTCTGTTATGTAGTGAAAGCTATCGTGGGCTTGGATTTATGAATGGGATTGGCCCGTGTTTACTACTTTGCACCTGCTTCTCTCCTCGTGTGACACATTACAAGCATTTTCCCTGGGAAAGGTTCCATCTAATTTGTCTTCTCATCCTAAGCAGTGGCGAGTCTGAAGGGCCACAGCTGTGGGGTATTAGAGGGAAGGCTGTGTCCACTAAGCCATAGTGGGACAGATGTGTGGGGATCCCCGGGCCCCCGTCTGGGAGCTGCCACAGCATGACACATGATGAGACGACTCTACTGTGTGGTCTCACACCACTAGATCTGGGATTTTAATTTTCACCCAAATAGAAAACCCTTGTGGATGTGACTCTGGAAAACAGCAGCATCAAGGATCAAATCAGACGTTTGCAGCAGACCTATGAAGCGTCTATGGACAAGCTGCGGGAGAAGCAGAGGCAGTTAGAGGCCGCTCAGGTGGAAAACCAGCTGCTGAAAATGAAGGTAAAGCGGTTGGCCTCCTTGTTCCCACTGACCTCCGTCCTCTTTCCCCATTCTCTTTCTCACCCACAGGCGTAGTCTGAAGGTGCTGAGGTGATGTCAGTTCACAGCTCCCCACCTAGAGTTGGGATGCTGCACAAACACTCCTTTGGGGGGCGCCTTTCTCAGCCTACAGTGGCCTCAAGGGCTGCCTAGAAGTCACTAGGACATTGTGATTATGCCAGTAGGAAGGCCAGTGGAATGTTTCCTGGGTCTAGAATAGACTCATGAGCTTTGGAGGGCTCGCTCTTCACCATGTGTGTGCTCTTTAAAGTCTCAAGGACTGCCCCTGCCCCTGCCCCTCCCCACACAGATCTGTCCCTCTTGACCACTGGGCTGTGTGTATGCCTAAGCTAGATTTCTAAAACTTTGAAATCCAGTTGGCCCTCCCAAAATTTTCACTCAAGCCTTTTGGGTTTATTTATTTATTTATTTTTGGTTTTTTGAGACAAGATTTCTCTGTGTAGGCTTGACTATCCTGGACTCACTTTGTAGACCAGGCTGGCCGCGAATTCACATTGATCCACCTGCCTCTGTCTCCCAAGTGCTGGGATTAAAGGCATGCACCACCATTGCCCTGTTTGGGTTTTATTTTTTAAGTAAAAAAAATGCCTATTTTTATATATGTATATTTCCATGCATTTTATGTATGTATATTTCCAAGGATTTTATTTTTTAATTTTTCTCCCCACTCTCCCCTTTATTTTTATCCTTAAAAGTGACCATCTAAGAAGTTGCAGAGACTCAAGGAGTCTCACGTGGCTGGGATGCAGTGTGAATAGGCCTCAGGCAGGTCCCTTTTCCATGACACCTGTGCAGTATAAATGGAGTGTGAGGTTGACCCGGGCTCTAAGTTAATGACAACCTTTGCTTGGGAATTTCTGTCCTTGGTTTGTCAGTACCTACACTTCCCCAGTGATGAGCATTCAAGGGCGTCAAGAGGGACTTGTCACATCTTTGGAGAAACACCATGCAACTCATTAAGGCCACAGGGCACCTCCCTTTCCCAGAGGTGACGCTCAGGTGCCTTAGATAAGCAGGGGCGAGGGCACACCCAGAGCAGCATGGGGTCAGAGGTATGACTTTCTGACTGAAGGCCAGAAAGGAGACACCATCCCTGGACCCAGCCCACTCACTCCCAAAGACTCTCAAGTTGCACCAGCTCCAGCTGGCCACTAAAGGCTCCCAGTCCAGTGGCCCCACTAGGCCAAGATGTTTCCAAAGACAACAGTTCGGAAAGCACACAGTGGCGAGGGTGTGGGCAGAGAATGAATTGGATGGAAAAGCTATCTTTAAAATAAATGAATCTGTGCATGTATGTGCACATATGTGCATGTGTGTATATGTAGTGGGTGTAGGTCAGAGGTCAACTTCAAGTGTAGTTGCTTGGGAGCTGTCCATTTTATCTTTTGAGACACAGTCTCTCATTGAACCTGGGCTTGCTGTTTATAACTGTTTGTCATTGAGCCCCCAGATCATCTCACTCTCCCTCCCTCCCTCCCTCCCTCCCTCCCTCCCTGTCTCCCTCTTGTCTGTCTGTTTGTCTGTCTCTCTTTCGTCCCTCTTCTTTTGCCAGGGGTTCTGAAAAAAACTTGACAGACTAAGCACATCTCCCCAGGCCCAAGAAGTGGTCTTCTGAAAACTTTACTCTCCGAAGCACCTTGTCTCAACTGTCGTAGATAACTTAGTTACAGTGCCATCTTTCATTGGCATGTGCTCTGCTCTCTCTCTCTCTTCCTCCCTGCCCTGCTGTCTGCTTCCTCTCTCCACTGCAGACCTCTGGCCTAACCCTGACCTCTGCGAGTAGAAATGCTAGAGGGCCAAGGTTCAGGCTGCAGTTCTGCAGTGAGACTTTTTGCAGGTGGAGTCATCGCAAGAAGCCAATGCTGAGGTGATGCGGGAGATGACGAGGAAGCTGTACGGCCAGTATGAAGAGAAACTGCAGGAGGCGCAGCGCAAGCACAGTGCGGAGAAGGAGGCGCTCCTGGTGCGTGTGTGCCACCCAAAACAGAACACAACAGATGTGGCTGGCAGGTTTAATAGGAAGGCTTTGTCCCTGAAGGGAAGAGAAATCAGGGGATATTCTCTCTCTCTCTCATTCTCTATTTCACATGCGTTATATGCATATGTGTACTGTGTGTATAGGTACCCTTGTTCATGTGTGTACTTACGGAGGTGAGAGGTTGCTTCTGCCATTCTTCACCTGCTTTATTATTTATTTATTTTGAAGCAGAGTCTTTCACTGAACCTGGAGCTTGTCATTTAGTCTAGGCTGCTGACTAGCTATTTCCCAGGATTCCCCACCCACCTGGCCCCACGTTAGCACCCACAGTTCTGGAGGTCACAGGTGTGCACTGTCATGCCCAGCTTGTATTTGCATGCTGGGGATATGAACTCAGATCCTCATGCTTGCACAACAAGCTCTGCATCCACTAAGCCATCTCCCCAGCCCAGGGGATTAATTTGATTATTCACTTAGTCCCATTTTTCTTCTTTCCGGAATAACCTGTTGTCTCTGTCTCAAAACACATGTCTCCAGCTAATAGGACCATTTGCCAGCATCCATGTAGATCCTGTGTTTGTCTCTTTACTCCATTTGTTCCTCCTGCTGAAACCTCCCACTTGCCCATCCTGGATTATAGCATTGTGCCCCCCAACCGAGCCCCCCAGCCTTGAAAGCTCCACTCTCCCTGTCCTAATGTCTGTCAGTCCCACATCGAGCAGTGACCTTTATCCCTTCTTCCTCCTGGCTATGGGAGTGCACTGTGCCTCTGTCTAGAGTGAGCTCGCACTATGGCCTTTCTAGGACAGCACACACTCTCTTTGAAGGAGTTCCTCTGTGTCTGGTTTATCTGTGTCCTTGGAGGTTGAATCAGTGCACCAGATGTTTGGGGTTTTCCATAAGAGTAAGTTGGTGCATTGCATTGTGGGAGGGAGATCTGGGAATTCCTTACTCTACTTCAGTTGTATGTTGGCCCACACAGTGACACTCTGAGCTTTTGTGCAGTGTTATTTAAGCCTTCACTGGCTATTTTGTTTTGTTTCGTTTTTCTTTTTTTTAAATACCTTTGGAACATAAGCTTTCAGGAGAGACAGTTACTAGGTCCATTGAAAAGCCACACAAGGGTCTAGTGAGATTGCTCAACACAGTGCTTCTCAAACTGTGGACCATGACCTCCTTGGAGGTTAAATTATCCTTTCATAGAGGTCACATATCAAATATCCTGTATTGGATATTTACATTATAACTCATAATGGTAGAAAATTACAGTTATAAAAGCATTGAAAATAATTTTATGGGAACTGGAGAGATGGCATAGTGGTTAAGAGCGCTGCCTGCTCTTCCAGGCATCCTGAGTTCAATTCCCAGCAACCACATGGTGGCTCACAACCACCTAGAATGTGATCTGATGCCTTCTTCTGCAGATAAAGCACTCATAAACAATAAATAAATAATTAAAAAAAATAATTTTATGGTTGGGGTCACAACATGAGGAACTGTATGAAAGGGTCACAGCATTAGAAAGGTTGAGGACCCTAACAGGTAAGGATGCTTACAAGCTGAGCTCAGTCCCAAAGCCCACATGGTGGAAGGAGAGAACAGACATTTGAAGGCTAGCCTCTCACCTCCCACTTCTGACCTCTGCACGTGTACCCATGACACCTGTATCCCCTCAACACACAAAATAAAAGAAATGCAAATTTTCAAATAAAATTAAAGAATAGCTACGTGACATGCTTTGTTGAGAGGTGAGACCAGACACCTGACCATTGAGTTCACTCTGTGTGAGGCACATGGGTCCCCGAGTCATGCTTTCATAGGGAGATGGTGACTTAGTGAGGCATTGTCTACACTTAGATGAGTGACCCGGGTATCCAGGCCGTGCTGAGGAGTGTGTGCGCCTGTTTTTTTTTAATTAATTTATTCTTGTTACATCTCAATGGTTATCCCATCCCTTGTATCCTCCCATTCTTCCCTCCCTCTCATTTTCCCTTTACTCCCCTCCCCTATGACTGTGCCTGAGGGGGACTTCCTCCCCCTGTATATGCTCATAGGGTATCAAGTCTCTTCTTGGTAGCCTGCTATCCTTCCTCTGAGTGCCACCAGGTCTCCCCCTCCAGGGGACATGGTCAAATATGAGGCACCAAAACTGGGACTAGGGCTTACTCAAGACCCAGCTATTCCACTCCTTGGAATATACCCAGAAGATGCTCCAGCACACAACAAGAAAATTTGCTCAACCATGTTCATAGCAGCCTTATTCATAATAGCCAGATCATGGAAACAGCCTAAGTGTCCCTCAGTAGAAGAATGGATAAAGAAACTGTGGTACATTTACACTATGGAGTACTACTCAGCTATTAAAAACAGTGTGTGTGCCTATTGCAGGAAGAAACCAATAGCTTTCTGAAAGCGATCGAAGAGGCCAATAAAAAGATGGAGGCGGCTGAGCTCAGCCTGGAGGAGAAAGACAAGAGGATCGGGGAGCTGGACAGGCTGATTGAACGCATGGAGAAGGTAACAGATGTGGCCTGGGCCTGCTGCCCACCTCTGGCCCTAAGGTTCCCTTGAATGCCTCGCTAAAGGGTCAGAAGCCTCGGTGCTGACTCTTCCCAGCCTTTCAGTCTGCAGTGAGGCACATCCTGTAAAATAACAGAAGGGAGCTGACTAAAGTGCTTGTCTTCCTCTCTGGTAACTGTTTATATTGTTGTTTGTTTCTCTAATGCTGGCAATTGAACCCGTGGCCTTGGCCTGTTAGGCAAGCCCTTAGCTCCAAGCCCATCAAAGCTACTTTGATACGTGTAAAAATAGGCCACATGTAAAATTCTTTCTGCAAGTTAATATTGCAGTGGCTAGCTTCGTGGGTGCTCTGGAAGTGCTCTCTACTTAACCCGATGAGGCAATGCATTTGGAGGCTCCATCAGCACCCCGCCCCACTAGTTTCTGGGCCACATGTCTGGGGCAGGTTGACTTTTCCATGACACGCCTGGGACCTGAATGAGTTGAGGAGGAAAACTCCTTTGTGTGTGGTAAACAGGCTGACCATGGGGGAGGGGCGGGTGCTTACAGAGTTGACAAGCCAGTCCATGGGGGGGTGGGGGGTGGGGGGGTGGGGATGAGGCAGGAAGTAGAAAAGAATAGACAGGAAGGAAGGAGAGGTAGAGACAGCGAGATCACAGTGACATGAGCTGACTTCTGGGTAGGCTTCTGGAGTTGAGGGCCAAAGCTGGATCTAGTTTTGGTGAAACAGCTCTCTAGCTACACTGTGGTCACAGATAGCACTGACCCACCACCAGCGTCAGGCTCTGTGTGTTGGAAACCTCCAGTCTAACGATGGAACAAGGTCCTGTCTGGACTTCACATAGATCCAGGGATGGGCCTCTGACCTCTTCCTGCTGGCCCACCACTCAAGTCTTCATCTCTGGAGAGGACGGTTAGAAGTTCCTTCCCCACTGGCCTCCTCTCTCTCCTCCTGGAAAGCAGAAACTCACCATTTAGATTTGGAGCCCATATAACTTGTATAAATTTTTGTGTAGAATTGCTGAGAGTGGAAACAGCTCTTCTCAGAGGAGCACTCAAAGCGACATCCCCCCACCTTAGCCGGCAGGGTTGGCAAACGTGTTTAAAGGGATCTCTCTGTATTAATATCTATAAGGCATGTCTATACGATTCAAGTGATGAAAGGCACTGTGCTTTTATTAACATTTTCACTAAATGTTAATACTTATTATTAACTAAATGTTAATACATTAATACTAATGTTAAACTTAAGTTTGCACATATAATTAATTATATATTCAGCAAAATGTTTGACGCATGTAGCTTGACATGTTCCTTATTACTACTGGAAGAAATTGCTGCAGTTGGTAGCTTTCAGTAATGTGAATTTATTCCTTTTGCTTCTGGAGGTAGGAAGTCAGAGAATTAAGATTTTGATAGGTTTTTGGAAGTTCTAAAAGAAAGTCAGCTTCCTTGCCTTTTCTAACTCCTAGGGGCTACCCGTACTATATGGCTTGTGGCCCATACCCTGGCATCAGAGTCAGCTGTGTAGTATCTTCCTAGCTCCTCTGTTTTAACTCTACTGCCTCCTCTAATAAGAACTGAACTCGACCCACGGGACACTTCAGATCGTGTGTGCATGTTAGGCATGTTTGCAAAGTGTTAGCGAGGTTTTTAAAATCTATTTTATTGGGGTTCTTAATGCCTCTACCTCCCTTCTCTACCCCTTATCCCTTCCAACACCCCAATATCAGGTAGGAGAGAAAGAAAGTTAGTGGGGAGAAAGGCAGTATATGTCTCTTTAGACTACTTCCTGCTGGTTAGGGATGTAGTTCCTTGGGGCAAGTCCAATCTTTGTTTCAGGATATCTTCAACTTCTTCTGTCAAACCACAACAACAACCAGGAGCAGCAGGGGGAACAGCAGCCTTCTCCCTCAGAGCCATCCCCCACTCCCCGACCTGGGCTCTAGCATGATCTGGGCTATAGCATTCATTCCTCTCCAGAGTCCTCAGAATTAAACTAACTGCAGTGGCAAAGATCACGCCCCTCTCAGAGCCCACACAAGGCAAATGGTTTGCTGCCATGGACAATCTAAAGCAGCCTGCATCTCACACCTTGGATTAAAACAAAAACGTGTTGTTATAACATAACTGAGTTTTTAAAGACACCAAAACGTCTACTACAGCAAAGTTCCATTTTCTGTAAGGGATGGTGTGTCTGTGAGGGACCATTGTTCGGCCACAATGGCCGTAATGTATGTTTTATAAGTGAGTACCCCCCTGTGTAAACATGCCTGGGCTAGTCCATAGGACATTACCAGAATTTCAAAGTCTTTCAGAAATTTTACAGTGCCATGGGCCACTGCTTTGTGCCATGGATTTTCCTTATTTATAACTATAAGTTTTCATAAGACATGTGGTTTAACTACAGTGTTTTGTCTAATCCGTAAATATGTCTATGCCTTGGGTCCCTTTGAGTATTGCGCTCTGGGCTAGCAGATGTGTGAAACCCCCAGGGAGTGGTACACAGATTTGGACATGCCAGAGCTGGGTGTGCCTAGTGTTCCTCTTCTGTCTGGCTCCATCTGGCTCCACTGATTATGTCTGTTTTAGGAACGGCATCAACTCCAGCTCCAGCTCCTCGAGCATGAAACAGAAATGTCTGGGGAGATCGCAGTTTCTGACAAGGACAGGTGAGGCGCACTGGCCTTGGATTTATAGTAACTTGAAGGCTGACATGCACATTGGTGTGTGTGTGTGTGTGTGTGTGTGTGTGTGTGTGTGTGTGTGTGTG
>OU015749.1:126126810-126154752 GCA_907169655.1 Acomys percivali | reverse complement strand
GTGTGTGTGTGTGTGTGTGTGTGTGTGTGTGTGTGTGTGTGTGTGTGGTTTAACTATAGTTCTTGCACACAGAGGCCAGAGGAAGACGTCTAATATCTTTCTCTTATCTTTCTACCTTATTCCCTTGATCCAGCGTCTCCCATTGTACCTAGAGCTAGGCTAGAAGCTAGTAAGCCTGCTCATTCTTCTGTCTCCCCTCCCCCAACACCCTACCCCACAGCTATGCCTAACTTTTTACATAAGTATTGGGGATTTGAACTCAGGTCTTCATGCTTGCTCTGTTAGTCCTTTTACCCACTGAGCCATCTCCCCAACCCTGTGTGCACTGCTTTGGATAGCTCATTTGACTCTCCTGTTTTCACTCATGTGGTCCTCACTCAGTACCAACCTATGTAAGTGTGACATTGGCAGAGAGCACCTAGTATATATCCAGTTCCCTAAGGAACTTGCAGTCACATCTCACTGCTGGCTGTTAGTTCAGTGGGACACATCAAAGGTGGCCACAAGCACAGACTTTCAGCCTGTGTGTGCTTGTAACCCTGGGCACCACAGGATGCACATTGTTAATGAGATAACTCATCAGAGGAGACCCATACAATCTGTCCTGGAAATTAATTTTAAAGTGTTGCTTGTTTCCAAGCCTGGCATTGCCCTTTGGCCATGAGCCTGTGAAACCCTGGATGGAAAATACAGGAGTCATATATGGTTTTTTTCTTGAAATAAAAAGGCAGAGGAAGGAAAGCAAAGCTGGGCTAATTGGAGCTCTTGGGCAAGTTACCTGACCCCCGAGGCTCTTTGCCTAACTGTGGGATGGAAACTCTTTCTCAATGAGGAATAGTTATGTTGATCAGATGTCTGTCCCTTTGGTTCACATTGTGAGGGAACTTTGACCTACTGCCTGCTACATGGTATGTGTTGGGGAAAAATGTTGTCCTTGATTTAAAACATTTCACTATGTTTATTTATTTATTGTGCAGGTGTGTATATGTGTTACAGATGTTCCATGACATGAGTGTGGAGGTCAGAAGACAACTTTCAGGAATTCTTTCCCTTTATCATATGGGTCATGTGGGGAATCAAACTCAGATCATGTGCTTGGCAGCAAGTGCCCTCACTTGCTGAGCCATTTTATTGGCTCTACTCCTATAACTTGAGAGTTTCCAAAGTTGTAGGGGCCTTCACTAGTTTCTACTTTGGTGCTAATGAGGGACCTGGCATTACTGGGAAGTGGGACACAGACACTGAACATTTGTTTGGCTCTCATGACACACAGAGCACAGTCATCTGATAGCTTCTTCTCTTGGTTTGAGCCAAGCAAAGATAGATGTCTCCAAAAAAGTTCAGAAGTATTCTGTGGTAGGGGGCAGTGGTTCAGCGAAAGCTGCACCCTTGTTTGTTCAATAAGTGATGAATGCAGCAGCGATGATGGCAGGCTTTCCTGGAATTTGAGTTCTTGTTCTTGCTTCTATAAAGCCATGGCATTTTCTGGTGCCAGGGCTCTTTAGAGTCAGCGCTCAGGGCCCTCTTTTCTGCCTTAGGTACCAGCAGCTGGAGGAGGCATCAGCCAGCCTCCGAGAGCGGATCAGACACCTGGATGACATGGTGCATTGCCAGCAGAAGAAAGTCAAGCAGATGGTCGAGGAGGTAAGCGCTCACAGAAGGCCTGCCAGGACAGCTTCCCCACTCTAGCTCACGTGTGACTTGGCTCCAGCCACTGTCATCACAGCCCAGAGGGAGAGCTCCTCTTGTGTACGGTATGGACCAATGATTGTTCCCCTCAAAGGAGAGTTTTCTCTAGACCAAAGTGTTGGTCAAGTGCAGTTGATAGTGCACACACTCTTGAAGGTCAGTGGCACCACATGTGAATCCTGTAATTTAAGGGACAAAAGGTGTCAGAAGCTAACCTCAGCTCAGGCTTCTATGCCCTCATCTTTTGCACCAGCCGCTGTGCCCTTTCTATGCTTCCGGGTGCACCTCTCTCATCTTCCTTTTTCATTCTTTTCCCATGATGCTCTGCTCCCTGTGTCCTCGGTCCTTTCCTGTCTCATCTCTCACTCTTGTTTCTCCTCCATCTTTTCTCTCTTCTACATCCTTCCTCTCCTTAACTGCATGTGTAATATGAAAAGTTATTTATTTAATCTTCTGGAAAAGTTTATCATTCTATTTTTTTTCTAAGTGAGAAGAAACACAGGTAGGTTGGACATTTACTTCTCTAAGAAGAAAAAAGGATGATTTTGTCATGGCTTAGTGTGGTCTGCCTCCCCTTTTTTGTGATGCTCAGTAGAAGAAAATCCATGTGTGGTTAAAGCTGCCATGTGCCATTTTAGATGTTTCTTATTTAATTAAAAAAAACTGGTAGAAAAAAATCAAGTGGAAAAATTGGATAGAAAAATGACAGTAGTAAAAGGATTATAATCCAGTAGAAAAATCTGGTAGTAAAACAACAGTTATAAGACTACCTAGGGTCCAATTCTCTAACTTGAAAAATAAAGTCAAATGAATTAAAAGATTGGTTGGCAGAAGAAAGTAGGAAAAAACTATTTCCCTTATAATAAGCACTATAGACTGTGCCCATTTTGTGTATACCTGTGTATGATTATGAACATGCATGTTCCCTGCATGTGTGCACGTGTGTGGAGGCCAGGAGGCAACATTGGCTGCTTTGCCTCAGGAACCACCCACCTTATTTTTGGAGACAGCGCCTCTTACTGTCCTGAATCTTATCAGGATGCCTGGCCAGTTAAACTCAGAGGTCCTCACGTCTCCACTTCCCCAGGGCTGAGATTACAAGCCTGTACCAGCACACCTAGCCTTTTCCATGGGTTCTGGAGTTAATTCTGATCCTCATAGTTGCAAGAAAAGCAAATTACCAACTAACTGAGCATCTCCCCAGCTCTATGGCTATCTTTAAAGGAGTCACTAAGATTTAAAGTATATGCAGTTTCAATAAGTTGTACACGTGACAGATGGCATTAGAAGCATATCTACTTTAGCAGTCTAGGAAATACTGGGGTGTTCCTGTAGTGAGGGCAAGGCCAGGGGTTACGAGGATGGGAAGGACACTTTGTTTTATTACGTCTAGAACAAACATTCACAGTAGATAACAATCTTGTCTCCAAATGAGAAGTCTAGTCACACTGTGTTGAGTCTTGTATGTTTTGTACACAAGTATCCAGGGAGTGGGGCCACAGAAGCTGGGGAGGAGCCAGGCTGCACCTTCCCAAACTCGTACACGCATGTGGGAGCAACAACGATGGGCCAGATCCCATCCCACCACAGCATGGGCAGAAGCGTGTTTGCCAAAGGAAGGCATCGCGTCATCGCAGTGAGCCTTGGCGATCAGAGAACCCCTTCTCCACCCTTGAGTTTTCCACATTAAAGCTGGAGGCAGAGGGGATTCGTTAATGTATGTGATTCTAACTGGGACAGCAGGGGTGTGCATATTGCTCATGTCTAGTGTTAGAGAGGCCTCGAGTAAGCCCTGGATTGATTGGCTTTTGAGCCAGTTAAACCCTTGTCTATAGTGAATTGAGACTGACTGTTCTTAAGGCCATTTTCAGACAAGTTCAAAATGCTGTGTTTTATATCATATTTTCAGAGTATAATAAATATTCCTAATTAAAGGGAGTGAAGGAAACAAACAAACATATACATTTGGCTCTCAGTATCTGGGGCATTTTGTTCTAGAACCTCCTAAGGACCCCAAAATCTTTGGATGTTGACGTTTCATATATAAAATGGCAGAATATTTGTTCTTTTAAAAGATTTACTTGGGGGGGGGGGTGGAGCGCGAGCCCTGTATGAGTTCACTACTTGTTTCAGCCAGCAGAGGGCATCAGATCCTCTGGAACTGGAGTTAAGTGTAGTTGTAAGCCACTGGACATGAGGTCTTCTGGAAGAGGGACAAGTGCTCTCAACTGCTGAACTGCTCCTCCCGGCTCCCTTCTGAGTATTTTACATCATTTCTGGATTACTTAAAATACTAAACACCATATAAACTGCCGTTTTCTGTATTGTTTAGAGCATAAAGATGAGGGGGAAATCTGTATACACTCAGCACAGATGTAATTTTATTTCTTCAAAGATTTTTCATCTGAAGGTGGTTGAGTTCACACTGGTTGAATCACTGAGGGATGACCCTGCATCTGTGTGGGGTATGTTTAAACAGGGAAGTGTGCAAAGACTAATGTCCATGCCTTTTATCTCACATTTACCACACAAGCTTCTCAACTGAAAGTGGGAGATCAGTCAGTCAGTGGAGTGAAATGGTCTGCACTTTCAGGACAGCACTTTGAGTGGCACTAGCACCACTTACTGGCTGCCTATGTTTTAACAGCAAAAGGAGATTTTTTTAAAGTCTGTATTCTGACTTTAAGAACTTTAAATCGGGGACTGGAGAGATGGCTCAGCGGTTAAAAGCACTGGCTGCTCTTCCAGAGGTCCTGAGTTCAATTCCCAGCACGCACATGGTGGCTCACAAGCATCTATAATGAGATCTGGTGCCCTCTTCTGGTGTGCAGATATACATGCAGGCAGAACGCTGTATATGAAATAAATAAATAAATAAATCTTTTTAAAAAAACTTTAAATCAGGAAGTAAAAATAATCAAGTTTGTCCAGCCCACTGTGGTCACACCTACAGAAAAAGAATAGATATTTAAAACAAAATAATTGTAGGTGTTTATGAAAATGCTTTGTTTAAAGTTAGAAATATGGAAGAGTGACAAAGACAAGTGGACATGTTCAGAGGAGCCACCTGGCTGGAAAAGAGCCAAGAGGAATTCAGAAGGAGCTGGGGGGACACGGGGGTGGGGATGACGGGGTAGCATGGCTAAAGAGAGGAGCTGGAGCTGACTCCCGCCTTAGAAAAGTGAGTGTTGTTGTGGTGCAGTACCAGAACACAGCCACCAGGTGGCGCTCTCAGTGAGGAAAGCATTTAGTGAGGAAAGCATTGAGTCTCAGTATATAGACAGCGTTTCTGATACAGGCTGCTCTGAGTGAGTATTGAGCCGGGAGCTTGCTGGTGTTGCGCCCGTGTGACATGCACGGAAATTTGATGAAAATCTGCTGAACTTGGCAGTGTTCTTAGTTTTATTATTTCGTGTGTGTGGGTTCTAGGGATAGAACCCAGGTACCCAGGCTTGCACAGCAACTGTTTTTGGCCACAGAGCCATCTCATAAGCTCCACCATAGATAAAGAACTCTCTTTTTCTATGCTGTGTCTGTTACTGTGATCTGAGCTTTGTCATTATTTTACATAAAGAGAGCCCCCACAAAACACCTCAAAAGGAGTAAGTGATAGTTCAAACGTCCTTGGCCTGGAAACATGCATTCAGGGTACCCCAAATGCCGTGCTCCAATGTGGTAACATCTGCTCAATGTCTCAGGTACACCCTGATGATGCTCTTAGCTTTGGATTGTTGAAAGCCAACAGTCTGTTAAGTTGGTTTCACATGGTAATCACAAGGATATTAGGTCAGACACAGCCGCATAATTAATAATAGCCCAAGATAGATTGGCTCTGGATCTGCAACATTCCTACCCTCTGTAGTCAGCAAGTTCTGATCAGTCATCTAGGCTTGCAGGGTCTTTCACATAGGTGTGGCTTTTTCTGAGAACGTCAGTTCCCTGTAACAAAATCAACAAAGTCACAAGTCAATCACCCCAGGCCACTTGGGCCTCGTTTTGAAAACTACACACTAAATTAGTCACTGAGGAATGCTGAACTCCCACTTCAGTGGAGAAGTGTATTTTTGTCTGTCAGCACCTGGTACCCAGAGGGAGAGGCATACTTGAGGTAGACGGGGAACAGCTTGTAGGTGCAGCAGGGGTCGTTTTCCCTCTCTCCCTTGAAGCCTAAAAGCTTGTCCATGTCACAATTCCACCTTCCCCAAGGCCAGGACTCCTTGGTGATGTCACCTGCCAGTTTTGGGGTCCCATTTTGGTGATAATGGCTTTTAAGAAACTGTTAGTGTGAGCTTATTTATCAGCCTCCCAAATCCAGCTGTCGCTACTGTGTCCCTTGAAAACCTTTCTGTGTTAAGCAACATATTTTCCCCACCTGGTAGACTATCACTTTAAAGAGCATTGATCGAAGTCAAGGTGGTTGTCCCAACTTCTGCTATCTTTGACTCAGTAAAGACTTAGCTTCCATTGTGTGGGACAGTGGGCTCGAACCACGTAATAAGACCAAGTGTGGGCTCCTAGTTGTTTTCCCAGTTTAACCATTAAGCATCTTTTCATTTTATCGATCACCATCTTTTTTATGATGATGTTTTTTTTGGTCTGTGTATATATGTGTGCTTGCATGCGTGTGAGCACATGTGTGCATGTGGAGGGCAGAGGTTGCTGTCATGTGTCTTTTTTTGTTTTTGTTTTTGTTTTTTTTTTGTTTTTTTGTTTTGGTTTCTCGAGACAGGGTCTCTCTGTGTTAGCCTTGGCTGTCCTGGACTCACTTTGTAGACCAGGCTGGCCTCGAACTCACAGCGATCCGCCCACCTCTGCCTCCCGAGTGCTGGGATTAAAGGCGTGCGCCACCACCGCCCGGCTCATGTGTCTTTTTTGATCATTCTTCACTGTATTCACCAAGGCAGGGTCTGCCACTGGATCCAGAGCTTACTTAAACAGCTAGTCTAGCGAGCCAGCTTGCCCCTGGATTCCATCTCCCAGTCACTAGGCTTACAGGCGGCCACCACAACCACCTTACTTTTTATGGGGAGGCTGGGGATCTGAACTCAGGTCCTTACACTTGTGCAGCAAGTGCTTTATGCACTGAGCCATCCCTAGCCCCCAATATAGCTGTTTGGTTAGAGCGAGAAGACGGGAAGAGGCGATGTTCCCTTTTCTGCTTCTCCACCTGGCTGGCCACCGGAATCACCTAGGCGATCGGGGAGGGGGAGGGCTTTAGAAAATCCTCCAAAGCTGGCAGATACTGGTGGGAGCCAGTTGTGCATTCAGGTCTTCTGAGAGAGTGTGTGTGTGTATGTGTATGTGAATGAGTGTGTATGTGTGTGAGTGTGTATGTGTGTGTCTAGTACACTGTAGACTGGCTTTCCTTGTAGAGTTTCATGTTGTCAGTGTCTGGCTGGCCTCCTTCAGACGCTCCTGTACCCAGGTGGGATGCTGACAGTGAACCTAGAGCAGGGCACTGTCACAGAAGAAAAGCCTGGGAGCTAGTGACCAGGGCCGAGAGCAGGGAATTTCAAAGCTGGACCGTTTCTTCCTGTTAGCCCTCGCGCCTGGTCTGTTGCAGAATGGTAGAACGCAATAGTGGCTGTTGGTATCCATAATGTAGGGACATCCCGTAGGTGACTGGGGCATATCTAGAGTCACAGGTGTGTCCACCATTTTGACATCGCAGCACAGCATTGTCATCCTCAAAGGACATGCGTGTTGAAGAACCAGAAATAAAGAAAGCTCATCCTGTATTTTGTAAATGTGTAGTTTTGTCTTGAGCCGCATTCAAAGCTGTCCTTGCTTCATGAGCCTGTGGGCTGTGGGTGGACCTGCCTAAGAGGCTTTGCCAGTGGAGAGAGGTCAGTTGTTAAACAGAAAATAGAGAATATATATACTCATGGCTTGCCCTGTGAGTATGTGTGAGCATTCCCTGTCTGTATGTGTAGACTTGTCCTTACCTTGGTTTAAAGCAGTAGTTCTCAACTTTCCTAATACAGTAACCCTCTAATACAGTTTCTCGTGTTGTGCTGGCTCCAACCATAAAATTATTTTGTTGCTATTTCATGATTGTAATTTTGCTACTGTTATCAGTCTTAATGTAAATATCTGATATGCAGGATATCTGATATGCAACCCTTGTAGAAGATTTGTTTAACCTCCAAAGGGGTCTTGACCTAAACCCTTTCTGCCTTACACATGGCTTATACTGCCTCCCCCCTTCAGTGAACAGAGTGCAATGGTTTTATTAGCAGGGCCTGCCTCTTATGTGAAAGCCAAAGCAGAACATATTTACAATGCCCAGGAAACAACTTTGGAAGTCCCAGGTCATCGCCTCTCAGACATTTTGCAGAGTGACAGTGCCATGGCCTTTGAGAGGCCAGTCCCCTCAGGGGAGCAGCTACAGAAGAAATTGTCTGAGGTTGAAGCTCTGAGTTTCTGGCTCTTTGACTAGTTGACATGGCAGCTTTCTTTCTATCGGTATAAGACTTCTGAGCTGACCCCCCACAGAACCCCAGTCCATGCACAACTCTTGCAGGCAGAGATCTTTCTGAACATAATGGGAGTAATGGCCTAGAAGATACTCATAAACTTGAACTTTAGAATCAGGCAGACCTGGGCTTTCCAGTTGTAGGATTTGAAAATTTAGAGGATGTTATGGGCTGGGATTAAATGAATGTTCATTGAAACAACATGGACAATACTTAATGAATACTAGCTACTATTAATATTACTGCTCTCAATAAATGGTTTCCTGTGGTGCAGGTACAACATGGAGGTAAGTGACCAAGGTATCTGGTTGATGGCTTCCACCACTCTCAGGGCTGGCTTTGTTCTCTGTCTTGGAGTCTTGGGAATCAAACTGGATCTTTGGGCATGCCTCTCTTCTTTGTCTATGCTGTGTGCTACTCTGTAGCTTAGCCATCAAAATACTTCATTATTTTTGTTTGTTTGCTTTGAGTAGAGGCAGGGTCTCATGTTGTCCAAGTTAGCCTCAAACTCACTATGTAGCCAAGGATGAGCTTGAGCTTTGAATCTTCCTGCTACGACCTCCCACGTTCTAGGATTACATGTGTGTAACCACACGAGTATGTGTCACTTCACCCAGTTTATGTAGTACTGGGGATTGAACCCAGGTCTCACACATGCTAGGCAAGCACTTTGCCAACTGAGCTACTTCCGTCATCAGGTTCTCTGTCTCAAGAATCTTCCCTATTGAGAGGTTCAGCTATTTGCTTCGAAGCTATTCTGTCATGGTGTGCTGAGATGCGCAACACAAAAGGGTGCTTTGGGCAACTAGCTTGCATCCCCAGTACGTCCCATAGCTGGTAGTTAGGTCCATGGGGGTCAGGGAAAGAGCCATGGCCCTGAAGCCTCGACCCTAACCCACTCAATTGAACTGTCCCCAGATCATGTCGCACGAGCTCTTCTCCACATTTAGTTTCCGGCTCTTTGGACGATGATTGGTATAGGCGGAGGTGGACGCGTCTTACTGGATGTGATTAGAAGAACACTTGTACACTCCGCAGGGAAGAGTGCTGTACCCTGGAACAAACAGGAAAGATACGCTATTCAAAGGAAGGCTTGACCCCTGTGGGGCCCTCATTTGTGAAGCCACTCTCAGGCAGTATGCTCACAACCTCAAACTGCAGACCAAAGAGACCCAAGAGATCCACGGGATATTTTTTTTTTTTTTTTTTTTTTTTTTAAGAAACATTGGTTCTTTCTTAGACATCAAAGCAAGAATTGCACTGAAAAAAAAAACTTTACAAATAATTTAGAAAGTGCCAGGTGGAAGAGCCACAGAAGATTCCCACTAAGGAGAAGGGAAGAGAAACGAAGAGTGTCAGCACTCTGGGAAGGAGGTACCCCTCGCTGGATCACACTCGCAGAAATGCAGATGCGGCCAAATGTCCTTGTAGCTTGGTTATATTTGTATACGGTGGCCCTTATATTTGGAGATGGCCCTCTGGGTGTCCTTTCTGAATAACTGTCTATAGTCATTGTCAGCTAATATCTCTCTTCTTGTTTAAGGAAAGTTCAGTTTGCTTTATCCCTCTGGCCTGAATAGACACAAGACAACCCACTTCAGGAAAAGTGGGAATATGCCCAGTGAGAAGAGAAATATGCCTGACTAAAATGCATGGAGGCAAGATGAGCCAGGCACACTTCCTAGAGCCCTTTGCTCTGTGGGGTGGCAGCAGTTTCAGTTAAGGGTGATAGTAACAGGTGATGGGGTGAGCATCCCTCTGACCTTGTATTCTACTTTGTTTTGTTTCTATAGGAAAGTGTGTTTGTTGGGGGCTGTTTGTTGATGCTGTCTCATCAGTGTCGCCCCTGATCTTTCATGTTGGTCTCTTTTCAACTCCTGCTTAGGGTGGCATGGAAGGGAAGGGAGGGGGTGAGAGGGTCCTGCACCTGTAAAGAGCTCTTGGTGACCTGAACCTGGGTGTGGCCCATTTACAGCTGGACCCCACCTACTCTGTGGGTGGAGAGCAGAAAGTCACACATCCCCTCCGGACACTAGGTGGTGCCTTTACCTGCGGTATTCCTGGGGACTCAGTCTCCGGCATTTCCTCTGGAGCAAGTCACCCAGTTTCGGAAGGTGAAATCACAGGACTTAAGGGAGTGGCCTTGAGCCTCGCAGAAGGTGGATCTGGGTCGGTCTTTCTCTTGATATGGTGTGCTTTTGTCTGTCTGAGATGTCTCCTCTCTTGAGCTATGGTCAGTCCTGAGAAGCCAGAGACGCCTTGTTCCTCGGAGCCAGGTGGGGGGTTGCCCAAAGTGCAGCTCCCCACGGGTTTTGTGAGTGCCACCCTCCCCTTCCGTCCAGTCCCGCCCCTGGTCGCAGGCTAGTTGGTGATCTTCTTGGACCCTGAGTTCTTTGCTTCTCAGGGACTTGCCTCTCCCGACCATCCATCCTGCGTCTTAATTCGCTGGCTTCCTACCTAGGTTGGTAATGGCGCCAACTTTGACTTAACTTGCTACCAAAACTGCCTTGTATGCACAAGCCTTTGTCACCCTATTCCCTTCTGCGCCCCCCTCCCGCCTCCCCCGGTCTTATTTGGACCCCTTGCCTGGACTCCTGGCCACTCTCCACTCCATCCAAAGGAGGTAGACTGCTGGAAGCGTGAAGCAGGATTTGTTTATGGCCGGTGTAAACGTAATCATTTCAGTCTAGTGGGTCGCACACTGTAGTCACATCTTTAATCATAATACTTTATGTAAAACATGAACTTTTTAGACGCATCACAAGGAACATGGTTGGGTGAGCCTTTCTTCCCTATGTATTAAAAAACAAACCAAAACAACCACCAGAGCAGGCAGGTCATATGTGGCCAGTGCATTTAGTGTGTACGCTTCGTCCGTCTGGTGAATGTGCACTGAGGAGGGAGGCAGAGTGGTGTCCTCAGCTGGCCAGCCAGGCTTCTCTGTGACGAATTTGCTTCACTGAGTTTTTAAATTACTTCCTTTATCGTCCCTCCTGAAAATGTGTGCAAACTCTTTGTATTGTTGGCATGGATCATTTATTGAAAGATACTTGGGTGATGTTATCATCTGCCAGTCGGTGGGATTTGTTTGTGGTATCTGTTACATAAATATTGAGTTTTTCTAGAGTTATCTATTTTTCCACTATGTTGTATGTCCTGTTTGTCATTTTCTGTAATAACTTTAGAGTTTTGTTTGTCATCTTTACTTTTTTTTGCAGCCCACGCATCTGTCCCTCCCCATTTCTGCCCTCTATTTTGTCTGTGGCACTTATACCGTATTTGGTGTGTTTTGCCTTCATTCCTCGGTCATCGGTCTGCTTGTTTGGTTTGCATCTCTCTCTCTCTTGTAGAATGGAAGCTCTGTGAGGGCAGGGTCTTTGACCTGTTTCATTCATGTCTGTATTCTTGGAATCTAGAATGGTTACTGGTATCCAGTAGGTGCTCAATAAATATTATTTTTGGACAAATAAAGACTAAGCCATCTGGCATTTATTTTTGTGTGTGACCAGGGCTCACTCTCTGTCTCTTTTTGGCTCATGGGAAACTTGGTATTCAACATCATTATCCGATTTCTTTTCATGTCACCTTTGTCAAGCTGGAATTCTTTCCTCTGTGCTATTGTCTTTGAATATTCTTGTCCTGCTACTCCACCAGAAACTATAGAAAGCCCAGACTTTAGACTTAGGAGTTGGGCCTGGGGAGGAGGGAGCACAATAGCTCTTTCTGCCGAGATCCTTGGTGAGCATTTAAGAAGTGCCTTCTGTAAACCAGGTGTAAACATGGATGAACTTCCTGCTCTCAAGGGATTTTTTGAATGGCATCTAAACTCATCAGAGGGTGAGGAAGAATGTGCTAAGTGACATATCCAATTCTAAGCCATGTGCTCTGGGAACACAGAGGCTGGGCAGTGAATCCTAGACTCTGAGGAAATAAAATCTGGCCTGGCCCCCACCTCTGCTTCTGACTAGGATTTGTGTTTTGAACAAATTAACAAATTCCTTATCCTTTTTCCAAGATTCTGATTCATTTTCAATAAAATGAGTTCAGTCTCAACAGTTCCTGCTCTGGAGGTGGTGGTACAGACTGACTGATAGCCTCCAAGTGTGAACTAATTCTCCTGCAGGGAGGAGGCAGTGTCTAATTGCATCTTGCAAGATGCATTGGATTTTTCTAGGCAGGAATTGAGTGGGTGGAAGAGGTCATGCCAGATAAGATATAGAGTAAATAAAACCGAAAATATGAAGACCAGAAGGTATGGGTGAGCCCAGGCCTGGACCTAGTTTGACTGGACTAGATGAGGGAGTGGTGAATGGGGAAGCTGGAAAAAGTGGGTTGAGACTCACTGTGCTGGGCGGCGGCACTGAGCGCAGAACGAGGTTATCATCGCCCATGATTCCTCAGCGGCTCCTGTGGCGTGAGTGGGTCTGAACCTTGGCGCGTTGCCATGGATGTTGGGCTAACAAGCAAGGAAGAAGGAAGGCTGGGAAGAGAGCTTGGCTAGTGCAGGAAGGGTCCATATCCACAGCACAATAACTTTAGGGCTATTTTGAAAGGTCCATTTTTAGCGTCAGTTTTGTGCCAGTTGTGAACAGATGCTCATTGCCTTGCTCTGGGCCAGCCTTCTTCCCAGATACTCCTGTTCAGCTTCTGGGGTTTTCTCTCTGAAAATGTTTCCATCCAGGAGAGCGCAGGGACAGATGAGCAAACTCTTGCTTCCTTTCTCCATCTCACTTGCCTCCCAGGGCCTAAAAAGGACAGCATTGACCCTTCTGGCTACTGTGGCACGTACTGTGGCCTGTAACTCCCGCACTTGACAGATGGAGCTGAAGTTTAAGGTCATCATCCTCAGCCTGGGCTAATGAGACCCTGTGTCAGAAAATAAAATGGGTGGGGACTCCTGGTAAGGTGGCTCAGTCGGTCCAGCGCTTGCCATGAAAGAATGAGGACCCAAGTTCAGATCCCCAGCACTGACAAAGAGCTGGGTGTGGCAGCACCAGGCAGACACCAGAAAGGTAGGTCCCTTGGTCTTGCTAGCCATCCAGTCTAGCTTCATTGGTGAGGTCCAGGTTCAGTGAGGAAGACATCTGGCATCATCGTCTGCATGTACACATACATGTGCATGTGTGCTGACACACATATGTACATACAACATGGACAATACACACAACACACTTCTGACAGACCCAACAGGTCCTTTGTAAGGACAAATCCCACACCATCACTTTTTTCCACTCCACCCTCTTCCCCAAGGCCAAGGACACAGTGCTTAAGGTGTCATCCTCAGGAGGACAGTAGCTGACCAATCCCTGAACAGAAGATGTAGATAAAAAAAGAATCCAGGCCTCAGCATTAGGGAGGCTGCAGCTGAGATCTCAGCCCTTGCCAGTAGCATCTGCAACCTTGGTTTCATGTTAGGGGTGATAACCACTTAGGGTGGTTTGTGAGCATCACAAGCTAAGCCATCCAAGGCCTGATACCCAGTGCATGCTGGGAAGGCACTGTGTTCATCCTTCCCTGACATCTCCATAGCTAAGTCTTTCTTATGCACCCAGGAGGATCTGCATGCTATTCTACTCGGAGAAGTTGAGTTCTCATCAGTCTAGGATAGAAATCAAACCAAATAAGATTATCTAAGCTCAGAAGCCCATTTCAACTGATCCTTTTGACTAGCATCGTTCTATTATTATATATTACTTCAAACTTAATAGAAAAAAATTGATTAAAATATGCACCCTGTTCGTGTCCAGCCTGGCTGAATGCCACAAGACACATTAATTGAAAGTGGATTTCTACTGCCTACTCAAGCCCCATGAAGATGAAAAATGTGCCTTTCTCCTCTGGGCCTTCATTGATTTTTCATTTTCTCCACTCAGAGCTTCATTTAGCAATTTTTCAGTTTCATTTGGTTGGGCCTTGATTCATCCCCACCCATGAGGTAATGCACCCTCTTCTCCGTCCTTATGAAGCCATTCTTCCAGGCTGTGTTAGAGCTCGCACCGTCTGATCCTGTCAAATTGCCCTGTGCACTGTGGTTCCCAAAAGGGGGCTAAGCTTTCTTATTTTTACTCGTGCATTTTTTAGTGGCCTTTACCTTTATCAAGGAGAATGAAATTTAAATTTATAACCAAATGGGTAGAAATGTAGCTTAGTGGCAGCATGGCTACTCACAAGGCCCTGGGTTTCACCTCATCGTTGTAAGTGAACCAAACCAAACTCCAAGATACGACAATGAAATGATGACATGACAAAACTTTTAAACAACATCCATATCCTTGTTCAGTTAGATCCCTGACTCAGTGGATCCCTAGTGGTTTTGGAAGTGGCATTGGTGTAGGGGAGAGAGCGGGGATAACTGGAGAGATGGCTCAGTGAAGAACACTTGCTGCTCTTGCATCGAATCAGAGCCCACAACTGCCCAGTTCCAAGGGATCCCACACCCTTTTCTGGCCTTGCATGGTACCAGAGTGTATATGGTGCACACAAAACTCACACAGGAGCATACACATAAAAACACATTATGAAAACAGTTTTGATGGTCTGAGCTATTTCCTTGTAGAAATAAGCTTTCAAATACTATAACAACATTAAAGTAGAAAGTGGTGGTGTGTGTGGGGTTGGGTCCTCAGTAAGGAAAGGACAGCAGGGTGTTGGTGATGGCAGGTGTGACTTCTTCATTTAACATTAATGCATTCCTCACAGCCCTTCAGTCCCTGATCTTACATACGTGTGCCTGTAGGCCTTGTGACTATTCCTAAAGTGAGAACAAGCATACAATAAAACAGATTTTAAAGTAAATAGGAAAAATTTGGGGATAAAATTGGTAGCAAGACAAAGGAAATACTGAGACTGGGGATATAGTTTTGTTCCTAGACTGCCTGCCTAGTGTGCATGGAGTCCTGGGTTCGAGCCCCAGAATAACCCAGATATGGCGGTACGTACCCTCTTTAGGTGGAGGCAGGGATCAAGTTCAAGGCTGTTCTCAGTTACAGAGGGAGACCAAGGCCAGCCTGGGACCTGTGAGAATTTGAACCAAAATTCTTTTAAATGTGTGCACGTGTACGTGAGTGTGTGTGTGTGTGTTGTGTATGTGTGTGTGTGGTATATATATGTATGTGTGATGTGTGGTGTGTGTGTTTGTAGTGTATGGTGGTGGTAGTGGTGGTGGTGGTGGTGTGTGTGTGTGTGTGTGTGTGCGTGCGTGTACATCTGTATGTGCATGTTTATGGAGGCCAGAGTAAAACCTATAATGTCAGTGTCGTTCCTCAAGAGCCATCCACTTTTACCTATCTGTCTGTCTGTCTATCTATTTATCTATGTATCTATCTATCTATCTATTGAGCAAGGTCTCTCACTAGCCTCAAGCTTGCTGATTACCTGGGCTTATTGGTCACCATGCCCCAGGAATCTGCTATTTCCTGCTTCCCAGCAGCACTGGGCATACAGGACTCATTACCTGACTTTTTAAATGCATGCTCTGAGGATCCAACTCAGCCTTGTGACTACTTGACTGACTGAGCTATCTCCCCAACCATGTTCCTAAATTTTTGTGTAATATCTTCTTGGTCTGGTTGGTTGTAAGGAATCCTTTCAATACAGTAATCTATTCCAAAGCAGCTTATAAAACTTCTGTTTGAGAGCCCCCTGCCTCCCTAGACAATGCCAGAGCATGGCCATGCTTAAGACTAATTGCTTAGCTCAAACTACAGATGCAACTGTCTCAACTATTGCTACAGAGGAGAAAGGAAATGAACAATTATAATAAGCTACAAATGCAATTTTCCTTCACTTAAAAAAATTAACTTAAAGAGGCTTCAGTGCTGCACATCTGAAATCCCAGCATTAGGTGAAACAGAGGCAAACAGATTGCTGTGAGTTCCAGGCCAGTATGGGCTACAAAGTGAGTCCAGGACAGCTAAGGCTACACAGAGAAACCCTGTCTAAAAAAAAAAAAACCCAAAAAAATTAGCTTAAATTTTATGTATATGTGTGCCTGGTTGTCTATGTGTGCATCAGTGTGCGCAGTACCTACAAGATGCCAGAAGAGGGCATCAGATTCCCCCAAAGCTGGAATAACAGGCAGTTGTAAGCCGCCCAAGAAGGGTGCTGGAAACTGAATGCTGGTCCTCTGCTAGAGCAGTAAGTGTTCTTAACCACGGAGTCATTTCTCCACCTCGTCCCTCCCCTTTTAAGTACCAAATTAGCCTGAAGGCTTAGAAGCTTGACATCTTGCAAGATCTCTTTAGTTTAATAATCTGATAGAGACAGGAGTTTGAATGCATCATTTTAAACTCAGGTTAAAATTTAAGGATACCAGGTAAGATTATCTGCAGGGGGCTCACCAGAACTGGGCCTCAGTATGACTTTTAAGTCCAGCTGGTATAACAAGATTAGGTCTTGCTGAAGTCGTCTATGAAAGTCTGGAAAGTCAGTGCCCTGACATCGCACGTCTTAATACCCGACTTGAGTCCAGTATTCTGGGTCATTTACTACCACCTGGTGACATCTAGACCTAAATGCAACTTTTCTGAAGAATAACTGAACCTCTGAGGGTCAAGTTACAAATTGGAATGGAATGCCCCAAGAAGTCACAGAAGGCCTGGGTGGTAGGGCAGGTCTGTAATCTTGGCACTCAGAGGGCAGAGGTGGGGGGATCAGGAGGAGCTCAAGGTCTTTGGCATCATAATGAGTTCCTAGCCAGCCTGGGCTGAGACCCTGTTTCAAAAAATAAATAGTGACAGAAAAGAGGGCCTGGGCATAGCGCAGTTGGTAGAGCGCTTACCTAGCATAAAACTAGCCCTAGGTTTGATCCCCAGCACTGCATAAACCTGGCTGGGCTGCACATGAAGAATGTTCATTTAACACAGTACCACCATCACTTCTGGAAGCACACTTGCCAAAAACTTACGTCCACGGCCTTTATACTCTCTGAATTTCCCCCACCATCCCTTCTTCCTCCTCCAAACCAAATGCATCCTCAGAGTGATATCGGCACATACATCTTCCTCAAAAAACACTCCCAGACCATTCTATATCATGTCTCCTGATGATGCCTTTGCTGTGGCTTGGTTTATAGCCACGTGAGTGTCTGGTTCTAGAATCCCCAATGCAGACTAAAAATCCCAGAATTCCAAGTTCTTTTAGGAAATTGTATAATATTCATGCAGTCCGTACACACCCTTTCCGTTTTCTTTAAGCATCTCTAGGTTACTTATAAGACTCAATAAAATGCCAACAGTATGTGAATAGTTTCTGTATTATATAAGGAATGATGTTAGCAAGAAAACAATCTTTCCACATTTAACCCAGACATTTAAAAAAAAAAACTATTTCTGGCCCATAGTTTGAATCTGAGAATACAGGACCCACAGATATGGAAAGCTGATATCATTTTAAAACTGAAATCTAAGGGCCATCAGGGTGAGTTTGCATCTTCCCATGGTCTCCTCATGTCCCAAAGTCCTGCTGTTCTCTGAGGCCTGATGTTAGTGTTCAAAGACAGCCACAGCTCTTGTTTCCTTGACCTCCAAGCCATTCAAGAGCCCTTCAGAGGCAGGAAGGCTGGGTTTTTGAAATCACTTTTTATGCTATTTGATGGAATTTTTCTTCTTACACTCTTAGGCCCTTTTGTGAGTTTCAGGCCTCATTTTGGCTGCCACCTAAAGACCTATGTCATTTTAGGGCTGGGGACGTAGGTCAGTGATAGAGTGCTTGTCTGGCATGTACAAGGCCCTGGGTTCAATACCCAATACCACCAAAAGGGAAAAACAAAACAAAAACCAACTTAAAGTTAATTTTTAAAACCTTAAGGCTATGGAGATGCGCCAGTTGGTAAAGTACTTACCCTGAAAATAGGAGGATATAAGTTTGAATCCCGGCCATCCATAAAGAAGCTGGTGTGGTGGCCTGTGCTTCAAGTCCCAGCCATGATGAGATGGGACATGGACAGGAAGGCTCGCTGGCCAGCCTGGCTATCGCAGTCAGTAGCTCCAAGGTCAGGGGGAGATCATGTCTCAAAACATAGGGTGGAAAATAACAGGAAGATACTCAGTGTCAACCTCAGGGCTCCACATACATGTGCACACACGTGTATGTGCATGCACACACACAAATCTGTATGCCAGCACACAAAATCTTAATACTGTAGGAAGGAAGGGCAAAGGAGCATTAGGGGGTGATTTTTGTGAGCCATTCCTATACAAATGGAGAAAAATCACACAGTTCTTTTTGTGGGGGGCACAACCCTATATCAACCCCAAAACTATTTCTCTTCCCTAATCCCTTCAATGGCTTTTATTTTCACTTTGGTAAACTTTTGTTTTTCTGTCCCCCGAGGCTTTTTATAAGCAGTCCCTCACTTTGCAATGTTTGTTTCTGGTGTTAGTGTAGTATACTCCATCATGCTGGTGTCGCGTAATTTATGGCCAGTTCCTTTAGTGCGAGGCATTAACGCTATTTCCATTTTCTCTCTATTATAAATAATGGGAGCAAGAACATCTCTCTACATGCAGCTTTTTTCCTGTGTTTGAGTTATATCCTTAGGACAAATTCCCAGGAGTGGGATTAGTGGGTCAAAGGGTCTGTACAGCTTTATGGCTCTTAATATTTATTGCTAAATTGCCTGAAGGGTCATTCTAATTTACAGTGCCACCTGCAGCACATGAGTGTCTGTCCCTCCAAGGCTTGCCAACACTGGCCTCTTCAGGCACTACTTTGGGGCCGATTTCAGAGGCATTTAGGTAACTTGTTACTCTCTTTAATTTCTTAGTTATTAAAAACACTGGGCATTTTACCTTAAGTATGCTTAATTGGCTCTGTTTTATATGGCTGGCTTTTCTTCCCATAGGGTGATATATCTTGATATCACATGAGGTTTAAAATATCCTATAATAAAAATGTCAAATACAGGCCTGGGATATAGGTCAGTTGATAGGATGTTCACTGACTGGGTATGCAGGGGGTCCGAAAATAAAACTAAGTGTGATGGTGCAACCTGTAATCCTAGTAGGAGGGTCAGGGGTTTGAAGTTATAAGCTACATAGAGAGTTTGAAGCCAGCCTGGGCTAGAGACTCAGTCCACCCAGCACCAACAGGATAATCAGTGATACCCACGAGGCTCATTCTGAGTTCAGCAAATGGCCCATTCAGCCACATTGGCTTCTTTACTCTTCTTTTCTCCTTTCCTGTTTCCATATTAAAGCAAATCCTGGCTCATGTATTTAAGTTTCCTGTACACTGCACAGTACCTGTCTAAAACGTGCACTTGTTCTAAGATGACCATAATGCTGTCATCACACCTAACAAAATGACAATTCCTCAGTATCAGTAAATACCAAGATGTAATACAATTTTCCAAAGTACTTTTCATGCTGCTTTGTTGCAGCCACCACACAAATTCTTACATTTCTCTTTCTCCTTCTCCTTCTTGTTCTTGTTTGTTTTGTTTTGTCTTGTTTTGTTTTTTTTGAGACAGGGTTTCTCTGTGTAACAGACCTGGCTATTATGAAAGTTGCTTTTTAGACCATGCTGGCCTTGAACTCACAGAGATACACCTGTCTCTGCCTCCTGTGTACTGGGATTAAAGGTGTGCACTACCACAGCCTGGCTACGTTCTTATATTTTTGAAGTTGGGACGGGAGAGAGGGCTTAGCAGTTAAGAGCACTGGTTGCTCTTATAGTGGACCCAGGTTCAATTCTGAGCATCCATATGGCAGGTCACCTTTTGTAACTCTAGTCCCAGGGGATCTGAAGCCTTCTTCTGGCCTCCTTAGGAGGCCATATATGTGATGTGCATACATAGATTTCAGGCAAAGCATCTATGCAACATAGAATTAATTTTTAAAAGTTTCTCATATCAGTGTGTAAGGGATCTTTATTTTGAAGGGTGCTTAGACCTCCCCAGGGGACGGTATAATGCAAGTTGCTCAACTAGCCACTTATTGTTGAGGTTGGTTTTGTGTTTTCTAAAACAAAATTTGTACGCCCAATGTACCTTTGGGATCTGTGCCTAGAACTAGTGTTTCTGGATTGAACAATGAGCATGTATATGCTTTTCCAGGTGCCATGTGGCTCCCTTCCACGGGAGCTTGACACTTTGCACTGACGGATTTTTATAAGTGGATGTCTGAATGCTCAGATACACAAGCTTGTTGGAAAAGTAGCGTTCTGTTGACTGAATCTACATACCAATCTCACTTTTGTTTAAGACATGGCCTGGCACAAAGTACCCTGACTCTTGCTTGTGCAGAACCTCTGTTCTGTCCCAGGAAACATGATGTCTGAATGAAAAGCCAAGAGGAGTCGAGGGTGTTGCATGATGTTACACGTGTAACATGTTACAAAGGTGGCAGTGCAGCCCAGGTGGCTCATGGGGCTGTTCCTGCTTACTGTGTGGTCCTTATGAGTCCTTAGCCCTCTGAATTCCATAAATCCATTTAGTGATCCTTTCCCCCAAACTTTTGACACCTGGTTGGTCAGATACTGATATATTAAGAGCGTGCTACCTGGAAGCACGCTCCCTGAACCGATAACTTGATAACCGCGCTATCCAGGTACAAACAGTACAGCCAGTGTGGAGCGGGTGGCTAAACAAACCTAACTGGACACCCCTGGGTCTCAGAATCCCCTTTTGTCAGAGAGAGTCAGGTCAGCAGTGATCCAGGAAACAGAGTCCATATAGCAAGGCTGGGATGTAGCTCAGTGAGGTGGAATGTTGACCTGATGCGCACAAAGCCCCGAGTTCGATCCCCAACACCCCATAAAACAGATGTGGCGGTACACACCTGAATGTGGAGGTGAGAAGATTAGAAGCTCAAAGTCCTGTCCAGCTGTATAGAAGTTGGAGGGCAGCCCGAGATACACAAGACCCACCCTGCCTCTAAAAGACAAAACAATGAGAAGGAAACCTGCACGTGGGTTCTATGCAAGCAAGCAGAGGTGTTTCTGCCTACTGATTGGTTGCCTGGAAGCCACACAATTCTGAATTTCTGTTTGACAGTTTTCTTCTTGTCTCTTTCTAGATTGAATCATTAAAGAAAAAAGTGCAACAGAAGCAGCTTCTAATATTGCAGCTTTTAGAAAAAATCTCTTTCCTGGAAGGAGAGGTAAGAGGCTAGGCTATGGCTCTTTCAAGCTGGTGTCTTCCCTGCCATTAAATTTTATGTTGCTGATCGTGCTGTGGACACTTAATTAAAAATATGGCTATTTCCTGGCCTTATAAAATTGATTGAAGGTTAACTGCCAGCTCTGCAAAGGATCTCTCGACAGCTCTATTTTCTCTCCCCTCTCCCGCTCCACGCTCTAGCCTGCTGCTGGTGGCTATGCCTTCGAAAGTCTGATGTGTCTTCCTCAAGAATTCTCCCAGCAAGTCTAACGCCGTCAGTGCCCACAAGTTCTCATGTGTATAGGGCTTTATACACATACATCCCTCACACAGTTTGCATGGCAGCTTTTAAAATGTCTCAAGAAGTATTGTGATCTCTGTGAAATAGAAAAACAGAGGCAGAAAAGGGAGGTGGCATCACCCAGGCTCACCCAGCCTAGGAAAATCCAGAGCATTTGGGGAGGTGGGGGGTTGTGGCAGTTCCTGGGAAAGAAATTATGAGTTGGAAAAATCTTAGGGGGTTGGATCTTAATAGAAGGGGCTGAAATCCATTTTCCCTGTAGGCTCTTTATTAAGAACTTGGCATTGAGCCTTTGCCTTCTTTGGCTCCAGGAAGACCTGGTTTGCCAAGCACCTGTCCTTGTCAGTGTCCCTCTGTGTGGCCCTTCCCCCGCGATATGGCCTGGGACACGACAGTGAAGTAAGGGAAAAGTAGGATGGTATTTGTTGAGTGCCTAGCGTGTGCTGCACGTTGCTGGTTCCTTCCCACATGTTCTGTATAACACAGGTGCGTGGTGTGGGTTCTCTCTCAGGGGAGCCCTGGGATAAAGCCAATCAGGAAGGTTCCTTGTCCTCATAAAGGAGCCATAACTGCACCTGTGTGGGGCAGTGAGGGACAGTCCCACAAGAGTACACAGGAAACGTCTGGCGTGGGCGGGAGAGATGGATCACCCATTAAAGGCTAGGCTCACAACCCAAAATATAAGGAAATGCCTGGCGTAGTGAGGGAGTCCACCTTGGCACTTAGCTTATCAGAAGGGCTACCCTTGGAATAAAGGGTGTCTCTCTCATTTTAAGGATAAGGGATGGAGTTTCAGGAGCATCATTTGCTTACTGCCCATGCCTACAGTAGAGATGCCAAGACTGAATCTGGAGCCTACCTCCTTACTGCCTGCTTGCAGGTATGGTGAGCCAGGTGATCATCTAGGGACCTGGTTTCAGACTCAAGGCCCATGAGTCTCAGTGTCTTGGAGCTGAGAAAATGGATATTTTCCTGTTTCCACTCATGTATTCCCCTCCTTGGCTGCTGGGCCAGCACCAGCTTTTTTTTTTTTTTTTAAACGATAGTATCTCACATAGCCCACTCTATCCTCAAACTCACTATGTAGCAAGGGTGACTTTGAATACCTCCTCTTCTGTCTCCACTTCCCAATTACAGGGTTACAGGTATGTGCTGCCTCTTCTGGTTTCCAGCGTTTGTTTCTAAGATTTCCTTCTGAAATCATAGCCCTGTGTGTTTTCGGGGTGGAGGTGCAAATGCACATCCTCCTTGGTGACAGTCAAGAGTCCCCAGAGAGAAGGAGTTTTCAGAAGAGGAGCACGAGGTGCTGACAGAAACAGAAGCTCACTCCCTGCCCCACCCTGTTTCTGTCTGTGGCACCTCCAAGCTCTCAGGTAGTGTCCAGTGTAGTACTGTGCATAGGGAGGAGCTTGCAAACAAATGCTTTGTTTAATGCTCCGATGATTCAGCCCATGGTGTGGGGTGCTGAGGGGTGGGTATGACTCGATGCTGCTACGTGAGTCTAGGAGTCCCCAATATAGAACGGGGAGATGAGGCTGGGAAAGGAAGCTCACCTCTGAGGGCAGCCGAGGCTCATGGCACTTGGGGTCTCTGGGATATGGTATGGAACTAGCTTGGATTGTCTCAGAAGACTGAGCCCCCACCAACCCCACCTCACAATGCCTGGGGTCTGCTCCTGGGGTTCTGGCCATTGGCCATGGAGGCAGGATCACTTTTCCTGTGGTGTTCATAGAAAGCCCCAAGGAAAGACTGAGAAAGTGATGTATGTCAGGAGTCTGTGAGCATCAGAGGACGCAGGAGGGTCCTACAGTTGCAGCTATGTTCATCACAGAACAAGACTGGAATCTAGTCTTTCTTAAGCATTTAAACACTGATTATCAACCTGATTATCCTTCCTTAAAATATTTAAATCCAGGACAAATATGGCCAGTTGCTCTGGACCACTTCCCACACTGACTTTTTTTCCAATTTTTAAAAAAATGTTTACATATACATTTATATTATTACACATATATACAATAAACTACATACACCAAGAAGGACCACAAAACAATTAGGAATTATGTAAATGTTACACTTATAGTGTTTTGCCTATTTGTATTTTACAACCTTGGAGAAAACATTTTTTGTAACGTGGTAAGTCTACAACTCTGAATGTCAATCAATATCTATCATATCTCATCTCTATCAACCTAAAAACTTATATCTAGACCTAAAAACATCTAAATAACCTAAACTACTGAGCTTATTTGTAAAACTAAACTATCTGGTCTTCAACCCCATCAGAGATTTGAAAAGAAATAAAATTAATTATCTGAGTAAACAGGAAGTGCAAGTTAGCAGCTTCCAAAATGAGAACATGACAGAGACAGTTCGCTACCTAGACAGTCACCCAAACTCTCTATAATGTTGGAGCATCATCTTCAGCCTTCTGGCCCATTATATCTGACAGACATATTTGTGAAGCGGGAACTCTTGAGGACTTGCTTACCCTGTCTTGGCAGAGTTTGGCTGTTGGCTCTGCATGCATCCAAGCCTGCCCATTTTTAGGCAGAATTCTGTTTGTGGTAGAAATGAGGACATTTTGCCCAGTAGTTTGTTTGCCACATTTGAAGCCATCTCCATAAGGAGGTTCTTTGATGTTCATCATCTTCTCTGAGGTAGGCTGGGTGTTGCCAGGAGTTAACCTGCCTTATTGTCAAAGGATCCTTACAATCATAAAAAAAAAAAATCTTTAAATGACATATTCTATAAGTCTCTGAGGCCCACATTGACTTGAAACAGCAGACAGACAAACAAAATAAGTCACATGAAAAAAATTTAATGTGTGTGTGTGTGTGTGTGTGTGTGTGTGTGTGTAAGTACATATACTGACCTGTTGTGTGTGACTACTGACACCAATTAACTGCTACCCTTCTTTCCAGCTGATATGTGACTAATGATTCTAAGCTATCCCATGGACTGTGGTGTCCTGGGTGAGATGTCACTTCACTTTATTATTCTTAGCCTAGAGGTGTTACAGACAGGCATATATTAATACACGATAAACCACATTGCTTTATAAAAAGCTTCCTAGATTAAAAAATGCAATTACATTTTTTACATATCTTACAATCACCTCACTTTTCTATTATAAAATTAACTTGGATGCCAATATAAAACGTCTAATAATATTCCTTCTATGGTGCATATTAATTTTGCATTTGAATGATATGATAAACAAAAGGTATTTCTCAGACTCAGCTTGCTTCCATATCATAACAATTCTTCATCCTCTACTTTTAAGCAGTTTTCTGTTGCTATGAGAAAATGCCTGGGATAGGAAAGTGACTGAAGAGCCTTGGTGCTTACACAGAGTGTCCTTAGGTCTGTGGCAAGTGTGTAGAGATGAGTGAGAGCTGACTCCCGAGCATTAACTGTGTATGTATATACACATGTATATACACATGAGCATGCACATGTGTATACCTCAGTTCTTTGCTCCCTGGCACTATATAGGACTCAGGCAGGTCCACCCCGCTATTTGCACGTAGGGTAGCTACGAATGATCCTAAGTTTCCTTAAAGCATTATGTGCACTGGGAGAAAGCTCACCTGGGAAAGTAGTAGCCTTGAATGTGGGAAGACACCATTCAACCCCAAAGCCCATGTAACGGGCAGGGGGCGGTGCTGTGCTCCTAGACAGGTGAACCCTAAGGCTTTCTTAGTGAGCTCCAGGGCCCATGAGAGACTGTTCTCAAAGCACAGGTGGATAATGCCTGAGGACTGATAACTGAAGCTGATCACTCACCTCCACATGCACGCACACACACCACACATGCAAATGCATATACACGAACACACACAAAACTGAGATTTATTTTGTGAGGTTTTTTGTTTTGTTTTGTTTTGTTTTTCACTCTGTGGCACAGTTCTGAAGATTGAACTATGCAGGAGACAGTGTTGGGTTGTAGTCTCAAAAAGTGCCCGAGTCTGATGGGACACTAGATTCTGACCCATGTGTCATCATTATCTGTGTTTGAGCATGAGCAGACCATTCTGCTCATGGCTTAGACCCAGTGGCGGGAGGAGAGGACTCATGTCCCCTCTGAGACTGCTTGTGTTTTTAATGCTTGTTTTTCCTACCCCACCCCACAAGCCACATCAGCACACTAGACAAGCAATCCAGGGGAATATTCAGTGCCTGGTCCTGGGCTCATGGCTGCTGCTCTGGAATCCTTTTTCCCTTTCAAATAGAAGAGTATCGATTACTCCTTGACTTTATCATTCACTCTTAACTGATGTTTAAAGTTACTAGGTTTCACATGTACACATACCTCAGAAATATACACCAGATTCTCAAAAGCTCTCTTTTGCCTGACTCTATCCCACTCCCTCCCCCCTAATTTTTTTGTTGTTGTTTATTAATCTTCTGGGGAAAAGACATTCCATTCTGTTTCTGACATTAAAAAAATAAAGTGTTTTGGGGCTTGGGAGATGGCTCAGTGGTTAAGAGAACTTGCTGTGCGTGTAGAGGACTGGGTTCAGTTTCCAGCACCCACATCAGGTGACCCACAAGCACAGTAACTCCAGCCTCAGGGAATCTGATGCCCTCTTCTGGCTTTCTTGGGCACCCACATGCACATGTGTATATATATACATGTAGACATATACAATACTCATAAATAAAAATTTAAAAATCTTAAATGTTCTGAGTCAGCAAGAGTGCTCAGTGGGTAAAAGTGCTTCTCTGGGATCCATATTGCAGAAGGAGAGAATCGATCCTTCAAATTGCCCTCTGATATTCACAGGTGCACACTCATACACATGAATGCATGCATGCATGCACACATGCAATCATACATGCATGTGCACATATGCATGTGTACACACAAAAATAAATGTAATAAAAACACCTCTAAAAATATTCCCAAAATAATGGGGCTATAGTGGTTAAGAGCAGTCCTCTTTCGGAGGACACAGATTCAATTCCCTGCACCTACATGATGGCTACAACAGTATATAACTCCAATTCCAGAACACCCAGCACCCTCTTCTGGCCTCCTTGGGCACCAGGCACACACTCAGTGAATGCACAGACATGCAGGCAAACACTTACACACATAAAATAGAAGTGAATACATTTCTAAAAGAATGTCCTAAAGTAAAATTAGAGGCCTGGTCTTCAGTGAGTGGCTAAGCCTCCTGGACTGGTTTCTGTTTTTCCCTGCTGGAAATCTTGAACTTATAGTGACGTTGAAGAGTCACAGGAAATGATTCCAAAGTCTGGCTTGTGTCACCCTGTCCTTAACATACACAGCACAGGGTACATGCCTCTCTCTGTGTCTGTGGAACTCTGCTACAACTCTCATTAAGTTTCTTGGGTGGCATTGTGGCTGTAGCACCTGGCACAAGGCTCCCCATGTGCATTTTAGTGGACATGTTCTTGTCTAGGTGTCTGACTCAGCTCCTGGCCACTGACTCCCCTGAGTCTGAAGGGAACTTAGAGAGGTGATTGAAGGTGTGTGTGTGTGCGTGCGCGTGCGTGTGAATTTCTCTCATATGCCCATACTAGGTTCTTCCTTTCTGGAAGGTATACAAGCCTCCATATCCACACAGTGGAACTCATTACATACATACACATACATACATACATACAAACACAAGGTGGTGGTATTTGAAAGCAGGAAAACCGTCGCATCGCCCCTCAGTCCCAGAAGCTTCCTGGCAACAGACGAGCTGTTCAGTCACTTCACTTCAATGTCTTTCTATCATTCCTTCCAACTTAGTGCAGCAATGTTATAAATGGGCACACAATTAATACATAATAAGCTACATGCAATTAATACACAATAAGCTACATAGCCTTAGAAACACTTCCTAGTTTAAAAATCAACAAAATGTTAACACATCTTACAGTCACCCCACTTTTCTATCATAAGATGATTTGGGACTGTTTCTTACTCTTTTCTCTTTGAGTCAGGGTCTCATGTAGCCCAGGATGGCCTCTGACTCACACAATTGAGGATGGTCTTGAACTTCTGATGCCCTGTCTTTGCCCTCAGTATGCTGGGATTAGAGATTTGTGCTGCTTTGCTTGATTTTAATTTTGCCACTTTTGTTTTCCTCTCCTTCTGTTCTGTGGTCCCAGCAGCACTGTTAGACCTTTAACAACTGCAGCGCGGTTCCACAGTGTGTCAGTGTGTGTGGTGTGTATGTGTGTGTGTGTGTGTGTGTGTGTGTGTGTGTGTGTGCTGTGTTTGTATACAGGTGTGTGCATGCATGTGGAGGCCAGATGCCCATGTTAGGTGTCTTCCTCCTGCCTCCTCCATTTTATTTTATTATTTTATTTTATTTTATTTTATTTTATTTTATTTTATTTTATTTTATTTTATTTTA
>OU015749.1:126111738-126121779 GCA_907169655.1 Acomys percivali | reverse complement strand
ACTTTTTAAAAAAAATAGCCACTGTCACTATTAACTAAACCCCAGTTCTGATTTTTACATGTTAAATACTGTATCCAATATAAATGAGTTTGGTTTGCTAAGGTGATTCTGTTGACTTAGTTTTACAGGGAGTTGTCAGTGATTGGTAGCCTAGCCAAGTATACAGTGCTTCAGTGTGCATGGACCTCCTCAGTTAAACAGATCCTCCGGGCTATGTAACAAAGAGTGGAGGGTTGGGGAGTAAGAGCTGTGTCAGCTGAGACACAAGAGTGAGCCCTGTGTGTTCCAGGTCCTGCAGGCACTCGCTGTGGGAGCAGGAGCCCTCCCACTGTCTTCTCTCACCTGCAGGTGGGTGTCCAGTGCTTGCTGCTGCCCCTAGAGTGTAACTCGCAACTAGAGCTGTCCTGGAATTTTGTTATGCTGAAAACCAAAACTGCAGTGACCTCTTTAGTGATAATGGCACTAGCCCCCCCTTCCAACGCACCCCTTCACACTGCCCCTTTTCCTGCCAGCATTGTGAATGCCTGTGAATGAGAGTCCAGAGTTCCTCCTCTCTCCAATCAGGGTGCTAGTCACCTGACTGCTACTGTAATGAAATACCCAAGGCCAACTAGAAAGGGAAATGTATATTGTGTTGACTCAGTTTATTCCAAGGTCTTTTGGTGAGAGCAGTGCATGGTGGAGCAAAAACTGTTCACACACTCTGACCCAGGAAACAGAAATAGAATAATTTAGACTAGGGTTCCAGAACCCCCTTGAAGGACCCTCCCCCATTACCTAAGCCTTTCTGGTGCGGCCACACCTCCTATGGGTCCCACCACCTTCTAGGGGTGCCCCAAGGGGGCCCAGTCATTTGATTCCTGGACCTCTTTGGAAAGCAAGCATACAGTACCTACAGATACTGTAGAATCTGGTATTTGGTTAATGTTCAATAAGCATTTTTTGGATGAGGAAGGAGAGGTCTACAGCAAGTGGGGATTTAGGCCACTGACCTGTACTATAAGGTGGTTTGTTCCATTAGCAGGACTTAGAAGAAGGGATGTTGGCTTGTGCTTTGCTGCTCACATTTGACATCAAGCATGCAAGCGGAAGGTTTTTTTCCTTTTCCCAGTCACCATCTCCCTGAGATGTACTCAGAATGGTGCCCATGGAATAGGCATTTAATCCACCTTTGTGCAGTACTGTCTCCTATAGCATTCAACATGAATTCCTAGGTAGAGCAATGCTTGCCTCTTACTCTTATAGGATGTTCTCTCTCTCTCTCTCTCTCTCTCTCTCTCTCTCTCTCTCTCTCTCTCTCTGTGTGTGTGTGTGTGTGTGTGTCTGTCTGTCTGTCTGTCTGTCTCTGTCTCTCTCTCTCTGTGTATGTGTGTGTCTCTCTCTCTGTGTCTCTCTCTCTGTGTCTCTCTGTCTCTCTCTCTTTCTGTCTCTGTGTCTCTGTGTCTCTCTCTCTTTCTGTCTTTCTCTGTGTGTCTGTCTCTCTGTCTCTGTGTCTCTGTCTCTCTCTTTGTGTGTCTCTGTCTCTTTCTGTCTGTCTGTCTGCCTCTGTGTGTGTGTGTGTCTCTCTCTCTGTCCCTCTCTCTCTGTCTCTCTGTCTCTCTCTGTCTCTCTGTCTCTCTGTCTCTCCTCCTGGCCTACCTTCTCTCATGTGCCTCACTCTCCTCAGCGCACCTCATTTCTGCCAAGACTACACCAGTCAGTGGTGTTGCCTTTCTTCTCTGTGGCTAAGATACAGGCCCTCACTCCTTACAGCCTCTGGAGTCCTCCAGCTGGGGTCTGATTGGACCTCTACAGGCCATTTCCAGACAGTATGTCAGCCTTTTCTCCAAAGTCCACTTTTAGAAGCGGTTAAGGGGCCTGGGGAGATGACTCAGCGGTTAAGAGCACGGACTGCTCTTCCAGAGGTCCTGAGTTTGATTCCCAGCAACCACATGGTGGCTCACAACCATCTATAATGTGAACTGATGCCCTCTTCTGGCCTGCAGGCAGAGCACTGTATACATAATAAATAAATTAATTAATTTAAAAAAAAAAAGTGGTTACGATGCTTACCTATGTGTCAGACCTGGATCTGTGTCTTGGATCTGCTTCTTGCTTTTTGTGTGGCTTTGAGAAAATTCTAGATTCTCTGAGTTTTTGTCTCCTCACCTTGAAAAGGAAATTCGGACTGAGGAGGTTGAGGCAGGAGGACTGGAGTGAGGCCACACAGATGAGTCCCCTTCTAGTTCTCACAGGCCCGTGTACTCTAGCCCCACCCCAAGATCCCAAGGACACTACCAATTAGGGAAGACTGAATACAGCTGGTTAGGGAAAATGGTTGGTTACTCAGGTGAAGGGCCCATAGCCCTCCCTGCTCTCCCCTCCCGTAAGGCCAGTCATCGACCAGCCCAGCTGTGATGACCATGTGCCAGGAGACACACCTGAACTCATGAAGATGGTGGCTTTTTGGCTGGGAGGATATTCCTGTGCAACACTGCCAAAGCTTACTTCCAGGGGACAGCTAACAGACACAGGGTACCACTTGCATGTTTATAGTCTGTGACCTTAGGACAGCATGTCTCAGCCATGATTGCTTTGCCTGGGAACCCACTTACCTGTGGAATCACTTTCCTTCATGGCGTCCTCAGAAATTTGCAATCCTTGCTTCCCCCAGCCTGCTTGACACCCATCTTCTCTCCCTGTCTCCAGTTTCCTGTCCTTTGTCTCCTCCTTTGTCTCATCTTTTTGTGGCATTTATTTCTAGTGAGCAAGGATCTCATTGCAGTATGAGAACACAAGGAGTGACTTGCTGTGAGTTCAAGGGTTTTAAATACCTGTTTTTGCTGTTTAAGAAAGAGTTCAGTTTGCAAAGTATGATACATATTAATTGGTCATTGAGAATAACTCAAGGCTGTCTGGCCTTTGAGTACAGAGGAAAATTAAAACGAGAAAGGAAACTTCTTTCTTCTGGTCCTCAATGAATTGCAACATGGTTTCCAGTAAACTCATGTCTTTTAAAAAATTAGATTTACTTTAATTTTTTGGATATACCTATTTTATTTTATAAGTATGAGCACATATATGAGCTTCATATATGTGCGCCTCCTGCATGCCTGGTACCTGTGGAGACCAGAAGAGGGCATCAGATCCCGTGGAACTGGAGTTACTAGTTGTGCTGGGAAACTGAACCTGGGTCCTTTGCAAGAGCGGCAAATACTCATAGCAGCTGAGTCATCTCTCCAACCCTCTCAATAGTATCTTAGTAGGTGCAATTTGGTGTGGCTATTCCCCATGGCCATTAATGCCCTGCACATAGTATGTGCCTTAAAAGCTTGTATTTTCACATTTCTGTTATAGAGATCAAAATATAAAGTAGCCCTTTACCAAGGCATTGGGTTGAGGTTTTTTTGTTTTGTTTTGTTTTTGTTTTTTGTTTGTTTGCTTGTTTATTATTTTGTTCAGATAGTGCTCCTGCCTCCAGGAAAACCACTCCACTGTGAATTCACAAAAGGTTCGCAGGAACCCAACTCTGTTGCGGAACACCGGCAAATCTCAGTTCTGTGATTGAATTGACTTATACTCTTGATGCCTGTTGCCTCCTAGTGATCAGCTTAATAAAATGCCCCCACCCCTTGCATTTTTGAAAGGCTTGGATATGAGTGCCTGTTTTTGAAACCCAGAAGGCTCACCTTTATAAATATTTCTGTATTTTATGAGCTTTTAGGATATTGTCACAGGAGACCATTTCTGTTGCATGGAATTTTCATAGGAGTTGGCACACAAGGCCATCTGGTTTTTGCCCCTGCTGTTCCTCTAATCTGCCTAGCCAGGTCACCAGGGACTTCTTGAAGTGCCACACCCCAGGGACTCCTGTCTGTGGGCAGTGACACGCGGACCACCACCTCCTCAAACTCATTCTGTGTGGACCGAAAGCTCCATGTTCAGCCTTTGTGAGCTGCTGGGGCCACAAAGATGAGTGAGATGTGGTTTTCACCCTCAGAGAAATCAGACCTAGCCATGGACTCAGATGCCAATTAGTGAGATAGGAGACACTGTCACTGGTGTATCAGAGGCTAGGCAACCATCATTTTCAGTGTATCTGGGGAATGTAATGTATGGGAAAGACATACTGGATCTCTGTTGTGTAGCACTGTACCTGGGAAGGTGTGACCAAATGCCTACTTCCCCAGGTAGGGAACCAGTGACAGACCAAAGTCCAACTTGGTGTACCAATGAGTTTTATTGGGGTTACTTACAGGAGCTGAAGTGATTTGAAGACAGGTATGTCAGCAAAAGCCCACCTTGGTGTGGGTGAGAGCTCATGAAAGCTGGAAAGCTAGAGCACACTGCTCAGTCTGCAAGTAGTTCACCAGGTTAGAGCTTGTCCTTTCTAGGTACCTCAGTTGGTCTGAGCCTTTTTCAGGGAACTGGCCTGGTCTTCTCCTCCCCTTCTTTTTTGTTTTGATTTGAGACAAGATCTTGCTGTATAGCTCTTGCTGATCTGGAACTTACTATGTAGACTAGGCTGGCCTTGAACTTGTAGAAATCTACCTGCCTCTACCTCCTGAGTGCTAAGATTAAAGGTGTGCATCACCACTCCTGGCTTTGGTCTCTGCTTCTCTCAGGAAGTTTAACTGATCTTCGAGTGTCTCTCACTGTCTTTTTACTACTTACATATGCTTGGGGGAGTGTCTGGACCTGGTTAGTTTCAGGGACTTCCCGAAGCCTTTGCGTTGTTTACTTCCTAAGATTAAGGAGCTATCCTGCAGGATGGACTGTTTCACCTCTCCTTAGAACATCCTGTTGTTTCACCTCCTTTCTGACACTCTGTGTCTTAATAGATGCCCCTCCAAGATGGAAGGTTTTAATATTGAAGTAAATTACTAGGCAGCTGTCTCCTGGAGGAGACATGCAATGTGTAAGATCCAACACCCCTGCCCTTCACCCTTCTGATACAGCCTGTACTCCTTCGTGAATAACTGAATGTGGGAAGTTAGTGTCGAGGAAGTCAACTGTTACGTTTCCTGTGTATTTGGTGATTGTGTTGTTGGGGTAAAGGATGTAACTGTGGTACCTTCAAACCTTCAAACCCACCCTCCCCACCCAAACCCCTACGTAGAAGAGAAAGTGACATGCGAGATAATATATATGGGTGTGCCGTTTTAAACCTCAATTAGTATGAATCGTTTCTGCCCGTGAGTAACATGGCCCACCTAGTTGCAGCTGGGAAGTGTAGTTATGTGTTTGGTCAAAATGAACTAGAAGCTGAAGGCCAAACACTTTCATTTATTGTACTGGAGGCCAGGAAGCCCAGAGCACTGCACCAACAGACTCAGCGTGGGGCTAGAACATGCTTGCTGACTCACAGCACCTGCCCGGGTCCTCACTTGGAGCTCTGTAAGACCTCTTGTAAGGGCACTGACCTTCCTCATGAGGGCTGCGTCCTCACAGCCTCAGCACCTCCTGACGCCATCACTATGGAGCTTAGGATTTCCGCTCTGAATTTGCAAGGAAAAAAAAAAAAATCAGACCATGGCAAACGCCTTTCCTAGTGTCTCTGTGAAATCCTCAACTGCGTTATCAACCACCACGTTTTTAGTTTTCAGAGCCAAGTTCCTCCACGTGAAGCATATGGAGGGTTTTTAATCTCACTTTTCTCTTCTTCCTTTTCTCGTTTCTCAGCCCAACAGGCAGGACTCGTGAAATCACAATACCTTCCAGGAGTTACACCCCATACACAAGAGTCCTGGAGTTGACCTCAAAGAAAACGCTGACCTAGGCACTCAGAGACACTCGCTTCTTGCAGATGCTGGAAAGCCTTGGAAGCCTGTGACCTAAAGGTCTGGAAAGGGTGATGATTGCTTCCTCGTAGACGTGCGTAAGCCAGAATGAGCAAGTAGAGGCAGGGAGAAGCAGGAGCTCGTACCTGAGGTCGTATTTCCTTCCTTCCTTCTTTCTCACTTTTTGTTTTTTTTTTGTTTTGTTTTGTTTTGTTTTTCGAGACAAGGTTTCTCTGTGTAGCCTTGACTATCCTCGATTCACTCTGTAGACCAGGCTGGCCTTGAGCTCACAGTGGTCCACCTGCCTCTGCTTCCCAAGTACTGGAATTAAAGGTGTGTGCCACCACCACCTGGCCTGAGGTCATATTTCAGACACCCACCCAACCCTGCTACACAGAGTCATCCTTTGTTTTCCATGTGGATGCAGAAGTCCAGGTTTCACAGGCTATTTTCTGTTTTACTCGATTTTGGTTTGGAGGGAAAAGGGCATTAATTATCAATGTCCCATTTGTTACAGCATAAACGTTTTGTTTACCCACAAAGTATTAGCAGCAGTATTTCTCCTGCGTGGAGAAGCCTGTGCACAAGGAGCATGGGCACCTGGAAACACTTGAACCTGGAGGGAAAGATTCCCAGCATTCAGTGCTCTCTCCTCTGGTGAGGAGGATGTGTGCCGGCTTGTGGGAGCCACGTTCAGAGATTTGTGTGTGCCAGAGTAGCTGCATTCTGATTCATTAATTCCTCATTTTAATGTGTGCCTTATGCTTTGAGTGGACCAGCTGAGATCACCATATTTATTCAAGCCATGATTCTTTTCTTTCTCACTTTAACTTTAAAAAGGATTTTGTATGTTGTGGCACTTAATCATTTCATATTTCGTAACAATTGTTATTTTTGTTAAATGATGAGAAGTCTAGTCACACACACTCTACTTTGATATTAAAGCCCACATAACATATATTTAATAAATGCTATCTATTTTGTTTTAATCTTGTCTCTGCTCTGTTTCCTCCATGACTGTGTAGAAGGGATATACACTCAGCAGCCCAGACTCTGGAGTGGGTGTCAAGGTCAAATGCCGTGGTCTTTCATCATTTGATCCATAAGAGGATGGTGGATATGTGGTGGGGTATGAGACTGTGTTCCTTTTCAAATTCTGAAATAAGAGCAAGATATATTCATGATCGCAAAAGAATTAATTAGATCTTCCTTCTTTTATTTTTTAATTTTGTTTTTGTTTTTTGAGACAGGGTTTCTCTGTGTAGCCTTGGCTGTCCTGGGCTCACTTTGTAGACCAGGCTGGCCTCGAACTCACAGAGATCCACCTGCGTCTGCTTCCCAAGTGCTGGGATTAAAGGTGTGCGCCACCACCGCCCAGCTCTAGATCTTCCTTTTAAAAATAACCCTCCAGGTCTGACTCTGACATGAACTCTGGTGGCCCATATTTGACCACCTCCCCTTGGTGGGGAGGCCTGGTGACACTCAAAGAAAGAATAAGCAGGCTACCAAGATGAGACTTGATAGCCTATGACCATATAGTGGGGGAGGAGGTCCCCCTCAGTCTTAGACCTAGAGGAGGGGAATAGGGTGAAAGCGGGAGGTAGGGAGGAATGGGAGGATACAAGTGATGGGATAACAATTGCGTTCTAATCTGAATAAATAAATTAGTTAAAAAAATAAAAGTAACCCTCCGGACCTGGAGAGATTGCTCAGAAGTTAAGAGCAACTGCTGTTCTTGCAGAGGACCTGGGTTCTGTTCCCAGTATCCACATGGAAGCTCACAACTCCCCGTAACTCCAGTTTCAGGGGATCTGATGTACACACATATACATGTGAAAGTAGAAAATAAATAAAAATTTCAAATCCCTTTCACAGCCTCCCTTATTTCATCCACTGTGGGAAAAGCAAGCAAACAAAGTAAGAGAATAAATCACCCTGAATCAGGATAATGTGGGGAAAAAAATCTGTGTGTGTGTGTGTGTGTGTGTGTGTGTGTGTGTGTGTGTACGCTCATGCATATGCATGCATGCACATCTGTGTGTATGTGTATGTATGCATGTTTGTATGTGTATGCCATGTGTGTATATACACATATGTGTATGACACAAATCAGAGAAAAATATCAACTATTCTTTCTCAGGTACCATCTGCTTTATTGTTTTGTAAAACAGGATCTCATTGGTCTGGGACATGCCGTAGGCCACACTTGCTCCCAGAGAGGCCAGGGATCCTGCCTTCACCAACTCCACTGCTGGGATTATAAGTGCATGCTATTACACTGGCTGGCTCCTTCCTTCCTCCCTTCCGTCCTTCTTTCCTTCCTTCCTCCCTTCCTTCCTTCCTTCCTTCCTTCCTTCCTTCTTTCCTTCCTTCCTCCCTTCCTTCCTTCCTTCCTTCCTTCCTTCTTTCCTTTCTTCCTTCATTTTAACATGGATTCCAGGAGATCAACCTCAGATCCTCATGGTTGCACAGCAAATACTTTACCCCCTGAGATATTACCCAAAATGTGAACTTTTGTAGCCAAATTTGTGTTTCAACCCTGGCTAAAGGACCTTAGGTGAGTCATAAAAGCTCTGTGAAGGACAGTCACAGCAACTTGCTAGGCTGATGTAAGAGGAAATGAGGTTTGCATAGGAGGCTTGCACAGGCCCGGACACCGGGCCGTCACTGCTGTCACTCCGGAGGTTTGTTTTAAAGCATTGGTGTCTTCTGTATGGGTAGCAAGGAACCCTGCCCTCTGGAAAGCAAGGAGTGTCTCCAGCACAGGCGGTCACCAGGGTAGCAGATAGAGAAGCTGGGCCCACAGGGAGGACGGGTCAGAGTCCTGGAGGAACTGGCCTGGAAGAGGACTCACAGAAGGCCAGTTTAATGAGAGCAAAGGCAGCAATGAAAACCATCTGCAAGCAACTCCATATTCCCCTGTCGCTCTCTTTTAAAACAAGCATGGAGAGGAAACATGGATAGGCAAGCGGGCAGACAGATACGTTTAAGGCATCACTCTGCTCTCGGGGCCTTTATGTTTTCCACAGATCAACATGCAGCGAATTCTAATGACTAAACTACCCAGGAGGACTGTTACAGAGAGCTGCTGCATTGTGCAGACTGAAAACTAAAAACGCTTTTTAGATTTTTGGTTAAAATTGCATCTATGGAAGGCCAGTAAGGTGGCGCCACTGGTAAAGGCACTTGCTAAGTGGCCTGAGGACCTGAGTTTGGTCCCTGGTGGCTTGCATCTGTATCCCAGCACTTGTATGGAGAGAAGAGAAGCAAAGAGATGGGAGAATCATCTAGAAGCTTCCAGGAGGCCAGATAGTCAGGAGTATACAGCAAGCAGAAAGAGAGAGTCCCTGCCTCAAAAGTAAGGTGGGAAGAGAGAACTGACTTCAGAAAGTTTTCTCCTCCGACCTCCGTGCACACCGTGGCATGCACGGACCCACAGTCCCATCAAGAACAGGAGTATTGTGTAGAGTGGGCATGCAGGATTCTGATATTACCACAGTAAATTCCGTTCACCAGAATGAAGAGCAACAGTATATATGACGGCTTCAAAAAAAAATGAAGGAATTTCATTATGGTGCTTTAAGTTAATATTTTCACCTCAGTCCATCCTAGCTTTCTCAAGAACACACAAGCATATATAACATTTATTTGTTTCATTTTCCAAATGCATATGAAGTTCCATGGAGAAGTAGAATCACATGGTTTTTAGGAGTGTAGGCTCCAACTGCCTGAGGGTACTCCCTAGTGTGTGCCTATTCAAGTCATGTGACCTGCCAGAGTCCCTGTAAAACAGGACAGAGGCAATTGCTTCCCGATGGTGTTGATTCGAAGAATGACTAAGCCAGTCCTCGGACAGGTCTTAGAATAGTAGTTGGTACACAGTAAGCGTTTAATAGGTGCCACCCGGTATCATTACATCTCTCATAAGTATTTTGGCTTCCGGTTAAGGTTTATGTGTGCATATCACATAGAACTTTTACCATTATAGTTTTTTTTTTTTTAAGACAGTCTCATGTATCTTAAAGTGACCTTAAACTTTTGAGTAGGCAGAGATGACCTTGACCTTCTGAACCTCCTGCTTCTGCCTCTCAGTGCTGGAATTACAGGTGTACACCTCCATGCCCAGTTATGCTGTGCTGGGGATGGAGCCCTGGGCTTTGTGCATGCCAGCCAACAGTCTATCAGTTGAACCACATCCCTAACCCTTGGATCACTGTATCTTTGTAAAAAGATTTGTGGTGTGTGTGTGTGTGTGTGTGTGTGTGTGTGTGTGTGTGTGTGT
>OU015749.1:126072201-126111728 GCA_907169655.1 Acomys percivali | reverse complement strand
TGCCTGCAGAGGCCAGGAGAAGGCCTCAGGTTTCTTAGAGCTGGAATTAGTTGTGAGTTGCCTGATGTGGGCGCTGAACTCAACTCCTTATGATTGAGTAGCAAGTGCTCTTAACTGCTGAGCCCTCTCTCCTGCTCAACCATTTAAAAAAAAAAAAAAAAAATATATATATATATATATATATATATAATTGGATTCTATTTCATTCAAGCCACCATGATTCAATTAACCTATCTGTCACACTGGAATTTCAAAGATTGTCTTTACTCTTTACTCAGCAATTCATCTTCTGCACACGTCCTTAGACATTCCCTAATAGTTTTCTCAGGTTAAATTCCTCAAAGAAGAATTGGCAGTCCCGACAGTATGCAAGCGTTAAATCTTTCAGTGCACAAGGTCTAATTTGTTCCGTGGAAATGTGTGTTTGCTGAAACCCAGTGATACTATAAGGCTGTGACTTCCTGACCTCTGTGTTGACGTGTGCAGTGAGAAATGGAGTTTGTGAAGTTTCTTTCTTTTGTCAGACTTGGCCTTCTAACAGACAGCACGAAAAGTCTCTGCAGAATTTTGCCCTTGAGGAGCTGATCTCGAGAACTTGCATTTGTGTGTTGTTCTGTCAGAGCACAGGGGGCCCTCGGCAGCTGATAAGAAGTAAGGGGGCTCGGAGGGAGGGAGTACCCCATGTTGCTCAGTGAGACAGTGCTTTGTTGGAATCCACCATGGCTATATGATAACATGGTGGGGCGTGTGGGAAAGGAAGATACCACAGGAAGTCAGGGAGATTCTAGGGCTGGCCTCATTTCATATCTGCTCTCCTGAGAACTAAAGGGTCCTACGGGTACGTGTCACTCACCTTTGGTCAGGCAGCTCTGCCCCCACCCCCACCCCCAAGTATCCCAGCTCTCTCCACATCACCACGCCAGGGACCAAGATTCCAGCAACTGAACTCTTAGGGGACAAGCCACATCCAACCCTTAGCTAGAAGAGATGTTGTCAGATAAGCAGGCAGGAAAGTGCATGCCTTGTTTTTCTCAGACCTGAAGACAAGAATGAATTCAGTGGATTCTGTTGTGTGGTGCAGGGAAAGGAAACCAAGTGGTGTTTATAGGTCAAAAACAAGCGGAGCCTTGAGGTAAGGCAGAATTAGCTAATACCCAGTGTAGCATATGTATTAAAGTACTCAACTTAGGGCCTGTTTTTCTCTTTTCTTTCCTTCCTGCATCCTCTTTCTCCCTCCCTCCCTTCCTTCTCCCCCGCTTCTTTGTATGTAGGTGTTTGATTGTCTAGTACAGCTGCCAAGAACACAACTCACCGGCCATTGCCTTCCCTTGCACAGTTCTGTTTTGTTTTGTCTTGATTTGATTTGATTTTTCAAGACAGGGTCTCTCTGTGTAGCCTTGGCTGTCCTGGACTCACTTTGTAGACCAGGCTGGCCTCCAACTCACAGAGATCCACCTGCCTGGGCCTCCCTGAGTGCTGGGATTACAGGCATGCACCACCACACCCAGCTATCTCTTGCACAATTCTTGAACCTCAACTGGCTACAGAGGCCTGAGTTTATTTCTGTGCTCTTGGTCCCACTATTGTGACTCAGTTGCCTGGATTGACCTGATGACAATGGCTTTGTCATAGGCCATGAAGTCAGGTGGCCTCTACTCTCCAAGACTTTTCACAATTGTCCCCATCCTAGGTCCTCTGCGTGTTCACACTGGTTCCCAGGCTGTGCATTCTTACAAGGGGGCTGCTAGGACACTGACTGACACTGCTAGGGCTCACACTGGACAGACAGACTACTGAACACTCATCCTCAGCCCTGTCAGTCTGGCCAGGACACACTCCGCCATCTGACAAGAGCTCAGGGTAGCTTCAGACTGTCAAGGCTGTGGCTTCCTCACTTGGGGGACAGTAGGAACACAACTTCCACCGGGTATTTTGATAGCTATATAGTATAATCTTTGTGGAATTCTGAATAAAATATTATAAAAAACCTATAATTTTGCCCAAGGGCCATAAACCTGATGTAATTTGAATGCAATAAAATACAAGTAAGCAGCAAACAGTTCTTGTGGGCTTTCTCTTAATTTTTCAACACATACTTCAGAGTTTTAAGATACAGCGTTTACAGCGTTCACCTTCCTGAATTAGGGGTGGGGGTGCTGAGAAATAATTAGTAGGCAATTTTTTGGCCCTGGGGCTTTTCTTGTAAATGTTTTTGTTGGCAGGCACACTCTTGAGAACAGGAAGTCAGTCTCTTGTTACAGATTTAAGACTTTTCTGAGCCAAATAACAGAAAACTGGGTTAGTTCCGAAATGAGAGCTGAGGTGGGGGCGGGGGCGGGATGGGCTGTCCTGGGCTCTTTCTGGAGATTAATAACATCTTGCAAATATTTTAATTCTCTCTTTTGCTCTTAACTTGCCACCTCCTAAACAAAACGTACTCAGACTGAAAACAACTTAGATTATCATTTTGTAGCCCTACCTTAAAAATAAAAGATCTTTACGGTACCCACAGATTTACTTTAAAGCTTTCAGAGAGCTGGGGGAAAAAAAACTAGAGTTGTCTCAAGTTGACCAGGGCTTTTTGTTGTTTTTGTTTTGTTTAGTTTTGTTTTTACAAATTCCTTAATATGAAGTTTAAAGCATTAATGTTTCCACAGTGATCGTAAAGATTTCCACTTTTCTTTGAAGTTTTAAAATTAGCTTTTGTTAATGAATAGCATTGAAACAAGGTTTTTAAACAGTACTGATATGCCATTGAGCTGGTTGCAAACACAGTGACTGTTTGAAATGATGAGACGGGACGTTTGACCAGGGCACTTAGGTGTTGGATTATAAGGCAAGGAAACTCATGCTCCCTCCAAAGTGTGTGTGTGTGTGTGTACATATATATAATGCTGAGACTCTACTTATGAATGGGCTTGGTAAGGCAGAAAATGAATGAAAATTCAGTTTCTACAAGTGATACTATGAATGATAATTTTAGCAAAGCTTTAATCTGGAGCAGGGCTAGTCCTATAGATTAAGAACCACTGTGATGATTCAGAATTTTTATTTATAAGTATTTATATGTGCATATATATACACATATATATTAAGCTATATGTTTTAAACCATATATGTTAAACCAGGCAAAGGAGGGAAGGAGAAAGAGAGAAAGAAAAAGGAAAGAAAGAGCACGTGTGCCATGGCATGAGTGTGGATATCAAAAGACAGCTTTTGGTTTTCACCTTCCACCTTGTTGAAGCAAGGCCTCTCTTGTTTCTGCTCTAAGGCAGTCAGTTTTTGTCTTCCATCACCTAGTAGGAGTGCTGGGATTGCATATATTTCATGTATACCACAGAATGGGGTGTTTAAATTTTAAACTATTTATCATCATTATTGGAGGGTATACATGCTACAGTATGTGTGTGGAGGTCAGAAGACAACTTTGAGGTATAAGTTATCCTCTTCAATCTTTACATGATCCTGGGATCGAATTCAGTTTGTTAGGCTTGTGTGGCAAGCCCCTTTACCTGATGAGTTTTTACTGGCCCAGTGATAGTTCTTAAAACACAAAAGCTTCATAAAACTGAGAATTTTGAGGCAAAGATCAGTTTTCTGTAACAAATATAAATATGTGTTGATAATCTAGAAGTGTCCATGATATTACAGCCTCTCAGAAAAGAAAATAGTTTATATATGTCCCAGTATAGATGCTCACAGGATTCACAGGTGAGCTGGCTCCTAGGGTGTGAGTGCAGGAGAGCTGTCCCTGCCCCTTATCTGTCCTATGGTGGTTTGGGTGAGAGAGAGAGAGAGAGAGAGAGATGCCCCCACTTGCCCTTCAACACCTTCAGCGGGCAAGAGAGGTGGCCCCTGAAGGTGTCAGAGCAAGAGAGCTGGCCCTACCCTGTTGGGCGCGGATCACACCCAGGTGTGCTGCCGATCCTACTTCAGCTCCTGCACATGCGCGGATAAGGGCACGTCAACAATGTTTCTCTTTCCCCCTCCCGCACGGGGTATGATAATGAGGCATTGGCCGGAGGGCCAATCCCCCCTCCCGCATGGGAGAATGTTAATGAGGCATTGGCCGGTGGACCAATCAGCCAGAGACACACCACGCTAAGGCCTGCATATAAGCAGCGCGCTCCGAGGGCTTGGGGTCTTTCACTTCAGCTTCAAAGGTGCTCCCAATAAAGCGTGATCGAGAAGGATACTAGTGTCAGCGTCTTTCCTGCTGGCGGGGAGGTCGCGACAAGTGGTGCCGAAACCCGGGAAAACAAGAACAGCGCTCAGACCACTGAAACACCTGCAAAGACCCTCAGAGACAACAGACCCCGAGAGGATTCAGAACTCGACATGTGGAGCGGCGGTACTGGTAAGTCTCCCTTCAAGGGCATGCCCCCATTTGGCATTGACCCCCTTCTGGCTGCAGGGCTGTTTTTGCTGTTGACTGTGTTAGTAGTTCTGTGTATTAAGAATGGCCAAAGAATGCTAGGTAGTCATCAGGACAGCCTGTCAGAATCAGAAGGTATTCAAAAGAAAGGGGAGGAAAACATAAAAAGGAAGGAAAAGGGAAAAGAAAAAGGGAAAAGGCCTAAAGAGAAAAGGAAACAAAAAGGAACAAAAGAGGAGGAGGAGGAGGAAAGGAAATTGTACCCGGTACTCGATGAGTTCGCTAAGAGCTCTAGTGACTCAGAGTCCGAGAAGGCAAGTCAGAGAGAAGAACTAAGTTCTGAGGAAGAACAGGATCTAGAGGAGGCTGCTGCCCAATATGAACAAGAGAGATATGGGCCTCATGGGGTGACTGCCTCAGCACCACCCCCTCCTTATAATCCTCAGTTTGCGGGTCCCAAGAAACAGACTCAAGTAAGTTTGGTCGAGCCTAAGACCTGGAAGAAAGTAGCTGCCGCTTTCCCAGTATTTGAGGATCCCAATACACAAGCGAGATATCATGAACCAATAGGGTATAAACAAATAAAAGACCTGGCAGAGGCAGTACGTACTTATGGAGTGAACGCAGCGTTCACTCAAGCCTTGTTAGAAAGATTTGCCTATCACGCAATGACACCTTCTGACTGGATGAGTGTGACTAAGGCTTGTCTAACTATGGGGCAATATTTAGACTGGAAGTCAATATACACAGATGCCGCACAAGCACAGACAAGAGCCAATGCTACTGCAGGGCAGCCAGTGTGGAATATGGACATGTACCTTGGCCATGGGCAGTGGACGGCACATCCAGGTTAGCCCTTTTGGTTCGTCTGCCTACCTTTGTGCCCATTCTGGTAGAGGCAGACCCTGATAATTTTCCAATTATGAATCTTATCAGGCAAAAATGTGATTTTTGGAATTACTGCAGCCATTATAGCAGCCATCACTATTTCAGCAGCAGCAGCTACCACTGCAGCTGTCGCTATGCCAACCAAGTACAAGCTGCTGAGACCATTAATCAGATAGTGGAAAAAACCGCCACTGCCTTAGTGACCCAAGAAAGGATAAATGCACATTTCCTGTCTGGCATTCGTCTGGCTAGCCAGAGAATGGATCTGTTACAGGAACAAATGGAAGAATTGTTTAAACTCATTTAAACAAGTTGTATTTCGCATTATCAACATGTGTGTGTTACTACCCTAAGTTATGATTTTACTACTTCCATTAATCAAAGTAAGATCATTTCAGATTACCTTGCAGGAAACTGGACATTGGAGACCGAAAAGCTATCCCGACAGCTTTTCTACCAGATCGCACAATTGAATGGCACTTGAGTGGAGATCATTACCCTTGGAGATCTTACTTCTTGGCTGTATTCTGCATTTTCCTTCTTTAAGGAATGGGTTGGGGTGGGAATTTTTGGAGCTATATTAATTTGTGGTGTAGTGCTCTGCCTTTGGCTACTGTGCCGACTAAAGAAAAGAAATCAACGCGATAAGACCCTGATGATCCAAGCATTGCTGACAGTTGAGCAAGGCGCCTTTCCCTTTGTGTGGCCTTTGCACACCGGTCGAGCCTTGTTGCCATTGCACACCGGAAGGCGCACACACACCCTGTTAGCAGCCGTAGCACTTCGCGGGGATCCTCCCATTGCACGCGAGTCGGCGCTACCCCTACCCCTGATCACTGTCCTCGATCGGTAAGATCTCCATAAGGATCTCTCCTAGATCGGATGGTTACCTTTGGCTCAAATAAAGAAGGGGGAGATGTTGGGCGCGGATCACACCCAGGTGTGGTGCTGAGCCTACTTCAGCTCCTGCGCATGCGCGGATAAGGGCACATCAACAATGTTTCTCTTTCCCCTCCTGCACAGGGTATGATAATGAGGCATTGGCCGGAGGGCCAATCCCCCCTCCCGCATGGGAGAATGTTAATGAGGCATTGGCCGGTGGACCAATCAGCCAGAGACACACCACGCTAAGGCCTGCATATAAGCAGCGCGCTCCGAGGGCTTGGGGTCTTTCACTTCAGCTTCAAAGGTGCTCCCAATAAAGCGTGATCAAGAAGGATCCTGGTGTCAGCGTCTTTCCTGCAGGCGGGGAGGGCACGACACTACCCCTCACCAGCTGCAGTATTCCAGAGAGTGGGCCCCGCACTTTGCCTGGGCAGCACGGTAGAGCTGGCCCTGGTGGCATGGGCATGGACAAGCTGCCTGAAGGCATTAAAGAGGGAGAGCTGGCCTTACCCTTGCTGGCTGTAGCATTGGGTAAGCTAGCGAGGGTAGGGCTGGAGAGCTCTCCCTGGTGGTGTGGGTGTGGGAGAGCTGGCAGGTTGACCAACTCATCTACCACTCAGGCCTAGATCCAAGACTTTGTGCTGGCCCACCCCAAAATCCACCCATCTATGAACTGCTAATGTGTGAAGGGGCTGATCCTACAGATGCAAAGCTACAGGATCTCCATGGCACGGGATAACAACAGGATATTCAAGAGGAGTCCCAGTGAGGATCCAGCATTGGTGGTGTAGCAGAAGCCAGAGGCCTCAACCAGACCAACAACTCATTGCAATGAACATCTGGAAGTAAAGATGTGTGGACAAAAGGGTGTGCTGTGGCACTGTGATTCACTACAGCTTCTACAACAGAAACGTTTGTTGTTGTTTTGGTTTGGTTTTATTTTATTTTCATTTTTTAAAATTTTCTTTTGGGAAAGGATTGCAAAGGTGGATATGAAAAGACATGGAAATTAATGGAATTGGGGTGCATGATGTGAAATTCACAAAGAATCAATAAAAATGTTTTTAAAATTAAATACCTCATCCTAACACAGGGTTTCCCCTTGTGCCTTGATAAACTGCCTTTTCTTACGGGCCACATCTGTCTCCTCTCTATCCAGAGGCAGTCCTTTCACATAACCCTCCTTCCTCTCGCCTGCTCCCTTCCCCTTCTTCCTTGTCCTCTATCTTCTGTCTTTGTCTCTCATTCCCTGCCCTCCACCCCTCTGGGACAAATAAATCTCCTTTGTGCTGAGAGCTTGGTCTTGGGGATCCTGAGCCAACGCTTTTCCTTTCAAATGGTGCACACTCAATAACCACTGAGCAATCTCCCAACGCTTAACTTTATACAACGCTGTGCTTTCGTCTGGATATTGAATGTGTCCAGAGAACCATAATCTGCAACCCTTGGCGCACATTAACTGTTTCCTTCCTTATCAAGAAACTGTTTATTCCTTGGAAATGAACCCTCTCTTCCACCCATTCAAAGTGGCACCCTCCCCCCACACCGTTTATTACAATTTGCTTGTCTTCTGTTATTTTGACAAATTTAGAATTTTTAACCCTATAAATAATCCTAAACTACTCACAGCTGTCATCCTCTAGATATGAAAATTAAATTACACTCAAGAATTCTAGGTGATGGAAAACATTATCCAGCCCCATAAGACATGGAGGACCATGGGAGTGTGACAAAGCTGATAACCCTGGAACTTCATCAACACTGGAGGAGTGTTTATTTAAGGGAGATACCTGCTTCCTGGTTTTAAAACATACCAAGTATTTCTTCTCAGTGTTTATGAGCTTAAATAGATGCAGATGTTGCCAAAGGATGTACTGTAACATCAGCTGTCTTAGAATTACATAGTTTGAGCATTGAGAGGCTGGTTGGAGCATGCCTCCACATCCTTGTAGGGAAGAAGCCGCCAGTAGGTAACACCACGAGAATGGTGTGCAAACCCTTTCCCCTGTTCTAGTGGCAGATTGTTGCCTTGTTACAGCCTGTCTGCCTGTCTGTCTGTCTGTCTGTCTGGATGTGGGTGTCAGAGGACTACTGTGGAATTGCTTCTCTCACTCAACCTATATGTGGGTGCCAGGGATTGAACTCAGGTCACCAGGTTTATACTCAAGTGTCTTTACCCACTGAGCCATCTTCCTGGCCTGAGACTGATTTTCTCAAGACTGACTTCAGTCTCGTATTGGGATTGCCTTGTGTCATGTCTCTGCCATTTGGAGAATTTTCTATTTTTGTTTTTTGTTTTTTTTTCCTGAACAACTCTCCTGACTGTATACTTCCTAGGCACTCCATACTTCTTTACTTTTTCAGCTCTTGGTTCACACTGTTCAGGGCTTTTCTTTTTCACGTAAATGTGACCAGACAGGATTCTGGCCAGGGCAGGTGAGTGGATAGAGGGGTCAGTTTCCTCCTACCCTGGATCACTGGTTATTTCACTGGCCTCTGACTTCCATTCAGAGAGTAACAGATGTGGATAGGAAAGGTGGCTCAGTGGTTAGGAATATGTACTGATTGCTTTTGCAAAGGACTCAAGATTGGTTTCTAGCATCTGTGACAGTGATTTTCAAAAACCTTGCAATTCTGGCTCCAAGGGACCAAACAGCCTTTCCTGGGGCACCCCCAACACATGCATATGCCTAATTAAAAATAATTACACATACGCACCTAATTAAAAATAAAATAAATATTTTTAAAAGAGTGATAGATGTGACCACAATGAAGAACTATGTATTTCCAGTCACTAAAGGGACCATAGTCTCCCTGTGAGAGCTGGGAGGAAGGGTGAATGAAGCTTCTTGTCTTAGAGACTTGGAGAACTACCCTTTACACCAGTATAGTTCATGTGATCCTATTTTGTTACTTATGGGTTTTTTTTTAATTTGTTTGTTTTTATTTTATGTGTATGTGTGTTTTGCCTTCATGTATATACGAATGTATGTGCATTCCTGGTGCCCAAAGAGTCCAGAAGATGGCACTGGAACCCTGGTACTGGAGTTATAGATGGTTGCTGATTGCCATATGAGCATTGGGAAACAAACTGCGACCTCTGGGGGAGAAGCCAGTGCTCTCAAATACTGAGCTATCTCTCCAGCCCTAAAAATAACTTTTATAGCCAGACTTATGATACAAAATATACTAGATGTTTTGTGAAAAACAACAAAACTGCACTCAGTGAGCAGGCCTCTTGGAACTAATATGTGTTGCTCTGCAGATGACTGACAGCCCATAGCCTTTCTGGAGGGATCTAAGACCTCAAAAGAAAAATCTTTTGTTAACCAAATTGTCTTTTTTTGTTTGTTTGTTTGTTTGTTTGTTTGGTTTGGTTTGGTTTTTCAAGACAGAGTTTCTCTGTGTATCCTTGGCTGTCCTGGACTCACTTTGTAGACCAGGCTGGCCTCGAACTCACAGTGATCTGCCTGCCTCTGCCTCCCAGGTGCTAGGATTAAAGGTGTGCCCCACCACCACCTGGCTCAAATTGTCTTTTTATTGGTGGAATTTCAGCCAATGTGTCAAAGGGAAGTAAAATAGGATAAAAGAAGGAGAAGGCATTTGAAACCTTCCTTAAGACTTTCTGACTTGAAGAAAAAGTAGGGGACAGAGTTAGAATACCTCTATGGTCTGTACTAAAGATAAGGACATGGGTGTGTTCAATAATATTTTTATTTCTGGTTAATGAGATTATTCATAGGAAAAAAATCTTACCAACATTTAGTATCCACAAATGGCCATGTTTTATAACTAAGAATCGTCCTTAGACTTTGTCATTAGAAAGAAAAATCAAGTGAAAATTCAAAGACCCATACATTTGGCTACCCTTCCTCATCCCAAACTCTCCTTTCGTCCACGTCCAGCTCAGAAAACACACTGCTGAGCTGGGAATGAGCGGTTCCTCGCTGAACAGCACCCAACCGTGTCAGAGTCCTTTCCTCTGACTTCAAACTTCGGTGCAGGTTTTTCTCACCAGAGTCTTTATATTCCCCCATGGGCAACTGCCCCTTAATTAATCCCTTTTCCCCCAGTTCTACTTTGTCCAAGCAGCTGAGCAAACAAAGACGCAGGCAGCCATTTTAATGTGCTTCCTCTCCTAGACCCTCTGGGATGGGTGGGCTGTTCACCTTGTCTGTAAACCGGGGCCTGGATGGGCCCGGAAAAAGCGGGGAGGGACTTCTGTCAGGATTAATTTTAATAGACTGCAGGCTGCCGCCCAGGAACCATGGCCCAGCAAATGGCTTTAAATTACTATTTGCTGATAAAAAGGGTGATAGGAGCTGAGCATTCAGTGCCTCATCTCAAACAGTTTGGATAACTAGGGCAAGGATTTACTTTCCTCGTGGAGTGCCTGCGCTTTATAACTCAAACCCTGGGGTAGCCCAGGGAAGCAGCTCAGTGCCCTAGCTCTCAAGGAAATTAGCTGGGGGAAACTGACATTTTGTAGAGTTTTGGGTTTTAGAGCTGGGCCGGAAATGACTCTATCTGAATCCCTTCGAACCTAAGGTGCCCTACGTTTCTAATCTCTGTTTTCCTCTCTTCTTTGTCTCCTGTTAGCCATGGCCACGCCATTTTATAAAGCGCCTCCATTTTGGATAAACAATAACAATCCCCCACACTAACTTGATTCCTATAATAAAAATAGTTTATTTTTCTAGATTCTTTTTTTCCTTACCACTCTATTTATTCCCGGTAATGGTTGGCCATGAGAGAAATTTTATCAATCACCTGACATTCTCCAACTCACCTTATTTCTCTAGATACCCCTAGCAGTGGCCACCCAGGCCCAAAAAAGCGCAGTCCCCCCTCTCTCTCTCCTTGTTAGGTCTCAAACCCAGGACAAGTCTCAGTCAGCGCTTCTCACCCCGCCCCCTACCCTAAACTTCTCCCTCCCAGGGGCTGGGCTTCTGCTCCTTGCCCCACCTCCCGCCCCCCAAGCCCCCCACCCCCAACCCCGTTTTCCTGCTCCCCCCTCCCCCGCCTCCCATCTGATCTCTTTGTAGTTTGGCTACCGTGTTCAGCCTGGACTCGTCTCTTTGCCTGCTTTCTGCCTCATGTCTGCAATACAAATCTCACTGCTTCAGTAGTCGTCATGTCCACTCCTTCGTTTCTTTCGTTCATCTGGTGCTGAGACCGTAGGAGTGACATAAAGGAGTTCTCTGCCGGGGCACTTAGGCTCCCTGAACCTAGTTTCTGACTTGTTCACTTGTTTCTGCCGGCTTCTGCCACCCACCATATCTGATTCCAAATTCGAAAGTCCACTTCTTTAGCGCCTTCTTGCCTCTACCTGCTCTAACCATCCTAGTCTCTCCTCCGACTTACTGCTAAGTATCTTTTCTCTGGCTCCTGGAGCCTGCTACACCCTTCAGGGTGCCTATCACCTGGCCCTCTCTCTGTGTCTCTGGCTCCTGGACGTTACTATGTCCTCTGAGGCCCCACCAGGTGAATCTCCCTACTATACCCTCTGAGGCCCCCCGCTACCTGGCCAACTCTGTGCTCACTAAGCCTGCAGCTTCTCTATGTCCTCACGGCCTCGATGATAATGGGACCCTTCCACAGGTGGAGTTCCTGCTTGTTCCTCCATATCTCACAGGGCTACACTGTTCTGGCTCTCAGCTACATGTTTTTTGTTTGTTTATAAATTTCTAAGGTTATAAAGGTCTACTCAAATTAACAAAGGTTTACTTAGAGATGTATGTCCAACTATTTATGTCTTTGACAACTGTGTTCAACATCAGGCTTCTAGAAATTTAAGATAAGAAACAACATAATAATCAGAAAAGTAAAGTACCAGTCTCCCTATGGACTGCATTTATGATTTAAAGTTTTATTTGGATGCTAAGTGATCTTTAATTAAAATCTCCAACTAAATTTTTTAGGTTCAAACTTAACAGAGATAAAGCTGTAAAAATCCAATAAAAAGGCCACTAATTTATAAACTGTATGTAATTCATTTACAGAGACAAGCTTTATTTAGCTTCCTGTATGTGTTTTCAAGGCTAAGCCTAAAGCAAGTAAAGTTTATTTAACTCAGTTATACTTAATATATTATGGCCCTCAAACTCTTCAGATTTGCTGAATATGACATTTAAATGTTTAATGAAAAAAGTGTCCCAAGATAGACAGGAATGCCAGCTCTTAGAGTCAATCCTAAAGTCTCTGAAAAAGACAAATGGAACCCTGACAACTCAACCTGGATTGTGGTAATGCTGACCACTCAGGGTGGGATAGCTTATTCCCTCTCCCCATTCCCTGTCTTGGGACTCTCCTCCAAGACCATGGGCCTGGTAGGGTTTTTTTGTTTTGTTTTGTTTTGGTTTTGGTTTTGGTAGTTTCAAAGTTATGCCCCCAATTTTTTCCCTAGTCTCCCTAACTTTACCATCTGTTCCAAGTCTGATTATTCCAGCAGATTTCCAATTGACTGAAGACTGCAAATTGCTCCAAACATCCAGCCCCAGATGCTTCTGATGGAATTCTAGACCAGTCCAAACCCCTGGCTTCTAGACTGTTCCAAAGCTGCCTGTACTTCCTAGCCCCAGGTGGTGCCACAGAACCTGGGCTGAGAGTGAAACAGGCTGCACTCTCTCTCTTCCTGACCTTTGACCATCATTCCAGCCTTCCTGGACAGTGATGTCCCAATTTCAGCAGGCTATATTAAAAAAGAGATTACATCTCCCCTCATCATCAACAGAAGGCTGGAATGTTAGCTCAAACTCAGAAGTCTCACTCAGCACTTCTCGCTCCGCCCCTGTCCTAAGCCTCTCCCTCCCAGGGGCTGGGCTTCCACCTACATTCCTCAGCCTGATTATTATATTAGCTCTCAGCATTACATTGGCTATATCTTTTCTCTTGGTCTCTTGGTCTGGGCCACCTCCCTCGGTCAGTGGTTCCTCTCTTGCTCTCCCTCCCCCCCTCTCCTCTCATGGCCCCATTAGGCTGCCGGCTGCATTCAGCCTGGACTCTTCCCTCTGCCTGTCTTCTCCCTTGTATTGACAATAAAAATCTTCTCCATACTTTAAGAATAGCCATGTCCTCCTTTTATTTCACCTTTTCATCCACTCCTTGTCCCTTCTCTGCTTTCTCTTTGCCCTACCTGATTTCTCCTTCTCGGCTCTGTGACCACCTGGGCTATAAGTAGACAAGGAACTCTCTATATCTTTCACTAGAGATGCCCCTGGGATTTTTTCCCCTAGGAAAAAAGATGGTTTTTGTTCACTCATTCCCTTGTCTTTCTTTCCTTATATATTTCTCTTCCAATTCTCTTTCCTTTTCTCACCGTTTTCCTCATACCTCAATTCTAGTTTAAAGCTCCTTCCCTTACTCTCTCGTCCATACATTTGTGAGTCTGTGACAGGAAGAGAGTGAGAGTAGCCTGTAGATAGAAGAGTCAGAAAGGTCTTCTTGGCCCCTACAGATGCGGAGGGGGAAACTTTGGGACTGACTGACAAAGGAGGGTCGGTCGGTTGAGGTGGTGTATGGATAGCAGCCATTAATGTTCAAAAGTCACTGTTTGTTTTTCATTAGGTATAGCTGCTGTTTGGGTTTGTTTGACCATTCAGTATATTCTACTCCCAGTGGAAACTTTGGTGGGAAAAATCAAGTAAATCACAGAAAATTGGATTTGCTTCATGCTTGTTAATGACCTTTGGTAATTTTGAGTTCATCCTCTACCCCTGTGATCCCCTCAGTCTTCATGGACTACATCAACTTTCATCACACACACACACACACACACACACCAGCAACATTGAAGAGAAGATTTATTTAGACTGGCACCTTAAAGATACAGCACATCATGGTATAGTCATGGTAGTAGGAGTGTGATGAGATCACTCACATTGTATTGAAATCAAGAAGGAGAGAGACACAGAGACAGAGACAGAGACAGAGACAGAGACAGAGGGAGGGTGGGAGGGGGAGAGCTTGATTTCTCTTTTTATTCATGGTTAAAACGGGCCTTTCCACTTCATTTAACCCAATCTAAAACTCCCTCACAAACATATTCAGAAGTTTGTGTAAAGCCTGTGGAGTTGACAATATTAACTATTGCAATAGCATAAAAATGTTTAGTGCAAGTTCTGTGATATTTCTCAAGTGTGTCCAAGCCAGGGCACTTGAGCAGAAGGGCTAGTGGCTAAAATTTTAAAAGCAAAATGAAACAAAAATAAACTGGTGAGGAAGAGCTGGAACAACTGGAGCTCATGGGCATTGCCTGTGGAGTGAAAAATGATAGGGACACTTTGTAAACAGTTTGGCGGCTTCTCAGAAGTTAAACATTCACCTATCCCATGGCTTTTTAAGAAGTTAAACATTCATTTGAGGCAGGATAGAAGATGGAGATGGGGCCACAGGAAAGGAAAGGATTCCTCACCCCAGAGTCTGGTTGAAGTCTCTTGCCAGCTGGGAAGGAAGAATTCTAGCACATCTGCTGCAAAGGCTGGCAGCAGAGATATTCTTTCACACAGACTTTATGTTAAGATAGCAGTGAACCAGGCTTAAGTCCTGGATGTGGTCCACCTTGAGCAAGTCTGCATTCCTTCCCTAGATGTTTTCTGTAAATCTCAATACAAGTGTTAACTCTGTTTACAGTGAAGGTGTTCTACCTTCCTGCACCCCTCTGATCTATATTTTTACCTTATCAATTATAATTTTGTCAGTATACGTAATGAAGTACAGTAAGGAAACTGCCAACATGACCAATCCATTATTAGGGGCAAGATTTTTATTGTGAAATATAGGGAAAAACTATCTGGAGGCATCTGGAAAAGTCCAGAGCAGAGACAAAAAGCAGACTGGACATGGCCAGGGTTAGGGATGCAGAAGAGGGGAAGAGAGTAAAGGAAATAATAAGAGATAGTTCATAGTGAGAGAGCATGAGAGAAGTATGGCATGGACAAATCACATGGACTATAAATCGGATGGGTAGCTGTAAGAGGGTACTCCTTCTGTAGATGGTAAACCCATCTCACAAGTTCTTGGATAATGTTGGGTTTTATCTAACCACCACAAAGCCTTCTATAGTCCGGACTGAGTCCACTTCCTGAGACCTAACAGCCAGGAGCCACACCCTGTGGTCTCTTTTAGATTTCTTAGCAATGCTTTGAAGATAATTGCTTCAAACCACATCAAGTGTAAATACTGTAAAAACAACTGAAAGCCCCATGTCCATACCTGGGTACATTATACATCCCATCTGAGCACCTCTCTGTCTCTTTCTTAACACTCCTAATTAAGCCTATATTAAAATATTTTTATTAGACGTCTACTCTGCTAGTCCTGAATATTTTATGCATTAAAGTGACAAACCCTGGTCTGGCCTGAGTTGAAGTCCCTAAAAGATTAGGAGAACTTCTCAGGCTGTGAAGGCAACAGAGTGGAGCTGTCTTTCCTTCCTGTTCCCTTTGAGAATATGACCTAATAAGACTTCTCTTAGGAGAAATGAAAGTTTATGTGACGTGAACATCTATATAAAAATGTTGACAGTGACTTGTTTTGTGATCATTAATAACTGAAAACAAAACTGTGCTTCGGCATAAACAAACTCACACAATGAACTACTACTTAGCAATATAGAGGAACAGTGACATGGATGAACCTTAAGACCATTACACTAAATATTAACAAAGCCAGGCTCAGAAACTGTCAAACTGTTTTCCAAAGAGTTGGTACTATTTTGTACCCCTTGCCCTCCTATTAGCAATCTTTAAGAATCTCAGTTACTCTTTATTTTTTCCCAACAGTTTACTCAGTCAGTTTTTCTAATTCCTGATATTCTGACTTGTCCAAATATTCAAATCTTGCTGTTTTGAGACAAGGTCTCACTATGTAGCCTTGACAGGTCTCAAACTCACTGTGTAGATTAGGCTGGTCTTGAACTCTGAGTCAGCCTGCCTCTGCCTCCCAAGTGCCGGGATGAAAGGCATACACCACCACACCTGGCTCTATTGTGTGTTTCTAATGTGCATTTTATTATAGCTAGTTATCTTGGTCATTTGTTACTTTTTTAAGATTTATTTTATTATGTTTAAATTGTGTGTGTGTGTGTGTGTGTGTGTTCACAGATGCAGGTGCCTGCAGAAGCCAGAGCTGCAGTTAAAGGCATTTGTAAGCTACCCCGAGGGTGCTGGTACCCAAACTCTGGCCCTCTGCAAGAGCAGTATGTACTCTTAACCACTGAGCCATCTCTCCAGCCCCGTGTCATTTATTTTTACTGTGACTATTGTTCATTCGGGAGTTAGTGTAAAATGTTTGACATTCTATTATATTTCTGCCATGTTTTATTTATTAATAGCGAGTCTCTCACCTGGGTTTCCTATGTTTCCCTAAAGCGCAGGCGAAAAGCCAGGAAAGCAAAGGACTCAACAGAGAAAGCCCGCCAAACCCAGGCACTTCTGCGGTGATGTAACTTCCGCCCCTGCGCGCTCCCTCGGGCGCCCCCTGCTCCTGGCCCTGTCCGTTTCCGGCATCTCAATAAAACTCTGTTCGGCTAGAAGAAGCCCTGCTCTTCCGGGAAAATGGCGACTCCCGCTCGCGCGCCTGAGTCGCCGCCGGCCGCGGAGCCTGCGCCCGCCGTGGGCCCCGCCGGGGAGCCCTGCCCGCCGCGCCAGCCGCAGCCCGTGCACAATGTGCTCGCTGCCCCGCGGCTTCGAGCCCCCAGCTCCCGAGGACTTGGGGCGGCAGAGTTCGGCGGAGCTGCGGGAGAGGTTGAGGCGCCAGGAGAGACTTTTGCGCAACGGGTAAGCGGCGGCCCGGTGGTCGCGGGGCAGACCTAGGGGTCGGGGAGCCGGGCTGCGGGGCCCGGGGCTCGGCGCGGGTTTCCCGCTCCCCGCCGCGGCCCCCCGCGCGAAGGTGACCTTGCGTGGTCGGGCCTCCTGGCCGGGCCCGTCCTGCGCGCGGCGTGGCTCCGTGCTGCCCGGGTCCATGTTCTCACTACAGCTTTGAGAGCCCGTGTGCCAAACCCTCGTGAGCGGACCGTGTTCGTTCGTTTATTTCCTCTTCTCCGTCTAACGCTGCACTCTGGACTGAACCGTGGGAGGTGGGAAGAGCGAGCTTTACAGGGTGGCTAATTGGGCCTAGAAAGTTTCCCTCACCCGTGTTAGTGGAAATGACAGCTAATTCTTAAAGGCAGCGTTGTTTAGGAACCGGATTGAAAGAATGAGAAGCAGAAGACACCGAAAAGATATTTTCTGAGAGATTTTTTTTTTTTAAACAAGGGTCGGGAGGGGGAGGTGAGCCATCATGAAAGCAATCGAGGGACTGGGAAAACTTAACTACTGGTGGAATAATTTGGAGACAAATAATGTGTTAATAGTTAACAGGTGGTTGAAATTTCTGCGGAGCCACAAAGGATAATAGGAAAACTGGGAAAGAGAATGGATTCGAGGTTAATTTTTTATCGAGAGGAATAATAGCAGGCATTTTGTTAATCAAAAGCCAGCTGATTAAAAACCTGAGGAATGGGCACCAGGCTCAAGAGAAAGAAGGCTGGAAAAGTAGAGGAGGCGCAGTTGCAGAGGTATTAAAATTGTTGAAAATGTGCGAATGAATGAGGCGTTGGGAAGTGAGGCCCCAAGAGTTAGGCCCCTTCTCATTTGTTATGTAACCAAGGAAAAGAACCAGAAAGGGAATTTCTGTCACTGAGCGAAAGGAGCCAGTGACCACTTGGCAGGAGGGGTTCCTACTAGAGACAGGTAAGTGATTTGACATTTCCAGAATGGCTTGTTAGGTTTAGCAATGAATTAACCTTTTGGTCTCGGCACATTTTTATATTTTAAAAGAAGTCCTGGGCATCCCAAAGAGCTCCTGTTGTTGGCTCTAGAAATATTGTCAGAAGCAGCACGTAATTCCATCTTCATTTGCAAGATAGTTATGGAAACCCATTATGTGACCTCGGGGAAACCTTTCACCCACTAAAGACATTCCTCAGCCCCGTTAACGTTCAGAGACCATGTTTTTTAAAACGACTGGTCTTTATCATATATTTATTGTACAAGCTAAGTGTCTGTTTCCCTAAATGCTTAGGACCAGAATTTCATATTTTTAGGGGTTTTGGGCTGTGTGTGTATATATGGTTAAGGCCCAAGTCTAAACAATGATTTCAGTTCTTACACGTGGCTTGAAGGTAATTTTATACTATGTTCTTTATAGCTTGGGGTTTGACTGCAACTCATGATGTGGTTGGGTGTGAAATTTTCCATGGAGGAGTCAATGTCCAGGCTTAAAGAATTTCAGAATTTAGATTAGGAAGACACAACTTTTATTCCTGAAATTCTTATTTGATGAAATAATTCCCCACTCAAAGCACTCTCTTGATTGGAGTGGTTGGTATAAAATAATTTCATTTGTTTGGTTCCTGTCTTAGCCAGATAACACTCAGATTTTTTTTTAACTTAAAAGCCAGCTTTTCCTTGAGGATTACATTTTTCTTTTTAAATACTGTGTTTTCATGTTTAAAAATATTGCTGTAATGTGTACATGTTGGTTTCTTTTTTCCACTCAACAGAAAATTCATTTGCAAATTGCCCGACAAAGGTAAAAAGATCTCAGACACCATCGCCAAACTGAAAGCAGCCATTGCAGAACGTGAAGAGGTTGGAGGGAGAAGTGAACTGTTTAACCCTGTTAGTGTAGACTGTAAGCTAAGGCAAAGAGCAACCACAAGAGTTGATACTGACATAGACAAGGCCCAGAATTCTGACCTGATGCTTGATACTTCGTCATTAGTTCCTGAATGTTCCTCTGTAGATATTAAATCCTCTAAAGCAATCTCAGAAACCCCGGGACCTGCACATCTCACTCACGGAGGGAATGAGGAGACTTTGGAGGCTGGCTGTCCAGTGAGCACAGGCCCAGCTCCCAGCAGCAGAGCCAGGGCACCCTCGTCTGAAGTGAACCAACATTTTGCCCAGCGCCCTGTTACAAGTCAAGCAGAAGATACTTCCAGCAGCATTGACAGTCTATTTATCACTAAATTGCAAAAGATCACAATCTCAGACCGGACTGAACCCCCAGAAGAAAACACCAGCGCTGACAACCTTCCAGGACTCCAGAGCAAGACTCCTAAGAAGCCGCATTACATGGAAGTGCTAGAAATGCGAGCCAGAAACCCAGTGCCCCCTCCTCATAAGTTTAAGACCAATGTGTAAGTGTCATGGGAATAAGCAACAAGCTTGTCCTCAGAATGTGTGTGTGGCGCTCAAAAAGTTAAAAAATGTGATACCAGCTCATCAGTTCAGTGAGCAGCTTGTAGGCAGGAGTGACCAGACTCAAAATAGACCAGAGTGGCTGGCATGGAGAACAGCTTTTGACACATGTGTTAGTTTCGCAGGCGAGTCATTGAAAGAGTTTAAAATAGCAGATGGAGTAGTGTGTTTTTCAAGATACTTAGCCGATATTTCATAATAAACACAGAGTGGGGGAGCAAATGTATCATGACTTTTTCAGTACATTTGCTAGTGTGCAGCTCCCCCTCAATTGCTGTGTGAGCCGAAAGACGCAGCTGCAGGAGCTAATGGACTACTCAGCAGGAAAAAATAAAGCAAACCCAAACTGCTCCTTACAAGTAGGCAGCAGAGCTGTGGGGGCACAGTGAGGATTCTGCTCTAGAGGAGCACTCAGGGTTTCCACACTTAGAAGAAGTGTTAAACTAGATACTGGCAGTTTCCAGGGAAGGGAGGCTAAAAGGAGTTTTAGAAAGTATAATTAAAATAGATTTTGGGAGAAATGGGGGTGTGGAATCTTGCTTTTGAGTTCTTGGCTTTGATGTTTCTCAGGGTCACCTGGGCATTAAGGAGAAAAGAACTGTCTTTGTAGCAATTAGGCCAGCTATGCCAGGGTCATCAGGGTTGTCATCTTTATATAGGTGACAACATGGCTAGTCCTTTCTTAGGAAATCAGAAAGCTTTAGAAGACCCACATCATGTTTGCTGTTGTAGAGACTTAAACCTACTCTAGTAATGATGACAATTTTAACCTTAAATGCTTTCTTCTGTTTACAAAACCAGATTATAGTACATTAGCTTTTAGCTAGTAAAGGCATCTGGATGAAGGGGTCTCATCCTCTGTGCAGTGTGGTGTCTGTCTCACTTCTAAGATGTTACATTACAAAACCAGGGGTATCAGAAAGAGTAAGGTGGCCAGGAACAGGGAAAGTGAGGAGTGAGCAGTGAGGGCCACCAGGATTAGTAAGTGTGAGAGAGAAAAGGCAAGCCTGTGCACAGGAGAGGCCACATCCGGCCACAGACATGTGGCGTTAGGCTTATGGGTAAGTGGAGCTTTGAGCACACAGTGAGATAAACAGTGGTTCTCGGCCACCTTTCATAGGGGTCACATGTCATATCCTGCACATCAGATTTTTACATTATGATTCCTAACAGTTAGTTAGGAAGTAGCAACCAAAATAAAATTTTATGGTTGGGGGGTTGCCACAGCATGAGGAACTAAATTGAAGGGTTACAGCATTAGAAAGGTTTAGAACTGCTGTGCTAGTTCTCTGACCTTCCTTTTTCATACTCTTTTTGATTTTGTATACTATCCGGATACTGGAGAGTGCCTCATCTTCTCATGGCTTAGCAGAACTTGATATATGTCTGGTCAGTTAGCTATGAAACAAGACCGCTTGGCTGTTGAGTGACACCAGGTTCATTTACAAAGTAGAGTGCCACTCTCTTCTGAGACACCTTCGTGAAATTAATAGTAACACTGTGTCACACACCATCTCCTGTCTATGACCTACATGATGTATCCTTGATCTCACTGTTAGCTTCTTTGAAGGAGAAGGTTCTCATCTCTGGGGCTAGACTTGTTATTTCCTCCCCCTAGCCTCAACTGCCATCTTCCCTTTCCTTCAGAACTGGAGAGTCTGACGGTGCCTTATGTCACAATCCACTGAGACAGTACTTAATTCGTTGGGCATTAAGTTCTTTTATAAATGTTCTCTGAGTGAACAGGATGAGTATTGGGTGTGAGGAAGAAGGGCAGGCATGCTTGTATATGCACCCACTGTCAGCAGTGAACATGGGCAGCCTGCCTTCTGTTAACTAGAAGCAGAAGGATCCTGGGTTAGAGGCCGACTTTGTGCCTGCGTGTGGTTTGATAATGCCTGCTTTTCCTTCAGGTTACCCACACAACAGAGTGACTCACCAAGTCATCGTCAGAGGGGTGAGTCTCCTGCCTCCTCAGAAGAGCAGCGACGCAGGGCCAGGCAGCATCTTGATGACATCACAGCAGCGCGCCTCCTTCCGCTCCACCACCTGCCTGCACAGCTGCTCTCTATAGAAGAGTCGCTGGCCCTGCAGAAAGAGCAGAAGCAGAGTTACGAGGTAATGCTGGGGTCTTGGGATTTTCTTATTGGTGTGTTGGCTGCTGCTATAAGAGTCAGAATTTACTTTGGGTTTATAGGAGAATCAGATTCTAGAGATACGGTGGCTGAGGCTGTTAACTTTTAGACATGTGCCACTAGTTTTCAGTCACAAAATTGCTAGAACTATAGGAAACCTCAGTAGTGATTCACTAATAGACTTGGGGAGAGGATCAGAGTGACGATCACACTGCTGCGACACCATATGCTTCTCTCCCATGTGGCAGCTTCTTGGTGGTAAGACTTCACTCAGGGACTGGGTCTTAATCAGTTGTATATAGCACTGTGCTTTGCATAGAATTTTTAAAATGTATATTGACCAGGTGTGGTGGCACACACTTTTAATCCTAGCACTTTAATTCTAGCAGTTGGGAGGTAAAGGCAGGTAGATCTCCGAGTTTAAGGCTATCCTGGTCTACACAACAAGTTCTAGGCCAGCCAGAGTTATATATGGTGAGATCCTACCTATAAATAAAATAGATAATATTGATAAAGTCTGTGTTCAGACTAGCAGGATGAGAGAAGTAAGTGTGAGGACCCTTGGGAGAATACGGGAAGATTAGTTATGCTTAGTTCATAGCACTGAGCCTCTGGGAAAACAGCATCCCCTTCCTCCTGAATTGGTTAGCTGGGTTTCAGTCAGGTGCCTGCATCTGCTTAAAGTCCAACTAGCTAGGCCTCTGCTTGGTTTTTCCTGAGCACTCAGCTTGCATGGGCTGGTCTCTATGGCCCTTTATGTTTGCATTGGACTTAACATCAAATTCAGCTGCTGTGCTGGAGGAGTGACCTTTGAATTGTCTCTGTTTGTTTTGTTTTGATGTTTTGTTTTCAATACTTGTCGAGACATTTTTAGGTCTTGAAGTGAGTGTTGCCTTGAAAGAATAGTAGTAGTAGATACCAGTTATGCCTACCTATACTATTTATGGGCTGAGAGGAGGGCCTGCTAAGGTTCAGCAGTGTCAGGGGTGAAAAAAGTGAATCAGAGATGAGCCCTGAAGCCTGTCTGCAGTTGTTGGAAAAGTCCTTATGGGTGGAAAAGTCCACTGCCAGTCTGGAATTTACTTGGACTTTTTTGAGTACTAATTTCTGCAAGACTTACTTAGCGAGGAGTAGTCAACATTAATGTCTTGGCTCTTTTTGTGCCATTGAGCTGTAACCTTCAAACCTAGAAAACACGATTTAATCTAGAGAAGAAAGTCTTGTCAGTTGGAGATGTCAGCACTACATTGGTGATTCTAACACAGGCAAGTGGTTTAGTATGTGCCATACCTCGTGTGTCTGTTAATTGCTGTAGTACCATGCTGATTTCTCAGTTTCTTGTGCAGAGGTAAGCTGTTTGGATTGCAGCATTGCTTCCCAATGCAATTCACTGCAACTGCAGCAGACTGACAGCCCTCAGAGACATTGCCCGTGTCTGGCAAGACACAGCTGTCAACTTGTTATGTTGTCACAGACAGTGAGAGTACGTTATTTTATCTTTGGTACTGTTGAGATATTGTAAGGGGAGCTGTGCATGCGTAACTTGGCCTTTGTTCTTTGTTTTAAAGGAGATGCAGGCAAAGCTCGCAGCACAGAAATTAGCCGAGAGACTGAATATTAAAATGCAGAGCTACAATCCAGAAGGGGAGTCTTCAGGGAGATACCGAGAAGTGAGGGACGAAGACGATGCCCAGTCCTCAGATGACTGCTGAAGATGAGCGCTGGGAGGCCTGGAAAGCTGACTGTTGAGCTGTTACTGTCTCCTGTCAAACTTCCTAACAAGTATCAAGATCAGTGTCAGACCTTGTTGAGGGACAACATTTTTTAAAGTTACACAAAAGTAGCTACAGAGTAAGAGCCTGGTTTGTCATTGAGAAGATGATCTTCATGTGCTTGAACAGTTGAATATTTGAACATTGTGTTTGACCGTATTGTATTACAGTTTTGCAGTATGTTGTGCATTGGTCTGATAGTTTAGTATGCTAGAGCACACTTTTTCTTGACGCTAACTGCTTTTTCCTTATTCTTACTCTTAGCAAATAGCATTGCTTACATCCCTTCTGGTGAAATCTTTTGTTACCCCAGGCACCTACAGTGAACTAGGAAGACCTGGTTCCCTCTCTTAGATGAAGGGAGCAGACTAAAGAGTGGTAGGCGTGAGCGCATGGAGTTCCTGAGGTGCTGGATGTGAGGTGCTGTGTAAGACACTCAGAAACGTTACAGAAGGGTATATTTGCTGCTCCTGTCCTGGGGTGACTGCTGTCTTCCTGAGATATGGGGCCCTTTGAAGAGGTGCTGGGTAGGGGAGGGTCTGCGCTGGTTGGGTGAGCTGCTCTTGGCTTCCAGTGTCTTGAGCTCCTTGCTGTCTTGGATGATAGGTCCCTGTACTGAACACTTAGGTGTGGTAAGGAAACTGGTGTTTTTCTAAGAGTTACAGTTGAATTGTCAGTATATTGCTTTTTTTCCTTTTTAAACCCAAAGAGGTGTTTATAGGCTGCAGAAACCTCAGTCTCATGTATGTACACATTTGTGTTGTTTAAAATGATTATATGATCATTTCCAGCAAAGATAACAATATGTTATCAAAAAAGCCCTTTGTCTATTATGTGGAACTTGTAAAGGAGAAATAAAATACCAATCACAGCAACTTCTAGTGTTAATGGTGATATTTCCTTTGAATCTTACTTCTTTAAAAGCAATGTCCATACATGAAATTGGATGAAAACACATTTAGGTCAGATACACATATGCTAGAAGGGCTGGTTTCCATAGTGGATCCTTCTGGCTGGGATAGGCACTTCCCATATCTCTCCCACTGAGAAAAGGCTGCTGAAAGAACTATGTGGAACCTGGCTTTAAAACTAACAGATGATTTCAAAACAGATTGATGTTCTTTATCTGTGGAATGAACTAGCGTTTCTTGGAGGCTGGTAAAGGAGTCACAGTCAGTCAGTTCCCTGTGAGCCGATCTCTCCATTAAGAATGAGTGTTTGTACTTTGACTTTTCTACTCAGTCATACTATTCTCAGTCTGCCTTACGTTTTACAAGCGTTTCCTGTATTAATGTTTCACATCTCAGCCACACTATGCTTTTCATGGCCGCTCTGTAGCTTTTTAAACAATTGCCTATTTCACTAAAGAGTGTTTAGTCAGTGAATGGTGATGTGATCAACACCTTGAAAGATTGTCACATCTTATTTCCAGACCTTTCCTAGAAGTGAACTTGAACTATTTCATGAAGCTGGGGGTTGAACCCAGGGCCTAATACAGGCTGAGCAAGTGCTCTTTACACTGAGCTGCATCTCCAGCCTCAGTTGACTTGGTTTTTGAGTCAAGGTCTCACCAAGTTGCCCAGGTTGGCTTTGAATTTGCTTTCCTCCTGCTTCAATCTCTGAGGTAGGTGGGATTACAGGCCTGTACCATCAGGCACAGCTTTGAAAGTGAACTTTCTGAGTGAAAATGGCAGAGTTTATGAAGGTCTTTGTATGTATTATTCACTTCAGAGGTTATTTATAGTCCTACTAGAAATAAATACAATTTAAAGTTAATACTTAAAGATCTTTGCAAATTAGTGAAAATGGCTACATTTAAAAATACATATTTCTTAAGGTTGGGTGGGGTTTTTGCTTTGTTTATTTTTATGTGGTTCATTAGATCAATGACGGCCACTCTTTGAAGAGCTTTTTTTCTGAGAATGGCTTTATCCATATGTTTGCAATCTTTTGGAGAATTTGCCCATTTTCCTGGACTTATCAGTACTGATGAATGAAAAATCCCCATCCTTCCATTCTTTGTCATGCAGTTGTTTTTTAGTGGGCCATTTGCCTTTTAATATGGCTTATGATTGATTTTGGCTTTATCTAGGAGCCTGCCTTTACTTGTGTGCTTCAAAAGACTTTGGTTTTTTATTGGGTCCTGTTGTGTGTCGTCCTCCTGTCCCCCCATAGTCTGCCTCACTAGCTCTGTCTGTCCTGGAACTTACTACATAGACCTCAAACTCAAGAGCTAGAGATACGCCCGCCTCTGCCTCCTGAGTGTTGGGATTAAAGACATGTGCCACCACTATGTCGGCTTTTCAACAGACTTCTTAAGGCAGTGATGGATATTTGTCTGGCTTCTAGTATCTCCTTCACACTCCCCTCCTCCATTTTTTAGACGTTTAAAAATGTTTTTCTTTTTTTTTTTATTTTGTTTGTGTGGTGTATGTGTGTTCATAGAAGTGCAGGTGCCTGTGGAAGCCAGAAGAGGCCATCAGATTCCATAGAGCTGGAGGTATAGGCAGTCGTGGGTGTTGGGAGTAGAACTGGCATCCTTTGCAAGAGCAGTAGAGGCCTTATCTCCAGTCCCTTTATTTGTTTTTTATAGCTAATTTTCCACTCAGAAAAGGTTTTGATTTTTTTGTTTCTATGCATCAACTCTTTTAGTCTGTATAATTTTGGGGTCAAAGGGAAATGTTTGCTCCAGACGAGATTTTTTTTTCTGTGGACGCTGGGTGAGGGAAGAGTTGCATATTACTTCCTGTACAATGTTTAACAATTGGTTCAGTATCAGAAGCCACCATGTTTTCTGTTTTGTAAAGCTGTTTTAATAGGGTAGTAAAGTCCTATAAAAGTGCCTTTTATGTTTTGGGCCTATTTCTGGACTCTTAATATTTTCATACTGTTAATCATTGTGGCACAGTAGAACAAATCTTTGAGCTTTGTGACACATAACTTACAAGAAAGTATATAAAATACAAGCAGTTTAATGGATAAAGTGACAGCGACAGCTGTGTGATCAAAGCAGATGCAGAGAAGCTGCTGCCAGCGCTCCATATCCTTGTGTGTGTCCCCTCTTGGCACACTCTCCTCTCCAGAGGAATCACTGCTCTCCTGACCGTGGCAACATCGGAGTCCTGCTTTGTTATTTACCATCTGTGTAGGTCCACTTGCGACTTCTACAAAGATGCAGTCATTCTCTGTTGTTTAGGAAATTCATATCATGTAGTATTGTTGATTAATTTTCGTTGTAATTAGTATATCTTGTACTGTTTTGTTAGTATGTGGTTTCTTCTGTGACTTGACATCATTTCAGTTTGGGGTGTGGAAAGCAGTGAGACCATCTCTTTGCACATCTGAACACAGACTCACTCCAGCCCGGCCGGCCTGGAACTCACTGCATAGACTTGGCTTGAGCTCATAGAGACAGGTCTGCCTTTGCCTTCCCAGTGGGATTAGAGGTGTGTGCCACTGTGCCTGCCTCTGAACACATTTGTATAGGGTGTAAACTAGGAGTGGAGTCCTTGGGCTATGGTGTCTACATGCCTCTGACATTTTATACTCCCATCACCTCTTGGTGGTCTAAGAACTCCATTTGCCCACATTTGGCCTTGCCAGACTGAAGGTTACTTTGTTACTTTTCTGCTGTCATGGTGGGAGACCCTGACAAAGCAGCTTTGAAGAGAGGGTTTACTGGGTTTACAGTTCCAGAAGGGATGCGTTCCATCATGGGACAGAGACCCTGGCAGCAGGAGTGTGAGGCTGGTCAATCACGAGTGACTCATTTTTTCCAGAAAGACCCCACCTCCTAAAGGTTCTACACCCTCCCCAAATAGTGTCCCTAGCGTGGGACCAAACACACATGGACCATATTCAAATCACAAGGCTGGCTTTATTTTGTATTCCCCTAATTAAGAATGGCATTGAGGCATCATCACACACTTAGCTCTTTTCAAAAGTGCCTATTTTCATATTGTCCATCTTTTAAGTTGTGTTTTATTAGTTCTTTGTTTCCTTACTGTATATGCACAAATACATAGATTTTAATTTTTGGTATTCAGTCAAAGAACTTAATATTTGTGTAGTTATATTTGCTGTAAATACATTTGTGTGGATTTTGGGGTATTTTATCCTTTTTTATGGTATATTGAGAAAAAAGACTTTAGATGGCAAATTATTCAAATTTTTTTTAGTGGATGTTTAAAATTTTTTATTTTGTGTGCGTGTGTGGTTTCTTAAAATGAATCTTCCTGTCCTGAACTTAACAATTTATAGTCTTTTTAAAAAATGATTTATTTATTTGTTTTTAAAAGATTTATTTAAGTACATAGTGTTTTGCTTACATGTACACCTGCACACCAGAAGATGGCACCAGATCTCATTACAGATGATTGTGAGCCACCTGTGGTTGTGGGAATTGAACTCAGGACTTTTGGAAGAACAGACAGTGCTCTTAACCCCTGAGCCATCTCTCTAGCCTTTAAAGATTTATTTTTATCTTATGTGTATGGGTGTTCTATCTGCATGTATGTTGACACCACATGTGTGCATTGACCACAGAAGGCAAAAGAGGGCGTTGGTTCCTCCAGTTACTTTGCTGTTTCTGTGGTAAAACACCATGACCAGGGTAGCAGAAAGAAGAATTTACGTGGGCTATGATTCCGGAGAGGTAAGAGCACATCATGGTGGGGAGGCAGCGTAGCATGTGGCAGGCATGGTGGCCAGAGCAGGATGCTAAGAGCTTGTATCCTTAACTGCAAGCCTGAGGCAGAGGGAACTGAACTTGGGATGAGATCATGAACACCCTAACCATGTCCCAGCAGCATACTTCACTGAGCAAGTCCACACTTAAACCTCCTCAAACAGTGCCATGAACTGGGGACCAAGCATCCAAGTATCTGAGCTTTGGGGGACCTGCTTACTCACACCTGCTTTCATTGTGCATGTGGAGCCACATGGTGGCCAACAAACATCCGTAACTCCAGTTCTTCTGCCTGTGCGTGGGCACGTGTGTGCATGTGTGTGCATGGACACGTGTGTGCATATGTGTGTGTGTGTGTGTGCATGGGCATATGTGTGTGTGTGCGCGTGCACGTGCGCGCTTGCATACACGCGTTCATGCACGCAGAATGAGGGTGACATGTCCTCCTGTATCGCATTCTATCTTACGCCTTTGAAATAGGCTCTCTCTCTCTCTCTCTCCCTAAATCCAGAGTTCTCATTTTTTCAGCTAGGTTGGCACTCAGTAGGTCCTTCCTGTCTCTGGCCGCCTCATCGCTGGCATTACAAGCAAGCATGGGACCACATTCAGCATGTTACATGGTGCTGGGATCTGAATTCTGGTCCTCACATTGGGCGGCTTGCACTTTAACCACTGGGCCATCTCTCCAGCACCTTAAACGAATCTTGGGCATTTTCTCTCTTTATTATCATTAATCTATTTGTGTTAACAATATATTGCCTTGATTGCTGGAACAAGATCTCTGTCTTGTTCTTCAAGTTGATTTTTTAAAAAGCTTTATTATTTTTATCTTATGTATATGAGTATTTTGCCTGCATATACATATATGTGCCTGGTGCTTGAGGAGGTTAGAAGAGCGCATCAGATCCCATGGAATTGGAGTTAGGATGGTTGTAAACTGCCATGTCAGTGCTGGGAATTGAACCACGGTCCTCTCTAAGAGCAGGCAGTGCTTTTTAAACCAGGAAACCACCTCTCCAGCCCCTGCTTTCTTATTTTTAAATGGCTCTTTCCATTTTCATAAAAGTGCAAAAATGTAGGAATCATTTTTTGTCATGTTCCACAAACAGTGACTTGGGAATACAAACTCATTTAAAAGAAGTAAGTGACTGGCTTGTCACTAATTCTGTCTTTTTATCTCTAACATCCTGTTCTGAAGATCAGGAGATGGGATTCGGCACCATGTTATCCACTGCAACGTAAACCACCATTTTTGTTAGGATGCAGTTTATCTTCTGTACTTGCAATAGAAACGTCAGAGTGCTGCATTTGTGTTAGTATCCACTGGTGTGCAGCTTTGGTCAAGAAGAGGTAAATGTGAAATTTTTAAAAAGTCAGATAGCGGCTTAAAATGGAAAGACGGAACAAGCTTGCAGCAGGCTCCATTTTTAAGTGGTGACGTCAAGAAAGGAAGGAAGTACTGAAACTTGGGCTTAGTCTGAACCGCTGAAGGCACAGCAGTGATCGCTCTTCACGTACTAGTTGTCAATAGTACTAGTTTTTCACGTTCACAGGCCTCTCTGTAATCCACACTGCATTCCCAGGGGAGCCAAGAGGATTGCTGCAAGCCAAGGTAAAAGCAGATGATAGCTCGTGGCATTAACTGTCCTTCCTGTAAGGGGCGGGAGGTGATTTGTTCAGGGCCACGCAGAGGCTGCCGAGAAAGGAACCCAACACTCACGAATGTGGGGGCTTAGGCTGCATTGGCGTTGCACAAATCAAGGTTGCTGCAGCTGGCTCTTGAAAGTGAATTCTAGGCAAGGTCTTCTGATAACCTGAGGGCATTTGCCTTGTCTGTGACACTACAAAAAAAGTTTTCATTCTGGATTTTTTCAGTTTAGAATGTTTTCTTGTGTGACACACGTGTACCCACCGTCACGCATGCACACATGCGTACCAGAGGTTGATGTCTTTCTCAATTATGCTCCACTTTTTTTTTTTTTTTTGAGACTGTGTCTAGAGTTTCCCTATTGGCCTAGACTCTGGCCAGAGAGCCCGGGAGCTTCTTTCTCTGACTCAGTGGGAACACATGCTCTGTGCCTAGCCTTTACCTAGCTGTTGGGGACCTGAAGGTGCCTCAATGCTTGCTTGCCAAGCACTTTCTCAAGGGAACTCTCTCCCCAGCCCTTCAGGATTCTTTCTTTTTAATCATTCTTTGACTAATCGTTTTGGCTACTGCTGGTATCTTTCTCTTCCCCCTTAATAATTTGCCACACAGAACATTTTAGAAGAGCATTGAGGAACAAAGTGGGTGTTGTAGACTTTGCTCAGACAACCAGGTAGACTTGACAGTTCACTCCCTGTGGGTTCCGTGGCACAGTTTGTGATGTTACAAGAAAGGAAGTTGTTAGAAAATAGAAAGAGATTTGTCTTTGTACAGGAAAAGTTGAATGCCTGAACTCAATAAAAGGATTGTATTTCTAGTTTTTTATGGGAAGCATGAAAAAATCATTTTTTTAAAGCACAGTAAGTCTCGTTATTGACCAGCTGTCCGACAGCAGGGAGAAACTTAAAGCTATTATTTTAATTTCTGGCTAAAGTGAGGAAGCTTTGATACTGGGCCGATGAAATAAACCTCACATCGGATAATACTGAACTACAGCCAGGCCACAAATCAGACCTGATTCTAAAAGCACAGCACAAAAGCCTGGACAATTAACTATGATCTATTACTTCCCAGATAATTTTAGAAAACTGGAAGAAAAAAAAGAAAAGCAAAAGAGAGTGAGCCACTGGAATAGCATTAGGTTGTTAGATTCAGGATTTAAATACCACTATTTTATTTTAATACAATGGGAAATTCAAGGCTCACCCAACTATGAAGTCTGTAAGATGAAGTCAGCAACCCCTTATCTAATTATACGGGGTGTGTTTGGGAGAACACAGTTTCATAGTGTTGCTCTTTATGGAACACTTTGAAAGCAGAAAAGTAGATGAAAGCCTTATTGTAACAACAGTAACAGTTATGACTGAAGTAGGTTAGAAGGTACCTGATGCCCAATGAAGCAAAATGTTTTTAAATGACCACTGCAGGAAACTTTAAGTGGGAGGTTGGTAAGATGGCTGGGGTGGTGGGGTAGGTAAAGCTGATTGCCTCCAGGATGATGACTGAACCTAAATGGTGGAGGAAACACACTCCCACAAGCTGCACTCTGACCTTCACGTGGGGGTACACACATCGATGTGTACTCTCACATGCACAAGCACACAAAGGAAGAAATAGAAACCACCAAGTAAACTTTAAATTTAGTGTTGGGGTCAATTGAGAAGGGGAGGAGTGTCTTGACGCTCCACCCCTCCCTGAGCATATAGAGGCAGTTAGTGGTTGCAGGAGAGGGAAAGCTTTTTTTTTTTTTCTTTAAATCTTAAGGTATGTAACACCATGAGCAAGGTGCTCCTAGAAGCAGCCTTAGTGACACTCACTGGGTCATAAAAAATAGACATGCAGTAGGCGAGGTTGTGATGACCTGAGTGACAAATGTCCCCATAGGCTCATATATTTGAACACTTGGTCCCTGGCTGAGGATGCTGTTTGGGTGAAGTTTAGATGATGGTGCTTCAGAGGAAGTATGTGACTGAGGGGGGCAGCTTGGAGAGCCTTTGCATCTCCCCACTTTCAGTACGCTCCTTGCTTCCAGTTTGTGGTTGAAATGTGATCCCAGAATCCTGATCCTGTTGCCGCAACTGCCACTGCTGCCACACCTTCCCCACCGTGATGGACTCTGCCGGGAACTATAATGTCCAAATAAATACTTTGCTCCAAGTTGTTTTTAACAAAATCTCAATCATTTGCTTTTACTGATAAAGACTCGGGAGCCAGAAGCTGGGGTAAAAGGCTGCTGGCTCAGAAAGTGAGAGAGAGCACCCAGCTGACCTTCCTCCTCAGCTGACATCCCAGAAGGAATCCCCCTGTCCCATGCCATCTCTCACAACCTCCTTCCAACTGAATGTCCTTCCTTTCTACTTCCTGTGCATCTCTCTATCTGTCCTCCTGACTTCCTCTCTCTGTTTTTTCTTAATTTTACTTCCTGTCAATTGGTTGCTTGTTCTACCTCTTGACCTATGGTTGACTTTATTTAATCCTCTTTACAGTATTCAAGCAGAAAGCTCTTGGATTAAAGGTGTGTGGTAGGGCTAAGAACACAAAACTAGAAACAGGTTTTTCCACTAAATAACACAATCTTGGGGTTCCCAGTGTCATCAGATACCCTAAAACACTTCCGTAAGTTGCCTTGTTCATGGTAGTTTCCCACAGCAACGGTAACTAATGCAGGAGTCTGTTTGGCCAGAGGGTAGTGATCAGCAGAGGTGGGAGGTCAACAACGGGGGCAATGGAGGCGAATGTGATCAAACTACATTATATACATGCATGAAAATATTATAATGAAATCCATTAATATATGATAGCTTGTGCTGACAAACTAGCCAATCAGTGAGCTCCAGCGTCAGTGAGAGACTGTCTCTAAAGTGGAGAGTGAGTGAAGAACCACTGAGTTTGACCTCTGGCCTCCATATGGACACTTGCACACAATGTACACACATAAATATGTACACATCACACACACACACACACACACACACACACACACACACAGACACGAAGAGGAAGGGAGACTGGACACTCTTCAGGCTGGCACAGAAAGCCAGAATGACGCATCTATCAGCTGGAGTGTCAAGGGTGACCAGCTGCCCCCAGAAGTTGGAGTGTCAAGGGTGACCAGCTGCCCCCAGAAGTTTTTGTAGAGGTAAGGACTAATTCATTTAGAGCCTCCGGAAGGAGCCAGCCTGCCAACGACTGGACTTAAGGCCTTGGTACACATGGCTTTGAGGAAATACCTTTCTGCTGTTTTAAGCCACCCAGTTTGTGGTAATTTGTTATGGCAGCTCCGGGAAACTAATACAGGAAGCCAGACCCTTTTCCCGTGTCTGACCAATCACTGGATATAGAAAGCATGATCCTGGCAGGAAGCATGACCTTGAGTGAGCCAGCCTTCGTCAGCTGAAGCAGTCTCCAAAGAAGGCTGACAGGGTCTCGGTCTGGCAGCATTCCCAGAAGCTGGGGGAATATACTCTTTATTCTGGAAGAGGTCTGGGCAGAAAGCAGAACAGCCACTCCTCGGTCCCCCAGTTTTCCCTATCTGCACAGTGGGAATGAGACCCTTTGCTCAGACAGACACCAGCAGATTAAATTACTTAACCATACAGATAGCTAGCATTTATGGGACACGTACTGTATAGGTACCAGTATGCAAATGAATTCACAAATGCAAAGTGCCCAGCACATCATAGGTCTCCAGTAACAGTAGGTGCTATTTAAGAGAAGATTTCCCAGGTCACTCACCCACCAGAACCATGACAGAATCCATATCTTCCAACTCTTGGGCAGATGTGTATAACAGGCCCTTCCCTATGTGTACCTATGCATGGCTTTATTTCCCAGGAATAATATTTTTATGTAGTTGAAATTTGTTATTTTGCCTCATTTATCTTAAGGGAAGACTGGAGTTGTATCCAGCTCATTTGAGCTTTCTCCAGCAGACCCTGTGTGACCAAAGGCATTGATTTGTGAGACAGGCTGGGGCAGGAGGGCAGCTAGGGCTGGGCATAGCTCCCAGATGCCTGCAGCTACTTGGCCATGGGCACTCCACATCCCCAACCTCTGCTGACATGGCATTCCTGAGAAGTGGGAGAGGCCAGATCCTATCATTTTAAAGAGGACAAAGTGAAGGACAGATTAGCCAAGTTGCCCCCTTAATTATGCAGTGAGCTAGAGATGGAGGCCAGAATTGGATCCAGATTTCGGAGGTCTCAGATGGGATTTCTCATCAGGAGGCCCTGCCACATTCCTTCCCTGGGTTTCTTCCCAACTCTGGATCCCAGGGTACACACCTGGGTGGAGTTCGTGGGTGGCTGCTCTTGTGTGTCCCTGGGCTCACTGCTTCCTTTGTGTTCCACTGATAGAAAAGAAAAAGAAATTCTTCACCCTTAGAAAACAGAATAACACCAGTGAGATGCAGGTTGTTAAAATGCTCTTAAACAAGTTTATTTTGTCAAGAATTTTTGGCATGGCACATTTAGAACCAAGAAAGAAGTCTCTTTTCAGACTGGGCCTACACATTTCTTTTCAGAAGAATCTGCATATAGAAGCATTAGCTGAATTATTAATGTTAAAAGGAATTTCCTGCCTGAGCAAAACTCAGATAAAATTTACATTGACACAATCTGTCAATATAAAACAAATTGTCAATGTAATAGGGAGGGCAGGGGCATCCAGAAATTTCCATAGGCAAATATTTCACTAGAGGATACTTTGGGAACCATGCTGTGAGTTTTCACCACAAGAAGGATAAACCCAAATTACACATGCTGTCCCAAGTTCGGTCATTAATAATCTAGGTTTTTAGGCAAAGCTAGCTTCCTAACTAGCTTCCTACCTTGAGACTGCTGTCACTGTTGACCTTGTATATATGTCCTGGTTGTGTGCTTTCAATTTTATACCATATTTGAAAAAAATGAACAACACAAAAAGCCAGTTTGTAAACTTGTTTTATAATAAAGATTCGTTTTTATTTTATGAGTGTTTGCCTGCATGTGTGTGAACCATGTGGGTGCAGTGCCTGTAGAGGCCAGAAGATGGCTGTGGATCCTTGGGAACTAGAGTTGCAGATAGTTGTGAGGTGCTGTGTGGATGTTGGGGTCTGAATCCGTGTACTCTACAAGAGCACTCATCTCTCCAGCCCCAAGTTTGCAGACTTTTCCTCTAGTGGGTACCGACTGCATTATTTCTATCTAGATATGCGTTGGGAAATCTCCAAGGTCAGCACTGCTCAGCTATTGGCCTGTTTAGTGTCGGGGCCTCAGCCCTGTTATCTCAGCCTAGATCATCATTGGAGACAGAAGTCATTTTCTTTTTATATCACCTGGAGCTGCAGCACTGGGTTTTGTCCAAAGAGCTTTGACTCTCTCCCTGCCCCATGCCCCATCACCCCCCCTCCTGTGTCCTGTATCCTGCCCCCATCCAGAAAGGGTCTGGATCCACAGAGGTGGGGCTAGCCTGTTACTTTGTTCGAGCCTTGAAGAGAGTGAGACCTTTGAGGCCTTCTTTAAAGCAAGACACTTCACATCCGTTTGCTTAGTTTGATCCCTCCATCATGTGTGCTACCTGGTTTGCTTGGTTGGCCATCCATCCATCCACCTAGCCAGTTAGCCAGCCAGCCAGCCATCCCACCTGCCCGCTGGTGCTCACCAAACCTACTACATGCCACACAATAGACTGTAAGTTTCATTCCTTTACTTCTTAAAAATTACTAGTCCCATGGTAAACACAATATTTAGTAGAATATAATGCAAAGATACACTGGAAACTGGAGTTCTGCTCAACTCACCTCCAAGTGCTTTTGTTCACTTTCTTCCATATGCCAAGTACTGAAGTCATTCGAAGGTCCACATTCACAGTACTAAGGCATGTATCCCTGATAATGCTGTGTTACTTCAGGTGCTGGTTTTTAAAGTGTGTCCCTTAGCTATCCAAATGGCTTAGCAGGTAAAGGGCTTCCAGAACAAGTCTGGAAACTAGAGTTAGATCCTGGAACCTGCCTAAAGTTGGGAGGAGACATCCAACCTCCACACTATCCTGAGGCACACATGCCCTTACCAACAATAAAAGTTAAGGTAAGTAAAGTGTTTCACGTGAGTTCACCCTGAAGTGGAAATGACTTTGTTAGTCAGAGAGCAAAGACAGTGCTCCCAGGCAGAGTTCTGGGATCTTGGTTATGAACCAAGACAAAACTGAGTGGTGGAGGCAAGCAGGGTTCTAGATTAGCTCTTAGCAAGCTGAGTGCTTGGCCAAGAGAGCTAATTTCTGGAGATCTGAATCATCACTTGTTAAATGCAAAGGCTGATCCCTCAGAACAGAAATGCAGAAACAATAGGAATTTGGTGGGGAAATTCATTTGAGAAACAGCATAAATTCTGCCTTCCCACCTCTCCCAGCAGTAATTCAAAATCACATTAATATATTAGAAGGTTTGAAAACCTTGGGGATAAAGAACTCATTTAACTTTATTTAGCCCAGCATTCCACAGACCAAAATTTGCATAATAGCTATTAATATAGAAACGTTGGGCTACATGTTCAGTGGGAAGCGGATGAATGTTTATTGAGTAGCTATTCTGCGCTAAGACATTACTTCTCAGGCTAGAGCTTATGACAATTGAGTCCTGTCCTCTAGCTAACTTGCCTACAGGGTGACTCCCTTCTTTCCAGGATGTTAGTAAGTACTATTAGTACTTTTATGCTAAACTTTCATTCTTACAACCAGAGATGATGGGTTGGGGGTAAGTTGGGTTTGCCTCAGTTGCTCCTAGCTTCCCATGCCATCCTACTTTAGGGGATTGCTTCAGCCAGAGGCACTGGGCTCTTTGGAGAGTTCACGCCAACTTCAGTTACTCATTTATTTATGTCTTCCTTTCTTTGGGTTTTAGGTGTTCAACAATTTAGATAAAATTCAGTTTATTTTGGGAAAGGAAAACTGGGAGTACACATTCTCACCTGGTCAGTCTCCAAACAGACTCACTTTGTTTTTTGCAGTCTTGTACCAAGAGAAGGCACACTGTAATACATCTTTAGAACATGCTCCCAGGGGTCATATTCTGCAGTAGCCTATGGGAAGTGAGTTGGGACAGAGAGTCTGGTTTCCTTTCATTTTAAAATCATCTTCGGATTTTCAAGAGAAGACATGGAGTGGGAGGGTGAGGGGAAATTTAGCACTTGAGCAAAGGCTGTGGAATCCCATCGCATGATACCGGGGGTGGGGGTGGGGGGTGGGTTGGGTGGGTTGGGTGGTTTGAGGTGGGGGGAGGGGGGGGGAGTGGGGGGGGTGGGGTGGGGGGAGTGGGGGTTGGTGGGGTGGGGTGGGGTGGGGGGGAGATTATGTATGCTCTTAGGAAGCCAAGGCACTCAAAAAGGTTAGTTCTGAGCTCTTTTTCATTCTGAGACTGGTCCTATACTGCCGATGGTGATGCCTGAGTGGTGATCACTTTATCTTTGTGGAGATGTAGGGCACCCTTGGATGTCAAATCAGTAGACTAATTTTTATGCAAGCTCAGCATATTTTTTTGTGCGTGTGGATCTAGGCCAGGAATTTTAATGAAAGAAAACATCAAAGATGCAGGAGAAATGAGAATATTAGTCAGGGAAGATACACAGCGATGCTCCCTGATAACCCCTGGTATTGACATTAGAACTCTGTGGGAGCAACTTAAATAAACATCTGGACACTGCGTTTAGACATTTTCGGTGACAAACCCCAGACAGATCTTTCGACTTGCAATAATAAATATTTCAGAGGCTATATGAATCAGCCAAAAAATCCTGTTTTCAATTACTCTAGTTTTATAAGTAGAGCGTGGTTAATTATTCAAGTATAGAATTTCTTTTGAAGATTAGGTGAATTCTATATTTCCTTTGTCCATGGTATACTTGTTTTATTATTCATATCAAATTTATGTCTGTGTGTTCAAAAATAATATAGTTAGCCTGCCAGATGCTGTTAAATCAGAACCCAGCTTGATTTTCTTTTTAATTTTATTTTCGGAAGAAGGATTCGACAACTCTGGGGGACTCTATGACTTTGTCAGGCATGGCCTTCCCAACCAGGGACCTTCAGATGTCCCCTGCTCTTCTCACTAGCCTCTGATTGTTTGGAGTACTTCCACTCTCAATTGGAAAAGCAGCAGAACGGTGCTGGGCTGACAGTGCCCTGACTGGGGCAGACTTCATGAAGAGGGCTGTGTGGCGGAGGAGGCCAGAGCCATTTGGCTGATCCTATCCATTGCTACTACCAATGTTAAAGTCTGGGCTGGGAAGAGGGCTAGGTCAGTACTCACCTTCTGACCATGAGGGCCTGAGGTTGGGTCTTCAGAACCTAAGTTTACAAAACCAAACCAAAACAGCTGGGCCTGGAGCTCACTCTTTCAGTCAGAGTGCTAGAGAGGTAGATCCGGGGGTTTGACGGCCAAGTTAGTGTAGTCAGCAGGTTCCAGCCCAGTGAGAGGCCCTGCCTGAAAAAAAATGGTGATGGGGTTCACGAGGAAGGACACCTGTGGTTGTCCTCTGGTCTCCATATGCATGTGTACACACGTGCACATGCACACCCCACCCCTAAAACATACACACCCATGTACCAAAAATAAGTTTAAAATGTGAATACAGGATATCTACTTAAAATGGAAAACATCATGAATTGCATATATTACTCCCAGAGAGCCCAAGGATTCATTGATTAAATGCTAGAAATATTTATGACCCACTCTGGCCTTGAGATTATGATGTGAACGGAACATCTTGTTCTTAAACCAGACTGTTGGGACCTTGTTACCTGGGGCTTGATGAAGTTACTTGGTGACATAGTTATGTATGTTCTGGCTCCTCTCCCCAGCCCCTGAGCAAATTGCACACCCACATACAGGTGTACCTCACCCCCAGATCTAACCCAGATGTGCTCCATTGGAGCTCTGAATATAGAAGACCTAGTTCTGCCTCTGAGTACTCTGGGAGGAGGAAGCCTGAGTTAGGCAAGCCACAACGTCTGTTTTGTCCAAAGTTAAATCCAGGATGTGACATGGGTTGAACATTCATTTATTTGTATGTGCTCTATGCTTACCAGTGTTCATGTTGGTGTGTGTGTGATTGTTTTGTGTGCACATGTGTGCGAAGGCCATAGGCTAATATTAGGCATTGTTTCTCAGGATGGCTGTTCACTTTGTTTATTGAGACAGTCTCTCCATAGCCTGGAGCCTACCAAGTAGGCTAGGCTGGCTGACCAACAAGCCCCAGGGATCTCCATCTCTGTCCCCTCAGCTCTAAGACTGTAGATACACACTGTTGGCATTCCTTTCATTTTTCATTCCTTTGGGAGTGGGAGACTCAGGGTCTTACTATGTAGCTATGGCTGGCCTGGACTCCCTATGTAGATCAGGCTGGTCTCAAAGAGATCTAGCTGCCTTTTTCTTCTGAGTCCTGGGATTAAAGGCATGCACCACCACATCCAGTGAACTCCTCCTCCTTCCTCTCTATTTTAAGTCACGGTTTCCTGGGATCAAATTTAAGTCCACTTCCTCTGCAGCATCCCTTTACTGACAGTGCCATCTCCCCAGCTCAGGCTAAGCATTCCAGATGCTCAAGTGTCAAGTCTTCAGTGTTGCTTTACATGAGCTGAACACCAAGGGACAACACCCCATGAATTTTTATTTCATGCACAAGATTATTATATATTGTATAAAATACCTTCACCTATGCTGTATGGTATATATGAAATAAGTGATTCAATGTTTACACTTGAGGTCCTCCATAATATGTAAATATTCAAAAATCCTCACAAAAGTCCTGAATTTGAAGCACTTTTGATTCCACACATTTTTGATAAGATATTCTCCAGAACACACACATACACACACACACACACACACACACACACACACACACACACACACACACACACAC
>OU015749.1:126060840-126072191 GCA_907169655.1 Acomys percivali | reverse complement strand
CACACACACACACACACACACACACACACACACACACACACACACACTTTAAGCTGAGGACTGAAAAGATGGCTCAGTAACTAAAAGCACTGGTGCTCTTGCTGAGGACCTGGGCTCAGTCTCCAGCACCCACATAGCAGCTCACAGCCATCTGTAATTCCTGTCCCAAAGGGATACAATGTCCTCCTTTGGATACTTGAAGGCAAGACACCCATAAACATAACAATAAAAAATTTTAAATGTGTACAAAGCTACACATATGTAATGCCAGAACTGAGACAAAAGGTTCCCTGGACTTGCTGGCCAGTCAGTGTAGCCAAATTAGTGAGCAGGTTCAGTGAGAGACTGTCTCAAAAGATACAATGGGATGTGATTAAGGAAGACCCCTGTCATCAGCTTCTGGCTTCTACATGCATTTACACACTTTTTTTTTTTAAGCTGAGGAAGTGGTCCTAGAGTGGAGGGTCATGCAGACTTTGAGAAATTTATTTCCCTCAAACAGCCTTTGCCCATCTTTTAGGTTCTTCAGAAAGTCTGCATCCATAGTGGTTGGCGTTCCCCATTTAGCCTGCAGTGTTTCATGTCATCTTCCTAAACTGCCCTGCCCTCTTCTCCACTGTGTCCCAGGGGTGTCCTTGAGGGTCAGCTGAGTGTTCTGGGGTCCACAATGCCTGTCTTCCCTCTCACTGCTTTTGTCCTATCTGAAGCAGGAGTTGGGGGAGAATCCAATGGAGGGGTCTTTCTATTCCTCATTCATACCACAGTGAACCATCTGGGCTTAGGCCTCTTCTCAGGATGACTTGTAGGGCATTCCTCTGCTTCCATTTCTGACCCTTACTGGAGTTCAGTGGCATAAACCTGCTTGTATGAAACTTTGCCTTAGAAGGCTGGACTTCAGAGTCCCCCAGCAGTGGTCCTCCTGTGACTAGCATGAGACCCACTATTAATCTGGTGAAATCTGTGAAATGCAGAGTGAAGAATTGGCTGAGATTTCCCAGATACTGAGAGAATCTCAATCAATGGGGGCCCACGAATGTTCACAGAGATTCATCCAGCTCTCTTCACATAGCACATATACAAAGTGACACTAAATAAACATATTGATTAATTTCAAATATGTAATTAGCTAAACAGTATATTTTTTTATGTGTGCTAATTTGTTTGAGGTGGAGCTACCAGGGACATTCCAATATGCACTTTGGATGAAGGGACTACGTTTGGACTTTTTCTGTCACTTCCGTTTTCTTCTATTTATTCAGTATGGCAGTCTGGATCTCTCTGTGACTTCCCTTGGATCCCTTTCTTTATAGTTCTGCATCTCTTCTGCCTCTATTGGCTTTTCTTAGCTCTCTTCAGATAAAATTGTCAAAATTAGCAAATAAAAATACAATGAGTCAAATTTGATTTTCATATGAAAAGATTTTTAATATGGTCCATCTCTCTACTAGAAGGCTATGTGCAGTTCTTTAATATTTCAGCTCAACTAAGTGCCTGCATTTTATCTGGGTGCCCTATATCCAGTGCTCATGTTTCCAGAACACTTGGGGTCAGTGCAACTTTGATCAGGGTGTGGCCAGTCTTCAGGCCCTCTGTGTCTCTAGGTTCTTCTTGACACTGCAGGGAACAACTGGCTATAGCAAGACTGACTGCACTGCCAGATCTTCTTCAGCAGACAATCCCATTGCCCTGTCTGGGGTCTCCGAGGGCTTGTAACTCCTTAAAGTGGATACCCTAGTGTCTGGCTTGCTTCTTTCTCACTTGGCCCTGCTTTTGGTTGAGAGGCTTACTTAGCATTAGCCCAGAAGAACACAAGCTTTAGATCACCCAAGCAGGAAGGCATGTCTCACAAGCCTTAAGTAGCTGGTTGTGTTCACTTGCCTCCTCCATAACCCTTGGTGCAGAGGTCTCCTTCCTTGGTTTGTAAGGCCACTAGGCCATTGCCAGCCCAGAGAAGTATGTGAGACACAGATTTGAGGTACACAGAAGATTCTCCAAACATCCCAAAGTATATAGACAGATATTCATTGACCCTTAAAACAATGTACTTAGTGGGAGAAATGATTTCTGTCCTGAAGGAGTTTATGATGTGTGCCTTTTGTGTATGTTTGTGGGGCCAGAGGTCAACACTGGTTGTTTTCTTCAATTTTTTTTTTTTTTTTTAAGAGACAGAGGCTCTCACTGAACCCATAGCTGGACAGAAAAGCTGAGAGAGACTCCTGTTTCCATACCCTCAGTGCTGGGTTACAGTTGTACACCATGACACTAGCCCTTTTATGTGGGTGCTGGGGATTGAACTCAGGTCTTCACGCTCCTGCAGCAAGCACACTGGTGATTGAGTAATCTCCCCAACCCATGGCATGTGTCTTAAGTTAAAATGAATATATATCTTTGTCTGTGTGTATTTATCATCTATCATCTATCTATCTATCTGTCTATCTATCTATCTATCTATCTACCTACCTACCGACCTATGTTAAATTAGTCTTCTCTCCAAAAAGAAAAAAAAAAACCTAACCTTTTTGTATTGTCTTTAGTACAAAGAGGACCACTGATGCCATTGACTGGCCTTTTCAGTAGAAGAGCCCTTGAGCTTGCAGCCTACAGTCCCCTCCTCTGTAAGATGATGGGGCTCTGATGCAATAACTTTTAGGCCTCTCTGGATTTTAAGACTTTTGTCATTCTTCCATCTTAGTGTTTAATTTCCTACTAAACTGGCAATTACCTCCTACAAAGCATCACATCTATTTCTATTTTGGATGTCTCTCTGGGTTCGTCACTTTAAAAAGTCTCTGCCCCAGATCTTGCTAGGCTGCTTTGTCTAAAACCCATATTTTAATTTTTAAAGCAATTTATCCTTTATAACTCTTTTTCACATCCCATAAAAATGACGGATGAGGGAAGGTAGATAAAGCTACAGATCAATCTTAGAGTCTGATAATCTAATAAATGCTTTGAGCACCAATCTTGCAGTTTACGACCTCTTGCCAATTGATTTACGGCTCCCTAGTAAATTTTCTCTCCCACTTATCCAGTATTTATTGGAACATCTTGTTCTTAACAGACAAAGTACTGTATAAAACATCTGTCAAAACAAAAGCCAATTCAATTAAATATCTTTTATTTCCAAATTGACTCTGCTTCCCTCCAGCATCCAGATTGCAAAACAACACACCATGTTCTGTACAACCTCCTGGAAGGGTTAGGAATGTAAACTATACTTGAAATACATTGAAAAAAAAAAAAGTTAATCTGAATGGAGCGATAGATCCCCACTAACTCCGCATGGAGAGCTGGCTCTGTTCACGCCACGACAGCCCACCCAGTATTCTCTTTCTCAGCAATAGCCCTGATACTTACTATCTGTCTCCTCACAGGCTCCATGACTAAGAGATTCTTTGGAAACAATCTTTACTCATTTGATAGTAATTGGTTTTGCTATGCACTGGTTATACTACCAGCTCCCCTCATTGTGACATCCATACTCACCTATGGGATACGTATTCTAGTCCATACCAAGAAAATAAATGTATGTGCAATTTCTTCCAGCATTTTGAACTATTAAGAATGAAAAAGGGAAGCATCTATCCACTGCCATCTTTGAAGGAACCACCAAACAAATATAAGCCAAGAAAATTTTTACCCATTTGTATCGTTTTTCCTACTATCGAGTCCTATCTAATTTTCTTTGTTTTTAGCTTGTTTATTTGTTTCGATTTCTTTAATTTCTGCTCTGGTCTTAGTTGTTTCTCCCATCTACTGCTTTTGGGTGTGGTTTGTTCTTGTTTGTCTGATGTCTTAATGTGCATCATTAGGTTGTTTGAGATCTTGCTGCTTTTTTTTTTTTTTTTTTTTAAATATAGGCATTTGGAGCTGTAAACTTCCTTAGGATGTCTTCATTGTCTTTCATAGTTTTGTGTGTTTTCTCTAGGAACTGTAGTGGTGAGAGGGAGCTCAGGCTCTCCCTGTATTTTAACATTTCCTTTGTATAAGAGTGAGAAATGCTCAGATTAGCATCTCTGACCCCTCTTTTTGACTTTTAAACCTCCTAGATCTGCTTTGAAGGTTAGTTTATGGAAGCTATGATGTGTGGCTCAGGGAATCCTGACTCACAACATTCCCAGACATTTTCTCAAGTTCAAGGTTCCAATTTTGTGGTTGTTGCTAAATGTTCTCCAAATGTAACAAGGATAAATGGCATATTGGAAGCATATGTGTGCTTACCTCCACATTCATACCGTTTCTGATAGCACTGGGAATTACAAGTGTAAGGAGATAGGGTGAAAGTGGAGGCACCTGATCAATAGAAGCCAACGATAAATGTATCCCAGGAGATGTCTCTGGGATACGTGACATTGAAAAAATAACAATAGATGCTCATCCTAAAGGGACAAGAGATTCTGTTGGAAAAGATCAAGAGTGCTGGAGCTGTTTTCCTCTCCATGTATGAAAATCTCTTTTTCCTGGAAAGTTTTAGAAACAGTGTGGAGTAGATAGCCATGTTAATTGCAACGTCAGTGACTGTTTTTCACCCGGAGGGAACCCTTCAATTGGGACACTCCCACATTCGTAGTGAGCCAGGTAGAATGAGTAGCTTTCATCAAGAAAATTTCAAGCTTATTCCCTTCTGGATCTTTTACATAAGTTTACATCTTGATAGCTGAAGAGAAAAAGAAGGAAAAATATGTTATCATAATGGAGTGACATTTTGAAATTGCGTTTTGCCATCACTAGACTGAGTTCTCCTAGGCCCTTTATATATTAAGACTATTCTTTAAAACTCAGCCATAGATGGCCCTAAATGGTTTTTTTAAAAACTTACTTATTTTTATTGTATGTTCATTAGTGTTTTGCCTGCATGTATATCTATATGAGGGTGTTAGATGCCCTGGAACAGATGTCATAGACAGTTGTGAGCTGCCATGCGGGTGTTTGGAGTTGGACCTGGGTCCTCTGAAAGAGCAGCCAGTGCTCTGAACCACTGAATCATCTCTCAAGCCCTGGGTTTTTAAATTTTGTTTTTGTTTTTTTAAACATAAAAAATGCATGTGTGTGTGTGTGTGTGTGCGCGCGCGTGCACACAGGCGGTCCTGAGTATGCCCTTGAGTACATCCACACACACCCATGTGGAGGGTAGAAGACAACATGTGGCAGTTGGTTTCATCTTTCTACTACATGAGTCCTGGGGACAGAACTCAGGTTGGCAGCAAAATGCCTCGCTACCCACCGAGCCATTTCTCTGGCCCCCAAAGTGGGTTTTTTAAACTTACAAATTACCCATTTTAGCAGTTAGCCTGAAGAAAATCTACTGGCAGCAGGAGGACTTACAAGGCTCTCCACAGACTCTCTTTTCCTCATCTTCCCAAGCACTGATGGTGCCACCCACCCTGATGGTGCCAGATACCAGAGCCTTTAGACCCAGAGTGAAACTGTGGGTAGGCATTTGGTGCTGGCCGGCCTTGGGTCTGGGCTTGCTAGGCTCTCATTCCCACTGTCTTGGTAAAACAGAGCTGCATGCACCAGCAGTTCCTCTGCCTCTCCCTGACCTTGCCCAGATCTCCCTCTCATGCAGGCACAGGATTCCAGAAAAACCCACTAGCATTTGGTATCTGCTGAGTGAATGATGTGGAGGAGTCAGGCTCTGCACACCTCAGTTAACTCATCTGTAAGATCAGGTTTGCATGGCCAGGTAAGATATCCACAGAGTGCTCACTCCAACAACTCAGAGCTTCAATGGTGCAGAGTTGGCTTGGGTGACTCCTATTTGGGACACTGGAGGAAGCCCTGGGCCAAAACTATGAGACCTTTATAATCCTTTCAACCAAGGGGACCATGACTTTAGTGCCCAGAGGTCTGAGGTTCATTGTGAAAGCAAAGCTTTCTAGAGAGCCAGAGCACAAAAGGCCACAAGATGGCGATGAACTACACCAAAGAATGCTCGGGAAGATTCCTGCAGCTCTTGCTAAATGCAGAGCTGAGGCTTTAGTGGGGCAAGATAAAGCTGGCCCTGCCTCCACAGAGCATCAGAATGGATGTGGGAGGGGCTTGTTTCTTCTCCTCTCTCCCCATCTCCCCCTCCTTTCTCTCTTCCTCCCTCCCTCCCTGCCCTCCTCTCTCTTTCCTTATCTCTTCCTCTTCTCCCCCTCTCCCAAGGGTCTCCTGTAGCCCAGGCTCACCCCAAATGCACTATTTAACAGGATAACCTTGAATCTCTGATTCTCCTGTCTCTACCTTCCAAGGATCCCACACCTGGGGGACTCATGCATGCTAGGCTAGAGCTCTACCAACTGAGCCACAGCCCAACCCTGTTCACCCATCCCCCACCTTTCTCATTTTGCTTTCTACATGCACAGCCTCATCTCTACACAGGAACTTCAGACCATGTCTTTCCTAATGTCTCCCTGTTCTAGGTCCCCATTCACTTTTTATCCTGGTCCTTGAGTTCACAGGCCCACTTGACCCAGCTTGGTTCATGCAGCTGTGGCTGAACCAGCCCAGCCACTAATGTAGGAAGTGCAGAGAGAGTCCGCTTCTCTGGCCGACTCTTAATGAGCTGTCTCGGTGTAGATGCCTCCGTTTCTTCAAGTCATGACCAATGGTGATGGTTCCTAGAGAAACTTCGTGTCTCTAATGGTCCTGTGTGTTCAGTAACTGAGAATGTGATGACCACACGCTCAGCATTAGCAGCACCGTGCTAAGCTGTTGGTGTGGATGGTCCCACCTTGTTCTCTAGTCAACTCTTGAAACAATTATCCTGATCACAGAGGTGAGGTGAGGCCAGTGTTGACCTGCAGCTGGGATCCAAATGTTTCATGTTCTAATTCTCATGCTAACCAGCTTCCATGTGGCACAGAGGTGCTTCTTTCCTCTCTTCTCTTCTCTCCTCTCCTCTCCTTTCCCCTCCTCATCCTTCCCCTCCCTCCCTCCTCCCTCCTTCCTTTTCCTTCCAAGCTGGGCTTTTTTTTTTTTTTTTGCCATTCAACCCCTAACCCATCCAAAGCCTTATTCCTTCACCTGACCTTCAATGTCTTCTCCAGCCAGTGATTAGTCAGCCCTTAGCAGGTACCTGACTCCTACACAGTTCCTCTCACCCATCCCTGACTTCTCCCCCACTGTCAGCCTTGGGCTGGAGGCCCGGTTCTAGCTCCATCAAAGAAAGACCTCTGCATCTCCAAGAAGTGACTAAAATGGCTCTTCCACTAGGCTCTGCAGAATGGTACCTCCATGTCCTAGTGGGGCTCCTGCAACATTCAGATCCATACAGGTGTCACCCCTCATCTGAAGGACCAGGTCTTAGCTCTTCCTCCCATGAGTACTTTCATAGGCCTAGAGTCTGCCTTTCCATTCAGTGGATATGCTAGAAAAGTTTAGCCATATGTAGGCAATAAATCCAGCTATAGTGAGTTCTGACTACTTGCTTGCTTGGATCTTATTGTCACTGAATGACACCAGGAGTTGGCTATCGGTCTGGCCATAGTGAATTCTGACCACTTGCTTGCTTATTGGCATGTTGACCAATCAGTGAATAAATACCAGGAGCTTCCTGACAACCCTTGTCAGATGCTGCCTTGGCAAAGTCACCAAATGTTCAATCTTTGCTGTTTGCCTAACCTCTTGTCATTGTGCTTTTGTGAGTGACCTGATCCTTATCTTTGGACTCTGCTCCGAAACCTGCATGCAGAGCCCATGTTCACCCCCAGTGTTGTTGGGTGGTACAACCTGTTCTGACTGGAACAGAGCCCAAGAAGGATGGAGGCACCCTTAGAGAAGGCAGACTTTGCTTAGTTTCCTAAAATCCCCTCAAGCTAGCCAAGTTCAGGCTCATCTTGACTTTCTGCTATGCCCTATGGGATACATTTCTGCAGAGAGCTCCTGTAATGGGGTGGGGGTTGGGCCTCTGAGCTAGATGATAAGAATGTCTGTCAGCTCCAAAGAAGGGGCTGCCCTTTAGCCTGCCCCTGCTTTCTTCTCCCCTTACCTCCTGGGCCACTCCTTCCCGGTCTCCCCTCTCCTCCTCCTTTGTCTTCTCCAACAATGGGCTTCTTTCAGGCCCTGCCCCTTCTCACTGCTGCTCCCCTCTCTCTGCACTTGTCCATTCTCATGGTTTCATTAACACCTCCTTGCCCATGACCTCTTCAGCCATGACCCTTTCCTGTGCCCCAGACAGCAGTTTTGATCGCTGACAGGACATCTCCCCTCCTGTAGCCTGCAGGCCCCTCCACTTCAGAGGGCTCTGTCCCCTTCACACTCTGTGAGGTGGCTCACTCTTCTGGGTGTCCATTTCCTGACAGGGCTCCTGCCTTGTTTCATAGAAACTTTGAGTCCAGTGCTTGCTCTGTATGGGAAGCAAGTTTGGGTTCAGGGCAAGAGGCATCAAGAAAACCATCAAGAGAATGTAAGGAACTCAGTCTAAAGAAAGATTTGACACACCAGCAGCTCAAGTCAAGCGGGAGAGCGAAGTGTAGGATGCAGCATTAGAGATGCTTTCCAGAGAGCTCTTGGTCTGGCCAGTCTTACCCTTCCTTCCCATCCTGATTACGACCATTCGGTTCCATGAACTACTAACCACAACTAGGTCACTACTGTGGTCTCCGTTTCTTCGGTTGTGAGTCTCTGTCCATCACTATCTTACCCCTCACATGCACACAGATACCACATTCACCAGGTTATACCAGCTCTTAAGAAAAAAAATAAACCACAATCATCTGGTGCCCCATCCCACCCAACTGGCAGTCTCAACGCCATGCTTAGAATGTAGTCTCAGGCTCACTCTGCTAGACTCAAAACTGCTACTAATTGCTGCATGACCTCAGGCAAGCTGTTCAGCCTTGGCGCCTCATCTGCAAAATGAGGATGATGCTGTGAGAATAGAGTGAGTTAATGTAGAGACGCCTAGGAGGTGGTAGCTACTGTTACTGCTTCCATGAGTTTGGGGTTCTGTGTGCTCTGAGGCTGGCTACCAGGCCTTGCGGGGTTCTTTCCATCTAGTGTTGAGCCCATAAGAGGGACTCTTTAGCCTCTCAGATTATGCTGCTGTGGCCTAGCTGTCACATCTATCTTAGTTCCCTTAACCTCCACTTAGTGTTTCTCTGGTTTCCCAGCTCCTGGTCACTCCCTCTCTCATTAGACCCGGCATCGCAGGCAGAACAGAGGCTAAGTGCAGTTCTTCATAGCTCTTTCCTCCCTGAGAATACTGCCCTTCTTTCAAACAGGTAAAGACACAGGGCAGTTAAAATTGGCAGCATCCTTGGGAACAACCTCTCCATGCTTTCTGCTCTCTGACCAAGGATGAGAAGCCTTTCCCTGCAAAGAACCAACTAGCAGGCATTTTAGGTGGCATAGGCCATGTGTCTTTAACTCAGCTCTGCCCTTTGGTGCAAAAGCAGTTCCCAGCCCACAGGTGAGTATGGAGTTCCTGAAGAACTTTCCAGAATCTCCTGATGGGCCACACTCAGTGTACAGCTGCAGTTTGCAGTAGGCAGTCCAAGACTTTGTTGCTGGGACTCTGGACCACCTCAAAAAAGGTGCAAGTGGCCCAGGGTACTAAGGTGAATGAGCCCCCGGGTTGACAGTTTTGTTCCTGAGATCAGCCAGAGTGAAGGAGGATGAGACCCAGGGGGCTGGAGCCCTTTAAGAAAAAGAAAAGCAGATTTTCCCTTCATCCCCTTCTTCCTCCCTAACCCATAGCACATTCACATGACCCCAGCCCTAGTCCCAGAGGTAAATAAATACACATTTTTATAACCACCTCAGACAGATTTTTGTTATTAAGGAAGGAAATTAAAAGTCTCTTAAGTGTAGATAATGTGGAGCTTGCTAGACAAATTGACAATAGCCAGGAAATTTGAAACACAGAGCTGCACACTCCTCCGCTGGAGTGTCTGCAGTGAGCTCTCTAGTGCCTAGCTTCAGGGTGTGTCAGGGCAGCCTGGAAAATCCTCTTGGTAGACTGGGGGCATCTCTGTAGGAATCGTATCTGTGAGTCGTTTTTTGTACCTCCACGCATCAGTGTGGCAATTGTGAGACTCTTACCTGCTTTTAACCTGTGTCCTTCTATTTGCATCTTGAGGGGCAGCCAGCAAGAAGAATCCCACCCAGGAGTCCCAAGTGACCCTCTCTTAATGGGATCCTCCTTTCAGAGAAGAGAGAGGAAGAGGAGGAGGAGGAGGAGAGAGAGGAGGAGGGGGGGGAACATTTCCGTCTGGGGACCATCCTGCTTGCTGGCCTCTTTAACCTTGTTGGCTGTCACCAGGGGAGTAATTATGATGTAAATGGTGGGTGCTGGAGGGAAGGTGAACTATGTGCCCTTCCCTAGCACTTGAGCACAATGAAAGGTGACTTTGTATATTTATTGAGCTATTATGGCTTAGTGCTAAGAGGAGCTCCTGCCAAGAACGGAAAGAAACCTCTCTCTCTCTCTCTCTCTCTCTCTCTCTCTCTCTCTCTCTCTCTCTCTCTGGATTATATCTTTAAGCACAAATTGCTTTGTTACTGGTCAATATTTGTGGGGAAAAAAATCCGGCGAAAGCCACACTTATTTGATACTGCGCACATTTGTCCTGTATCTACTGGGTATGCGGAAAGTAGATCCCTACTCCGATGTTTCCCACATCTGGTCTTAATATTGCAAAGTCTTTGTCTCGGGTACTTTTGATAGACAACATCTTTGTGGAGCATTTTGTTATTAGACTCTACGAAATGTTGATATTAATCTGAGCTGCCCTGATCTTTGTGGAACACGAGGCTAGTCGGAAACTATCCTTGGAAGCATCTTTGGAGGGAGGAGTATTTGGGGATCAAGAGATGTATTTTGACATCCTTCCAAGAGCATTTGACTTTGTTTCGTGGGAACGCTGCATGCATTTAACCCAGAGGACCTCCAGGCAAGGTTGCTGCTTGCTGCAGTTCTCCACAGCCAATGTCTGCTGCCCTCCATGTTAGGAACCTTGGCAGGGAAAAGGATGGATGTCAGGCTTGCCTCCTCCACTCTGGGATTAAAGAAATTGAAGCTCTATGGGTGCAGAGCCCAGTTGTTTCAATCCTTTCTGGCTCTGAGTGGAATTAAAACCTGAAGCTCAAGGCTGGGGAGATGGCTTTGCCACAAGGGCAGGAAAGCCTGAGTGCTCACGTAAAGCTTGGAGCGGCAGCATGTGCCTGTAATCCCAGCACCACAAAGCAAAGACAGGAGGACCACTGGGATATTTTGGTCTGCTGGGCTAGCCAAAAGAGTGAGCTCCAGGTTCAGTGAGAGACCCTGCCTCAAAACAATAACACAAAGAGTCACTGAGAAAAACACCCAACACCAATTTCTGCCTTCACACAGATGCACACATACACATGCCCTCACACTATGC
>OU015749.1:126026965-126060830 GCA_907169655.1 Acomys percivali | reverse complement strand
GCCCAGATGCACACATACACATGCCCTCACACTATGCATGCCCAGATTTTTTCTAGAATGGACCCCCTTTTGAAAAAAAATTTTTTTCTCTGTGTAGCCTTAGCTGTCCCGAACTCGCTTTGTACACTAGGTAGGCCTCAAACTCAGAGAGCCGTCTGCCTCTGCCTCTCTGAGTAGTGTGATTATAGGCGTGCGCCACCCCACCCAGCTTAAAATGCCCATTCTGAATGCTCTCTGAATGGATGATATTCCATGGATGTGGCCAGGCCTAATTACAGTGGACCCTTGTTGAGTGGCAGGCCAGTGAAAGGAGCTGAGAATGACAGCTGAAGTTGTTCTTTGGCCTCTACACACCTGTGCACATGTACACATGCACACTTACACACACACACACACACACACACACACACACACACACATTGTAATATAGATTTACTAAACAGTTTGGAAAGAACTCAGACCAGCGTGTTGAGGAAGTTGGGGTTAGACCTGTGTTGACTTCTGAATACTGGGTCCCCAGACCTGCCTCTGCTCTCTCTTCCTCAACAACACCTGCTTCACCCTAAGGGACTGCTGCCTGCTTTTAAATGAAGCCTTGTCAGAGTCTCCTCGGAACTAAACTCAAATCAAGGTGCTCTCTTCTTAAGTTCACTGAAGAGGAAAACTAAATCAAAGTGTATACAAGTGAAATGTGTCAGCCAGTCTCATAAAGGAAAGCAAAGATTAGAAGCCGCAAGAGGAGGGTTCCCCCAGCATTTCCAGACACGGGTTGGTGGCACCTACAAAAAGAAGGTCTTTTAATCCCAAGAATGAACAATCATCTGGCAACTACGTCTAAGGCTTACAACATTCCAGGGCACTCTTAGAGACGCAGTGTCCCGGTCATATTGTTTCAGTTCTATGTGTGGACAGGAGGCGCTCTGAGATGTATGGTTAAGATGGAGGAGCAACCGCGCAGAGCAGGCTGTGCAGTGCTCTCTGTGATTAAAAGCTGAAGTGAAGCCCTGCAGGGAAGCACAGAGAATAGCCCACAGGATAAAGCCTGGCCAGGCTGCGTCAGGGCTGATGAGCTGGGTGGCCCAGGTCCAGAGCAGAGAAGGACCTAACTGGTACTGTAAAGTCTTGTGTCTCCTTTGAATATTGTGTACCATGCACCTGCGTCATCAGGTCAGCCACACACGGAGTCCTCTATTCATGCTGCACAGTCTTTTGGAACCCAGTTAGCCGCCCCTCTCCTCCCTCTCCCACCCATCTCTGTCTCTTTCTCTGACTCTTTCCTTCTCTGTCTCTCTTTTTCCTGTCTTTCTGACATGGTCTCACGTAGCCTGGACTAGCCTCACACTCTGTGCATAGCCAGGGGTGACCTCTGCCCCCGATTCTCCTGCACCAGCTCCTGATGGCTGGGGTTACAGGTGAGCACCTGCACTCCAGGGTTACGTGGTGCTGGCAACGGGATCTAGGACTTAGCAAATACCAGGCAAGCCCCCTATCAAAGGAGAGTCATCATCACAGCCCTGGGACACAACTTCCTAAAATAACGCAAAACCTAATGGCTTACAGAAGAGTATATTCTCTGGTCTAGATCCATTCTTATCCGTCAACCGATGCACCTTGTACTATGATTGAAAACAAAACGAAACAACAGCAACAAAGTAAAATCTCTCATAAGTCTGTACCAACTTCCCTTTTCTTTAAGTAGACTAATTCAGAAAAGGGACCACAGTGCGCTAGACCTTGAAAACACTTTTTAATTTGGGCTGATGGCTTCTAATGTGTACAGATAGGCTGTAAGTGTGGCAGGAGTCAGGCTCCACCCTTGGGGCCCACCTGCAGAGAGATAAGCTTCCTTATAGAGGCCTGTGCTCAGACAGAGCCTGCACTGGAAACCAGACTTGAAACATTATTTAAATGATAAAAACAGATGAACCTGACTTTTAAAAACTGTCACAGGGAGAAGGGAATAGGGGTGGAGGAAAACTGTCCCCTATAACCCTTCAATATTCCACATACAATTGCTGACGGACTCAGGTCTTCCTAAAGGTTAGCATGCATAGGCTACTTTTTTTAGTGGCATTTCTTTGTCATTAAATAAATAATAACTTGGAGGAAATGATTTCACCTCAGAGTTTAAATTCCTTAACGACTATTTCAGTTTCTTTTGTAGATCCCTAAGGAACTCCTGGGAAACGGCGCCGATGCATTTCCTAGGTTCGTCAGACGGGGGCGGACTTGCTTTGTATCAACTGGCCTTGCTCTCTTGGGAACTGTAACTCAGGAATGGGCCCCTTACTGCTTCAGACAACCTAGAGAACACCTGTGACTTGTAGTTTTTCTCACGTGCACAGTGGGGTTTCTGATCCTGAGTGGGAAGGGCTTGGTATGCCTTCCCCGGAAAGCTTTTGTCCCCTTCATGGTGAGCTCTGTGGCTGGGCACTACGGTTTGGCCCAGGCTGCCCGCGTCTGAGTCTTCCAGCGTCAGGCTTACCTCCCATGAAAGCACCCATCCTGTGCCCACCGAGGGTGTTCATTACCTGTCAGGGGGCTTTCTCAGAGGGCCTGGAACTTTCTTTACTGTTAGAAAAGATTATCACACTTCACAATCTTTCAGTAGACATCGGTAGCCCAGCAAACATGCCTGGACCATGGGGAGAACAGAGACGTTTAAAAACAACTCTCTTAGTTAAAAAAAAAAAAAAAAAAAGTAAAACGGATTTTCCCTTTGCAGTTCTCTTGGAAATCTCAGGATTAAAATAGTGAGCTCTGCCACCCCCTACTACCTGGAGATCTTAAGAATGTTGCCAAGGTGTGTCTGTCTGCATTTAAAGACGGACCTCTTATTGTCTGTAATGAAAATATCACCCTCTAGTCTCTGGGGATTAAAGCAGCCTTTTTAGAATTTTCTGCAAGTTTATCTCTCATTTACCCTCCGGGCAAGAGTGAAATAACAGAAGATGTCCAATATTTTGCTTCTTCCTGTAAAAGTAAATCAAACCCGTGGGACTGCTTCCTCCTAATTTAATATACTGCTGTCTCCTCAAATCTATCTCCGATTGTGTTCAATTAACCCTCTGATTGCCACCACAATCACAATGAAGGCAAAGAATGAGGCAGAGTTTTCTTAGCATAACCGGTGCCATGAGCCCAGCACCCAGCCGTGTTCTAACATGGCCATCTACCCAGGGTTGGAGCACTACGTTTCAAACCTCAGGGGACTCTCTCTCCTTCCTGCCTGCCCACTCTCAGGGCTCATGCAAGCGAGCATACCTCTGCTGAGATGTGGCGGTGTCTCTACTCTCTTGCCCTCAATAACATATAATTTTGTTGCAAACCCTTATTGTCAAGCCAGGTTGCTTCTTGGGTTTTATATTTACCATGTTTCTCATCTCTCAGCTTGCCATGGAGGTCGGTCCACAACAGTTTCCTGACATCCCTTGAACAATATTTTTGGTTAGAGGGAAATGTGGGAGGGGCCATTGGTAGTTATCAATGGGTTTGAAGGATACGGTCCCTGGCATGCTGGGAAAGAAAGGAGACCAAGGGGCAGGAAAAGGAGAAGCAGCAGGAAGGGAGAGGCCTGAGGCTACAGTCCCTAAGCAGTAGCTGACTTGGTGTTTATAGGGTGGCTTGGTGCTCCTCTCTCACCAATTGATGCAGTTTACAAGCCTGATCCGTGCCTTCCCGCCATTTTTTTCTCCCAGTGTCTGCCCAGAAGAAGAAGCCACCACCTCAGAGAATCTGCTTTCGTTTTCTGTATCTACCTATGTTCCTTTAACTATTTCAGGGAAATACATGGTTTCCAGAATTGGAGGATGCACAGCTCATTTGTTGAACGTGTTTATTCTCCTCTGGCTCTCTGTCAGGCCTACACACAGGGAAACAGAATTTGGGGACCATCCACTCCAAATTGCCCTGGATTTTCTACTCTTTAAGTAGTGAAAATCCCATGTCCGGGGGCACATTGTTTTCCTCGGGGGGGCAAACTAAGATGCTTTGCCACTTCTGGATGCTGGGTTCCACTTCCTTTCCCTCATGATCTCAGTAATTAAAATAGGTATTCTAATAGTTGTTGTTGTTTTTTTCTTTTGTTTTTTCCAAAATAGAATTCAGTGCAAAACCTCCACGCTGAGTCAAGCAAACTAACTAAAGGTTAGTGCAAGTACCGTGGATCCTATTGACCTGTGAATGGGCATCCATGAAAAATCAGAGCATAGCTTTGTGTACTCAGAGAATAATCAGGATGGCTCATTCCATCTCTAATTTTGTGCGTTAATGTCCACGGTGCATTTAAGTCCTATGCACCTTGATGACTGAGTTGTTCAATGGGCCCCTAAGAACTGGCTCTCTTGCCTTCCCTTAGTCCTAGATCTTAGAAGGATGCTTCTCCAGGTCCTGTCTAGCAAAGGGGTGCCCTTGGGCACCATGAGCTCACAGACGCCATGTCTACTTCCACTGCACTCAGAAGTAGATAGGCTTCTTGGGACGATGCTATAATGCTGGTGGGACTAGGTGCAGTTCACAAAGCCCAAGGGTGGGGGTGGAAGCCTGAGGGGAATAAAGGAATGGGGGTGGGGCATGGGACCAGAGAGGACTGGAGTCTCTAAGGCAATGTTGGGTGACTAGCCCATATAAGCTGACTCAAATTTCTATAGCCTTTTTGGTAAGAACCCAGAAGAAAATTATGTTTCTCTATTGCCAGGACTCAGATTAAGCAGAGCCAGAGTTTTCCTTTCCTTTTAAGAGTAAAACAGAGAGTAAATATAATACGGTGTAAGAGAGGTCTGCCGAAGCAATGGAAGGAGGCAGGCCAGAGGGCTGGTCCAGTCCAGGGTTACTGGCAGTTGTCCCTCAGCCCAGGCCAAGACTGGCAGCAACAACAGCAAGGAGAAAGCTGAGTTGGCACATGGCAGTAGATTGTGGCTTTAAACAGCATACTGGACAAGAGACCCAGCAGCAGGCTGGCCTCATCCCTACTTTCTTACTCCTTGGGTCAAGAACTGCAGATAGGCTGGGCACGGCGGTGCAGACTTTCAGTCCAGCACCCAGGAAGCAGAGGCCTTTGGTTATCTGCGCATTTGAGGTGAGCCTGGTCTACATAGTAAAAAAGCAAGTTCCGGGACAATCAGGGCTATGCAGTAAGACTCCATCTCCCAGCCACCCCAAAATAGGACTAGAGGTAAGAGTCAGGAAGTGGTGTAGCGCCAGGTGGAATCTGATGTAGGGTGTTATCATCTGAAGTTTTTTTAAAGAGGTCATCAGGCCACTGGGGCTCTTTCTGCACAAACGGAAGGGAAGCCCTAATGAAAGAAGCTTCATGGATTATGGTGGAGGCAACACCACTCCATCTGGCTTTTCCATCTAGAGGGTGCAGCCATCACCAGGCACCAAACTGTTGTGCAGGTGGGTTTGGACTTTGAGTCTCCAGAGCTGTAGGAAATTAATTTATTGTTTGTAACTTTCCCAGTTTGTGGCATTGTGTTACAGTTGCACAAAAGGTGAAGGCCTAGGGCAAGGACTAACTCCAAACCTCTGCTTCCTTATCCCATAGGTTCAGTGTGAAAAGCACATGAGAGTGTGTATGCAGTGTCTGGCACACAGTAGGTGCTCGGTCAGTGGCAGTAGTTACATATTGCAATGGACTGCGTCAAGCTCTCCTGATGACTTGCTCTGAGAACGAGGGGCCATATACAGGGAGCTCTAAAGTGGTTTTTCTACGAGAGGAAGGCAGTAAAATGCCAAAACTTTAAAACATTTTTGTGAGGGGACCCTGCGGAGTAGCAACTGGTGCAACTCTTGTCAGGCATGTGTTCTCTGGAAATCCAAAGGCTTGGGGACTTAGTTTCTTTTTCTGAAAGAATGTGAAATTAAAAAAAAAAAATGATATGCAGGAGCTGGGGCGATGGCTCAGTTGGAAATGCACAAGAACTTGTGTATAATCCCCCAAACCCACATAGAAAGCCAGACAGAGCAGCTCGTACTTACAATCTCAGCGTGGGGGGAAGAGATGGGCAGGCTCCTCCGGCTCCCTGGCTAGGCAGTTTACTAGCCTAATTATGGAGCTCCAGTGAATACACACTATCTTGGAAAAGCAGGGCAGGAGAGATGGCTCAGTGGTTAAGATAAGGGCACTTGCTGCTTTCTCAGACGACCGAAAGTTGATTCCCAGAATCCATATGGCAGCTCACAACTGCCTGCACCTCCAGCTCCAGTGGGATCCAACAGCTTCTCTTGCCCTCAAGGACTCACATGCACATATACACATACCCATGCATATACACGCATGCAAATACACACAAATAATTAAAACAGAAACAAAAGAGTAAGGTGAGCAGCTCCCGAGGAATGATATTCAAGGTCATCCTGTAGCATCTACATGCATGTATATGCATGTGTATACATGTGCATACACACATATGCATATATACATACACACAGTGGAATCTGTACATCAGTGTGATAGCTAATCTTGGTTGTCAACTTGACTACATCTGTAGTTAGCTAAAACCCAAGTGTCTGGGCACACTGTGAGGGATTTTTCTTGGGTGGATTATTTTGAGGTAAGAAAACCCACTGTAAATATGAACTACACCTTCTAGTGGGAGCAGAAACGCAGGGATGTGGAAGAAAGAAGCGTTTGCTTTTTGCCCTGCTTGTCGTCATCCTGGCTGACAAGTTCATCTACTCTTGTTCCCAAGATGTCCCTTTGCTGGGATTAGAACCTACTGCTTCAGGATGCCAGCACAGACTGGAAACCCACAGCTCTCCAGGACCTCCCTGGGACTCCAGCACCAGACTGGGACTGGACAGCACATCCAGTCTTGTAAACTGAACAAGTACGGGATCCTTGGCCTTTCTGTTAGAAGACAGCCACTGCTGGACTACTCAGGCCTTCAAGCCACTCGTGTGTGTGTGTGTGTGTGTGTGTGTGTGTGTGTGTGTGTGTGTGTATTTACGCATATATACCTGTATGTATATATTAATCCCCCCATTGGTTCTCTTCCTTTAGAGAACCCTGGCTAATACACTCACACTGTGAAAATTTGGACAGATGAGTTCCACAGGATCTCTTATCTTTCATGGACCTATCACTACTTTGCTCCTTGTAGCTCTTGTCATTTTGTTAGGCTCTCAGGGACAGGACAAGGCTTCCTCCTCCTCCTCCTCCTCCTCCTCCCCCTCCTGCTCCTCCTCCACCCTTCTGCTCTCTCTCCTTCCTTTCTCCCAACCCAGCACTTTCCTAGCCTGAAGGATCTGACCCAGGCATAACAGTGCCAGTAATGCTCTTGTTCCCACAGATATCCATTAAGTAAAAGCATCTTTTCTTCACCATCTCCATTTACTCTGAACTCAACCAAGTAAAGACCTTTCCTAAAGGAGGATCAGTTTTGTTTGGGCTAAGATGATTCTGGAAATGTATACACAGCCTGAGCCTCCAGGAGGAAATGCCAGCATGTTCCTAATACTATTCAAAATATATACTGTCACACAGATTTTCCAACTCATAATAGTGTGTGTCAGTTTACTGAATTGCTGCGTGACACATGGGATCATGTCTCCCCATGAATTCCTTTTTACAGAATTGCAGTCAGGATGAATTATAATCGAAGATTGGTAGTCATTTTTGGTTGTGAGTCTAAGTCAAAGCTAGCCTATAGAGATTTGATTATATAGATAGAAGACTAAGCTGATTGTTCTCTTTTTATTTTTAATTGTGTGTGTGTGTGTGTGTGTGTGTGTGTGTGTTGTGTGGGGCTCTGTGCAGGTGCCCACAGAAGCCAGAAGAAGGCATTGAATCCCCTGAATCTCTTAAAGCCAGAGTTACAGGAGGCTGCGAGCTCCCTGGTGTGGGGTCCAGGAACTGAACTTACGTCCTCCATAAGAGCCTCAAGAGTGCTTAGCAGCTGAATCGTCATCCCAGTTGCAATGTTTTCTTCTTATATGTACATTTTGGAATGACTAATGCTGATAAATATTAATGATTAAGATTGAGCACCAGAGTAAACTGTAGCTGTTATAGATAGTTGCTTTACTTATAAGATCTCAATGAAAAAAATAAAAAGATGGAGAGTTATATGAAAAAATAGTTAAAGACATCAGCAGGGTCTGAAATCCTAGGTATGGGAGCAAATGGCCACCATCAGACAGGATGAGTGAAGTGAGGACGCTTTGGCGTCTATGTGTTTGGAGGGAAAATTTTTGTGTGTGTAGATGGCTACGTACGTGCACACTTCTTTAAACATGCTGCATTAGCTATTTCTGTTCCCATGACAAAAACACCATGACCAACGCAACTTGGAATAAAGAGTTTATTTTGGCTGATGGTTCCAGAGGGTCGGAGTCCATAATTGTGGGGACAGGACGGCAGCAGGTGGCAGGTATGGTGGCAGAAGCGGGAAGCAGAGAGTTTGAATTTTAAATGGTAAGCGGAGAGAGCAAACTGGGAGGCATGGAACCCTCCAAGCCCAGTGGCATAGGTGCTCCAGGAAGGCCATCCACCCTAGACTTCCCCAAACGGCGCTGCCACCTGGGGTCAAGTGGTCAAAGGCTAGAGCCTGTAGGGACATTCCTCCTCCAAACCACTACACACTGCCTTTGTGATCTCTATGTGCTCGACTTTGGACAGAAGCAGATAGAAATATATGTCTTCTATAAGAAAAATCATAGTATACATGAGGCTAAGCTCTTAGTTCAGGGTCAGGCCAACCCAAGAGAGTGGTGGGAACTGTGCCTCACTATACCATTCATGGTCCATTTCAAAGGGGTCGGCTTCTGTGTAGACCTGATGTTGCTGGATTAGAGGAATACAAACCCATAGAGATAGGCCTGATAATTTTCGTTTATTTTATTGCTTTTTTTTTTTTTTTTTGGTTTGCTGATTCGAATCAGAGTCTTGTGTATATATCACACCACCATTGAACTGGCTCTGTATCCAGAGATGACCTGGGATCTCTGATCTTCCTATTCCTGCCTCCTAAGTGTCAGGATCACAGGTATGTGCCACCATTCCCTGTTTATTTTGTTCAGTTTTTGGATAGGGTCTTGCTACGTGGCCCAGGCTGTCCTTGAATTCACGGTCCACCTAAGCCCCTTGAGCAGGTTTGAATTTTTGAGTTACATCAGAAACTTGCTTTTAGTAAAAACCTCTCATTTTACATGATAGACCAACAAGTGAACGGATGTGAATGTGAACGCTACGGGCCTAGTTTGGCTATGAAGTGTCCCCCAAAGGCTTCTGTGATGAAAGTTTGGCTCCTAGCTGGTGGTACTGTGAAAAGTGGCTGTGTCTTGGGGGTGCTAACCACATCCATGAGTTAATTCCCTGATGAATGGCTGTTAGGAATGGGGCCTGGCTGGAAGGTGGGGCTGTGCCTTTGAAGTGTACATTCTGTTAGTTCTCAGTCTACCCCATCTCCTGCATCTCTTCCTTCTTCCCCTCTTCTCTTCCTCTCTCTCTCTTTCCCCAGTCCCCAGTCTCCTCCCTTCTCTGGCTCCTAATGCCCTGTGGTAGGAAGAATGTTTGCGTACCTTGGGTCAGAAAGGTAGATGCGATTACAGGTTCTGACGGATTTAAGAAACTATGATAGACAGCTTGGTACAAAATCCCAGCCAGGCCAGATGTCCAACAGAAGGAGACAGCTCATCAGATGAAGGATGAAATTTGAAAAAATCCCTGTCATTTAGTCATTCAGATGTTTGTACTATTTCCCCCCCCCCCTTTTTTTTTTTTTTTTTGTGAGCCTAGCTTACTTCAAGTAGAAAATTTTAAAACAGAAAGAACTCAGAAATGACAGAATCCTATGAAAGTGATCATAATGATTGTTCCTTCCACATGAGGGTGAGGCAGAGGGTGTGTGCAGGTGGAGGGTGCTGAGGGGGTCCTGGGAAAAGGCATCAATCGGGCCATAAATCCTTTTCATTACCCTGATTTTTCTTTTTTCTTTTTTTTAATTTTTATTTATTTTTTTCTATTTTATTAATTTATTCTTGTTACATCTCAATGGTTATCCCATCCCTTGTATCCTCCCATTCTTCCCTCCCTCCTATTTTCCCCTTATTCCCCTCCCCTATGACTGTTCCTGAGAGGGATTACCTCCCCCTGTATATGCTCATAGGGTATCAAGTCTCTTCTCGGTGACCTGCTGTCATACCCTGATTTTTCTAAAGGATTTTAGCTCACAGCAAAATGACCCATGGAAGTCAGTTTGCTCTAATTCCAGTTTACACTTTGATGAAGGCTACTAAGAGGACCTGTCCTTGCATCTGTGGTCAGGAGAGGAGAGGCCAGGCACATGGAGGCTTTGGGGCTGGATGTGAAAGTTCAAGTAGTCTGGATTGAGTGTCTTGGCTCAATTGATTAATGGAACGTACACCTCACTATTCAGGTCACAGATCCCAGATCTACAGAGGTTAAAAAAACCAAGACAACACATATAGTCTAGGCCACCTTTGGTGAACTGGAAGGCCATGGGGATGTGGAAGGACAAGGCCCCAGAAGGCATTAGCGACACCCAGAGATCTTGATTTTCATCCCCATCTGGAAAGAACAGAATGTCTTGACTCCTTCTTATTGCTCTTTTCCTTTGTGAGGCAAAAATTCCATCGTAGGATGTTTAGTTTAGCACGCTTCTGTTAAAGAGCATAATGACCATCATAAAAAGGATGAAAATGACTGCTACTTCTGGAGCCATCAAAGCTTTGTGGCCTTTCATAATTCAGAAGAATTTGTATGTAGTAATCTCTGCAGGACAGGAGGTATGTAGGTTGGTGGTCGAGAGAGCAGAAGTGTTGCCAGCAGAGCAGAGGAAGATTTAGCAGTCAGATCTTTGTGTGTGTGTGTGTGTGTGTGTGTGTGTCTTTCTGACTGTCTATAGGTGTTTATGCAAATGGAGGCCAGAAGTCAACAGTGGTAGTCTTCCTTAATTGTGCTTCTTCCTTCCTTCCTTTCTTTCTTTCTTTCTTTCTTTCTTTCTTTCTTTCTTTCTTTCTTTCTTTCTTTCTGTTTGTTTGCTTGAGACAAGGTCTCTCACTGCCCCTGAGGCTTGAGAATTAATCTAGACTAGCTGGCCAGTGAGCTCCCTGGTCCTCCTTACCCCACCTCCGCAGGACTAAGATTGCAGGTGTGTACCACTGTGCTTATCATCTGTCGGTTCTGGATATCGAACTCAGATCTTCATGTTTGTGCAGCAAGTATTTTACTGATGGGGCTATCCCCCAGGTCCCCGTTGGATCACCTTCTGTCCTGGGAAAGGGTTCTGGTAAATTTTACACAGGAGAGCAGATGAGTCAGTCGGCACAGGCTAACACACAGAGATGCGGTCCCTTAGGAAACAATCCACTCAGCATCCTGGAGTCTGGTTGCAGCAAATTCTTGTTTCTTTCTCTTGGATGGAGGTGATGAGAATCTTGGGAGAAGGACACAGAGAGATCTCTCTCCTTCACAACCGAGTCTCCCAATATGAAATTTCACTTTTGACTCCCTTCCCCCAAAGTGGCTTGCTCTTTATTTTCACTAGCCACAGTGTATATGCTTCTGATAGTATCAAGTCTGGCTCTTGGACCAGCTGCCCTAGCCTGGGGCTGGAGGAGCATCTTTCATCCTACAGGCTTTGGGCATGGGTTAGGGTCATGTACAACCACTATAGCAATGCAGAGCTACCCCTTTCTGTTTACTGTTCCAGATTTCCCCACCTCTGAAAAGTGCTCGCAGCTTGCTGCTTGTTACCCTTTCTTGGACAAACCCCTCGGGGCCACCATTTCCTCCTTGTCGTTCACCAGAGCCCTTGAACTTTTGTTTGTACAAGGAACCTCAACTTATCTAGCTAGCATCCTTTGGCATCATGGGTACATTTTTCTTTGGAGCAAAGCCCAGGCATCCATGGAAAGTACACAACATAACCGTCCCCAGTGTCAGTGGTCTGAAGAACAGTTCAGTCACACTAACACCATTGACTGCCTTGTTTTCATCTTTCCACTTGTTCACAGGAGTCTGAAGCCCCTTTCAAAGCCTCTCAGGTATTTCTGTGACTACAGAGAGAAGCTTGCCTTCCAACTACAACCTTCCCACTGTATGGGAGCAGGCAGCTCCCATATCACCGCCCCACCCTTACACAACCTGTCCTAATGGCTAGTGCCAACCTCTGTGCCTGGGGTAGACTTTGTTCCCACTATCACCCATCACTGAAGGCCATCTGCCCAAGGGGAGGGACAAGAGCTTCCTCTGCTCTGCGTGACACTGGTCAGGTGACCTCCAAAGAAACTCTGCTTTCTCCAAGTCTCACAATGTTCTCTGCATCAGTCCTTGACCTGCTGACCTAACTGTGGTAGGGTCCTTGAGGCAAGTTTTCTTGTTTTTAATCTCTCTCCTTTCTCACTAGACTACAGTTCTCCCCTACTTACCCCTGTCAAACTCTCTGCACAGGCTGGTTCTCAGTCAGTCACGAGCAAGTCTTGACTCTTTAGTACCCTACAGGCAAAACCTCTGAATGTCTGCTTGAGTGACCTAGAAAATTCTGCCTTGTCATAGAGAAAGATTCCTATCCTTTCTTGAGTCAAATGTTGGGAGCAATGAGTAATTTCTTTCTTTTTTTAATTTGCAAACCAGACATCTAGTAAAACGAACATTGTCTTCATTTTTGGAACCCATTAAAAGTCTTTTCAGTTAGTTTTATTTTTAGTTTAGTAAAACCAAGGTACAATGTACTGTTTTAAACCACACTGCTCAGGGATATTAAGTATATTTAACATTGCTGTGATACTACTCAGCTATTAAAAACAAGGAATTCCCGAAATTTGTGGACAAATGGATTGAGCTAGAGATGATCATAATGAATGAGTTAACCCAGAAGCAGAAAGACTCAAATGGTATATACTCACTTATATCTGCATACTAGCCCAATGGGCATGTCCCACGAAAGCCTTCCCTTACCAGGAAACTGGGGACAGAGGGGAGGACATCCTATTGGGACTCTAGATGAGAGAACATGGGAGAATAGCAATGTAGAAGGATCCAGTTGGTCCTAGAAACCTACAAGTAGAACATTTTGATAGGCAGATTTGGGTCAAGGGGTCCCGCTCAAACTAAGGCACTAGCCAAGGACAATACAGGTGGTAAAATTTAAACCCCTACCCTGATCTAGCCCATGGACAAGACAGTCTCCACATTTGAGTGGAGAGTGGGATATGACTTTGTCAAGTACTCTGGTGCCTCACATTTGACTATGTCCCCTGGAGGGGGAGACCTAGTGGCACTCAGAGGAAGGACAGCAGGTCACAGAGAAGAGACTTGATACCCTATGAGCATATACAGGGGGAGGTAATCCCTCTGAGGAACAGTCATAGGGGAGGGGAATAAGGGGAAAATGGGAGGGAGGGGAGAATGGGAGGATACAAGGGATGGGATAACCATAGAGATGTAACAAGAATAAATTAATAAACAAACAAACAAACAAACAAACAAAAAACCCATTGCTGTGTATCCATCACTGCCCATCCTCATCCTTAAAACTCTTTTCAAAGTTTCAAACTAAGCGCTTGGACCTTAAATGGTAACTCCCCAGCATCCCTGGTTCCCAGCAGCCACTATTCTGCTTGCTATCCTAAGAGCCTGGCTAGTCCCGAACCTCACAGAAGTGGAATCTTCCTGTGTGTTCTTTGGTGAGTGGCTTGCTGGCATAATAATGGCCTGTGAATTCATCCACACAGGAGCGTGCACTGGGCGCTGGTTAGTTTTAAGTGTTAGCTCCACACAACCTAGAGGAGAGACTCCCAGTGAGGAGTTGTGTAGATCAGGTTGGTGTGGGGGCATGTCTGTGGGGGTTGCCTGTTACCGGAGGAGAGAGAATCCTCCCTGTAAGCACAAGCAGGGCGGTAGCTGGGGAAGTGGGTTGCCCTCTGCTCTTGGCTCTTGATGCTATTGGCTGGCTCAAGCTCCTGTCTCCAGACTTCCCTGAGATGGTGAACTATGACCTGGAACCGGAAACCAAATACTTAACCCTTAAGTTTCTTTTTTTTCTTCTTCAGGACATTTTTATCACAGCAACAGCAATGAAAACAGACCAATCAGGATTTTTTTCTTTAATGTCAGATGGCGTCCACTGTGTGGCTCTATCATGATTTGTTTAGCCCCTTTTGTATTAATGGGCATTTCAGTTGCTTTTAATTTTTTTGTCTGTCATGAATACTATTTATAACTTAAAAATTTTAGTAGTCACTAAAATATAAAAAGAAACATGAAATTGTTTTTAAAATTTTGTTATTCAACCTAATATATCCACAATGTTTATCATCTCAGTAGGCAAGCATCATGAGTATTTAGAAAGATATTTAAAATTCTTTTTTGCATGGACATCTGTGATATCTAGTGTATATATTATATTTATATACCATGTCTGCGTTTGAGCTTGCTGCCCTATTAGATAAGGTAGGTCTTACATCTGCACAAGGGTGGAATGTGGGGAGACCAATGATGCCCTGTTCCTATGTCACTGACATATGTTGGCCATCATTATCTGGGGCAGGCAGTGCCTTAAATAGATCTTTGGCAGGGTGTAGATTGCCGTCAGTTCTTGGTAACTTTTCTCAACCGAATATCTGGAGTATCAAATGTCAATGGCTCCAAATGTAGCTTCATATTCAGGCAATCAGACATCATCATCATCATTACTGTGTGTGTGAAGTAGATATGAATATGTGTATGTCATAGCACCTATAGAGGCCAGAGGGAAAGTTTTAGAAGTTGGTTCTCTCCTGCTGATTGTTCACCTTGGTAGAAAGAATAACCTTTACCCATTGGAACTTCATGGATTCTGATGTCATGTCAACCATATGTGAATTTTTGGGTTTGCTTTGTCAAATATAAACGTAGATTTCAACAAAATTACTAAAACACCCTGAAGATCACAGAATGACAGCTGAGGTGGTTAGGAAAATGTTTCTCCCCTTGTTTAACTCTCAAATAGGGGTACTGGCTTCATTAAACACAAGTCTTCGTTTTTTAGTTAGTGAGGCCCCTGTAGTATATTCTGTGTCATGTCATGGCAAGATGGCTTCTACAGAGAAGAGTCATCATCTGTGAATGATCTGATGGTGTCAATGGGGTCTGAGCCTGATTCCTTCCTTTTGTTTGTTCAAAACACATACACATGGTGCCCCAAAACAAATCCATCCTTTATTTATTTATTTTTTTTTGGCCCCACTTTTGATTTTCTTTCACACAAAAAGTCAGACCGTAGGAGTTTATGTACTGGACAACTCCTCAGACTCCTGAGAGTGGATTCCTGGGTGTTCCCGTGGAGTTGAGCTATAGCCATGTTTTCCTGGGGAGAGTTCCGTGATAGTAGGTTCTTCCAGAGGCCCCAGGTGCCAGAAATGCTCACACTCAAAGGTTTCTAGAACAGTAGGCTTTGCTGTGTGGATCTGGATGGAGCATGTTTTCCTCCTTTAAGGCTAAGTTTCTGGGGCCTTCTGGTAAATATTTAGTAGGAGCTCCTGTGGTATCTGAGAGGACAGTAGCAGGCACCTTCAAAGCAGATGATTCAGGGATTTTTAGTTCAGCCACATAACCGAGCAGTCATAGCCACTATCTAATTCTAACACAATTCATCATCTTGGGGGAAAAAAGCCTGTATTCAGTTCCAGCCACTACAGATCCCCCCAAAACAAAACAAAACAAAACAAAACACCTGTTTTATTACATTTATGTATTTATTCATTCAGTGTGTGTGTGTTTACATGTGCATACCATGGTGTGCATGTGGAAGTCAGAAGACAACTTTTCAGAGTTGGTTCTTTCTACCATAGAGGTTAACAGACTTGGAAACAAGGGCCTTTTCTCATCAAACCATCTCACTGGTCCCAAGGTTCCTCATTCTCCTCTTCTCCTGACAGTCACAGTCTACTTTCCTTGTCTGTGAATTTGCCTACTCTATTATAAATGGAATCATGTGATGCTTGGGCCATTGGGTCTGTCCTCCACTTAGAGCCAAGGCTCCTTCATGCTGTGGCTCTGGCCACAATAGGCTTTTCACACTTGTTAGAAAAGTAGCCGAGTCTCACAAGGCAAAGGCACCCCAGGTAGATCCTCCATGCTCAATGCAGAGGGAAACAGAATCCAAGGGGAGGACTGTGGGTCTGTGTTTGAAAGGCTTCCAACAGGATCATCTTCCCAGTACCTCTTGGTTGAAAAACCTCTGGGCTTTTCTTCATGGATGTAAACCACCCAGGAGGTCCTTATATATGAATTAGTCATACTTCTCTCGCAAACAACCCAGAGAAGAGGATCTGGATGGGAGGAAAGCAGATTGTTTTGTCATTTTTGGCGCTGGGATGGGCTTGTCCTGGGCAGGGAGTGAGTATGTGGGAAGAGACAACCACTTGGGGGGAAAAGGCAAGAGCAGTGACAGAGATTTTCTAATATTGTTGCAGCCTGGTTCTCCCTTCCTGTCATCCCTACACCCCACCCCACTGGTGGTCATTTCTGAGAAATGTCCTTTTCTTTGAGACCCAAAAGGATTACATGGTCTACAGCTGACCAGAGCTCCTGGGACATGATTGCCTTTCAGGGCAAGGAGAAAAAAAAAAGTCCATGGAACGCTCTGTCCAAAGTCAATTATCTGAGATTTGGAGTCATGCAGCTTGCCAGGGGAAGCTGCAGGCCATTTGTATGTGGCCCGGTATGCAGGCCGCCTCCGCTAGCTCTCCTGGCTCAGCCCTCCATCCTCATGGGAGCCTGAGGCAGCTGCAGCTGCCTCCTCGGCTGTCATCCACCCTAGCCCGAGCCCTCTTTCTGCATTGCTGTCAGCTATCAAGTTCATTCTGGGAAGTCTTGTTGGACGTGTCTCCCATCCTCCGCATGGTGGGTGAATCCAACACATGTTCTGAAAGGTGGAAGGGGCCCTGGGTGGAGCCAGGAGCTCAGCGCTGTCCAGGGAACTGTGGGTCTTGGTGGAGGCTCTTCCTTCTCTTCAGGGTTGTGACTACGTGTGAGTCAAGTTGTTTCCCTGAGCTTTACATGTATTGCCTGTACATGGTTGGTTGATTTCTCATCTTGTCCAGGAGGACTTTAGGCAACTCTCTGGCAGCATTAGGGAGTTAGACCAAATGGCTTCTAAGGCATTGCTCTGTTCTGTGGTTATACAGAATCCTCAAGGGGCTGGAGCTAGAGCTCAGGTAGTAAAGTGGACCTGAGTTTGAGCTCCAGAACCTGTATAGAATAGCAGTTCTGGGATGGTGGAGATAGGCAGGGACTTCCCGGACAGCCAACTTAGCCAAAGGGGTGAGTCCCCAGCCAAAAGTAAAGTGAATGGCTCCAGAATGGCAAAAACTGAGTTGTCCTCTTGCCTACTCTCTCTCACACACACACACACACACACACACACACACACACACACACGCACACGCACATACACACACACACATACACATACACACACTCAGGCACACCCACATGCACACACACGCACACACACACGCAAACTCACACATGCGCGCGCACACACACACACACGCACACACACACACACACACATGCACATACACACACTTTTGCAAAGAAGCTTAGAAGCCGATACTCAGGGCTTAGAGCCTTTCCATATCCAAACTTGTTTAAGGAGCTGCCAGCTACCATGTCCTTTGCTTTCTTTTAGCTATTTTCCCACATTGGGCTACTGATGAACTGAAGTCTTTTTAGACTTCCTGTCACCCAGAGGAAGAGCTATCTCAGATGAAAGGAGAATTAGGAGATGTGGGATCAACTAGACTTGTATCTTAGACCTGAAAACTGCCATAAGCTCACAGTGGGCACTGTGGGAACAAAAGGCTGGTCAGTCGTCCCCAGAGTGCCGGGCACTCTTTCTCATCCCTTCCAACTCTGCTTGGGCTGCAGGGTCCACTTCCCTTCTCCACCGCAACAGTCCTTCCCCAGAGTTCTTGCTTGTTGACCTTCTCCCATCCACTTTGTCAGATACATCTTGCTTCTCTTGGTCCCTCCTTTTAGATTTGTGCCATCTGAATACAAGAATTGCTTTATTTGCGTGTTTTCATGCCCTCGGGGAGAGGCTAGAGCTGTCCTCTGTGCTGGGCTTGGACAGCACATTCAATAGTTTTGCTATTGGATTGGGGAAAGGTTTTTAAATTAAAATCATACCTTTTTTTTTTTTTTCTCTGCTGAGAGCCAAGTTCCATATTCTGGGCCTCTTGTTCATTTTTCAGAGGCAGAGCAGCATGGGCAGGATCAAGCCAGACCCTGACAAAGCCCAGCCTTCCCGCTCACAGCCCTCTGTTTATTTTACAACAATTAGGAGCACACAGGCTCCTTTGCGGACAGGTTAATACATCAGACTAACTTGTGCAATGCCCTTTCTCAAACGTGCCTGGGACGAGGACCTTGAACATGGCTTTAAAAATTACCCTGGGCACTGGGGAGATGCCTCGGTCAGTAAAGTGTTTGCCTTGCGAGCATAAAGCAGGCCTCAGTTTGATCCATAGAACTGAGGTAAAAAGTGTTGAGTGTGGTGACACGGGCTTGTTTGTAATGCCAGCACCGGGAGAGTGAAGCCAGGTGGATCCCTGGGTTCTTTGGTCAGTCAGCCTAGCTGAATGGGTAAGCTCCAGGTTCCGTGAGAGACTTGGCTCTAAAGTTAAGGTGGAGGACAATGTCTTGAGGAATGGTACCTGAGGTTGTCTTTTGGTTTCCAAATGCATGTGTGCATGCATCTACCACACAAAATAGGACATAGAAGTATAAACATGTGCTGAACACAGTTGGTAAATGGATGCTAAGAGATATTTTTTTTTTAAAGAGATAATCACTAGGGCCTGAAACTGGGGTAAAGAGGTATTCTTTTCTCTCATTGAAAGAAAACCCTCAATAGCAGGATTAAGCCACTCTCCAGGGTTAGCTAAGGACCAGGGCTGGCCTATCACAGTGCCTCCTCACCAGCTCCCAAAGAGAGATGGGGAAGGAAAAGGGAGGACTCCTCAGAGCTTTAGGCTTATGACACGTCAGTCTAACATCCTACCATATGTTTTATTTGCTTTACTGGCACCTGAAATGAAGTGATAGAGACTGCAAGAAGATCATGTCTAAAGGTGAGCACCGTTTTCAAGAAGAGAGCAACCCTACTATTTGGATGAATATATTCTTGGGCAACAAGCTTGTCTGTTGGAGACCAGTTCTCAATGCCTAGAGATGGTTTTTGGTGGTCACAATTAGAAGGTGCTATGGGTATCTGGTGGGTAGAGATGAGGATGCTGCTAAACACCTATGCACACGGCACAGAAAAGATGGTCTGGTTCCCAACATCAGCAACGCCACAATGGAGAAATCCTGCTTTAAAACACTCACTGGTCAAGAAGGAAAGGAATCATCTGGGTTGTTCCTAGGGATGGCAAAACCACCACACCCTTTGTGTTTGTGTATTTCCTCTGCCAGATAGTTCACATTCCAGGGCTCATATGACCTTACACACCTCCTGCTCTATGTGAGTGAGCATTTCTCTAGGCCAACGTGTCTCAAGCTTGGTCTAAATTACTGGGGGGTGGGGGGATCTGGTTAAAATGTGTATTCCAAATCAGTTAATTTGGAAGGAGGCCCTGAAACAACACCAGTCCAGTGAGTCCACAGACCACACTTTCAGAGGCAAGATTTTGTTGATGGTTGACCAACAGTACCCAAGAATGCTGCATGGCCTTCTAAAATGGGACATCAATTCACATTTTCAACAGAGATATGTTTTGATGAGTGTCTTCTCAACAATGTGGTATTGTTAATCTTGAGATCTTAATTCACATTCCTCTGAATTTAATTAGTTTAACTTTTCAGATGTTTATTGACTCTTTACATTTATCTCTAATCTGTTTTTTCTTTAGTTAGTCTGCTTTTTGCTTTGTGGACACTTATCTTTCTTTATTTTTTTTTTTTTGTTATTATTTTAAAAATGTGTGTGTGTCAGGGAGGAGGGCAGGGGCCAGAAGTGGGCACTGGATTCCGTAGAACTGGAGTTGGGACGTGAGTCACTGGGGTTGGGAACTGAACTCCAGTCCTCTGTAAGAGCAGCCAGTGCTCTTAATCTTTGAGTAATCTCTCTAAAAACCTTGGTTTGTGTGTGTGTGTGTGTGTGTGTGTGTGTGTGTGTGTGTGTGTGTATGTGTTTTACAGATTTTGACATCTCTTTTTTTCTTTTCTTTTACTTTTCTTTGTGGTGCCCTTTAGTGACTAAAAGCTTTGTTTTATTATGATTTAATTTATAAACCTTTTTGTGTTTAGTGTATGTATCTTTTAAAAAAGTCCTTCCTTGGCCTAGAGAGATAGCTCAGAGGTTAAGAGCACTGGCTCCACTTCCTGAAGGTTCTAAGTTCAACTCCCAGCAACCACATGGTGGCTCACAACCATCTATAGTGAGATCTGGTGCCCTCTTCTTGTGTGCAGGTGTACATGCAGGCAGACACTGTATATGTGAAAAGTCCTTCCTTAACAGATAAGGGTGTATAAGGGTGTAGCTTAGGTAGTAGCTTTGTATCACTATTAAATTCTTAGTTTTGGTAATTGTATCATGCTTATAAATCTTGTTAACTTTGAAAGAAGCTAAGCTAAGCTAACTTTAAGCTCTTAGCCTGACAGGAATTGATTCTTTTTTTTTTTAAGCAAGAATTTAATTCTGTGTATTATCACATAAGCAATTAGTTGTTCCATCACCATTTATTGAGTAGAGCTTTTCCACTTTGTGGTTTTCAGCGCCATCTTTATCATACAGAATTTATACAGACTTTGACGCTATAAAGAAAGCAAAGCTTGGCTCTAGAGACCGCTTTTCCACAGGGCCTGAGTGTGGTTCCCAGCACCCATGCTAAGTAATTCACACCCTGCTGGAACTCCAGCTCTGGGCAATCTTCTGGTCTTTCTGGGCACTGCACACATGTACACAAAACCACTAACAGGCACATGACAAACTCCTCTTAAATTACCTATTGTTAGGATATTTGGTTACAGCACTGAGAAAAGTAACCAATGCACTCTTCGACACATTCAGAGTGCAGCCTCTTCCATGAAGCCTTTCTGCGTGTCCCATGTGCAGCTCCATCACTCCTACTGCACTTGTCATGATTCTTTCAGCTCCGTCGTAACAAGAGGCTCAGGTGCCTCACCAACATGCAGGCTTTCGAGTTCTCATCTTTGTATCTCAAGTGTCTGACCCATAGTGAACTTTACAAATTGTTATTGATTGAGCCAATAAACACACAATGAAAACACTAGGAAATGGTTTTAATGCTATTAACTGCTTATCTTGCTGACGTCTTTCTATTTTTAAACCATGTGCCTGCTCTCAGGGCCCTGCAGTGGCACGTGTAACATTGTACCGTGACAGGCTTCCATCAGTTCATGTGGTCAGCAAGGAGGAAGTCAGGCACAAGACCTCACAGTCCTCAGAGGCTACCACCCTATGCTCCATGCTTTAAACAATGGCTTCATTTTTTTTCCCATGGCCTTCTCTCCAAACAAATTCTGAACTAAAGACCTTTTCTAAGTCAACTGTGAAAGATTTCAGAGAGCTTTCTGTAACTGAGTTTGGGGCAAGTGCCTGTCCATAAGCCATCTAGGGAACTAAAGTCAGTTAAGGGATGAAACAGTATGGTGAAAAGAGGAAACAGTGGGGCTCCAAAAATGGTGGGGATAGCAGCAAAAAGATTATGAACTTGACAGTTCTCTTCATGTACATTTGTGCTCAGATGGTAAGAGACAGAAAGGAACTGTTCGATGGGAATGTGGTCTTTTCAGGTTATTTGCTTATTCAGTGTATGCCCTTCATGGCGTGCGTGTCTTGCCTCCCCTGTTGCAGTGTTCTTTGAGAGTCATGGAGCTTATGGCTCTAGTGCCAGAGAACTAAGGTACCAGAAAACTTAACGGGCACTCAAGCCACTCTAAGGCAGTGGCTCCCAGGTTCACTGTCTCATGATCTCAAAGAGTAAGGATCAAGGACAAAAGGAGGGCAAGCAGATCCTCACTGGGTACCTTAGCACTGTTCCATTGCTGTGCTAACATACCACAACCAAGGCAAGTGGTACAAGAAAGAATTCACTAAGGGTTATAGTTCCAAAGGGCTACAGTCCATGACCATCATGGTGGGGAACATGGCAGCAGGAGAGCAATCGTGGCACTGGAGCAGTAGCTGAGAGCTTTCATGTTGCGACAATAATTCTAAGGGGGGGGGGGAGTGGGAATGGTGTAGGCTTTTTGAAACTCCAAAGTGGCACACCGCCTCCAATAAGACCACACCTCCTAATCATTCCCAAACAGTGCCACCCACTGGGGACCAAGTATTCAAAGATATGAGTTTGTAGGGGCCATTTTATTCAAACACCACAATGAGGTAGAGAAGCAGCCCCTGGAATCCAAGGAGGGGATCCCAAAGTGATTAGCCAGCCTGTCCTTCTTAGATATGTTCTTTTATTTCCAGAACCTGAGCCTGATAGGTCCAGACTGTCTGTAAACAAGTGACTGAGTTGAGAGACTTCTGTCTGGCTGAACTGAAGGGCTGTGGGGCACTTTGGTTGGGTGGAGGATAAGGTAGGAACGGGAAAGCTCAGGAAAAGCTAGAAGGAAAGGGGATGGGGGTTGTGTTGGTGGAAGAAAAGGGGTTGGGAGTGGCATCCGTGAAAGGAAGACCAGCCAAAAGCTTCAAGGTGGAAGAAGAATAAGAAAGTGAAGAGAGGAGGGAATTGTGGTCAGCCATTATCAGAAGAGCCAGTGGTCAGCAGTAATCTTGGTGAGTCGGGGCCTTTTAGAATTCAGAACTTATGAGTTGGTTTTATGGATCTTGAGTCCAGTGTCTGCATCCCTGGCTGCACAGACTTCACTGGGAAGAAGGCTCTGCCCATTTTCAGATGTCTCATTTGGAGACAGGTTCACAGACACTGTCTCTGCCAGGAGCCTTAGCCTCTCTAGCTACCTAAGGGAAGAAAGTGCCTCACACCCCATCTCCATCACCCCTAATGAAGTTATTCCATCTTTCAAGCAAAGTCCTCACGTTTGACAAGTACCAGGGACTTTAATTGAAAATTACTTTGGGAATCTTGCCAGACACCACAAATTGAAAATATGAAAAGCCATTCTCGTGGGTCAGGGGTGTAACAAGGCCCATGTCAAATGTCATTACCTTGTGCACATTCCAGGATTGTGCAGGTGGGAAGCTAAGTGTTGATTGCATATTTTAGCCCAAGAATAATTTCCTGAATGGCAATTTGTTCCTTTATTTGATGAAACTGAGGTTTTCAACAGCAGTAAAATGCAATCTTTCCAGCGTATATTTCCGTGGGTTATAAAGATTGATTATACTGCTTAGTGAGAGATTCATTATTTGGTCATTTAGACTGTAATTTATTTAAAAAAAAAAAAGAACTCAACAACCCTAAAATGCTAATGAATTCCAGTTAGAAAGTGTTGTCCCATGAACAGTGGTATTTCACTCAGCATAGCCTCAAACTGATAGCCCTTAGAGACTGGAGGGGAAGCTAAGAGTCCTGGGCCAGTGTCACTTTCTGGGATCACAGAGGGCCCTCTCATTTCCTTGGCTCTCAGTCTGGCTCCTTGAATGCTCCAGAGGACTGTAGTCCTGATTGTGAAATCAAATAAAGGGACACTACAGGGCAAATGCGTGGCCAGGCGCAAAACCTAAAGGAAGGACACGGTGTATAGAAAGGACCTTGGGCAAGGCTGGACAGAGAGCTCTGAGGAACCACCAAGAGATGGAGACAAAAGGAGGATGGAGAGATGAAGGAGAGCATGGCTCCTCTCCACTCCTGTAACTAACTGTGGTTCTCTCATCCTTGTCAGTTCCCTTTAGGGGGGCCTCATACTGCTTGCAGACCCACTCCTGAGTGGACCCTTTTAGAGACTGTAGTCCTAAAGGGCTACATTCAAGAAAATGAAGAAACAAATCTATTTCCAGGTTTGAGTATCAAAAACAAACAATCTAAAGGCTATGGGAGTTGGGACAGTGGCTAACAAGTCCCTAGGCTCTGTCCTGTGTCCTGCTCATGCTCAGCCTAAGCCTCAAGTCTGAGGACACAAGCACTCAGAGAAAGGGCCTCATGAGAATGAAGTCCTTTCTTTCATGGTAGTAACCAACCCTGGGACCAAGAGAAAATTTAGGAAAAACTACAGGGTAAGAACTTAGTGACTCAGGATTAGTGTTGATTCTGGAGGGCTGAGCTGACAGTCATGATCCCCTTTCAGTCTTGTACAAACTGTAGAGAATTTTTTTGCCTACTATTCTGTGTTTGTTTGAGATCTAGGGGAATTTTTCAGAAGTGAAGAGCACTTGCTGCTCCTGCAGAGGATCTGAGCACCCAGGTGTAACAACTCATAACCATCTATAACTGTAGCTCCAGCCTCTCTAGCCTCTGTGTGGTGCACACACTCATGTGCTCTGGCATGTACATGCACGTACACACACACACACACACTTAAAAATATACGTAAATAAATCTTAAAGAGGGAAACAAAGGGAAACATTTTCCTTTCTTCTACAGACAAGAAAACTCAGGCTGGGGGCTGAATATCTTGTCTTGTTCAAGGCGTTGACTAAATTCCCAGTTCTTTCTGTCCTCTAGTCTGATCACAGACCGGTGGAACTAGAGATTAAATAATTAATTGAACATGAGAAGCCATTACTATCAAACTTAACAGCTCTTTATGTCCACCATTTGTTTATGTCCACCATTTGGATTCACTTTACAGCTATGTGGTGTCTACCACATTACCACAGGACCACTTGAGAGGTAGACCAGTTATCCCTGAAAGGAAGAGTAAGAGAAGCCTCAGCTCAAGAGTTTTCTCAAAAGATTCTCTGGAATGTTAAAATCTAGCATTCCTGGTAACTCACCCCTGCCCCTGCCACTGCCCAAGTCCAGAGACTGAAGGCTCCATGTGGGGAAGTGTGCCTTTCTAGCTAGGCTGCAGGAGAATGTATCAACTCCATTATGGTGATCAAGTAAGGGAGAATGGCACATGCAATGGAACCCAGCCAAGGACAACTCCTCATTTGAACTTCAAAGGAATCCACAAGAGGAGAAGCACAGTCACTGGGGCGAACAGAACATCCTTTATTGTTCCTTTGAGATGGTCCCAACCCCGTTTCCACAAAGTCATGCTTCAAATTCCTTCAGCATTCTTACATTTCCCCATTACCGTGTCTCTAGGGAAAACCTCCAACCTTTCAACATCCAGGGATCTCATTTCCTGAGATTCCAAAGATACAACTGAAAAGTCCACTCAAATAGTTCACGAGAAACAAACGCTCATTTAAAAAAAAAAGCATCTCTCTGTAGTGACAAATTTCACAATTATCTGTCTCTCCATATGTCTCTTTTAAGGTTGCCACTAAGCAGTTTCTTTTCAAGTGCACATGAATAATTGTTTTTCTGCTTGTCCTAGGCTACCATGAAGGGAAAGAAGATCTGAAGAGAGGTCCTCTAGATCTGAGGAATGTGGAGATGATTTTTAAAGGACTTTTTAGTTTTTAGATCTCTCTCTCTCTCTCTCTCTCTCTCTCTCTCTCTCTCTCTCTCTCTGTGTGTGTGTGTGTGTGTGTGTGTGTGTGTGTGTGTGTGTTGTGGTGCACATGAATTTTAGGTGCCCTTCAAAGCCAGAAGAAAGCACTGGATTCTCAGAGGTTGGAGTTACAATGCTTGTGAGCCACCCAACATAGGTATTGGGAACCAAATTCAGGTCCCCTGTGAGAGCAGTATATGAGCCATCTCCAGCCCCTGGAGTTGATGATATTTATGGTGCATTTTCAATGAATGAAAGAAATACCAAAGAAGAGGCTGTGCATCCATATGTTACTGTAGATTTGTTGAACTGTAAGGGAGAGAGTCAAGTTTCAAAGCATAGCCGGCACAAAAGGGCATGCAATAGGTGACAGTGAATTGATGAGGAAATAATTATTTGTTCTTTATAATCTTGTTCCTTGAGTGGTAACTTCTCTGAGCCAGGCCTGTGTATCCTAGCCTAGGCCTTGAACTTTCCCTTATGGTTAGACTAGCTATGCCCAACGCAGGCAAACCAGTGGTAACAGGTGTAGGCCTTTCTCCTCCTCATTGCTCACACAGTCTGGCTTGTGGAACCTTTGCCTAACACAGCCAGTGCTTGGAGCATTAGCTTTTTGTTTTTGTTTTTTAAATCTCATCAATGAATTTATAATAGTAGAATACTTAATCTGGGGACTGGAAAGATGGTTCAGCAGCTGAGAGCACTTGCTACTTTTGCAAAAGCTCGTGATTTGATTTCCAGCACCCACGTGCTGGCTCACAACCAACTGTAACTTCATTCCCAGGGATCCAACGCCCTCTTCTGGCCTCCAGGGGGCACTACACATACACGTGGTATATACACGTGCTGGCAAAACACCCAAACACATAAAATAAAAATAAACATTAAAAATTTTAAATAAAAACCTTAACGTATTTAATTTTATGGCAGTGATGGGGCTAAAAATCAGCGAGCGCTTTGTGAAACGCCTCCCTCCGGCCGCAGCCTGAGGGCCTGAGCTGAAAGGGTCTATAGCCTGACAGTCATGAGCCCTTCTCAACTTCCTGTGAGCTGGAGTGATGTTTCCCCTCCTTCTGCTATTCTGCTTCCCTCTCTCTTCTATGGAGGTGAAAATGTAGGCGGCAGAACAGACAGGTGCTTCCTCTTGTCTAGGAAATTGGTTCTAAATCCTTGTCTCTTGCTATCTCCAGCGAGAGCCAGTGAGCACACATCTTCTGGCATGCTCTGTAACTTTTCATAGCATTGTAAGAGTGTGGGGTTTCTGCCATACCAGCGAACCCTAAGTCAATCATCACACATTGCCAAGGTATTCTCAGCTCCATAATTTATATGCCGGAGCATTTCTTTCTCAGTATAAAAAAGAACCATTCCCAGTACACGCTACAGTCTCATAACCAAACCCATTGGACAAGGGCAGTTGTTGTCTTTGCTTAGTGGAAATGGTAGAATGAGATTCTCTGAAGTAATTGCTCTTTTGTAATATTAGGAATATCCCAATGGTGACAACTTGGAAACACATTAGCATTTAAATACTCAAACCAAACGACAAATAAGCCCTTGTGAGTCACGTTTCAGGAAGGGATGATGAACATCATTCCTACAGCTGTTCATGATAGAATATCAAAATGAAAAACATGTATGTGTAAAGCAGCTCCCCCACACTGCTTCACTTTGCTCGTTTTGCAGAGAGCTCTAATGTGAAGACATCCTCGGGCAGATGCAACCGCAGTACTTCATCCCATCATCGTTTAGCCAGACCACAAAACTACTCCTGAGGCCGCTTTAGCCTCCCTGACAGTGCCTCTCACGTCAGTTACTGCAAATGGGATCCTGTGCAGTGATGTAAGCCCCAGGTCTCTGTGGCCAGAAAACAGCATGAATCTTTCAAACAAACAAACAAAGAGTGTTAAAAGTTTTATTTTTGTTTTCACATATATGAGTGCTCAGCCTGAATGTATATGCACACTGTGCATGCAGTGTCTGTGGAAACCAGAAGAGGGCGCTGTATACCCTGGTACTGTAGCTCCTCATGGTTGTGAGCAACCATGTGTTTGCTGGGAATCGAGTTCGAACCCTCTGCAAACGCACTCAGTGCTCTTAAGCGATGAGCTACTTTTCTAGCTTCAGACTAATTTTTTTGTTTTTTTTGTTTTTTGTTTTGAGACAGGTTTTCTCTGTGTAGCCTTGGCTGTCCTGGACTCGCTTTGTAGATCAGGCTGGCATCCATCGGCCTGCCTCTATCTGAGTGCTGGGATTACAGGGGTACGCTACCACTCCTGGCTCAGACTAATTTTTAAAAAAGATTTTAAAATCTATTTCTCTCTCTCCCTCCCCCTCCCTCTCTCTCTCTCTGTGTGTGTGTGCATGTGTGCCTAAGAACAGAAAGCACATGGCATCCCTTTGAACTGAGTTACAGGTGTTTGTGAGCAGCCCAACATGAGTACTCAGAATCAAAACTCAAGTCCTTTGCAAGAGTAGAATGTGCTCTTATCTGCTAAGCCATATCTGCAGCTGGGCAATACAGATAATCTTGATGTTTTATTTCTGATTTAGAAGAGAGCTTTGTTGTATTGTTTTTTCTTTTTGAGGGACTTTTAAAAATAAAATTGAAACAGACATGGGCAAGTGCATATGGTACTGATTTGACTATGTACCTGAGCTCCTAAATTGCTGGAATTCCTGTTTACATCAAAGGTGGGTTTAAACAACAGAAAGTAGAATTATAACCTTAAAAAAAATCCATAATCTTAGTCAATAATTTATTGGCAGAATTCCCCCAGCAACTTAAAATTTTATGAGAATAATAATAACTGCCATATGCAGCCGACTTGCTCTGTACCAGGCTCTGGTTAGGTGGCCTGAGATGTTTTACCTGACTAAGTCTTCATGACCATCCCCTGTGGTACTCCGTCCATTCCGAAGTTGAGAAAGCAGGTTCTGGTGGGTTGCTGAGAAGGCTTCCAGCTCAGGATTACCTGACTCAGAATACCCCTCGACGCCGCCCCCTTCCCCCCTCCCCCTCCCCCTTCCCCCTCCCCCTTCCCCCTCTCCCCCATCCTGCTCCCGTCCACCCTGGAAACTCATGTGCTACCTCACGACTGCCTAAGGAGTCAGTGAGGGCTAGGGACATGATCAGCTGGCAGAGTGCCTGCCTAGCACTTATCTCTGCACAGCACAGAAGGGGTATGTGGTGCACACCTATAATCCCAGCACTCAGGAAGTAGAGACGGGAGGATCAGAAGTTCAAGGTCATCCTACGCCTACAGAGCAAATTTGAGGTCAACCTCAAGATACAATATCATGGTTTAAAAAAAAAAAACATAAAAAGGAGGACGAGCTGGAACGATCTAGTTCAGGTGGTAAAGAGCTTGCTGTTGAGTACGAGTTTGAGCTCTAGAGCCTACGTGGAAAAAAAAAAAAAAGCTGGGCATAAAGGCATGCTTGCAATTCCAGTGCTGGGAAGAGATAGTTGGACCTTTGAGGCTCACTGCTGGCCAGCCTGGGCTAACCTGTGAACTCCAGGTTAATGAAAGACTCTATCTAAAACCAAAAGGATGCCACCCAAGGAACACCACTCATATTTCTGGTCTCTACAAGCGCATGCACACCAATTCATGCTCACTAGCATATGTGTATATGCATGTGCCCATACACACACACACACACACACACACACACACACACACACATACACACAGAAATTGGAGAGAATATGGTTTCCCATATCTGTTAAGAGAGCTTTAGGCTGTGAGTGTACGTTCCATTTGGCTCTCTTCACTCTTTGCTTGCTTTTCGAATGGGTCCTCAGTGGACTGGGGTTGTGTGTTTCCTGAAACCCATTTGTGTCTCACCTCTCCAGGTTCATCAGAAAAGCATCCCTTCTGGGTGTTGCGTCCTCCCCAGGAAGCCTCTCTGCTCCCTGTTTCTGGCTGTTTGACAAATCCCTGCTAATCTGGGAATTCCTCCCTAGCAATGCTAATGGAGGGCAGTGGGCTTTGATCACGGACATATGCCCTGTGATGGATGCCCTCTGGGATGACACACTTTCCCCACTTGACTCAGAGATGGGAGGGGAAGAAAGGCCGGAGGTGCCAGTTCCAGGCAGGCGTGCCATGGCTAGCTCCTGTCAGCTGACTCTGTCACCCTGTCTGATGTGCCCATTCATCAGGTGGGAACTTCCTCCATACCCAGAAAGGATGAGTCCCTCGGGGCATGTGATTAGAGCGCAGTGTGTGGAATACCACCTGCGCCTCAGTGCTTGTTTATATGAGAAAATGTTCCCACGGTGTTCTGGTCCAAGATCTCTAAAGAGAGGCGGGCTTAAGTCAATAGGGGTTCTGAATGAAGGCGTTTTGGTAGCAAGCCCATGAGATAGAGCACTCCAGGGTGTATGAATTCCACTTTTCCTGCTTCTTGAATTCTCCCTACATTTGCAGTTTTTAGGAACTCTCCATTTGAATAGTGCAGCATCTGGATTTAGGTTCTGTAAATTCTCTTAATCATTGTCCCAGTAAATCTAATTACTCCACCAAGTGGTCCTTGACTCTGGTAGTGCCTGCAGGCTACTCCCTCCAGGGGTCCCTGTCCTCTGAAGGCTAATGTCTGCTTCCCAGCCCCAGAGAAGGTGCCCAAGCTAACTTACTTACACGTCACACTAAATCATAGCTACACATGAGAGCTAGTGATGAGGGCAGTGACACAGATAAGTGGTGCCAGGAACACTGAGTGGGGCAGTTACAGCAGAAATAAATGCACACATACGTTTCATGGCCTTTAACAAGGGAAGCGTTATGTTTAGGGTGTTTACTGATATAGGATGCTGTGCAATCTGTATTGGTGATCTTGGCGATGGCATCTCTTTCCATCAGCTCTAAGCTTTGCCCTCAGTCCCTCTTAAGCCTGGGTTGTTTGGGTGTTAGAAAAAGTCAGGATGTCAGAACACTGGGCAGAAGTTTCGTTAAATAACCACATTTGATATACCAAGGTCATGTTGTGTGTGTGTGTGTGTGTGTGTGTGTGTGTGTGTGTGTGTATGTGTGTACATACAGTAGCACCTGGGGAAACACAGCAAAGTGTGATAGCTAGGTCCTCACTGTGGTCTGGTCAGGTGAAATGGCTACTATTATATCCTATGAATAAGCTGAGCTTATGGGGTCAGTCTACCAGGCAGGACCTGGACCATGGAGGAGAGCACAGATGTCTTCAGTCTCAGTTAGGGCTTGTTCCTTTCAACTTAGTAACGTAGAGCCCCTTTTCTCTGGAACCCCTTCATGTCACTGACTCCCAAGAGTGAGGACAGGCACAGTGAACTGGCTGAGTAAGAGCTGATGGGAGAAGGGGTCAAAGTCATGGTCCTTAAGAGCTGACGCTTAGGAGACCAGCACAAGGGACTACATTAGTTACTTTCTCATTGTTACCAGAAATCCAGCAAGCATCATCCCAAGCTCTCCAGTTGTCACCACATGAGAGTGGCAGGCAAGAGTGATGTTCCAGAGGGCAGTCCACCGTCCCTCTTTATTTACAAGTCTATGTTGGAGCCTGAGACTTTTAGCTCTTTCACTCTTTTGATTTTTGTGATGCATTAATTCACACTCTGTCCACTGTGCTGGGAGTGGTCAGTGGATGTGGTCAGACTTCTGCGGGGTTCCTGGCCTCTTCTATGGGCCCAGGGGCTCCACACCAACTCCAGACACTTGGACATCAGATGTCTTCTCTGGAGAAACAGTACTATACAATGATATATCCTTAAAAAGACCCACAGATATGTGAAAGAAAGAGCCAAGCCCATCCAGGATACCACCAGAAAAAGCTACTAAAACTCTTACATTTTCATACTTTCCCCAATAACAAATACCTCCACTATGCACACGGGAGTAAGTGCCTATTTTATGAAAGAACGTTGTCCTCGTTTATTTTGATTGTATAATTTTGGCTTAAATACATGAAAAAACACACCAGTGAATGCAGACCTATAGCACAGTGGGTGTGGATTGATTAATATAAATATAAAAATATAAGGATGGATGTCTGCATCATGTTTGCAATGGCGAGCAGCTGTGTAGGAAAAGGTGTCAATACTCATCTTGAATCTTGGTATCTGGGCTTGTATGACTGATGAAGATGACTCTAAGAGTTAGAAACTGGATGCCCTGGTACCCAGCAGTTCTCAGAGACTGTCTTTGACCCTCCAGGAAACAGTGAGTTCTGAGGCCAAACTGTGTTGAATCAGGGCTGGAGAGAAGCTGATCGGTCGGAATTGACCATCTCTGGGGAGCCTTTGAGTGGGAATGACCTCAGCCTAGGACATACTTCCTGGAACTGTGACTCTCCAGTGGACTAAGCCCACAGTGTCTTCCAGAGAATGAGGGCTTTGTCCACAGAGCACAGACCATCTTCTGTTCCTGTCGAAGCCCAGTGGAGCCTTTGTTGGCACCTGAGCAAGCAGGGAGAGTGAAGGGGAAATGGAAGAGGAAAAGGCTAAGAAAACCAAGCTTTGGAGTCTTGGTCTTTTGAGGAGAAGCTGCTGGTGCTGCATGGCAGCCACAGATTAGGAAAGGAAGCTGGCGTCTGTGCAATGTTCTGTGTTCTCTCAACTCTCAGAATGATTCCTCAGCATGAGAGGAGGCAATGGAGTAAGTAGAACAGGGCCATTACCCCAAGGCCAGCTGACGGCTGAAGAACTGAGATTCATCTGGACTCTTGTCTTTCTGGAATTTTCTGTCAGACTGGGTTGAGAAATTTGGGAAGTGTCCATGAGCTCCAGTGAAGTGAAATCAGATGTGTATCAATTTCGAGAGTAACACATTAATAACATGTACAAGAGCTAAAAAACAATGGTGTGTATGGCGTCAACTTATGCTTCAGTCTGTGAAGGTTAACCACTCTGTCTTCCAACTAGCAGCCTTGCCATATCCTGGGAGTGTGGCCCTAGAGTGAGGACAGGATCTGCGTTCCATGGGGCCCTGTCCTCTCCTCTGTCCTTGGTGAAGTCACAACAATCATGAGAGATTAGGAATGAGATCGCCTCTGGCCTGAGCCAAGGGAAGCAGCATTGGAACGCAGAGTAGCTGCTACTTCCCTCCAGCTGAAGCTAGTGCATCTCCCAAGTCAGCGGCTCAGCGCTACATTCTAGATGACCCCCAGGGTCCCAGGGCCCCCAGGGATGGCCTTGGTCATCAGGTATGGGGATTGTGTTCAGCCTCTTCAGTTCCTGTCCCTCTGGAGGGATTGGGAGCCATGTGGGTGAAGCTCTAGAACCAGATAGTAAACATTAAGGCTTTGTAAAAAAAAAAAAAAATCCATAAACAACACAGAAAAGGCTACGCATGGCTGTGGTGCAATGAAACTTTGCTTAGCTGATGGGCTATAGTTTCCCAGACCCTTCTGCACTCTGATAGGCTTATTAAAGTCCCGCAGTGAGCTGGAGATGTAGCTGAGTTGAGAGCTTGTCTAGTATCCACAAGGCTCTGGTTCTATCTCTAGGACCACACGAACCAGGCATGGTGGCATAACCTGTTATCCAAAACCTTTGGCGGTGGAGGCAGGAGGATCAAAGTTTAAGATCATCCTTGGCTACAGAGTGAGTTCCAAGTCAACCTGGGCCAGCCTGGGCTACATGAGCTCTTGTTACAAAGTAGAACCCCCTCCCCTCAAGCCCACAGTGCTGTCTCCTCGTGTATCTGTTAGGATGGCTCCTACTAAGAAAGTAGTAAATATACATGAGGCCCTGTGTCCGGTCCCTGGTACCCCAAAACCAACCAACCAACCAAAACCCCCAAAAACAAAAATTGGAAAAAACCATTCAAATATTGGAGAAGATGTGGAGAAAATGGGATCTCTGTCTACTATAGTATGAATGTAAAAGTGTGCCATTACCTTAAAATCAACACAGTAGCCGATTACGTAATTAAAGATAGGGTCACCTTATAAGACTTAGCACTTGCGTTTCTGGTGTGCCCCAAAGGAGTTGAAAATAGGGACTTAAAAGATTAATTATATAGCTGCACTCACAGAAGACTATTTCCCCACAGTCAAAACATAAAGAAGCAACTCAAGTGGCCCCACCCCACCCCCCGGCAGAGGTGCAGAGAGGCAGGTGGTGGTACGTCCATTCAGTGGGGTCTGACAGCTGGTAAGCACAGGCACTGTGCAACTTGAAACAAGCTAGAGACAAAGGGTACATACTGTATATAAGATACCGAGACACACGGTAGAGTGGTGGTTCCCAGAGACTTGGGGGAAGAAGAATGGGAAGCTATTATTCAATGGTGTGGGCGTGTGTGTGTGTGTGTGTGTGTGTGTGTGTGTGTGTGTGTGTGTGTG
>OU015749.1:126013862-126026955 GCA_907169655.1 Acomys percivali | reverse complement strand
TGTGTGTGTGTGTGTGTGTGTGTGTGTGTGTGTGTGTGTGTGTGTGTATGTGTGTGTGTGTGCGCGCGCGCAACACATCCTGGAGAGGAATACTAGTGATAGTTGCACAGCAATAGGAATGCATTTAGTGTCAGTGAGATGTACAGTTAAACTGTTAGCACAGTAAACTGGGTTGTGTTTGTTTTAACCTCAATTAAAAGTAGGAAAGGCTTAAAGTCACTTTTAGGGGCAGAGAAGATAGTTTAGTTGGTAGAGCGCTTGTGAGCAAGCATTAGGTCCCAAGTTCAGATCCCTAGCACCCATGTAAAATGATGAGTGTTACAGTGCATGCCAGCAATCTCCCAGCACTGGGGAGGTGGAGGCAGGAGCATTCCTGTGTCTGCTAGCCAGATAGTCTTGAATTGATGAGCTCCAAGTTCAGTGAGAGATCCTGATTGAGCAAGACTACACCGTGCCAGTCTCTGATCTCACACGCATGCTTGCTTATATAAGCATGCACACATACACAGAGAGAGGGGCAGGGAAGAGAGAGAGGGGGAAATGGAGGGGAGGGGGAGAGGGAGAGATATACTGAACACACCAATGCTAAAAAGCCGAGCATGACTTTGGCTGGAGCTGTTCTTATAGGCTGAGGCAGGAGGATTGCTCAAGGCTAGGAGTTTGAGTCCAGCAAGGCCAATGTAGCAAGACTTGATTTCTCTACAGGGGATAAAGGAAGGAAGCTGAGCCACAGGAGCGGGATTTCTCCCAGATGGACACAGTGACCTGATCATCTCAGGGAACAATCTTGCTTGGAAAACACTTCAAGCTGCTAACAAGGGCCTGGCATTATGCAATGCACTGAGTTGTGGCAGGAAGCAGGGCAGGTCACTGTGTCATGGTGCTCCCATTTTTCCCTAGGATGCAGAATGAAAACACAAAAACATGAGCACAAACAGGTGTTTTCAAGCAGGGAGAAGTCTAGGGGGATATAGAAAGGGGCTGGGACAGCAATGCTGGTTAGATTTTAAAAAAAGAAGCAATTTAATGCCAAACAGGCAATGCTTTCTCCTGCCCTCTCTCTCCCCTTCTTTCCTCCCCTCCCTTCCCTTTATCTTTCTCTTAAGCCCCTCACCTCCACTGTTCCCTTTCCTCACCTTCTCTCTCCCCGCTTTTTCCATGTCTTTTCTTCTTTCTTTTACAGATGGGCCGTGAAGCTTCGGCTTCAGCTAAAGAGGAAGAGACAGAGTAAAAGGAGAACCTCAGGGCAGGAGGCAGCCACTGCGTGAGACCGCCCAAGTTTGGACACCAGAGGGAGGCGAGCAGGCCAGGCCGGGCATGAAGGGCGTGCACAGGGGGGCCTTGCACGCCTTGGTCCAGAAGGATTCCAGGGGCCATGGGTGTTTGTGAGGAGTTCTCTGTCGATCCCCCAGCCTCCCAAACCCTACAGAGGAAACCAGTGAATGCTCTCTAGAGCTGTTCAGTGCATGGAGGCCACAGCTTACCTCTGAAAACCATTTCTGTTATCCATATGGAAAAAAATCTAGCCAAGGTATTTGAGGAGTTATAGGATGTACACATTTTTCAGTGTTTCTTTTAGGGACTATAAACTTTCAATTTTATGATGAGTTAATATTGATTCTGAGCTGTAAACAGCGGGGCCAGTTTGATTAGAAGAGTGGCACTTTAGTACCAAACAGGGAATGAATGCTTTTCCTTCCCCCTGGCCCTTCCCTCTTTTCCCTCCCTTCCCCTTCCATCCCTCCTTCCCTTCCTTCTCTTTGTTCCTTTCTTTGCCCTCCCTCCCCTTCACTGCCTTTTTCTTTCCTCCCCTTCTCATTCTTTTTCCCTTCTCCTTCCTTTTCTTTTTTCTCTCCTTCTTCCCTCCTTCCCACACCAATAACTATATGCATATCTAATGCCTGGCTCACCCTTAGAGGTCAGTAGCTTCTATGCATCCCTCGGAGCTTAACATCCTGAAACCCAGGGACAGATTCCAGTTTGGTACTGGCCTTAATTTTAGCTGGGCACCCCACACCTATGTCTTACAAAATGTCCTGGATAGAAAGGACTCCTGAAACACACTAGAAGTAACTGATCCCAACTCCTCCCTGCACTCTCCAGGAACCTAGCATTTGCAGGACCCACAACAGGAAGGAGTGGAAGCATGGTGCCAGAAGCTGGGAAGTCAAAAGAGGATGAAAGATAACTTCCGGAAGACATGAACTCATGTTTTAAATAGAACCCAACCTAGACAGCCCCCAAACCCCAAACACCCCCTCTAACAGAAAATAAAGTTCCATAGAGAGTACCCTGGGACAGTTGAAAAATTGGTGTGAGGACATCAAATAAGCAGAGGAGGAGCTGAAAGCGGATTGACAAGTTCTCCTTCCCTGGATATCTGGGCTTGTGCTCATAATTCTGACATCCCAGGAAGGCAGAGATGTCAGTGGTGAATGCATATAGTCAGGTGAAGGGGAGGTTGGACATCAGACATTTTGCTTGGTGAGTGTTCCTGCCAAAAGCTGTACCAGGCACACATTTTAAATGCAGAATGCTCTGTAGTCTCTGGGAATGCTGAGTGAGTCAGTCCTTCAGGGGTGCATAAGACCATAGCTTTGGGGTGTTCTGCTTCCAGATTGAAGAGTCTCACGCAGCTGTTAATCAGAGTGACCTGCCCCTGCAAGAGGGGCAGAGAAACGACCACTTTACATCATCCATGCACTTGCCCTGAAGTCTGGATCAGGAATAGAGTGACAAAACCCTGGAGAATCATAGGAACACATTCTCCCCTGGTTCTGGAGACCCCTCTGCCCCCAACCAGCATGGCTACTGCCTGGAACCTTGGGGCAGCTGGTATTCAAAACTGCTGCCCAGGCATCCCTAGTCCCTGAGCTGCTGCAGGGTCATCTGATAAATGCCAGAGCTGTTTAGCTCAGCCAAGACCATAACTGTGGTTTGCAACCAAGGACCTTTTATGTTACAAGGTGGCCAGGAGGAAGGAGCTGGGGAGAGCTTCCATGTATAGAATAAAACACAAAACCACTAAGTCACAGTCTACATTTCTTGCGCTCAAAACTTCTTTTCTTTTCTTTTTTTTTTTTTGTTCCTTAGATCTTCTTGCTTAAATTATGCAAATAGCCCTCCTTTGGTCTCTTTGTTTTCCATGTCTCTTACTGTCTCTCAAGAGTCGGCCAGCATCATTACTTAGAATGTCTCTCAACAGCTCTGGAACTGTCAGCATCTTTAGCCTGGTATATAAGGTGTGCCAACATCTGGTCCCATTTGACCTTGTAGCTTGCTCCTGACATCCTTAGGTATCCAAGAGGAGATTGTATGGGATGATGTGCCTTTCCTTAGCAGCCTCCTTTAGTGACTTGCATACCCTGCCCTTTATCAGGAGTATCTTCCCATGATTCTATGTTCTCTGAGAGCTCTGCTCAGTTGTGAAGAATTCAGTTGGAATAGTTTCATGAGTTTGAAGCCATTCCTGGCCATCTAGAAGAACCAAACCTGTCTCTCTCTGCATTCCCACAATTCCATCTTGTACTGTCATTTATTCCTGTCTTGACCTTGAGCTGCTATTATCCATGTTCATGCACCTCTTTGAATATTTATTTTATTTTATGTGTATGTGTGTATGTGCCTGAGTATATGTACGTGTACCATGTGTGTTCAGGAGCCCACTCAGGAGTCCGTGGAGGTCAGAAAAGGTGTCAGATCCCCTAGAACTGAAGACACAGAGGGTTGAAGGCAGCATGTAGGTATTAGGAACTGCACTCAGGTCCTCTGCAAGAGCAGCAAGTGCTCTTAACTGCTGAGCCATATCTCTAGCTCCTCCCTTCTACCTTTCCCCCTCCCTGCCCCCGCACCTCACCCCACCATGTGCCTTTTTGAATAAATGTCTTAGTGATAGTGCTAGGCTGGGATTGACAGAGGGGAAGTGAAAATAAAAGAAAGTAGAAGCAGACAGACATCTTCAGAAGCAGAATTGTTTTTAATCAGAATAACCAAAGGACACTCTCTGTGAGAGAGGGCTAGGGCATTCACCCTTCAGGTAGGGTCTGTACTCCTTCCTCAAGACTTAGTCCTAGGGTTAGACAAATTCATTGTTTTGAATCATTTATTTGCTAGATCTTGGATGTAAGAGTCATTAGTTGAGTTAATTGCATCAAAGGCCAGTCCTCCCACCTGCGGCTTCCTTCTGAGTCTTCTTAGCAGGTCATTTCACCCACATGGCTTTCTCCTCTCCAGGCAGCTGCCTCCCACCACGGTCCACCCAGTCTCCAGCAGTGAGATTAGCTAATGGAAGAAGCTAAGTGATATACAGTCCAGTAGGTGGTCTTGTTCTTTGTTCCTTCTGGGTCAAGTCCTGATTCAGACCCACTCCTGGAATTTGTGAGACACAGAAAGATTCCCCCAGCAATACAGCTGGATGTCTGAAAGCTACAGTGCAGCCTTAAAAAACGGTTCCACAAAACACTTTCTCTTCTTCTTGCCAAGTATGTCTTCTTCACTCACGTTTCTCCCCCTTTAAGGATGCATGTGTGCATGCGCATGTGGAAACCCAGGGTTGACGGTTGGAATCACCCTCATTAGCTCTTCCACTTTCTTAATGAGGCAAGATCTCTCAGTCAAACTCAGAGCTCATCAATGTGCCTAGTTCTGCTAGCTGGCTTGCTCCGGGGACACCCTGTTTCCGCCTTCAGAGGCTGGGATGACAGACAGGTCTCTCAGTCTACCTGGCATTTATGTGGGCTCTGGGAAACTGACCTTCTGTCCATATGCTTGGGAGGAAAGTGCTTAACCACTGAACCATCTCCCCAGCGCCCAGATTTGCACTTCTTTTCCCTTCTGATCTGGAAATAGATAGCCCAGGAAAGGCCTCTGTAGATTTGTGACTTCCAGCCTGCTCATTTCTCTTTTCCCTCCCCGACTCCATCTTTTAATTTTTAGGTCCTCTTATATCATAGATGTAAGTGCCTCACCCCAAGTGCTGTCTTTGGGGTACCCTTTGGGGTGCATGCCTCACCGATGCTCCCTGCTCTCTGGGGTCTAGGCTGAGGCCGCAGGAAGGAAGGAGTTCTCAGATTCTGGGTGCCAGCGCATAATCTAGAAAGGTAGTGTGGGCCTTGGGTACATACGGCCCTTAACTTCATAACAAGAAGAACCGCTTGAGGGGGCTAGAGTTGGCCCAGGGTAGGACGCTTCGGGCCGGGCTCTGAAGAATATCCTGTCCTGGCTTTACTCTAGAACTTGGTAGATTCACCCAGAGATCGGGCAGGGAAAAGTCCCGCCCTGGCTCCTTGAAGTGCTTCTGTGCCACTGTGAGCCATAGGCAGCCAGAGAGCCAAGCATTGGAGTGTGCGGGGCATGACAGTGACTCCTGATGCCACCCCGGCCATAGTGGAAGGGACAAAACAGCCTCTTTGTAAGTTGTGAAAATAGTCTGAGGCAAATGTGTGGTTAGAGAGGTCTAGAAGTTTCTCTCCCTTCATGCAGTTTTATCAAGAAGCCTCTCTTCTAATCAACCTAGGCAGGCACGCAGGAAGGACCCCAGAAGGCTGATGCCGGTATCACTGTCGTCACTTCTTTGAGCCGAGCAAAACTGGTGGCTGGCACTTTAAAGGAAGTGGAAGAGTCTCTGCTAGAAGGCTCTCAAATGGACTCCTGCACACAGCTGTGGCCAAGCTTTTGAAATATTTCCAGCCTCTGTCTTCCTGCTGTGAGAGCTTCGGAGCAGCGGCTCAGGCTCTGGGGGCTGTTTGCTATTCTGGGCAGTGGGTGTGCAGATGAAAGGGCGGACGGGTTGGGGAGGACTCATTCCCCAGACACCCATAAAATTTTTGATCTTTGGCCCCTGCTGTAAAATGATTCTGGGAACGTGCTCAGACTGGAAGGCTCAGGGCACCAAGATGGGGGCTCTCATGGCTTCTGGCTGGAGCACAGACGCTGCTCTCAGTGACGGTGAGGACCGGGAAGGTGTTAGGGAACCAGCCTCATCTAGATGATTGATTCAAAGATGTAAATTCTCCACTAGAAAGGGGACATTTGCCTGTGGGTGTGCTTTGCTTCCTGGGCTCAGGAGAGTCGGGCTTTTGACTAGCAGAGTGGGACACCTGGGTACGTGGCAAGGAACCTGCTCGGGCCCCAGGCTCAGACGCTGCCTCCTTTCCCAGTCTTAATTTCACAACCTGGAAAATGAGCACTTTGCACCATTTGCTTCAGGCCAGGAGTTACCTTTCCAGCTGCAGTTACCTTTTCAGAAATAATGGGAGTCCAAGGGGCAATCTGGAAAGATCTTCACACAGCCCTTGTGTTCATGTGATTTCCAGTTTCAAATCAGTTAGCAACAGCACTTCCTCAGGCCAGAGCAGATTTAATCTCAGGCCCTGCTTGGACACAGTGGCTATCACCTCAGGTCTGTATTGATATCTCTTTGAGCCTCAATTTCCTTGTCAATAAAGTAGGTTATGACCTTCTTCCCCAGTGGCTGGGTGAAGTAATGGCTCTAGGTAGTGGCTTAGCCGCCATGTTCTCCCTTTGCAGAGATGCCCTGCTCCTGGCCCCAGCAAGCCTGGACTGGCTTAGCAAGAAGGCGTCGATGATTGGGTGCACACGGGCTTTCCGTGGTATAGTTTCAATGGGCTGAGCAGATAAAGGGGCGGTGCCCTGGGCAGTTCTACTGTTGCTCGGGGCCTCAGATCTAGAGGGTGTAGGCAGAGGCTGTGCAATGGGGGTTACTACCATCCCCAGTGAGGGGGTGTGCGGCAGTGGAACTGTGGGAAGATGGTGAGGTCTGGAGTCAGGTTGAGCTAAGACTGCTTGATTCCACTGCGTCCCAGCACTTAGTAACTTACCCGTGTTTAATGAGTAAAGGAAGGGAGGAAGGGATGTGTGAAAGGAGGCTGAGCTCAATTTCTTGCTCTGCCACATGAAAATTGGCAATTGTCATTTCCTCACTTGCAAAGTGTGGATAATAATATTTACCTTGGAGATGGTAAGACAATTCACCACGACCAGAGTTTTAATCTATTTATCTATTTTCTCCTTCCCTTTTTCTCTACCTCTTTTTTTCCAACTCCCTCTCCCCCATCCATCCATCTGTTCTCTGTCCATCATTTATACATCTGGGACACTAGCAATAGCGAGAATGCCATACCTGACAGTTGTAGGCTGTGAATGTGGACAGAGAGACGATGTCACTATGAGACTGTGACACTTTCATGATGCTAGCCAACCAGGGAAAGGCTCCCAGCTGCATTTTAAAGTAATGAGGTAATGGTTCTCCAGACTAATTCATTTTCTTGCCTTTGTTTTTCAACTTTTATTTTTTTCAACTTACTTATTTCATGTTTATGCGTGTTTTGCGTTTCTGCATGTATAAGTCCTACATGTGTGGTGTGTGTGGGGGCCAGGAGAGGGCTTTAGAACTGGAGTTACAGTAGTGAGCTGCCAACGTGATGCTAGGAACCAAACCAGGGTCCTCTGCAAGAACAGCAAGTGCTCTTGACTGCTGATCCGTTTCTCCAGCCCCTCAGCTTTTTTTTTTTAGAGGAAATCATGATAAAATAAGGAAAATTATTTGTGCTCCGGGTTTTATCTAGCATATTCTATCTTATTCAGAGAATCACATTGTGGATCATGAAGGTCTTGCAGTCAGCACTCATGAGCAGACCATAGATTAGACAGGAAACATCCAGCTTATTGCCCATGACTTGCATTCTAAGTTGAGACATCTGGCAATTTTATTCTTCTGAGATATGTACCAATCTGTGTTATTTTAAAATTACATGTGTGTGTGTGTGTGTGTGTGTGTGTGTGTGTGTGTGTGTGTATGTATGTGTGTTTACAACCTGCAGGAATCAGTTCTCTCCTTTCACCATGTGGGGCCTGGGGATCGAACCCAGGATGTCAGGGTTTGCAGCAGGCACCTTCACTTGCATCACCATCTCATTGGCCTCAGTTCTTGTACTCTTAACTGTATTACTTGGCATGTCTTTTGTTTCCAGCCTGTGTTTAGCCCAGTATTATTATATACCTGCCATGTACTAGGTCTTGCATTATACTAAGGGTGAGGTTAGATTATGAACAAGACACGGGCTTTGACCCCAAAGAACCACAGACAGTTAGGTAGATAAAAAGAGAGGTAATTAGAATAGAAGGGATTGGCCACACAGGAGCTAGGAGCTAGTTGCTTTCTCTTCTTCTTCTTTTTCTTTTTCTTCTTCTTCTTCTTCTTCTTCTTCTTCTTCTTCTTCTTCTTCTTCTTTGGTTTTAGAGACAGGGCTTCTCTGTGTAGGCTTGGCTGTCGTGGACTCACTTTGTAGATCAGGTTGGCTTCGAACTCATGGAGATCTGCTGCCTCTGCCTCCCAGAGTGCTGCATGCACCAGTGCTGGTTGTTTTTAATAACCACTGAAAGGAGATTATTTTGAGCTTGCTATGAAATAATCCACAAGTGATATCAGCCAGGGCACACTCAGAACAGAAGAACAAAGCAAGACTGACCTCATATTTTGTGCCAATGTGTGTATTTTGCAGATGATTTTAGGCTAATTGCCTCTGAGGATGTCACATTCCCATTTTTCAGCAGAGTTAATCAAGGGATGAAGAGAGGGATACAGCAGGTTCCCCCCAGCCACCCCATTACAGACCTGTGCTCTAAGACCACATACCTGAAGCTGTGGGCAGAACCAAACCTAGATACCCTGTTTTTCTTGTCCATACATAACTCTGTTAGAGTTTAATTTATAAACTGGTTCAATAAGAGGTTGATAAGAATAACAACAAAATAGAGGCACACATGTACACACACACACACACACACACACACACACACACACACTGCACAACCACAGTGGTGTCTGTGATAACCCATGGGACTGATGGGCAGGGCTAAGGTTTAGACTTGATTTGAATGTCCCACAAGGCATTATAGACTTAACCTATTTTGTTAGGGAGTAAAAGAGTTGAAACTATGCTGTTTAGGTATGAAAAGGCTTCATAATTGAATCTTGGTTGCTTTATAAGAAGAGGGTAGGACTAGATGACAGCTCCCTACATAAACACAAGCACAGACATGTGCACCCACCTGCAGGTGCTTACACTGTCTGTCTGTCTTCCTCCCTCCCTTTCTCCTTCCATCCCTACCCCTCTCTATCTCTTTCCCTTTCTTATTCTGTTTCTTCCCTGTACTATTGTGGGACTCTTTTAAAAATAAGGCGATTCCCAATTGCCCCCCTGTCACTCATTGTGATCCACTTTCCTCTACAGTTTCCCCAGCCAGTGGTACTGCATTGATAGCAAGAGACAACAGACTAACACAGGAGGGTAGTCTGTTACAGAGTAGTGTGATTCAGGGTCTGGATGTGATGGAGCAGAACGGTGTGTTTAAGGTGTGTGTTTTAAAACTCATTGAATTGTTTTATTTCTTAAAATTTCTATTGAATATTTTTGACTGTCCGTGACTGCAGATGACTGAAACAGCAGAGACAGTGGACAAGGAGATGGCCATAGTTAGCACATGGTCTTAAAACTCTTAAGTGCACTCAAATCTTGCTCTTCCTACTAAGTCACTAGAACAAAATTGAATAATATACCCAAGTAAAAATTTTCCAACCCCAGAACGCCTTAAAAAACTTCTCAGGGCTGGAGCCAGGATGTTTTGAATGAAACACTTGGGGTAGGTCCAAATCTGGGGGCAGGAGACTGGCAGTCATGTTCGAGCTTTATTTGAAGGGAGCAGAGTGTGATGTTGGTGCTCCGAAGGTCCTTCCTGCATCTTGCCATTAGGAGAAGTAGCCAAGGTCACTTTGGCTTCACCAGCATTGGGCCTGGGCCCACATTGCCTTCATATTGCTTGTGACTCAGAACATGGAGACGTGATACAAGGAAGATTTACTTTCGTTCCTGGTTCCAGGGGATTTCAATCCATCTTAGTGATAGTGGGAGAGGCATGGTGGAGCAGCTGTGACTGGTGGCAGGAGTGTGAGGTGGCAGCTGCTTACAGTGTGGGAGACCAGAAGCAGACAGGGACACCAGGAGTACACTGTGAGGTGATCTACTTCCACCAGCCAGCGCCTACCTGCTAAAGGCTCAGAACTCCTCAAAAACACACCAAAGCCTGGGAAAGTTGCTCAAAACATGAGGACACGCTCAAGGAGGGGCTGGGGGTACTTTAGACTCAAAATATAACCCTGTAGGGTCCAAAAGTGGGGCCCCTTTCTTCTACGTGACAAGCAATTTCCTGAACTTAAAGTAGGAATGACGATGCTGCTCACCTCACGGAGTCGCTCTGGAGTGAGTGAGGTAGCGCTGGTTATAAACTGTTGGTCTTTATGTTTTCCATGCCTGAGATACTTCCCAAGACATAGCTCACTAGCAAAGGATCATGCGCAAAATTAGTGAAGAGCAGACTTGAGCATCACAGTTGCCTTGTGGTTCAGTTTGCCGCATGGGCAGGCTTGAGCAAGTGCCTGTTGGGAATTGGAAGGCCCTTTAGGGCACCCCTAGGTTTTCTTAGTGTGCATTTCCTAGGGTGTGTGTTAGACCAGTGAGATGACACTCATTAGCAGTCAGGTATGTGCAGCGCTGCTAAGTGCCATGCCCCACCCAGCACTGAGGTTTCTTGGACATTTCTTTAGCTCCTTACAACATTGCTGAGGTGCATGCCAAGGACCTAGATGTCCCAGAGGCTGTCCAGCAGTGGGGAATAGACTCTCTGCCATCTTTGGGGCAACTCCAGGTTCATCTGACTCCAAAAGGGACCTTGCTAACCTTTCTAATTAAGTTATCTTCCTAATTCTTCCAGTCAGTTTTGGTGTGGTTTTTTCATGTCCAAGCTTTGCCTGGGCTGTGCAGGCCTCTGCCTCCCTCATCATGGCCCAGACATCAGTGATTTCACTAGGGAGCCAATTAATCAAAAGCACGGCTCAAATGCAAATAGGTTCATTGAGTTATTCTACATTTAAAGGAATACATGGAATCTACTGTCTTGTTTATTGCTAAATTCAAGTTGGAAATCTCACCCTCTCTCTTATCTGGACAGAACAATGTAGAGAGGAATAAAGGCAATGCCATCTTTAGTGTGTCAATACTTTTCCACTGGAGCATCTGGAAGTCTGCCTCAGACACTTACTGACCAGGACTATATCTTGTGTCCACTTCCAGACTAATCCCTAGCAAGGGGAGCAGAAAGGCCCTAATTGGTCCTGATGAATGGATTGAGCTGCAGCTAGTGTTGGGTTGGGAGGCCATGACCCCTGTACTCATCCCAGGCACTATTATAAACTTGCATGCTTATAAAACCACCATTAACGCAATAGGGTTTAACCCGAAGTCAACAGCATTGGCCTAGGAGATTTTGATTTTACTATTCAAACTTCATAAATCCTGCTGTTGTTTGAGATCCTTTGTACTTTAGTCTAACTTGGCACAAGCACATACAATACACACACACATAGACGCACACACACACACACACACACACACACACACCAAACAAACAAACAAACAAAATACACCAGAACGGGAAGGATTCCACGCAGTCCCAAAACAATTTCCACCAATGCCGTAGCGTAGACACAGAAACCCAGGAGTGGCCCAAAGCCCCACTCTGCCCCTCACCAGGTCCACTAAAGCTAAAGATCCTTTCCACATCCTTCCCCAGAGCCAGAATAGATGATTATTGCAGAGCTGGCTTCCTCTATAATGAATCCCAAGATGCCTTGCTCCGGGCAGTCCTTCCTGGTTTCTATGGCTTCCTTGGCCTACTGATTAACTTGGAGCACAAGATGAGGCCAAGACAGTACACCATGGCCTTCTGAATAATAAAACCAAGTCATCCCTTCATTTCACTTTTCCTCAGAGGGAGAAAAACGTTCGGAACACAAGGCCCATCAAGACCTTTCCTGTTGCTGATGTCTCTATTGTAGACTTGGCTGCAGAGGTTAAATGTTTTGGATTACAAAATGTACATTATATGGGGGTCTTCCTATAAATCAACAAGGCAGGTATGTTAAACACAGAAAAACATCTCCAGCTGTTCTCTTACTCATCCTGCTTGTTATTTAACTCAGTCTGGGCCCTAAGGAATATTTTTAGTTGTACTGTCAACAGTTTCAAAACAAAGAAGAAAGTAGGGCTGGCAAATGAGGAGCCCAGCTGGCCCTCTGTTTAGGCTCCCACTGTATATACTTTAATCCTGACACCTGCAAGCTATTTAATCAGGATTTACAATTGAACATGAAGGATGAGGGGTCCGCAGGGCTGTGTTTCTAGTGTTTGGATTGCAAATGACGGAGAAAAACTTTGTTATCGGATGTTGTAGCTATTTGAAGTTGGGTGCCCTCTCACCCACGGGGAACCCAGCATCATTTATCACTCCCCAGAAAAAAAAAACCCAAAAAACTCAGCTCAGGCAGACGCTGTCCCTTGCAGCAGAACATTCTAGAGTAAACAAACTTGGGATTTATGAACAACGAAAAAAATAATTTCCAGAGAGCAAATGGCAAGAGGGAGCAGTTTGGAGGGAAATAATGAGACCACAGTCGTGACTAAGACACAAAGCAAAATGTAGCATGGGTATTGTTCTGCAATCTGGCCAAGGACTATGGGAAAGAGCCACTCTAAGGCAGAGCAAAGCAAGGCTATTTTGCCCAACACAGCAGATGGAACCAAAAGTTGCCTAGAAATCAACAAATCATCAAAATATAAAGACACCCATTTTAGAGTTTCAAAGTTGCCTCAGGGAAATACTAAAAGTTTTGAATAGAAACTTTCTGTTGGGAATGTGGAGTTGCTTCTGAGATGATGGGGCTAAAAGTCGCCAGCAGAAATGGCGCCCCAGTGCTGTTTGCTAGCTATTACACTTGGGGGAAACAAAGAAGATGAAAACAGTCCCAGTCTCTCAGGGAACTCTAGGCTATTTGAGAGGAGGAGACAATCTCAACTGACATAATAAGAGCCAGTTAGAAAAGTGACCATTAAATGACCCAGAGATAGTTGGCAATCGTTGTTAACTAGAGTAGCTGCACAAAACTTTCTGTGGAGCCTCAAGTTGATAGGCAAGGGCTCCCAAGATGGTCAAGGGCTCCCAAGATGGTCAAGGGCTC
>OU015749.1:126000660-126013852 GCA_907169655.1 Acomys percivali | reverse complement strand
AAGATGGTCAAGGGCTCCCAAGATGGTCAAGGGCTCCCAAGATGGTCTAGTTAGCATGAAGAGACCCTGGCAGCTCTTCATGTTCACTGAGAGTCCCATAGTTGAGAAATGCTTGGTGAAAAACTGATATAAGTACATTTGCATTGAAAATTGTGTTTGTGTCTATAGTTTTCTTCTTCTTCTTCTTCTTCTTCTTCTTCTTCTTCTTCTTCTTCTTCTTCTTCTTCTTCTTCTTTTTAAATTTTTTGTTTTTGTTTTTTGTTTTTTCGAGACAGGGTTTTTCTGTGTAGCCCTGGTTATCCTGGACTTAGTTTGTAGACCAGGCTTGCCTCGAACTCACAGCGATCCACCTGCCTCTACCTCCCAAGTGCTGGGATTAAAGACGTGCGCCACTGTGCCTGGCTCTATAGTTTTCTCTCTATCATATCCATGTGGTCGTGAAATATAGAGCAAATTGGTGCAAAACAAGACTGTCCATCTGGCTGGTGTTGGTGGCTGGTTTGTGGGTGGTTCCTCACTGGGCTCTGGAGTGCACTGGCTAATAAACACTGGCTTAGGATATAGTCCGGGGGCTTGTGAAATGAATCTAGTGGGTAGTAGTGGGCACTAATCTGCTCCAGTGGGCAGATGGCCCCGGGGATGGCTTCAGATACAGGTTAGGGACAGGGCCAAGAGGACTGGTCTTAGCTGTGGCTTTAGTGGCAGTCTCTATTTCAACACCCCTCCCGGCAATTCAGCACTTCCAGCAATCCTTTTCTCCAAGTCTGCTTTTTTCAATATTCATAAGTTGGGGAGTGTGCTAAATTTAAATTAGTCTGGAAAAGTAAGGTTGACAACTATGAAGCTGTTTATATCTTCCATTGGACCAGGACCAGCTAACACTGAGAAGTAAGTCCACGACTGAGGCTGGAGAGATGGCTCATTCCGTTAAGAGCACTTTCAGCACTTTTTGAGTCCCACACTAGGTGTCTCACAAACACCTGACTCCACTCCAGGGAATCTGGTGTTCTCTCCTGGTCTCTGTGGGTACTGCTCACAAGTGGCACACACTCATATAGACATAAACACATATACACAAATAAAAGTAAAAAGATTAAAAACAGATCCCATGACTGTCAAAAATCCATGTGACTTTTAAAAACCACCAAAGAACCAGATTGACTGGCTTGCTTGGAAACTCCTTATTCAAATTAATAAAAGAAACATGGTAATTTTTTCTTATTGTTAATATATGCCTCATTTTTTCCATTAATATCACAATCACAAGCAAACATAGATGAAAACTAGTATTCTATACCATTTGGTAATATTACCATTTCATAATCTGATTTTTTCACAGTATCAGACTGTGTTTCCTTGTTTGTCTACATTCTTCTAAATCCCAATTTTAAGGCCTGTGTAATATTTGAACATGTGATTTTCCTTGTATATTTAACCAATCCTATTTTATTTCACATTTTGAGTCACTTCCACCTTTCTAAACCTTAATAAGCAATGTGGTTATGAAACTTTTATACACAGATCTTTAGTAACTTCATTTGAGCAAATGTTTTGAACCTCAGTGTCATCTTGAAGTTTTCTATCCCATCTTATTATAAATTTCTGTGTTTACCTTCCAAGCTTTTTAAATCATAATTGACCAATAAAAATGAAAGGTATTCAAGGTGTACAGTGTGAATGGCATGCACTACAATGAGTAATGACCACTCCACTCAAGGATTTAACATATCCATCTTAATTCATATTTATTTGTATGTATGTGTGTGTGTGTGTGTGTGTTTGTGTGTGTGTGCACATATGACTGCAATTCCAAATAGAGTTCAGAAGAGGGTATCAGCAAAGAAGTGGTTGTAAGTCACCTGATATGGATGCTGGCGACCAAACTGAGCCCTCTGAAAAAGCAGCAAGTGCTTTTAATGTGGAGTCATCTAAAATGAGATCCTACATTTGTCTTCCTGTATCTGGTTTATTTCAATTCACATGACGTCCTTTGGGCTTTTTCTGTGTTGTCAAAATGACAAATTTTTCTACTTTTTGTAGCTGAATAATGCTCAATATTATCTATCTATCATCACATTTTCTTTTATCTATTGACAGATATTTAAATTATTTCCATATCTTAAATAATATAAACATGAAAATTCTTTCCTATATAGATACACATGAAATATATATTATGTAATTTCACACACATATATGAAATTCACACATATAATCACATATGTGAAATTCACATATGAAATTAGTATGATCTATGTATCCATCTATTTACAGAATTAGAATTGCCTGGTCTATGCGCATTCTAATTTCTCATGATAATTACCATCCCACAAGCACCACACAAAGGCTGCTTTTCCCGAGACTCTTGCCTACATCTTCCTTTTGTCTCTTTCTAACAGGTACGAAGTGATGATCCATTGTGACTTTGGTTTGCATTTTCCTGATGATCAATGAGGGTGTGAACCTTTGCATGTACTTTGTATTGCTCTTAGAAAAACATCTACTTCAGCCCTTTGTCCCATTTAGAATTGTGACTTACTTACTTACACTATTAAGTTTCATGAGCTTCTTCTGTGTTTTGGATATTGATTCCTATCAGACACACAGCTTACATTTTTTGCATGCTGCTGTCTTGGTTAGCTTTAACTGTCAACTTGAGAAAATCTAGAGTCGTCTATTAGGAGAAGCCTAGTTCAGGTTGACTTGTGGATGCGTCTGTGTGGGTACATCTGTGACAGATTATCTTAACCGGTGTGGAAGGGTCCAGCCTGCTGCGGGTGGCACAATTTTTCATGTATTTCTCTTGGGGCTACATAAGAAAGCAAGGTAATCACCAGCCAGTCAGCAAACCAGCAAGCAGTGTTCCTTCCTTGGTTCCTGCCTTGAGTTCCTGTTCTGACTTCCTTCCGTAATGGATTGTGACCTGGAAGGTACAGGAAATAAACCCTATCCACTGTAAATTGCTTTTGGTCTGGTCTGAATGTTTTATATCACAGCAATAGAATGAAACCAAGGCAGCTATCTCTTCCTCCTCTCATTCTTTCAACAGGGTCTTGCTGTATTAACCCAGCTACCCTCAAAGTCATGATACTTTTGCCTCTACCTGCCAAGTGCTGGCACAACCAGAATGTGTCATTATGACCCATTGCCTTTTCACTCCCTTCCTTTGCCACAGAAAAACTCTTTTTTAGTTAATTTTTGTTCTTGTTAGTGCTTTTGGCATCAAAGCTGATAATGCATATAATCACCATGCTGAATACCAGGGAGGTGTGTGTGTGTGTGTGCGTGTGCGTGTGCGCGTGTGCATGCACTCGAAGGTTAGAGGTCAACCTCATGTGCCTGCAGGTACCATCTATCCCTTGTGTGGAGACATGTCTCTTCATTGGCCTGGACACAGATGAGGTCAGGCTGACTGGCCACTGAGCCCCAGAAATCTGCCTGTCTCTGCCTCTCCAGCTCTGAGGTTATAAGAACATGTTTCAGTTCTCAATTGTTCTGTGTGCTGTTTCAGACTGAACTCAGGCACTCATGTCTGGGCAGCTCCTCTGCTGGCTGAGCCATCCCTCCACCCAGCATGGAGGATTTCACTTCTTCATTCCTTAAGCATGAGATTTTCTCCTAGACTGTCAGATCTGTGTACCTTTGCTCTTCACATGTGTCTTGCTGTTTTGGTTATCACAGTTTGTAATAAATTTAAAATTGAGAGCATGCTGTTTCTAATGGTGTTTTTCTTCCAAACTACTTTGGTTATTCAGGGACTTAATTGTTCCCTGTCAATTTTAGAATTCTCTAGTAATTCCTGTTAAAAGTGGCATATAAATTTTGATGGTAATTCTATTGACTCTCTAGGCTGCTTTGGATAGTAGGAACATTTAAACAGTATTGAATCTTCTAATCCATGAACATTGGCTATGAGTCTATTGAATTTTTTCTTCTGTAATTTATTCATCAATATTTTACAGTTTTAGTATACAGATTTTTTACCTCCTTGGCTCATTTTTTCTGAGTACTTTTATTCTTTTTGATATTATAGAAATAAAAAAATCATAACAGTGAAAATGTTTATTTGACAGCCAATATGTTTAGATACTTAATATGTAAAAAAGTTATTATAGTTAATGAGAAGGTATGTATTTTTGTAACTAAAAAGAAAATGGGATGGGAGTGGCTACCAAAACCATAAAGATCAAATCTATTAACAAAGATCTTATAAGTCCCAACTTAGCCTGAGTGTCTGTCTATGTTAGTCAGCTTTCTGTCATTCTGACATAATGCCCAAGGTAACAAATTTAGTAAAAGAAAATATTAATTTGAGTTCATGCTTTCAAAGTTTCAGTCCATGGTTGTTTTTAGCCTGTGGTGGCACAGTATATCATAGTGGGAGCATGTGGTAGAGTGGGCCTAGTCATGAAGGGTAGGAAAGAGAGAGGGGGGAGGGGGAGGGGAAGGAGAGGTAGGGGAGAGGGAGGGAGGGAAGGAGGGAAGGAGGGAGGGAGGGAGGGGGAGAGAGAGAGAGAGAGAGAGAGAGAGAGAGAGAGAGAGAGAGAGAGAGAGAGAGAGAGAGCTATCAAGGGAAGAGCCCAGTGACCCAACTCCCTTCAATTGGGCCCCACTTCCTTAAGGTTTCACCCTCACCTCCTAAAAGCACTATTAGCAAAGCATTAATTACCAAGTCTTTCTCACATAAGCCTTTAGGAGGCACTATTCAAACAATAGAACCATCCAGGACATAATAGTAATAATTAGAGTCTCTCTATATCAGAATTACATGCGCTAACACATGTAACATGTAGTCAGCATGACTAATAACTGCTGACTTGATTAGTTAAGCTGCTCACAGTATATTTATAAGCTTAAAAAAAAGAATGAAAGAAAGGAAAGATCCAAGAATGGAGAGATAAGTTAGTGGTTAAGAGCACATAGTCAACTTGCAGAGAACCCAAGGTCAGTTCCCAGCACACATGTTGAGCAACTCACAACCTCCTGTAACTCCATCTCCAGGGGATCTGATCCAGAATCTTCTGGCCTCTGAGGGTATCTGCACTCATGCACCCAAATCCTCTCCCCCTCTCCCTCTCCCTCTCCCGCTCCCTCTCTCTCTCTCTCTCTCTGTCTCTCTGTCTCTCTGTCTCTCTGTCTCTCTCTCTGACTCTGTCTTTCTCTCTGTCTCTCTGTCTCTCTCTGTCTCTCTCTCTGACTCTCTGTCTCTCTGTCTCTCTGACTCTGTCTTTCTCTCTGTCTCTCTGTCTCTCTCTGTCTCTGTCTCTCTGTCTCTCTTTGTCTCTGTCTCTGTGTCTCTGTCTCTCTCACTCACACACACACACACCTTAAAGAAAAGGTCAAAATTCAATGATAAAGTTTTATTAAAACACACAAGTACATGTGTAAGCCTGTGGATGCACATGAACAAAGAGGGGATGATGTAGTTTTAGAGGGCCTTGTCTTGTTTGTGGCCTAGAATGAATTGTCATAATATTTGCCAATGAATTGTCAATGAATAATTGTCATTCTTTTTCCATCATACATCTTTATATTTTCTAAAGCTTGTCTAAATGCATGCATTGGTATTTTTATATAGATCTTTAAAATGTTAGACGTGCAAGTGTTCATTGTCAATTAGTTGTTGAGTAATGGAGAATGATTGTAATTAGTTTTTGAGAGAGGGAGAAGAAGAGAGAGAGCTATCTAAGAAAATGTCTGAAACATTCTTTTCCAGTGTGTATTTTGCCAACATGTATGTCTGTTTACCACATGCATGCCTGGTGCCCATGAAGGCCAGGAGAGGGCATTAGATCCCCCTGGAACTGGAGTAACAGAACAGCTGTGTTGGTCCTGGAATCAAATTCAGGTCCCCTGGAAGAGCAGCCAGTGCTCTTGACCGTCCTTCAGACCATCTGCAACATTTTACTTTATAAAAGAGAACGTTAGAACCTTCTGTGTAACCATGAAACCCATGTTTCAGAAAAGAGGGAGCAACTGTGACAAGGCCAATGACACAGCCCTATTTGGCCCCAGTTTTTATTATACTTAAAAAAATAAACAAACCTTTTCTATAATGAAGAGAAACAAAATTAACTGAGGGCATGCTCTTGAAGGAATGTTCCAGATAGGAAGTGGGGAGTCAGTCACTCAGTTTCAGGTCCATCCTGCCCTGAGAAGAGCCCACCCAAGGCAGGTGAGGGCAAGCTCAGCATGATAGAGCCAGGCCTGAGAGAGAAGAGGAAGGGCACAGGAAGAAACCACAGAGACCAGGGATGCAAGAAAGGATGGTGTGGTCGGCTTGCGTGCTCTCCATTCCTGACTCGGTTCCTATATTCTGAAACTAAATCTCTCTTTCTGTTCTCTGGCTAGCTTGAGTGCTGTCACATGCTGTGTTCTATGAAGGCTATTTATTTATTTACTTCTGTTTGTTTGAGACAAGCTCTCATTTAGCTGTCCAGGCTGGCCCTGACCTCACTTTTGTAGTTGAGATAACCTTGAACTTCTGACCCTTCAGCCTACATCTTTCAAGCTTTCAGATTCTGAGTGTGCATGATCAGGGCCCAGTTTATGTGGGTGATGGATATAGAACCTAAGGATTCTTGTATGTCTGGCAAACACTCTTATTAACTAAGCTACATCCCCAGCTTCCCAGGTTCATTCTTTCTTTCTTTCTTTCTTTCTTTCTTTCTTTCCTTCCTTCTTTCTTTCTTCCTACCTTTCTTGCGGATAGGGTTTATGTGTGTAGCCTTGGCTGTCCTGGACTTGCTTTGTAGACCAGGATGGCCTCCAATTCACAGAGATCCACTTGCCTCTGCCTCCCCAAGTGCTGGAATTACAGGCATGCACCCCTGATCCCCACTTGCTTCCACAGTTCCTTAAGAGAATGTTTGAGATCCTAAGGTGAGATCTGGGGATGTTTGAAAGGCTGTGCCTCTGGGCATCCTCTTGGACTTCTGGAGTGATTTAGAGAGCATGGCAGCCATCTTCAGGATGGTAGCTCAGCCTCAGAGCATGTGAGCATGGTTCCTGGGCTGCCTGCACAAGAATCTGGCTCAGTGCTGAGCAATCAGCACTCATTCTCTTTGTTTTGTTTTTTGTTTTTGTCTTTTTTCTCTCCAGAGTTGAGGACCGAACCCAGGGCCCTGCACTGGCTAGGCAAGTGCTCTACCACTGAGCTAAATCCCCAACCCAGCATTCATTCTCTTTAAGCGGTGACTGGGGGTAAGATATACAGGACAGGGGCAAGAGAAGCTAGGTTCTCCTCTCCTATGCTTTGGGGAGGGAGGTTTCAAGAGCATTAGCAGTCATATTATTATGCATTTAAGGAAAAGGATGGAGATAGTGGGCCTAGATACTCTGCAGTAATCTCCTGTGTCATGGTTGATGTTGTCACTGCACCCTTCTCCCACCCCCCAAGCTGCTAATTCACCTTTTTACCTTTCATCCTCCCTCCAACCATTTACCCATATGCCCATAAGGCTTAGCCTCGGCCTCCGGCAATCACTCACCTCTCTCACGTCTTTGGAGCTGCCATCACTGTACCCCAACACCTTCTTATGACCTTGCCTACTGATGCTTCATTCTCTACATTGCCATGGACAGGATGGGGCTGGACCTTGCTGTTTTGACCAACTGCCTGGATACATCCAATTCCTTTCCTCTTCTTGCTGCCTTCTCTTGCTCAGCATCACTTGTGACATCTCCCAAACAGGTGTGCCCTCCAACTGTCAGCCATTACCCCTTTCTTCATACATGGCACATTGAAGGAGTGGTTGGCAAGGCCCATCTTTATCCGACCCGGATGCATACCTCCATATTTCCTGCCTTTGTGCTTCAGCCTAACCAGACCTCTCCAGTGCCCTGAAAGCATGAGGCTTTTCTTTCTCTCTTCTTCGCAGGGCTGTGATCATGGGGTCTCCATTCCCTGAAATAGCACATTCCAGCCATCCCGCATCACAGCCCAGCAGACCAGGTCTAGAGCATTCCCTCCAGAAACTCTTCCCTAATTCCCTCAGAACACCTGTGCATCCCACCACCTGCTGATCTCACTGCACAACAGTTTTCATTTCCTCCTACCCTGGACCATAAGCTCTCAAGAAGCAGCACAATTTACTTGTTGGACCTAGTAGATAGTTGTCAGTACAAAGGATCAGTCCATGCTAGCGGCTTCTATCTTGAACATGAACTGTTGAATTCCTCCTGTTATTTACATGCTGATCACCCAGACCCTAAGCTCTTGCCTGCCTTCTCCATCAGCATCCTTGTGTAATGTCCATCCACATGTACACTGAATGCAAAACACCATGCCCTTTTACTGTCCTTGCTTCTCTTCCATGGCCCTTGTTTCTGAACATCATCTTCTTCTTCTTCTGGGACAGGAAGATGATAAGCCACATTATCTCCCCTTCTCTCTCCATCACCAAGAGCTTCTCATTGGGACAACTCAGGCCTGGTAAATCTGCTCATTAAGTATCACCTCCCTCCTCCCACCCCTGCTTTGTTCAGGTCCGTATCACACTATGCCTGCTTAATGTCATCATCTTGAGGTTAATCCTAACCACGCTCCACTCCTGTATCTTTTCACCTAGCTTTCCCTTTCTACCATTCTCATCAAATGTTCAAGTGTTACCTGTTGCTCTCAATAAAGGCTCAGGAAGAGGCCAAGGCTCCCCTCAGTCCAGTGAGACCAACGTCGTCAGCCATATTTCCCAACATCTGGCATTTAAATTGTATTCAGCTCTTTCCTGCCTACGTGGCTCTGCTTTACACTGGACTGCTTTCCCCTGCTACCTCATATCTCCATGGAGAGCTCTGACCAAGCATCCACCCTCACTCTAAATGTTATTTCTTGAGGCTGGCTCAGCGGTTAAAAGTTCTAGCTGATGCTCTTCCAGAGAACCAGGGCTCAATTTCCAGCACTTGCATAGAGAATCACAACTGTCTGTAACTCCAGTTGTAGGGGATCTGATGGCCTCTTCTGGCCTTCATGAGCACTAGGCACACATGTGGTGCACAGATTACATGCAGGTAAAAGCCCCCTACCTCCCCTGCCATCATACACAGACACACAGACACAGACACACACACACACACACACACACACACACATACACACACACACTGTTACTTTTCCTGTAAAGCCTTCCTCCATATTGTGCCTCTGGGCTCTGTTTAGTCAGTCTGTTTTATGTCACACTATGCTGCCCTAACAAATTGAGCTCTGAAATATTAGGGGCTCAGCCCAGTTATTTTTCACTCACACCCCAGCCTGGTACAAGTGAAGCTAGTTTCTTGCTCTGTCTTCTCGCGTGCTGACTAGAGATCCCAGCTGCCTCCATCAGCTCTGTGGACTTAGAACTCTCCCCTCCTAGTACCTAGCATAAAGGAAGGCCTGGAGAACAGAAACCAACACCACAACCACTTCTTTCCCCTTTCCCGTTGCTGAGCAAAGCCACAGGGAAGGCTGGGGAACATAGGGGAAGCCTGACCCAGGGCCAGTCTGTCAGCATTGCTTGGCCAGCAGGATTCTCCAGCAAGGTAGCATTCCTGTTGGCTTGGGAACATGTGAGTATTAACAATGAAAAGACCTGTGTCTCATGAAAACTATCACTGCAGAAAAACAAGCTTGCCCACCCTTTTCCTAGTCTGCTTCCTACACATCGTTTTAAAGAACATCATCACACCCAATTGAGTGCACAGATAGAATGAGGGAATCCAGGAAATAGATACAAAACATGAGTGTGTGTGTGTGTGTGTGTTTGTGTGTGTGTGTGTGTGTGTGTGTGTGTGTGTGTCTAGGGGAGTCAGGGGATGAGGGTGAGTGGTTGGAGCTTGCTCTCTTAAGGTTAGAAGCATGGAGCATTGTGTATTTGCAAACTCAGAATAGTGTTAAGTGCCAGGGATTAGTCTGTCCTGGTCTTGAAGAAACATGGCCAGTCTCTGTGAAAACACTGGTTCAATTGCTTGAGCCCGTCTGTGGGAACTTCCCTCTCCAGTTCTGCCCCAAGAGCCTTTCACTTAAAGATAATTTGGAAGAAGGACACTGGCAACACATTGTGTGTGGAGCCACTGAGAGACCCACCCACCTAGATGCTCCCACACAGCCAGGCAAACCAGTTGGGATTGACACCCCAGCCCTCTGAGTTCAAAGCAAGTACCACCCCAGAGTTTCCACTGTCTGAAGAGGACCTTGCTTTACTCCTTTGAAGTGCTTCCTTTGAAGGTCAAGGTAGAGGGGCCATGTTGACTCAAGAAATCACTAGTGAAGGAGGTGGCCGGCCTCTGCTCCATCCCACATTTATAATGTTCACATGAGGCTAACAAAACGAATGTCTGCAACAGTCATGTGGGAGCCAGGGCCAGTCTTCTTTCCCAATGTGTCCCCAACACAGAGACAGTTCTCCAGGCTCAGGTGGGACACAGGCTAAGAAAAAAACTCCAAACCCATCATGACAGTGAGTTTATTTCAAGACCTGTCAGTCCCCGTGTCATTTAGTGACAGCTAGTGACCAGTTTTGCCCGCTACATGCCAACGAGGTGAGCTAGACTTGGAGGCAGAGGATCTGGATTTAAGTCTCCACTACCTGCCCCTTATTTTGCTGGCAAGTGTCGCAGCTATTTTCTTCTATCTGCCACTCACTAATTCCTTCAAAGATTTTGGTTTATATAACTATTGATCTTGAGGCAGAGTCTCATGTAGCCTAGGTTGGCCTCAGACTTCCTATTGAGCTGAAGGTGACTCTACATTCTGATTCTCCTGCCTCTTCCTTCTGCATGCTGTTGCCCTACCACCCCTGGCATAGGTGTTGCTGGGGAGGGGACCCAGGGCCTTGAAGCCTTGAATTTGCCAAGAAAGCACGCTACGAACCCCACTACATTCCCAGCCCGAGAATTCTGATGCTGAATGGCCTTTTGAAGATGGAGCCCGTGGACTGGACCTGAAGCTGAATTTGACAAGGGAGATGAAGGCTAAAGGGAACTCTGCACATTAAGAGAAAGGCCCGTCAATGATACAGAAAACATCATCTGGACACTGCAGTGTGTGTGTGTGTGTGTGTGTGTGTGTGTGTGTGTGTGTGTATGTGTGTGTATTATTTTAATATTTCTGGCAGTGTGTATGTGTGTATTATTTTAATATTTCTGATATATAACACTTATTTAGAAATATAGTGATTACTGGATTTCAGCAATTAGAAAATAAAGGGTATTCTCTTCATACTCACTCTATCCCATCCACACGGTAGTTGGCCTGAATTGTGTCACACTAAAACCGATGTCATCACAGATCGAATTTGGGCTTTTTCCTATCTTGAGCCAATGGAAGAGAAAAAAACAAACAAACAAAACAAAACAAAACCCTGAAAATACCAGGCAAACTATAAGGAATCTTGACGAGTATTTTGTTTGCAGTTGATGCAGGCAGCACGCTCTTCCACACCACCCTCTCACTAATTAGGCCACTCTAAGTATTTGGAATGGATGTTGCATATGCCAGCTACCAAATGGCCTGCTTCAGAGCCCCAAAGGGTCATCTGTTTGGATAAAGTCCCTCAGGCCTCTCTGTTGTTGTTTATCTCAAGTTCTGAGTCAGGAGGCTTCGTCCATCTCCCTTCTGTCCCTGCAAAAAAAAAAATGCCACCCAGAGAGCAGGGAGATCGACAGTACAGGATGCAAGACAGGCAGGAAAGACTGGTGCTTTAAGAGGTAAGGACAGTCACTCAGAGGACTAGAAGAGTAATTTAGGCTTCCTCAAGTTAGAGTTTTATGTGTAACTGTGAATCTAGATAAGCATACACCTACTATATACCCATGTATAAACCAAATCTATCATCTATCTATCATCTATCTATCTATCTATCTATCATCTATCTATCTATCTATCTATCTATCTATCTATCTATGTATCTATCTATCTATGTATCTATCTATCTATCTATCTATCTATCTATGTATCTATCTATCTATCTATCTATCTATCATCATCTATCTATCTATCTATCTATCTATCATTGTGTATCTATCTATAATCTATCTAGTACACCTATCATACCTATAATCTATCATCTATTATATCTATATATCATCTATTATATCTATTTATCTATCATCTATGTATTTTATTTATCTATGTACTTCACGTATATCATCTATCCCCACCATCTATATCACTTATCTATTCACCTATTATCTATCATTTACTTACCTATTACCTATCTATTCTATCTATCTCTCTATCTCTATCATCTATCTATGTCTATTCACCGTTGGTCTATAATCGATCTCTATCATCTCTCTCTCATCTACCTACTATTCTATTACCTATCACTTATATCTATATTTACTTATCTACCCACCTATGTGTCACCTATCTATTCTGTTTATACTCTACTTAAGCTTCTCTCTCTGCTGTATCTGGGGACACTCCTATAGAACTTAAAAATTATATTTCTTTTACAGCTATCTTACAGGGGAGGAGCCAGATTTCCCTATATTTATGTATTTTGCACCCTTCCAAAGCACCTCATTTACTACTTATTACTAAAACTCTGTAACAAGGGTGGAAATTACTACCTTGTGTGAACTAAGTGAATAAGCCTAGGTTGCTCTGAGAGGTGGACCCTTTTCTCACCCAGGAGGGATCGCCCAGCCCAAGCCAGATGGAATAGCTCTCCAGCCCCTTGGTGGTCTGGCTCATAGAGGAGGGTCAAGAATGCCCTTTGTCCCCTTCCTCCAGATGTTCCCTTGGGTGGGAATGGGCTTGTCACCCGCAGCCTTTCAGGCCACCATGTGGATGAAGGCCCCTGTCAGGGGAGAATCACTGAAACCCAAGCATGGACTTGGGGCGTGCCACTGATGTGTCCACCATTTGGTTGCCTCAGGACATGTTGGTTCAGCTGCTTTGGGAGGGATGGGAATGAGATCTGGAGACACAGGCCCAGAAGCCCAGGGCATTTCTGGGGCATGATGTGGGAGACTGAGGTACAGCTGCTTTGTGGGGACTAAGAAGGTAGACACCTCAGTGATCTGGGAATGTTCAGCCATGAGTTCTTTTGGTAGGATGCAGTTGCTCAAATTTTCAGTGGTAAAAGGAAGTATTTGTGAATTATTTATTTTCATTTCCTACAGAATATTTCCCACACTGCAATCACAAACAACCCAAGGATTCTCTCTCTCTCTCTCTCTCTCTCTCTCTCTCTCTCTCTCTCTCTCT
>OU015749.1:125981322-125993903 GCA_907169655.1 Acomys percivali | reverse complement strand
TCTCTCTCTCTCTCTCTCTCTCTCTCTCTCTCTCTCTCTCTCTCTCTTTCTCCTCCCCACCTCCATACAATAAATCTATTCGTACCAGATCTGTTGTGTGGCCTCTATACTTTTATGTATTACAACAATGACCACCAAAGGCTTTCTCTGTACTTCCTTTCAGTCATCATTTTCAGCACAAGGACTAATAGCTGGCCAATATAGCAGTGCCCCTGAACCTCGAGGGATGGGCACCAAGCTATTTCACAGATGCCTGGTAGTGCTGAGCTCTCCAAGCATATCTGCTGTGCTGTTTGGTAGACACACATGCCTAAGACCATGCTTATTTATAAATTAAGCACAGAAAAAATGAACAACTAAAGCCTGTTCTGTCAGTGTGCTGTATAGAAGTTATTTGAAACTTATGAATTGTTTACATATACAAGTTTTCTCTAACAACGATTTTAGACAGTGGTTGACTGTGGGTGAATGAAATTGGAAAGCAAGACCACATGTTAAGAATTTGGTAGGGCTCCTTCGTCACTCGTGTTTCTTAGAATACCAGTATCTTCATTCTCTGTTGGAAGTAAGTCCTGGTTCAAATGAAGAAACAATCCAGTGGGTGTTGGGGCTCCCACCCCCATTCCCAGTTTACTCATTCATGGAGGACAATGACTGTCTCTTTATGTTGATTGTGGGATCACAAGAATTCAGTGCCTCTGGATATCACAAGCACTATAGGAGAAATGGATCAGGCATGTAAGGCTGCAGACAGACTTGCCAATGGCATCTTTTAGGCTTCTACATATAGTCTCCTGTCCCATTGACTTCACTCACTACACACCATTCAAAGAAAATTTATTAAGACTATAAATAGGACAACCCTAGAACATTAAACCAAGGTCAAAGCCATTCTGGCTGCACAGGCTGTATGCTGATGAAGCGAGCAGAATCATCAAAGTAGACAAATGGTTTTTGTTCAGGGACACTTGACTAATCTTGTTTATCTAGAACACAAGGCATAAAACAGAAAGAAAATCTAGAATAAGGGGCTGGAGAGATGGCTCCGTGGTTAAGAGTTCATGCTGCTCTTAAAGAGGATCCTAGTTTGGTCCTTACTGGGTGGCTCGCAGCAGCCTATGACTCCAGCTCCAAGGTACCTGACACCCTCTTCTGGACCCCATGGGTATTGCACTCACATGCGCATACCCTTAGACACACCCAAGTACACATGATTTTTTAAAAGAGAAAACCCTGATTAAGTTGTCTCAACTTTGGACACTTGTATCATGAGTTTAGGCACTACTTTGTATGCAAGATTTTAAAATTATACTGCCTGAGGTGACAAGAGGAAATGGGTGGCATGACTTACGGAGTGTCAGAAGGCAGTGTCAGAGGACACGGAAAGACAGAGCATGAAGTCATTAGAGCATTTATGGTGAGTGGAACCAGAATCAAGGCTGTGGCAGGGAGAGCCCTGGATATAAAGCGTACTTAGAAATTAAATTTGGAGCAGTTCTCTGCCCTCCCTGCTTGTCTGGTTTTGTTTTCAAACTTAAAAGTTTATTTTAAAAATAAAGCTTTCTTTTCCCATTGGATTTCTGATGTTTCACATGTCTGTGAAAAAAAATTGACTTGGGCTTTAGAAATTTACTTTGGAAGCTTAAGGCTGTCAATCAATTTCTAAGCTATACCCAAAGTCCTTGTAACTCTCAAGAGTAGTCTCCCATCAAAACATTGCCAATGATGTCCTAGTGCCTGGAGATTATGTTAGAAGGCTGCATGGTATCCAAGTGAGATTTCAATGTTTTCTGCCCTAAAGAAACTCCTTTTGTCTATTTTAGACCATATGGAAATGATACAGTATGAGTAAAATGAAAATCTAACTGGAAAAAAAAATGTCCTTTGGGGACTTAAAAGGATTAAGCTCTACCTTTAACCAATCTTACTCAACTTTTGGAGAGAGTCTAAGCATAGTGACCCATAAAAATCCCTCAGAGGCAAAATTATGCTCTGGAGAGAGATCTGGATCCACACACACAAAACAGACTTCAGCAGGACTCTGAGCTAACTCCCAGTGTCAGACAATACAACTCCACATTCATGTTTATTTAATGCATGGAAAAGACCCACACAAGGAAGAAGATGGTTAAGGTTTTCTAGTTCACACTTTATAAGGAAAAGTCCCTGGTGGTAGGTGGGTCTTTGCAATGTGGTTCATCTGATGCTTTGCTTGTTTCTGCCCTCCAGAGTCAGAGTGCTAGGTACTTTCCAACATCAAATGGATATATTATTTTTGGCAACAAATACAGTTTAAAACTTTTGTTTTTAATTTTATGTATATAGGTGTGCCTGTTTATCTGTACATGCACTGTGTGTGTGTGCACGCATGCCCATGCATGTGTATGCGTGCATGTGTGTACATGCCTGCAGAACCCAGCAGATGGCATCAGATCCTCTAGAACTGGAGTTACAGTAGTTGTGACTCACCCAACGTGGGTGCTGAGAACCAAATCCAGGTCCTCTGTAAGAATAGCCAGTGCTCCTAGAATCCTGAGTCATCTCTCCAGCCTGACTCCCCGTGGTATTACTTAAAATTTCCTTTATCTCTTATTTCTCAAGTAGAAATTCCCTAGTTGCAATGTCTTGTGGGATTCTTGGGGCTGGCAGCACGTGGTAAAGATTTCGTGTCAATGTACTACTGTGACTCTCAACAAGAGACAACTGTGTTTCCTAAGGAGCGTTTAATGAAGCCTGCAGAGTTGCTAATTTTTAATTGTGAGGATTGGAGTAGGGCTGTGGGTGCTAATGGTGCATAATGGATGGAGACCAAGGGTGCTGCTGGATACTCTACAGCCCCCCCTCCCCGCCCCGACACACAACAGCACAGCATGCAACTCCAAATGTCAGCAGTGCTGAGAGCGGGTGACTGAAGAAAGGAGTGCACACGATCAAAGGGAAGAGACATTTTATGTAGGGACATCTTAGCTGTGTCACTGAATTCTGATGGAATTAGCTAAAAGATGCACTGCCTGGCAGATCTGTGAGGGTGTTCCCAGCGAGGGTTAACCGAGGGAAAGAGGACCTTCCCCAGAGTGGACAGAGCCTTTTGGAAGCCCAGCTATAAAAAGGTCTGAGGGAAAGGCAGTGATGCTTTTGCCTGCCTGTTTTTGCTCCTTGCTGGTGAGTGTACCTACCTTAGTGCCGCCTCTGCTGCCACCGTCCTTTGCTGATATCAGAACCCAGACTTCTTCAGCCTTCTAATGTGGACTGAAGACTCGTGACTCTAGGAACCCTCCAGGCCTGCAGTGCTAGCTTGGGACTTCTGAGATATCCAGAATCTACTGAGAGAGCCTACTAGCTTTTAGCTCCCTGTTTAGAGGACAGCCACTACAGGATCTTCAGGCTGTATTCTGTGAGCCATCCTAGTAAGTACACTTCTAATACTTATTTACTTGATGGATTTTGTTTCTCCAGAGAACTCTGACTAGCTCAGATTGTGGTATTGCGAGTTGTTGTCAGGAAACACAATTATAAGGATCATTTCTCTCCTCTCTCCTCCTCTCTCCTCTCCCTCTTGCTCGGTTATATAAGAAGACAGCAAAAAGGGAGGCCATTTGCAAACCAGGAAGTGCCTAGCCAGACAGAGTCTGTCAGGGCATTGACCTTCAGAGCTAAGCGCCCTGCCCAAATCTGCAGCCCTGGTTATAGCAACCAGGACTAGCTCAGTCAGCTTCTTCCTTCCTTCTTTGCTTCCTCCCTCCCTCCCTCCATCCCTCCTTCCCTCCCTCCCTCCCTTCCTTTTTTTTTCCTTTTTAAAAAAATCTTGTTTCTTTTTTAAAATTTAGTTTTCATTCATATATTCATTTTATATCCTGATTGCAGCCTCCTCCCTCCTCTCCTCTCAGTCCCTCCCTCCCACCCACCTTCCCCATACCCCTCTCCCCCTTGTCCTCACAAAGGAGGATTCCCCCCACCAACCCACCCCAGCCCATCAACTCACATCAGGACTGAGATCCTCCTCATCCACTGAGGCCAGGCAGCTCAGTTGGGCAAAGCAATTAAAAGCAGGCAACAGAGTCCATGCCATAGTCAACGCCCTCTCAACAAACCCAGCCTCACAGAAGATACCAGAAAGAAAACTGCAACCAAAGGAAAAAACACAGGAAATACATAATGCCACTGTATCCAGCTTCTTTCTTGTGAGTTTATTTGTTCCTTTTCAGCCAAAGAGCCCAAACATCACCACCTCTCTGCCCCATGCCTGGTGGGGCCGGTTCAAAGGCTCTTGGCTTGAGGGCCACCTCACTAGAGATGTCACCATTTACAGAGGTGTAGAGATTTATAAAGATGCTAAGTAGAAAATTCTCTAGCCCCGTCTCCCACTCCAAGGCAGAGTAGTCAAGTACAGAAGAAGAGTGTAATCACATACATCATACAAGCTCCCATGGGCTTGGAAACCTCTATTGCCACTGCCTTAGTTTGGGTTTCCATTGCTGTGGAGAGACACTATGAGCACGGCAACTCTTGTAAAACAAAACACTTAATTGGGGATGGCTTACAGTTTCTGAGGTATAGTCCATTATCATCACGATGGGAAGCATGACAGAGTACAGACAGACATGGCGCTGGAGAAGGAGCTGAGAGTTCTACATCCTGACCCGAAGGCAGTTAGGAGAAGACTGTCACACTGGGTGTAGCTTGAGCTTAGGAGAGCTCAAAGCTCATCTCCACAGTCACACCCTTCCTCCAACAAGGCACACCTCCTAATAGAGGCCCATATGAGTGCCCCATGACCCCAGCACTCAAGCACATGAGTTGATGGGAGCTGTTGCTATTCAAGCCACCACAGCCAGGAACAGGAAGATGAGCAAAAAATACCAATGGAGCAAATATTGGTTCAGAAAATTAACCTAGAAAAGCATCTCTGACCCTGAGAACTGTCTGAGACAGTTCAAATTCCCTGTGACTTCTGTTCTAAGTGATGATTTTAATCAAATGAACAGGATGATATGACTCTTGAACATGGAAGATTATGATGCACCATAAATCCCAGGAGATACTGCACAGGAGGCAGGAGGAGGGGCCCCTCAGTTTGTGAAGCACTCGCTGTACAATCATGAAGACCTGAGTTTGAATCCCCAGCACCCACATAAAAAGCCAGGTGTAATTGTGCACACAGCTGTAACCCCAATGCTGGGGAAGAGGAGATAGGTCCCTGGAGCTCGCTGGCCAGCCAGCCTGGCCTCAGTGGTGAGCCCCAGGTTCAGTGGGAGACTCTGTCTCTAAGAAGAAGGTAAAAAGCAACCGAGGAAGACATGTGACTCCACCTCTGGTCTCTAAACTGTAGCACATGTAATATACATACAAGTACCCACATCCCAGGTGTTCACACATGCTCTTTCCCCCACCACACACACAAAAATAAAATTTAAAAGAACAGATACTTCATAAGGAACCCTCCAAAGCTGAAAGACGTAATCATGAGATGTAGTGATTGCATTTTTGTCCTTTTTTGAATTATAAGCTTTATAATAAAAAATACAAATTGAGGTTACTTCTTTTAAAAAATTAAAACCACAATACAGTGTGTGTGTGTGTGTGTGTGTGTGTGTGTGTGTGTGTGTGTTACAGAGGACAGTTTATGGGAGTCAGTTCTCTCCTGCTATGTAGATCCTAGGGATTAAAGAAAGGTCCACAAGCTGGTGGCAAGCACCTTTACCCCCTTAGCCATCTTGCCCGCCTACTGGCCTCTTCTTCTTCCTCCTCTTCCTTGTCTTGTCCTCTCCTCCCTCCTGCCCCCTTTCATCATATTCCCCAGAAGGATCACAAACAGGTTGGTCTGTAATGTACCTCTTTCCTGCCTGACCAGGGTTTCTTGTTTCTCTCATGAGCGGTCAAGCCAAGATCACATTACACACACTCTGAGCACCTCCAGTATGTCATTCTCCGCATGGAACATCCTCTGGTGTCAGTGCGTACGTATCTTATCTCAGCACCTTTGAAAATATGTACCACATGCAATGTTTTCTCGGGGCTGCTGTTTAACATCAGAATCACTCATAAAAACTGATTTAAAAAAATGATGGCGATTCCAGGACCACCTTCGGCTAGTCTGTGTTTTCGTTCTGGGCGAAAATCCCCTGGCCTGCTGCCCATGACATGTGATGGCTGTCGTTACAAGAGAGCAGAGCCCTGTGCAAGCATTTCCTCCAGTCATCAAGCTGGAGGCCAGAGGAATGCCCGGAGTGAGCGTCTTAGCAAAGAGCGGTAGAATGCCTGGAAATGTATTCCTGGGCCAGGCGAGACAAGGCAGCCAATTTCTCCCACGCACCCCTTCTCCCAAACCTGCAATCAGCAATAATCTTTGGATAAATAAAGCCAAACCATCTTGCTAATCCACCGAAAACTTCGGTTTTTCTTTTGAGCTAGACATTTAGAAAACACACTGCTGTGTTCCTGCATGTCTACTGTGCTTGTGCATTCTTCCCAGGAGCTGCTCCGACCAAATGTTTGGAGTAGGTGACTGCCGCAGTGGCCTTTCCTTTCTTTTCCTTCATTCCTTTTCTTTTTTTGCGACTGAAAAAAAGAAAGGGATTGGAAGAGTGTGAAGGAGGAGAAGGGAAGGAATGGAGGAGGGTTAGGAAGAAGAGGAGGGGAGAAATGAAGGAAGTGTTGGAAAGACTTGGAGGAGGGAGAGGAGGAAAAGGAGGAGGAAGAGGAAAAGTAGGATGAAGAAAGGGAAGAAGGAAGAAGATGGGAGGGGCAGGGGAGGAGGAAAGAAGAGCTCATCCCCTCCTCCACTCAAAGACCTTTTGAGGAAAGTTCTCCAAGTGTCTAATTTATATATTTAGTTATTAGCTGGTTAAGTTTAGTTACTTAGTAGGAGAGTACTCACCAAGCCATCTTGGTAATCCATCAAAGGCTTTCAAGCTTTTCTTTTAAGTTAAACATTTAGAGATTGGTTTCTTTCAAACGTGTGGGTCTTTGGAGTCAGGATTTCCTTGGGCACTCCTTGGCTCCTATGGCGGGGACCCCCTGATTGAGCCCCAGACTTGCTTGTTTTCTTAGGGTTATTCCCCTGTGGCTGAGACTGTTAATGCTGATTACAGTGAAGTGCCTCCCAGGGTCAGCCTCAATGTCAGCATTTGGGTTTCATGTGTACAACCTTGGCCTTCTTTTCAGTTACAGTAATTGCGGCCTCCACTCTAGCAAATGGTAGCGAGCATCGTGTTACAGGGAGTTTAGTCGGCTGCCTTCTTACTTCTGCACTGCAGGCCTTTGAGCCACCCCACCCCACCCCAATTCTTCCCTTCTGCCCTCTAGCCTCCATGCTGCACTCTGTAGCTACAGAAGACTGAGCCTCTTGTGCCGTCAGACCAATTATTGTCTCCCCTGGCCATGTGCAAAGCTCTTACCTGGCAGATGACTCACCCATCTCCCCACTGAACTCTCTAGACAGATTGAGTCTCCACAACTAGGTGAGCTATACTAAGTTTTAAAAATAGCAAATTACTTGGTTTTGCCTCCTTTTACTAAGGGACACATTACTGGCCAGAGGCACAACATTGTCCAAATGTATCACCCAGTCGATGCAGAGAGAGCCACGTCCCAGCCTGCTGTCTCCACAGGCCACACAGCACACCTGGCCGGTGCTCCTCATGGACCCCGCAGCAAGCTCATGTTTGTCTTCAACTTTTCATCTCTGCAGAAATGTTTGAGGTCTCACTGGGCACTAGGTGGGAGGGAATGCCTTGCTCCCTGGCATGAACAGAGAATGCTAATATTTACCTGGACAAGAAAAAAATGAAATATATTTCAACTGCCTTTAGCTGACTCTGGGAGTCTGTAGCGGAAGATGGTGGAGTGATCACACATGGCGAGTGGCTTAGGGCGGGGAGTACAACCTGTTAGAGAAACACACTCTTTGAAGTAAAGCTGATCTAGATCTGCTTTCTGCGGGGTTACGGGGAAGCCCCAGGGTGAGATGCATAGGCATCTCACCCATGACAACTGCACTGAGAGCCAAACTCACCTTTCACCCTGGCAGATCCCACACACCGTTGTCTGAATATTTTAGTTACAAATCAAATCAGTGAGGTTAAATATATTTGCCCTGCCTATCTTGACACATCTGACCTTGGGACAGTTTGAAACACTAGTGTATGGTTCTCACTTGTGCCGGGACAAGCTGGTAGCAAAATGGTTGCCCTGGCTGGGCCACTGCCTATCTTCTACCAGTTCACATCTGTTAGAACGCTGGCCTACATTTTCCCAGCATACAGCTGTCCTTGGCCATTCTGAGCTGAAGATGACATGAACGAGCAGAAAATTCTCAGTGCTATTTTCCTGGTATAAAGCGCAGAAGGGAATGTAGGCTCCTCACTGTATATGCCAGGGTGTCAGAGTCAGGCATGCAAAAGTAGAGGCTCTGGGTTAGGACTCTTTTGTTTCTCCCAGCATGGCTGAAACGCCAGTGGGGAAGCAGCTGCATTTGTTAAGGAAAAAGTAGAGCAGAGCCTGGTGCATTCTGCACCATTCCCGAGTCCTGGGCTCAGAACAGAGCCTGTGGCTCACAGGTGCAACAAAGCACGAAGAAGAACAAATAGCTGCTGCAGAAGCCAAGATGCTCTGTAAGTGACTGGCTGTTAGAGCGTCAAGCGCACTGCGCACCCCGGGTGCTTTCTAAAGCGCAGTGGGCCTGAGCAGTTGTTGATTCTTAACTCTTGTGTCAAAAAGTTCAATACCCAACCTTGAGGCTAGTATCAAAATACAAAAGTATGGCTAGGGTGATAACTCAGTCCTTAAAATGTTGCCCCATGGATTTTTTTAAAAAGACTTATTTATTTATTATATATACAACATTCTGCCTGCATGTGTGCCTGCCCCCTAGATCTCATTATAGATGGTCGTGAGCCACCATGTGGTTGCTGGGAATTGAACTCAGGACCTCCAGAAGAACAGACAGTGCTCTTAACCTCTGAGCCACCTCTCCAGCGCCGGATTTTTATTTATTTATTTTTTTTACATTTCTATTGCTGTCATTAAAACAACACGTCCAAGGCAACTTATAAAAGAAAGTACATAAGTGGGCTAATGGGTCCAGAGGGCTGGAGTCCATGACAGTGGAGCAAAGGTAAGGCAGCAGCAATCGCTGAGCGCTCGCATCTCAAGCCACACGCAGGAGACAGAGAACTAGCTTGAAGTGGCATGAGTCTTTTAAAGCCTCAAAGCCTCTTCCAGTGACATGATTCTTATAGCAAGGTCACATCCCTTAGCCCTCAAACAGCCACCTTAAATACCCAAGACTTACCATCTCATTCAAATCATCACACCACACAGGCTTGAGGGTTTGAGTTTGATTCCCTGAAGTAAGATATTGTGAATTTATAATCCCCACATTGAGAAAGCAGAGGCTTAAATATCCCCATGCTTACTGGCCAGCTAGCCTAGCCTAATTGATGGGTTTCGGGACAATGAGAGACCCTGCCTCAAAACAAAAAACAAAACAAAACAAAACAAAAAACAAAAAAAACAGAGGCAGATGGTGTTTTAGGAATGGCATCCAAGCTTGGCTTGTACGCCCTGACGTGCATCCACATAAATCTACTGAAGTACTTTTTAGTATTATCCAATATGAAGAGAAATAATTTTGTGTTAAAAATGACTATTTTGGGGTTGGAGAGATGGCTCAGCAGCCAAGAGCACTTACTACTCTTGCAGAGGCCCAAGTTCGGTTCCCAGCACCCACATGGTGGCTCACAACTGTCGGTGACTCCCTCCTGGAGATATAACGTCCTCTTCTGGCCTCCCTAGGAACTGCACTCATGTGGTGCACAGACACATGCAGACAAAACACCTATGCATATATGATTTGTTTGCATTTTTTGAAATAACTATTTTTCAAGCACTGAAATGCTTATTTCTTTTTAATTTTTTTCCTTTTAAGAAAAGTTTATGTATATGGGTGTTTTACCAGTATCTGTGTCTATGCACCACCAGCATACAGTGCCTATGGAGGCCAGAAGAGGGCTCCAGATCCACCTGGGGTTAGAGTTACAGACCCTTTTGAGGCACCATGTAGATGCTAGGAACTGATGTGGGAACTGTTCTGCAAGAACAGAAGTTACTCTTAACCACTGAGCATCTCTCCAGTCCTGCTTTCTTTCTTTCTTTCTTTCTTTCTTTTGAACTTTTTATTAATTCCTTGAAAATTGCTTTCTTTGGGAAAGCCAGCATTATTTTAGCTTTTTCATTTTAAAATTTATTTATTTATTCACTTTACATCCTAGTTGTAGCTCCAGCGCTCCTCAAACCCTAGTCCCACTCTCCCTCCCTCTCTCCCTCACCTATTCCTTAGAAAAGGGGAGCCTCTCTTCCTATTCATCCTAGCTCATCAAGCCGGATCAGAACTGACTGTGTCCTCTTCCCCTATGGCCTAGTAAGGCAGTCCCACCATGGAGAAGTGATCAAAAGGCAGGCAACAGGGTCCATGTCAGGGACAACCCCCTTCCCCCTGCTCACCTCATTAGAGGACCCACAAGAAGCTTGAGCTTCCCACTGGCTATACCTTTGTAGGGGGCCTAGATCCAGTCCAGGCACGGTCCTTGGTTGGTGCTTCAGTCTCAGCAGGCCCCTCTGGGCCCTGGTTAGTTGGCCCTGTTGGTCTTGTGGAGCTCCTGTCACCTCCAGGTCCTTTTCTCCTTTCCCCCCACTTTTCCACAAAACTTCTTACATATTGCCCAATGTTTGGCTATGAGTAGTTTTGAGGCACTGCTGGGTGGAGCCCCTCAGAAGGCAGCTCTATTAGGCTCCTGTGTGAAAACATAGCAGAATATCGTTACAATTCAGGGGTTGTTTCTCCCCCATGGGCTGGGTCTTGGGTTGGGCCAACCATTGGTTGGACTTTCCCTCAATCTCTGCTCTATCTGCTCTGTCTTTATCCCTGCACAACTTGTATGTTGTTTTTTAATTATCTGTATTATCACTATGCCCGGCTAGCAATCGATTAAGACACAGACACTTGATATATTTTAAAATAGCCTTAGTTAACCTGGGGCAGGGCAGACATTAATCATCTAAACTACTTCCCATAGTGGGGCAGGTATAACATGCCATCCCATGCCATCTGTTTCTAATAACTTCTATCAAGCTACCTCCCATCCATAATCCCAAATACTAGCTAATGCTCTTTATCTGGGCCAAATTCTCCATCCATGCTGGCCATGTGCTTTTCTTTCATCTAACCCATGGTGGCTTTCCAGGAACCTTAGCTACATCTCTGTCTCTTCTGCTCTGCCCAGGTGGGATGGCTTTTTATTAATCAAAAGGTGGGTCACAGAGACAGCAAGCAGTAATTAGCATCAAAATACATTAGACCATCCCCCAGCACTTGTAGGCAGGGTTAATTTTGGTTCAAAGTTTTTGTGGGTGGGTTGGTGTTCTCCTCCCTCCACTAGGAGACTTGTGTAGTTACAGGGTGTCCTCTTCAATCTCTGTGGCCACTGCTACTAGGAGTCTCAGCTAGAGCACCCCTTACATCCTCCCAGGAGCCTATCCTGACTTAGGTCTCCAGTGTGTCGCAGAGATGCCCTCACCCAGCTTCTCATTTTCTCTGCTCCCTCTGTGCTCCCGCCCCTGCTCTCCCCAGGTCTGATCTCCACCCTTGCTTCTCTCTGTGCTCCTTCTCCTACCTTGTTCTCGCTCGTCAATCACTACCTCTGTCTATCCTATTTCTCTTTCTGAGTGAGATGTAAGCATCCTCCCATGGTCCTCCTTGCTCTTACAGAGACTTTACATCTGCACAGGAAGGCTCGGTCTCTTTGTTCGATCTCCTCTGTGGAAAGGAATTAGACTCGTGCCTATGTTTCTTCAGGTTTGAGCAGCTCTCCCTGCTTCACCATTTCCTTCAAAGTAGTTTCCTCTGAGGCCAGGGTCTCTTCTTCCCAAGGGATCCTGGTGTTGTACCTGCTTTCTGGGATTCTCCTCATCTGCTCCAGAACACGCACAAAGAACGACCAACCACCACTGGCTCTATCCCAGGCACGACAGCATTCTCTTTTATATACAGTTCATATAGTCTAATTTGTACTTATGAAAGCTACAGCAGCTGGGCTGGGGTGTAGCTTAATGGTAGAGCACTTGTTGCCTGGCATGCACAAAGCCCTGGGTTTGATCCCTAGCACCACAAACGGAACAAAACGAAACAGAACACAGGTCATTATGCTAATCCTGTGTGCCTGGCATAACACATTCTTAGATAAATAATTACAAGTTTGAGTGGGTTTCAATAAAACACTTGGCTGAAAATACAGCTAAGACTTTATTTGGGGGAGGGTATACCAATGGCATTAGCTGTGCACATCTTCTATTTCATTTTCATGACAAACATCTTTCTAGTGTCTTCGATTTCCTAACCTTCCTGTGGCAAGGTTCATTTAAAACAGTTGAAGTGTTGGCAAGTGACATCCTGGTACTTCCATCCCCAAGCTTTGTGACAAGAGAAGGATGTGTGAGGCCACAGGAATGACAGGAAATTTCTTTTTTGAATATCAATTCTTCTTCTTCTTCTTCTTCTTCTTCTTCTTCTTCTTCTTCTTCTT
>OU015749.1:125967562-125981312 GCA_907169655.1 Acomys percivali | reverse complement strand
TCTTCTTCTTCTTCTTCTTCTTCTTCTTCTTCTTCTTCTTCTTCTTCCCCTTCCTCTTCGTCTTCCTCTTTCTCTTTCTAGAAGAAAGAGTTCATTGTTGGTATACAATTTCATAGAGTACTCATATGACCATCATGGCAGGAATCATTGCAACAACCTGGAGCTTTATCTCAGAACTCACCTCTTGAGGCAGCAAACCAGAGACAGAGGGCTATCTCAACATCCACATACAGTGACACACCTCCTCCAAATATATCTTTATATTTCCAACTGTGCTTAAGCATTCAATCACATGAGCTTATGTGATTCTATTCTCAGTGGAAACATCACAGTGACAAAGCACCTTACGAAAGGAATTAAGAACCAAACAACAGGAGGAAAGGCATGCTACATGATGCAAATCTGGAGCAGAACCTGTGGCTGCCAAGCTCACAGGTCTCCAAGGTAGACACCAATTCTTGATTTGCAAGAAGCTGGAACCTCCATTCTGTGTCTGAAGGCTGTAACTGTCCTGAAGGAAGTCTTTGAAATGCTAATCAGATGCTTGTGGGTTCAGAACATTTTCTTCCACTCTAGTGCCAGCTCCCCCAGCTGTCTTCACGGCCCCTCCCTCTTGCCAAACATGGACATCATCCAAGTTGACTTCACTGTTGAGAGCAAATAGAAATGGTCATCCCAGGGTGACCTAAGGCCTAATGGGTCCCTGGGACTTTTGACTCTTCTGTCCAAGAGACCTGGGGCGTCTTCCCACTGCATAGACAGTTGCTGAGTCAATGGCAATCAGTAACTCCTTGTTTAGAAATCATGATCTTTCTCATACCTGGACAGGAACTTTTGTCTTCTGAGTCTACTTCAAAGATTCAATTCATTCAGTTACCATATTTTCTGGTGTATAAAATGACTGACTGGGTATATAAGATGACACCTAAATTTTCTAGTTAAAATATGGAGTTTGGGGATATACTCACTGTATAAGACTACTCTTCCAATGCACACCCTGTACAGCAGACGCAGGCATGTGTCTATTTGCTGGAAGGGCACAGACAGCAAGGAGTTTCATTAAATGCCAGCAGACAGCCAGTGCCAGCCTACACTGCCCCTTTAAGGCATGCTCCACGCTCAACCCGAAGACATGAATTGGTAGAGAGCCAATTCACACTCCTAGAGGTACAGGAAGATAGATGCAGCGTGTTCCTCCCTGCACATAGCAGTACCCCCTCACTAAATGCACCGGACATATGAAGCAAGGGGAAGCAAACTGCACATAAGTACCCAGCATATAAGATGACCTCTGATGTTGGCGTGGATTTTTTCAGAGGGCAGGGAGTTAAAAAGTCATCTTACATGCCAGAAAATATGGTAGCTTCTATAATTTCATTTCTTTGTCCACATGGAGAATTGCTTTTGTTTTATTTTGTTTTTTTCACACCAGTCAATCCTAGTTTTCTCCTTTTTGTTGGCCATCAAGTAAGGTTTCATTTGTGCCCACCTTTCATTTGGGGAAGGTGTGACTTTCATGTGTGATACAGGCTTTGGGCAGTACTCCAACGTTATAGAGAGTTTTGGATGAGTGTTAAGACAGCAAACTGTCTCTGTCATTTTTTATTTATTTATTTTTTTATATTTTTGGAAGCTGCTAACCTACACTTCCTGTTTACTCAGGTAGTTAATTTTATTCCTTCTCAAGTCTCTGATGGGGTTGAAGACCAGATAGTTTAGTTTTACAATTAAGCTTAGTTGTTTAGGGGTTAAGATGTTTTTAGGTCTAGATAGATATTTTAAGTTGATAGAGATGAGATATGATAGATATTGATTTACATTCAGAATTTTAGAGTCACCAAGATTGGAAAGATGTTTCCTTCAAGTCTGCCAAATACAAATAGCCAAAACACTATGAAAGTAACATTTATATAATTCCTGATTGTTTTGTGGTTCTTCTTGTTATACGTAGTTTAGAGTGTGTGTGTGTGTGTGTGTGTGTGTGTGTGTGTGTGTGTGTGTATGTAATAAAAAAAGAAAAGAAATATTGCTAGTCATTTATGGCAGTCTTTAAGGAGAAATCATGTTGTTCAAGATTTTTATTGTTTATTAACAGAATAGCTGTGTGGTCACAGGCTGCCTCTTAGAGTGAGTGGTGACCTCAGGGTGATACCAGTCACATCTCAGCTTTCTATTTGTAATGAGCACTCCTGTACTCTCGCCACGCTTTCTATATTGCCACCATCTTGTAAGTACAGTGTATTGATTAGGCCAAGGGGCTCCTAGTTATGGATTGATGTTAAACTATATAGTAACTAACAGATCTTGTGTACATATCACCAGCTTTCTCACTAACATTCTTGCTCACAGTCCAGAATTCAGCATTCCAGTCAGCTGTCCCAACCCTTGCAGCTCCTTCTAGGAGCTTCTAGCTGTGACAATTCCCCATCTTTCATGTTGCTTTAAAGAACACTAGTTGCTCTTTTACCATGTCCCTCAAATTAGATTACTTTTGCAAGTAAGTCCTCCAATTTAAATCAAGACTTTATCTGTTTGGCACAATGTCACACATATATGTGTTCTTGGGGCCTTCTTAGTGAATCATATCTGGACATGTCTTATAACTGATGATGTTAATTTTGGTCACACCATGAAGGTAGTATCTAGATTTTTCCACCACAAGGTCACTACTTTTTAACTTAAAATCATCAAGTATCTCTGTGTGTGTGTGTGTGTGTGTGTGTGTGTGTGTGTGTATGTGTGTGTGTGTGAGTGTAGGGATGTAGTTGTGTGTGAATATGCACATATGGTCTGTGAATGCACTCATATATGGGTATGTGTGTTTATGGGGAGGATAAAAGCCAACCTTGAGTATCTTTCCTCAAAAGCTGTCTGCTTTGTTTTGTTTGTCGGGTAGGGTCTCTTACAGGCCTGGAGCTCACCATGTAGGCTGCTCAGTGATTCTCTGGGATCTGTCTGTCACAGCATGCCTATACCCAGTGCTGGAATTACAAGCCTGAGTCACATGCCTAGACTCTTTTACGTGGTGCCAGAGTTGGAGCTCAGGGCCTTACACCTACATGGTCCCCAGCTTTCAATAAGCATCCCATTGGGAGCTGCATGGACACTGTGCAACCATACTCTTCTTGACAAGCATCTACCCACTGATTGTAGAGCCAAGGATGGCTCTTGCCAGCCATTAAGGATTAAATCTGGGTTTGCCTAGAGGTGATTTCTGTTTTCCATTCTCTTCTAGCTCGTTACTGCGGTCATACTGTAAGAAGAGCTGTTTTTCTAGTTGGGTTCATAATTATTAATTTCATTTTTAATATTGCTATGAGTTTTGTTCTTCAGATTATCCCATCTTTGGCTGGTGGGAGTACTGTTGAGCTGGACCCAGTGTTCTTTCTAAACATTTTTGAGGCACTTACATGGTTATTTCACAGTGTTCCAGGCTCAAATTGTGTTTTCTCCCACCCAACCCTGGGATCAACCATTTCCAAGGAATTCTAGCTTAAAAGAAAGAAAGAAAGAAAATCGATAATGATGTTAAAAAAAAAAAAAAAAAAAAACAGGACCTGGATGTTGGCTGTGCTTTTCACCAGCAGTGTGTTAGGGTACCGCTAATTGTAGGTCTTCGAGGTATACAGAGTTAGGAAGTATGAGCATACATTATACATATGTTTACAAATTATATCATGTTCACATTTTTTAAAAAAATTAACCTTAATTAAGAAGAGATTAATTTCCCTCCCCCTTTTATGAGATATTTTCAAATTATGAACAGACTGTGGACCGTCAGCTTATTTATTATCCTGTGACTTTGGTATCTACTTCAGCGATGGCGTGAGAACCCCCCAAGGTTCCAGCACAATCAATACTCCTGAGAGAAGGGAAATGAAAAGGCTGTGCTCCCTCTAGTGGTCAAATCGAGTACCTGCCGTTTCCAGATGTGAGGAGGAGTTGAATGTATGAATGAATAGGCAGAGTAGCCACCAATTAATTAAGCAGATTAACCTCCCGGGGATAACAGAAAAACAGATAAAGTGGTATGAGACTCCCCTGTAGCACGGATGACCCTGAATGGTCATTTACAGCCCACACTTGTCTGGGCAGCTTGATACCATCCCACAAACACTGGTTATCTTCTCTTTGGGTCTGCCTAACAAGCTTTCCAGGCAGATGCAGCTGTGCTTTATGGTTTAAACTTCACAAACAAGAAGCCAGACTCAAAAGGGTTAACTGATTTGCCGAGTTAACAGGGTTTGCCTGGGATGGGGTTTGAGTTTAGTGTGTATGGTGGAAGACACAGTCTGTTTGGTCATTGCTGACACTCTCCTGCTAAAAGATTTAAAAACACGTAAAACATTTCATTACAATGGGGGTGTACAACCCCAGAAAATCCCAACCCATAATTTTAGGAGGAAAAAAACCAGCATCTACCTACATTTGGACTCTTGGAAATATTTTTGGCAGTTCATAAAAGTGAGAAAAACAGACAAGTGTGGCTATCCGTGAAGCTCTTTATCAGGTTAGCACCTAGTTAAATCAGGTCAGAGAAGCTTTGTAAATACAAAACCCAGACTCTCAATAAACTTCCTACCACCAGGTGTGGCCTGAGATACGCCAGTCTGGGAAGCTAGCCACCATAAACTCCCAGGGGCCACGGAAGAGCCCATAACCATCTCATCCTCTCTGTATACCCCTGGTCTTTGTGGTGACCTCTTTTCTTTGACTAAGCAGAGATCTCTCACCACTAATCAATCCACAGCCAACTAAAAGGAGACGCAGCCTCTCGTTTTCATTTACCCAGATTTGACGCTATGAAAGAGGCTGATCAATAGACTCATCGTTCTGCGATCGTCTGAGAGGCCAAAATGGTTTCAGGAATGATATACAACCATTGGGACTTACATCTCTGAAAGCATCTGTCTCTCAAGGTTATTGCAGAGTTAACCATGGGAAGTCATAAAGGCATATCATTCATTTAAAGTGAAAGACTTAATCTTGCCTCCCCTGGCACGTCCTCTGTTTTGAAAATGCTGACTTGGCATTCTAAAAGGAAAGAGAGGTGCCAACTTCACATCTCTTTTTAAATCCAAGTTTCAATGCATTAATGAAACAGTCCCCTCTTTGCCCGTGGTGGCTGTGTCGCTTGGCCTCAGAGTTGGTGATTTTTCTGGAAACTCATTAGATCGGTTTCTCTCTTTGGCATGCTGGGAAATGTGGTTGCTAAATCTGGTTTGGAAAATCAAAATGGATAAAATATGGCATGAGATAGAGTTTCCTATTCTATTTGGGGAATTAAACAAGAAATAAAAAAGAAAGAAAGAAAAAGAGCAACCTGTGAAAACATATGCATCAGTTGCTCCTCAAGGTCAGAGCTGTAAAAGTCTCTGTGAAATTCTCATCATTGTCGTTGCCTTTCCTCCTCAGCTAGCCAGTGAGGAGACAGAGAGCAGGCTCTCGAGTCAACATCTGGTTGTGTCTAGGCGAGGGAAGCAATGCTCCTCTCCCACACGCAGGTGTGATGACACGGGTTGTCTGGACACCACATGGCAGAGTTCAAAGATGAGAAGGGAATGGGTGTGTCCTCTGTAATGGTCCACTTCATCTGTGGGCACAGTCCCCAGAGGGACACATGGGATGGAGGCAACTCACTCCCCATCACTTCTATACGCTGGGAAACAAGATGGCCATGGCAAGCCTGCCTGCCTGCCTGCCTGTCTTGGATGCCTGGGGAAGACAGTGGAAGACAGTCTTTAGACATAACTATCAGGAACTTGCCAATCAGGTCACCAAGATGTTGCCTTTTGTGATTAAACCATCCCAAACCCTCACAAGAGTGGGATGAGAAAAACCACCCAGAAGACTAAGCCCCTTTGTAACACGGGCTGTGCCATAAGGCTTGATCCTCCTCCTCCTCCTCCTCCTTCTCCTCCTCCTCCTCAGCTGTCTTGTCCACCATCCAGCTCCACACCAATGCTCCCGCCTTCTGTGGCTCGTTTCCACATTTCATTTTGTATGTACTGCTCACTCATGTGAGACATAGGCCAAGTTTCTCCTGCTCTAAGACCCGGTTCATTGGAAGTTTCCAGTTTCCTTCTTCTCCCCCAGCTGGACCCTCAGAGTGTGCCCTTCCTGTTCTCTTCTGCCGAATAGTGGCTTGTAGGATGCTTGTCACCTAAAGCCCAGCGCTGATGTCCGTAGTTGAAATGCAGTAACAAGGGGACATATTTGTTTTGTTCGCATGGAAGAACGAATGAGGAAACGGGAGACATCACTATGCTGTGACTGGAAAGCACCCTGGATCCTAAAAATGCGAGTGAAAGAAGTTCTGGTCCAATCCAGTGTTTCCTAAAGACCCTTTGATGTGCTTGGTGTCCACTGAAAGGAAGGGGTGTGGAAAGGATTCTATAGTCAAATAAATTCTCGAATGTTCCACATTGTATCACTTCCTCATGAATTATGTGTCCCAATAAAGATTCCCGAGAAGACTGGACAGTCAAGACATCTTGTACTGGTTGGTTTCATCTGACAATGAGCAAACAAAATAGGGAGGACTGGCCATGATGAGTGGGTGATTCCTGACCTGTTGGTGGTTGGGAGACTGAACAAGAATCCCAGCCCAGGGCTACTTCTGTTATAGCACCCACTGTCAAAATGTGGCTTCCAGGGAAGCAGCAACATTGTTTGGGAACTTGGTAGAAATTCAAAGTCCTGGACCCCGCCACAGACCTGCTGAATTAGAGATTGGGGGTAGGGGTGCGGAGGGAGACTTAAATATGGTGCCATGCAGTCTGGTGTGTGTTAAGGTGGGTGACTCACTGGGTGGGAAGAAACTCCTGGCTTAGGATGTGTTGGGGAAGGTTTTCTCTGAGGAGTAGGTTAGGAGAAGAAACTGGGCCTGCCTGCCTGTGTATCATACAGCATTTATGCCAGACTCTTCTGTGGCAAAGGCTTGGGGTTTCCTTAGCTCGCCTGCAGGATTATTGTCTAACCCAGAGAAGTGTGAACAAACCTTGTGTCTATGAATCGAAAGCAGGCACTTCTAATGAGCTCTTCTGCGTGAGCTTACAGCATTTTGTCCACCAATTGCCTTCTCGGTCTTTATTGAGTCTGAACTGGGCGGGGAAGAAGTAGTCTTACAAAGTTGCCACATTGAGCAGAGCTTGAAGTTGCGCAATACAACGGTTCCCACTGTTGATCCACCCTAGCCGATCAGCTGTTGGGGAGCTGACAATTCCCTGAATGTTGAGAAAGGACCTGGGGCCAGGTCCAATGAATGCCCCTGGGATGGAGTGTTCAGCCAGTATAGGTGTGGGTGGGGAAGTGGGGGCAGGTGTGCCAGGCATCTGCCATTCCAGGGTGATCCACACCTCAGCTCTGGCAGTTGACACTGTTCGCTCGTACTAAGCAGCTCTTGAGCGTGTGACCTGTTCTCTTGAGTGAACTAACCTGTCAGGAAGAACTCTGAGCCAGGAACAACCATAAGTGTCTCACCAGATCCTTTGCGTACAGAAAGCAATACATCGGCCCTTAGGGCTGTCTTCCCGACTCCATGCATTCGTCAGTGTGGTCTGTCTGGCCAAGCCTGACCCCTAGCACATTCACAAAGTAGATCTTGGGACCGGAAAGATGGCTCAGTAAAGTGCTGCCAAGCAAGCATGAATATTGGGTTCCATGTTCAGAACTCACAGTTAAAGAGGCGGTTGTAGCGGCATGTGATTGTTATCCCTGACCTGCGGAGGGTGGGTCCATAGGCCTCACTGGTTGGCAAAGCTGAATCAGTAACTCCAGGCTGATGAGAGACCTGGTCCCATAGAGAGCAAAGTGAGTAGTTCATCTTGGTTTCCACACACTCGTGTATGTGCACCCATGTGTGCATGCATGCATGTTCATCTGCACATACAGGAACACACACACTCACAGTTATGTCCCAACACACTGACCTCATGTCTGTTCACTGAAACCCTGGGTCCCCGGGTTAGGGTGACTAGAGGTCCCCATGAATGCCTTTCCTCACAAGGGCTAGCTGAGCTCAAAGGACTCAGGCTTTCCATTTTCAAAGACAGAGCTTTCTAGAAAAGGGGAACGAAGTTGGAGGAGGGGGTCTGTTAACCTGGGGAATTTGGTCCTTCTGTCATTTCTCAGACAAAGGTGCCCCATACCTCCCTTTTAAGAGCGGATCTTGGCACCTGTGTTATCTAGATCATTGCATTACACATCTTGGCATTTGGAAAGACAATCCTTTTATGTGGTTGTGAGAGAGACCTAATGCGTGATTTTCTCCTGAGGCCAGCTCCCCTTCTGTGTTTCTGTAACTATGGCCGGCCATACTTTTATATGTCATTTTGTAACATGAAGCCCACACTTAGAGCTTAAATTTATTTTTTATTAAATTACTTTCCTAAAATTACTTAGAAGCTGCCTCTTCTGAAATTAGCTTTTATCCAATAAATTGTGTGGGACAGCAACTAGTTAAGGCAGAAGATAGCCAAGGAGTGGGAGTGATTCCATATAGGTGGGCTCTCTTCCAATCCCTTGTCCCTCCCTAGAGCTAAGCAGGGACACACAGGCGGTGTGTGTGGGGGAGGGGCATGGTAATCAGCTAGGAGGGAGTTGACTCTTGTAAAATGGATTAAAGGATGTCAGAACTGACAATGAGAAATGCAGATCTTCCCTTTTCCCCCAAAAGTTCTTCCCATGGAACTAAAAGGCTAGTCAAGTTTTAGAAGAATGTGCTCAAATTTACACCTTACAGACTTCCAGTGCCTTCCACCAGAGCATTGTGTCTAAGGGCAGGGCCTGTGGGACCAAACCTCCTTCACCTGCGTGCAGCTGTATAAGGTATGATGGCTGCCAGACTTAGCCAACTACGCGGACTGTGATGCCACCTCTGTCTGCTTTATGCTTGTGACACTGAGTAAGTCACTACTCTGTCACCTTGACATGAGACTCACGCTTCAGCGGCAGCGAAGAAGGAGGGTGACTGGAGGCTGAGAGATTGGATAGATTTTGGGGAGCCGTGGGCAGATAAAACATACTTTATTTATCAGTACACAAGCTTCTATATAGACAGATTTGGGCAGGCTCCCAGGCACAGGCAGCACAGAGAGAGATAAACACACAGGCTGTAGACAGACAAACACAGACAGGCTGGCGAATGAACATAAAGGCTCAGACTACTGTCAGTCATGGCACTAACAGCAACAATGACAACAACAATAAATTAACACCCCCCCCACATTTTTGCCAGAAATGGATAGCAGACTAAATTACTGATTACCTTTGAAGTTCTCTGAATATCCAGTATCATTTCCCCCCTAACTCGTAGCCTCCCAGACAACTTAACTTGCACTAGCCATGTTTGCCAATGCTGTATATTCATAGCAGCACCATGCCATCCAAATGGAAGCTGGCCATTAGTGGCCTGCTGTTCCTCTTATGCAGAATGAACCCATTGTTGTCAAAGGCTTGCCTCTGCATGGTTGTGTGTGTGTGTGTGTGTGTGTGTGTGTGTGTGTGTGTGTGTGTGTTTGAGTTCTCAGCTGGTATCAACCAGTGTTACCATTATTTTGTTGGTGCACCTGGCCACTCTGCTTGGGTGCAGAACTGGTTCTAACTAGTTGACTGCTCAGCTATGTTTTCATGGTGTCATTGATTGGGAAGAGTTTGCTAGTGAAATCTCCACAGATAAAAGTCTGTGACTATATTGGTAACATGTCCGTGAGTTCCATCAAAGGAAAAGATAATGCCTCGTCATTCATTGTTGCGGCCCAAGACACGTAGCAACAGCTCAGCACAATGGGTTTCACCAGCTTTATCTAGACATGTAAAGCTCTGCACACGACAGACTAAAAGAGCTCTGCTTTCTGAGATTTTATGTCTGAGCACAGCAGATTTAACGGCCTCCTGGTGAGAGCTGTGGAAGTAAACTTGGGAGTCAACACCCATACTAGAACTGGCTTTTTTGGTGATGCAGATGCCTTTGAGTTACCCAGACCCCTGAAAGTAGCCCCTCAGCCAAGCTCTTGTGAGTAACCCCAGTTTTATGGGTATCTAAATAAGTATCCAATATACTCTAGGTTGGTACTGGTGGATGGAGTCTTCTCAAGTGACGGGCATGCGTGGGGTCTCTGAAGGCCAGTAAGGATGTTCCTAACCATATGCAGCACTTGAATGTAGCTACTCTGGCTAAAGTACTGAACTCTGAATTTAATTTAATTCTAAGTCATTTGATTTCAGTGTACAGAGCCACAAGTAGTCTGTGACCCTGCACAAGATTGCCATTGAGAGACTTTTCCTGGAGGATGTGAACAAATATCCACACACTCCATGTAAGGCACTGGTTGGATCCCTCCCCAGCAGAAAATCCCACCCAAGTATAGCTTGGTCATTTGATGAGTTTATGAGGGTACTTACAAGAGCATGGAGGCGGGGTTACTTACATGGGTCTAGGTAACTCAAAGGCATCTGGATTGTAAAAAAAACAAAAACAAAAAACCAGTTCCATACTGAGTGTTGACTCAGAAGCTGCGTCCCTGGACCTCCCTTGTTCACCTGTAGGCAGCGCTAATGAAGAGTCTCCTTACGTAAGTCTCCTTATACAAGCATGTAACGTCTGAGCTTGTTAAGTTTCATGTACTTTCCTGAGCCTTGTAAGATTCCTCAGTCTTAAGGGCCTCCTTCCTCCCCCTAGAAAGAAATGTTTTAATTTGAGAGAAATAGCTAGCCGCAACAGCAAAAGTCTAGCCCTCCTGCTGAGAACCTGGCAAAAGGCTAATTTCCATTGGACCTACTTAACAAAGGCAGGGGACCGCACAAGGTGCTCCCCACACCAACAGCAGCAACATCTGGGTACTTGTTGAAAATGGAGATTCTCAAGTACCACGTTGCAGCCTCAAAACAGAGATTCTGGGGCTGAGGTCAAGCAAGCTGTATTTTTACAAGTACTTTGTGCTGCTTGAACCACACGGCAGGGGCACAGGCAGTCATGTGCTCGGCTAGATATTGAACCCAGGGGTTTGTGCATATTAGGCAAGCTCTCTACCAAGTGAGCCACATCTCCAGCCAAGCATAAGTAAGTGACTTTATGACTAAGTCTAAAGAGTGTGAACCATGAAATACCAGTTTTTCTAATTACCTCATAGACCAAATCTTTCCAGTTTAGATTCCCTGAAGAAGGCAACCAAGATGGTGAGGACAGAAACCATTACAGGAGCTGCCTGTCATCCTCTCTGTCAGAGCTTGAAGACCTTGCTGACCCTCATGAGGATATTACCATTGCTCCATTTTCTGGGAGGCAGATGGGCTCAGCCAAGGACAGTGGCCATCCCAGCCTCAAGGCAGTCACACTAAGTCCTGCATGCCTGTTTCTCTGCCCTGTTCATAATATTTCTGTGAGAAGTCGCTTCTGGTCCAGGAGTTACGCTCACTTGAATCTGTGAGAAATAACAAGGCACTGGCCCATGAAAGGCTTTAATGAGGTAAGATGCTGTGTGTCCCAGGAAAGTGCAGAGAAGGGCAAGACTTCTCTTCCTGGGAGCTGGGCTCCAGTTCCTATGCGAAGGAGCTCAGCTCTGGTCTGTAGCCTAGCCCTTGGGACCTCTTTTCTCAATGGAGGTATGGAGATGACATGGAAGTCTACATCCTTTCGGCTGATGAAAGTATCCCGCCTTTACCTAAGGATGGGGCTTGAAGCACCGTCTGGAATAAGAACTGAGCTAAAATTAAAACAAAGGCCCCAAGCATCTGACAAGAATCAGTCTTCCGTGGGGGAAAGTCATCTCTGCATCCAACGGGCTCGAGGACAGAGAAGGAAACCAAGAGAAGCTGGGAGAGGTGCTGAAGGCTCAGGGTACAAATACTAAAGAGCCATTCAGCTCTTCTGCCCACACCCATTAACATGGACTGGATGAGCCACTGCGGAGAGAAGGAAGCTTTGTGTTTGCAAACTCATTGTTCTAGGAGATCCTTGATAGGCCCAAACCATTACCTACCCCATCGCATTTGTAACCTGAGTAGTTTTTATTTCTGTGTGTGTGTGTGTGTGTGTGTGTGTGTGTGTGTGTGTGGTGTGTGCAGTGTGTGTGTGTATGTGCAGTGTGTGTGCAGTGTGCAAGTGGGTGTGCTCGTCCCTGCATGTGCAAGTGGGCGCCAGAGGTCAATGCTGGATGGTTTCCCCTATTGCTCTCCACATTACTTTTGAGACTGAACCTGGAACTGACTATTTTGGCTAGCCTGCCTGACCAGCCCCTGGGATCCTCCTGCCTCTGTGCTAAGATTACAGGTGGATGCTCCATACCTGGATTTTTTTTTCCTGTGAATTCTAGGGGTCTGAACTCAGGTCCTCATGCATGCAAAGCAAGGGCTTTATCCAGAGCCCTCTTCCCCAGCTTCACCTGATTGCCTTTAGGACTATTTTCACGTGGCAGTTGGCAGCAACCAACTACAAACTTACATAATCACAAATGTATATAGTAATCACTACTGATGTGGTTTGAATGTGCAATGTCTCCCATGGGCTCAAGTGTTTGAATACTTGGTCCCTAGTTGGAGACACTGTTTGGAAGGTTGTGGACTCTTTAGGAGGTGGAGCCTCACTGGAGAAAGTCAGTCACTGGGGTGGGCCTTGAGGTTCCATAGCCCAACCCTATTTTCTGTTCTTACTCTGCTTCCTGAGTGCAGATACGGTGCAACCCTCTGACCAGGCCCAGCCCTAGCTTTTGTCCTCATGCCTTCTCCACCCTGTGGATTGAGTCCTTCTCAGCTGTGAGCAAAAAGCAGACCTTCACCCCTTAAGGTTTTTTTGTTAGTCTTTAGGAATCAGACATAGGAGCCTCTGGCTCATTACTGTGTGAGATTTGGCCATATCAGGCTTCGTGGTAGGATATTTGGTTTCTATTGTGTGAAGTATGTATTAATCTACTTCTGGTGTGCATCTTTGTGGCTATTATGAAGAACGCCACCAGATCACTGTACACTCTTCTTTCTGGAGGTGGGATTGGGTTGCAGGGCATGCAACGCAGATTTTAGCAAATACTAGCAGCTCTCTAAAGGGTTGGCAATGATTTCATGCCCACCAGACTGTAAGAATTTTCAGGTTCTGAAAACTGTGTGCCCCACAGTGATATCTGAACTGTCACCTTCAGAGATCCAGTGCTGTGCGGAGGTCCTAAACCCTTCTTCTGATCAGTCATTTACACGGGAGAGAGTGGATCCTCTGGCTCTTGTCCTCAGAGACTTCCACAAAAGCCCTCACCAGATCAGGAACAGCTAGTCCACTCAGCAGCAGGGAAAAGCGCCTGGCTTGGCAGGAGTCAGGCCCGCCTGGTTCACCAGCCCTGTTCCTCAGTCTTGGCCCTGAGCTAAAACCTCTCTGTTTCAGGTCCTGTTCTCAGATGTCACCCCATGGAATCACAGACTTGACATGTGTCCTTAGACTGTGCCTGGTCTTTGACAGAGCCCTGTCCCCAGCAACTCCATTCCCTTAGCTCCTTCCTGCTGGACCTTTCTCCATCTTTCCTCAACCCTCCCTCAAACTCCATCTCTACTTTTCTCCAAAACAGGAATTATTTTGCACATTTTCTTTCCAAGTCCAAAAATAGGAAAGAAAAGGGAACAGCTAATCTGGTCCAGCTGCGGGTTTGCTACTTAACAAAGATGTTTTAAAGCCATTTTCTCTCTGGTTTTTCCTTCGCATCTGTCCCACCTCCCACTACACACACACACACACACACACACACACACACACACACACACACACACA
>OU015749.1:125939749-125962945 GCA_907169655.1 Acomys percivali | reverse complement strand
TTGGCTACCAGTGTATACTATACCCCTCCCCCCATGTCACGGGCCACCCTTTAGTCTCAGAGCCAGCATGGCTAGGTCTTCCTGTCATCTCACTATGGATATATCCAAGGACTGTAGTCTCATAACGCCTCTCCTGTCTGTCTGGTGATGTCATTCAATTTCATGGTTTTCAGTGTCTACATCTTTTGTAGTTATGTCACCAACTGCTGCTTCTTCCCTAACTCAGCCAGCACCCAAAATTCACATGTGTGAAAATGAGCTCCTGTTTAAGTCCAACGAAGTCCCAGCAGCACTTCATCTGCTCACAGGCTTGTCCACATCACTTTCATCACATCCATCTCTGCTCCCTCATCCAAGCTCTCGTCACCTCCTGTCTGGATGATTATAATAGTTTCCTAATCGTTTTCATGTTTCTATCCCTTGTCTAGAAGTACCAATTTGGAGGTGAGTCAGATCGTGTTACTGCGCTGCTCAAAATAATTGGATGGTTTCCTCATGTGGAGAATGGGGCCGGTTGGCTACAATTGTCCAGCATCCACACACTTCTTACAATGTGCTTTAAGAGAATAGAGTTTACATTCACTCTAGATCTGGGCAGATTCAGGGGATTTACAAGAATGGTAAAAATAACTTTCAAAGAGAGATCACACACATCACGGCAGTAAAGCACCCACCTGCTTCTCTGGAGATTCTTGCTACTGAGCCTTGAACTTTAATCCAGAGACTCCACACACCTCCGCCATGCTGTGAGGAAGCTCAGGTCCTGTGTAGAGGCTGTTTGAAGACGTTCTCTGTGAGAAGCTCAGGTCCTAGGTAGCTGGTATTATCTGAAAGCCTATGAGAGGGGATACCTTCAAAACTTTTGCTCTTTACCTATCAGCCACCAGCCTTGGGGTCTCCAGTGATCCAAACACTGTGGAAATGTCATATAAAAACATGTGTTTCCCACCGGCTTACCACCATACAACCCATGAGTGTAAGAAAATGATTATTTTACTATGAATATAAAAATGGAGATGGGACCACATGCACCTCACATTTTCCTCCCTTGGGCCCTATACTCTTCTTTCAGGTACAGTCCCTACTAATGATGACAGACAGTATATTTTGTCACCATTTGACACTCATTACATGAGGAAAAAATATTTATCTCCTCATAATTCTCAATACAAACGTCAAGATTCGACTTAGTCCTTGGCTCTTAATTATCTTCTGAGGAGGCAAAGAATAAATGGTTACCATCACCTTTGAAATATCGCCACATAAAACTCAGAAAATAAACATTCAGTCATGAAACCAAAAGGTTTACAGCAAGAGAATTTTAGTCTTGCAAACCATCCAGCCTCAGAATCTAGTTTATGTAGGAGTTTGAAAGTAATTTGCCAAGTGGGCGAAATACCCACGCAGCCCCGGGAATACCACCAGGGCTGCTATGAACCGAGAGTCGGGATGTCACATTCCTGAGTCTACAGTACCACCTAATACTTTGAAAAAGCACCACAGGCTTCATTTATCAAGTTAAAATTTATGTTCTTACTACCCACTGTGTTCTTGAAGTTGCTTTAGACATGGGGAATTCTGCAAGAGATTAAAAAGAGTCTTTACCTTAAACACTGTTACCTACTTTCCCTCAAATAGAGTCATCTGGCTGGCAGTGTTCCCATTGGTGGCAGCTGCAGAACGCACATGTAAGATGGTAATATTTGGTGCTCGCTCTTTGCCCCTGACCACACTGGATGCAAGCTACTCAGCTAGAGGAACCCAGGCACCGTTTTGTTCATTGTCCTCAAGTTCACTACCGTGTGTCTGGTGTACATACGTATTCCTGTGTATCAAGTACACATGCGTGTGTGTGTGTGGGTGTGTACCTGCGTATGCCTGTGGAGGCCAAGCCCAGCCTGGGCTCTTCCTCAGCCACTCTTCGCCTTATCTTCTGTGATGGGTCTTTTAACTGTACCTAGAGCTCATCGATTCAGGTAGGTTGGTCAGCCAATGAACTCCTAGGATCTGCCTGTCGGAGGTGGGGCGGGCATCGCTACACCTAGCTGTTATGTGGCTACAGGGATCTGAAGGCAGGTCCACAGACCTTCAGTAGCTAGTTCTTTCCAAATAAGCTGGCTTCCTTGTAGACGACCTTCCTCTTCTATGGGTCTCACAGGATCTCTGATCCAACTGTGGAGCAAGGAGATTAAAGATCTGGCAAAAGGCAGGAGGTTGCGTGTGGGGCAGAGGCAAGGTTGCCAATTTAGCCAATGAAATCCAAGGTGCTTAACTAAACTTGAATTTCAAATAAACAGGTTGATGTTGTTGTTGTTGTTACTGTTATTATTATTGTCGTTGTTATTATTTAGCATGAGTATGCTGCAGATGTTGTATGAGACGTAGTAAAGTTTTCTTATTTGGACTTAAAATCAGTCTGGCAGCTGGAGAAGAATCCCACAGTCTCCCTTTTCTGTCCCTTTTCTGTGGCAGGGGACCCATGCCTCCTCTGTCCCTCCTGTGGCAGGGGACCCATGCCTCCTCTGTCCCTCCTGTGGCAGGGGACCCATGACTCCTCAGCTTGGTTCTGTATGCAGCCCTTTGCATTATGGAGCATTTCCCATTTCCAGACTTACCTTGTTTTCCCAACTTTAATGGATATTGCCTCTTGAGTCCAGAGAAGAGTTACTGGAGCCCTCAGCCCTGGCTCCAAACCAAACACACCTGCTTGCTTCCTTCTCTGTTTGTGTCCTTCCTGGTGGTGGTGAAGGGAGGGTCCGGGCAGTGGGGGCGGTGGGGGGTGGGTGGGCTCTGGGACGGTGAGGGGGGGGTGAGAGGTGCGGGGGTAGGAAGGAAGGAAGGAGAAGCCAATCCCCCCACCCAAATGATGGCAAAGTTCTTTGGCATTTATTTCCTGTTCTTCCCTCACGTATAACTCAGCTGGTTTTAGAAGTGTCCCTGGGGGAGATACCAGAAGATCGCCAGCTCCACAGCCTGCATGAGCTGACTTTAACACCACCACCACCATCAGCCTAACTCGGTCTTGTAGCTGATTCTCTGGGAATGGGAGGAATTCTACACTTTGTTTGCCATTTCCAGGGCTTGGGTTCACAGTCACTGGGCTCCATGGGCTTGGGCAGGACATCATGATGCGGGAAGAAACTCATCTTACAGTGGACAAGAAGCAGGGAGGAAGGAAGGGCCTGGGAGCCAGGTACAACTCTTCCAGGTAGACTCCACTTCCTAAAGTTTCCAGAACCTTCCAGCAGCTGGAGACCAAGCATTAAATTCTGAGTATGTGGGGAAAATGCTCCATAAAAAGTCATTCAGTGCGACTTTTAGCCACAAGTATGTTTGTGGGGAATACTGAATATATATGCATGGGTATTTTGATTGGTTTTTATACATTTAAAATCAATTTAATACTATAAAAGGTAAAATCTTTTAAAAATAGTGTTTGTTTTTTATTTAATTTAAAATATTTTATCTGTGTGTCTGTGTGTATGTACGTATGTATGTATGTATGTATGTATGTATGTACGTATGTATGTTTTGCCTGCATGTAGCTCTGTATCATGTGTGTTCAGTGCCTTCAGAGGCCAGAGGAGGACATGAGATCCCCAGAACTCGAGTTACAGATGGTTGTGAATCACCACGTGAGTGCTGGGAATTGAACCCAGGTCCTCAGGAAGAACAGCTAGTGTTTTTAACCACTGAGCCATCTCTCCAGCCCCTAAATTATACATTTATTATAGCAGCATGTTTCATTACATTTTAAGGAAAGCTGGTTTAATCAAGTCTTTCATTCAAGCATCTGGGACGCTGAGGCAGGAGGATTGAGTTTGAGGCCAACCTGGGCCAGCCTAACCTAGCTTTTTGAAACCTATGCCCCCAAAATAAAGAAAAGTCTTTTGGTAAATGATTATGAACTTACTCTTTGAACATACTGAGCATTAATATATACATACATATAAAATAGCCACAGTCTAAAACCTGTGTAGCATTTAATATTTCTTCATTTTTGCCAATATGTGAGTAATAACTAAAACCATAGGCCAGTGAACATACGACAGAACTTCACACTCCCCCAGAAAGACTCAGAAATAAGATAAAGGCCAGCCGTGCCCAGGTGGGTTCCCAGCCTGACCTTCAGCCCCCATGTGCAACAGCTCTGCCTGGCCCCTGAGAACAGGAGCCCCAGTCCTCAGGCACCACGGGCTCTTTTACCTGAAGAATTACCCTGTCTTTCAAGAATTCAACAATCCTTTTGAAAAGTAAAATCTTTCCCTTGTATGATGAAAGTCATGTCTTACCATATGCATGATAAAGCACATTGTTATGATCCTTTCTTGTAGTTAATTAGAATTCCCCCATTCATCCCCATCTGCAAACATTGCTAGGAGGAAATCACTGGTCCACAGAGTCACGGGTTTTGAAACTTCAAGGCACCATGGAAACCCTCTTCACCAATTTTGCAAACATTAGATGCTAAATCCTAAACGAAGAGCCTATCAGGCTTGTGCCACAGTCCACTGATGCCCAAGATAGCATTCTCTCATTTGCCTTTCTTGTATATTTCCTCACTGCCCTAGAAACTGTAAAATGACCTTTAGGGTTCTGTCTGAGGGAGTCAGGAGGACACATGATGGACATGAGAGGAGCTTCCCTAAATGATGAAAACAGAATTTCTTAGAGTGAGAGAGTGAGTGAGTGAGAGAGAGAGAGACAGAGAGACAGAGAAGAGAGAGAGACAGAGACAGAGACAGAGAGACAGAAACAGAGAGAGAGACAGAGACAGAGAGAGAGGGGGGGGGGGGAGAGAGAGAAACAGAGAGAGAGTGAGAGAGAGAGAGCGAGAGAGAGGCAGAGACAGAGAGAGAGACAGAGAGAGTGAGAGAGAGAGCAAGAGAGAGAGCGCGACAGAGAGAGACAGAGAGAGAGACAGAGAGAGTGAGAGAGAGAAAGTGAGAGAGAGAGACAGAGAGAGAGACAAAGAGAGAGACAGAGAGAGAAACAGAGAGAGAGAGTGAAAGAGAGAGACAGAGAGAGAGTGAGAGAGAGAGACAGAGACAGAGAGACAGAGACAGAGAGAGACACAGAGAGAGACAGAGAGAGGGAGAGAGAGAGACAGAGAGAGAGACAGAGAGAGACAGAGAGAGACAGAGAGAGAGACAGAGAGAGACAGAGAGAGACAGAGATAGATAGATAGATAGATAGATAGATAGATAGAGAGAGAGAGACAGAGAGAGAGAGAGCTCACATATGACTAGAAGCAGGAATTATGTCTCTCCTTGCTGCAGTCACCCAGCACCAGGAACAAGTCTGAGGCATAGCAGGTGATCAATAAATAACCTGAGCATATGAGTTGGTTTCCTCAGGGCAGCTCCATATGCGCCCACTGCCCTGGGGGGATGAGACCCCAGCATGTCCCCTTAAGACACCTAGAGTGTGGTGATAGCCCACAAGGATGCTAGTGAACAGGGTCCTTGCTGTCACAGCACACTTTTGAAGGAATAGTTTATGAAGAATGTGGTGGTGGATTTTGGTTCAGTGGGTTTTTTTTTTCTTTATTTTGATTTTGTTTCGTAACATCTTTTTGATATAGTCACATTTTTATAAAATGGTACAGTAAAGTTGTGAATGGGGAAGGTAAGTTTTTTTGAGATTAAAAACGAGCATTTGTCTCTTGTCTAAGTTAGCCTCAAGTGTTTAGAATAATAAGGTGGATGAAAGTACTTCCTTTCTGAGCAGTAATCTGCATATTAGACATTTATGAGCACCCTGTTTCCATGCTGGAAAGAACCCATTTCTTTCCACTATCATCAAAGATGGGTGTTCACAAAAACTGAACCCAAATCTGCCTGTCCACATACTTCATTAAACTCAACCTTTTCTCTGTTTCTGAGGCAAATAGTTTTTAAAGTTATGAATATCATACTGAAGAAATATGCTTCACATTCTGGGGGCACAAGATGGGTTAAGAAAAAAATTGAGAAATGTTGGAGGGTAAAGAAATAGAGAAATATACCCCACCCTAAGCAGAGAAACTGCACAAAAGGAGAGTGAGAGCTACAAGACTTTGTGTGTTTGGGTGGCCAGTGACACTCCTTTGAATACCATGTCCTCATGGGTCCTGACACTCACAGGCCTGGAGTTATGTCTTTTGCGTCCCTCCTGGGCTCAGACCTTGGCATCCTGTGGTGGTTCCCCTCAAAGGCCTTGTCCTCCCCAACGTTTCCCCTTCCAACCACTGGCTCATTCTTCTATCAACAATTTCCGCCTTACCAGGCATCACTGGGGACCACTGGAGGTGCCTGTCATCACTGCAGTGTAAATGAGGGAATGCCATCCGAGCACCTACTGTGTGCAAGTGGCCACCGGGGATGCGTTTCAGTCCTTCGACATCGTCAGAGTTAATTGGAGGAAATGTAGAGCAGTGTGGGCTCAGAGAGGGAGTCAGAGTGGACCCCACCTGGGCAGGGAACATGTGTATGGGACCCGTTTGCTGCTTTCATCACTTGCCTCCACATCTGGACGGAGCCACATCTGGATCCCATTACCATTATGAAAGGTACAGGCTTCATGCTTGCTCCAAAGCCCAGCTCTGATTTCACAACCAGCTTGGAGAAGCAGGAGGCAAGTAAATACTTCCTGCTCCATTTGTAATCAACATGCACTTGACATCAATAAACTGGGGTAATTGCATTATCATTATCATTACCGTCATTATTACTGGACACAATCTAGGAGACATTAATAGAGACTTCTACAGAAGACCCCTGGGACATGTGGGACTCAAAGTGGAACAGAGAGGGTAGAAGAAGGGTGCCATTTGTCTCTTCCCTTAGTCAAGTGGATGGGAGCTTTTAAAACGTCCCCAGAAGGCTGTAGAGAGTAGACTGGTAGAATAGCAACAGATGTCCCATCCTTTCTTCCACACGAAAGTGACAAGAACTCTGAGCCTTCGACACTTTCTGGAAGCCTCAGATATTAAAACAGGACAGTCTCTTCCAAATTGACAGGTCCAAAGCTAACCAGTCAGTCTTGGTCTCTCTCTAAATCTCTCATCTATGCCTTTCCCTCTATCTCTGTCTCTGTCTCTGTCTCTATCTCTATCCCCGTCTCCACATCTCTATCTTTCTCTCTCTATCACTGCCATTCCCCTGACACTGACTGGGACCCCTGAGACTGACCCGCACCCTAGGCTTGAATTTGCATTCCAGTTTCTCTGCTGCCCAGTTTCCTACTGAAAAACAGTTCCCCTGGAGGATGCTTTCCTGGCCAGAACTCTCTCTTAATGACTCATGACTCCCCACTTCGGCCCCGAGGCCTTCTATCTGCAACCCATTCTGCTGCACTATAAATACCAGGGAGAGATGCTCATCGCCTGCCCTGAAGGCAGAACTAATAGCTGAACTTTGAGCAGGCCTGTCCACTGGATGCCCACTAGGTAGTGTGGGACATCAGACCTTGGCGTGGATTGTAGTAGAGGGTGAAAGGAAGAGGCCACTCGTCTTGTCCTTTAACTAAGTAGACAGGAGATGTTTCCAGAAGCCCTGTGTTGAGGATAGTCACTCTATTATTGCTTATCTTGGTTTCTTAAGATGACACTCATGAGATGGTAGGGGTGGAAGAGGTAACCAAGGAAAGCACACAGATGATTTTAGTGCTCTCCGTTAATTTTTTTCTGATAATGTTGTATTTCTAATATAATAACAGAATTGAGTAGAATTAAGTATTTCTAGTGACACTACATTCTTTATTAGTTTTTCCTAATGCCAGACCCTGTGACGCTGTCATTGGCTCCTGCAGTGGCTAAGCCATGTGTTTAGTGAAGCTTCTTGCTAACTCTATACTCACAAGTGTGTCCACACCAGTACCTCTACACTTCCTCCCCTTCCTTTATAAGGTTTCTTTCATCTTTGTGGCTTTCTAGTTCACCAAGACATGATATGATAGTCAACACAACAATACATACAAGTAAATCCACCTCAGACTCACACCATAGTTCCCTTCAGTGTGCGCACAGCTGGAAACCAACAGACGGGGCCATAAGAGAATGTATCCCTAATTTGGTGCCTTTGATCACTTCAGACTTGTAAATTATTTTAATTGTGATTTTTTAAAAAAAGATATAAAGTGGACATTTATCCTAAGGCTTTCCGAGTCACTTCTCTGGTAAGTGTATTAAAAGGGATGAATGAAGCGAGGCTTATTAGTTCTCTGTAATGATGGGTGATGTTGAAATGGCTCTTTTCAACACAGCTTTTCAGTGAAAAGAGGCATAGAGACAGCGGTGCAGCCAACAGCTCCAAAAGAATTACAGGCAAGAGAAGACACAGGTCCAGTTCCAAAGTTGGCTAATTTCATTCACATTACTGAAACAGCTTTCTGATTTGCTTCACTGCTTTGGTGGCTTGTTGAAAAGAAAAGGTTTTTTTTTTGTGTGTTTTTGTTTTGTTTTGTTTTGTTTTTTATAAAGACTCTTCCTGGGCCAGGGAGCTAGCTTGTTCAGTAAAGTGTTCACTTGGCAAGCAAGGGGACCTGAGTTTGATCCCCATAACCCATGTAAAGAATGCCAGGCATAGAGGTATATGTTTGTAATGTTAGCACTGGAAGACAGAGACAGAGAGTCTCTGAGGCTCCAGTGGCTAGCCAGTCTTGCTTAACTGGTGAATTCTAGGCAAAAAAAGAAACCCTGTCGAAAAGGCGGTGAGTGGTATCTTTGCCAATAACACCCAAGGTTGTCCCTCTGGCCTACACATGTGTGCGCCCACAACACACACAAATGCATGAGTGTACACAGTGCAATAATAATAATAAATATTAATAATAACAAGTGACAGTAGTAATAATAATAGTTCTTCCTGGAGCAACGGCAAAACTACCCGACTTCGCAGATGCCAGCTCCACACTGGAGCTCTCCTTCCTCCAGGTCAGGACAGAAACAAGAAAAGAAAACCATATTAAACTGTTTATTCAAGTCAAATAAACTTGGCTCTAGGGCCTGCCGAGATTTTACAGTGCTAAAGGCAAGGGAGTATTAAACCAGGAAAGAAAAAGAGGGAAGTGATTGGTAAAATGTGGCAGATCTGGGACACAAAGGGCTCACAAGGCCAGGGAGCCACCTGCCTTGTTAGATCCGGTTTGTGAAATCTGAGCATCTGCTCCAACACCTGGAGTCAGCGTACAACAGAAGGAAAGAAGGAAAACTTGCAAGCCATTTCCCACTTCCTCTCAGAAGTCTCACCAGTCAGGCTCAAGGTTGGACAGGTGTGAACATGGCTTCCTTCATAGTGTGTCCTGCTCTCTGGCCTTCACTCCTGGAGTTCAGGAAGCAACCCCAGGAGTCATATTGGTGATTCCTCTGCCTTAGCCTGCAGGCTCTATTTGGAATATTCCAGGCACCAATATTACAAAGGTCTTATTGGTCTTCTGTTTTAAGGTTGAATCTTTCTAAAACATTTTCCTCAAGAAAGAAGAGAAGGCTTATGATATCTAAGTGTATGTATATCATATAGAAAGTGCACATATACACAAACCTGGCTTGTTTGTTGCACAAGCTCCTCCATGTATTGTCTCCTGATGTCATCCCACTCCTATGTGGCATCCAGGGTGAATAAGTTACCATCAACACCCTGAGACTCGGGGCTAAAGGTTGACTGAACTCGCAGTGACTTGGGGCTCCGGCCTCCCTATTCATTGGTTCCACTTACTTTTATCTAGCACATTCCTGGGGAGAACATAAAGTCTGTACATTGAACACAGAAAGATCTGGGAGCTAGCAGAGCTGGGAGGACAAGCCTACTGACCCTGGGGTTCCTGGGGCTGCGAGATTCAGGAGATGCTGGGCCGGGACGTTACCTGCCTCTTGGCTTCCGGGCCTTGGCCTGGAGTGTCGGTCTGGGGCCTGGGGTTAGCTTCCTCCCATTGGAGAATCCATACACTGATGAGTATAGGCGCTGGAATTAAAAGAATCTTAGTTGGTGGGTGGGTTCTGCAGGATCCCAAATAGGCAGTGAGTGGGGGGGGGGGCCCGCTGTCCGTGATACAGCTGTTTTAGTGTTATAGCCCTTTTAGTGACACAGTGACACAGCTCTTCCAGTGACACAGTTTTCTTTTTATTGGGGGAATGAGGGCTGTATGAACCTTGAAGAAGTGGGCATGGATTTTCCAGGTGCTAGGCTAGGTGACTACCTCCAGAATTGCAAAGGTTGGTGGTGACAAGACTACATGTGCACTGGGGCATGCAGGCACAGAACTGGGAGAGAAGCAATCCCTGTCAGTCTCAAGGTTGAGATTTCCGGGGTTTGGACACACCTTGACCTCACTCTAGCTCCATGCTGGTTTCCCCTGTCGCACAGTCATGGTTCCCCACACGGGAGCCATGGCAGCGGAGGGAAGCTCCGTGGGAAGAGAGAGGGTGGCATCTTCTCACATTGGAGGGTTTGTTCTAGAGTCCAGAGCTGCATTCTGAGGGCCTCTATTCTGATTCTTAGCAACTGATGCTAAAATGAATCTTGGTGTCCCCATGAAGGAGACAGGTCAATGTTGAGGCTATCAAAGCCAGGTTTAAGGACTTAACCTGTGTCTCTGTGCTTACTAGCTGTGGGCCTTGGGCAAGTAGTCACCTCTCTATACTTCAGATTAAGATGAGAACTGTAAGACTCTTCCACACAGGGGTTTTGAAAGGGTTGATTGAATGAATCAATCCCTTCCCTTCCCTATCTATGCAGAAGCCCTCAGACAGTGCCTAGAGCAAGAGAGATAATATAGTTCGTGGATGCGGAAGTTGAAGATTTACTGTGTCTCACAGATGAGGAAGTTGAAGGTGGACTTTTTGTTTTGTTTTGTTTTGTTTTCCGAGATAGGGTCTCTGTGTTAGCCTTGGCTATCCTGGACTTGCTTTGTAGACCAGGCTGGCCTTGAACTCACAGCGATCCGCCTGCCTCTGCCTCCTGAGTGCTGGGGTTAAAGGCGTTCGCCAAGGTGAGATCTTGAAGTTACTTCTTGAGGTTCCCTCTGGCTCCCTCAAGGACATTGGAAAGCAGGTCAAGTACATAAAAACTAGCATCTGCCTATGTCACTGAGCCATTGTGAAACAAATGGAAGGTTACAACGTAGACACGGTGAGCACGAGGAGAAGAACATTTGTTGTGCAGATATGAGACTCCCCACAGTAGCTAAAAGACATTCAAGAGTCAAGAGAGCAGTGTGTTTGACTTTAATAAAGAAGATGGCTGCTGTCTTGCCAAGCAATGGGGAAGAGAATGGAGGCAACAAAGGGGATAAGTTGACAAAAAGAAAAAAGAAAAAGGTAAAAAGGGAACAATAGGTAAAGTTGGAGCCTGGTGGAGACAGGAGGGTCTGGGGCGCAGAGCTCTGGTAGAATGATCAGCCCTAGGAACCACAAGGGTGTCATCTCCTCAGAGGAAAAGGAGAAGGCGGCCGTAGATGCAGGCGGCTTCTGCATCGGCGTCAAGAGACCCTACTTGATGGTCGAAGCCATCTGCTAAGAGGTAGTCACAGCATAGATGATTGCAGAGGCCTTTTTGAGGCCACTCTGAACGGCAGTGAGAGTTACCTTAGTGGAGAAGCAACACGCAGAGCACAGAGGAAGACTCACACAGCCGACACGGAGCAAGCAGAGCATCACCCACGTTCATGGTCTGGCATCACTCAGGGTTAGAAATGGGGATCTGGACGAGTTGGGAAAGTCTGAAGATTTGAGAAGATTTAGAGAAAGAAGAGGGGGAAGAAATTAAAGTTAATTTAAGAAGATTCTGGATTAGGGTGGGAGAAAAACAGTCAGAAGAGACTCCGCATCATGGAGGAGGCATGGATGCTGTGAGAAGGGATAGCCAGGGGCTTTCAGGAGGTGAGGGTAGCACGGTCAGACTCACAGACATGGGGGCTTATGAACTTGGAGATGAAACTGCTCTGGGAGATGTCAAAGTCCGTAGTGTGGCTTTGAATTTCGGTGGCTAGAAAGGGGTATCAAATGAGGTCAACAGTCTATGCACAGACTAATCTTTTGGTAGAGAAACTGGTCCTAGTGACTCCTGCCCCTCGTAAATCCCCATAATGCTGTGCCATCAATACGCCACCAGGAGATGCTGCCACTCACTCAGCATGTGCAGGAAGAGTCTCTTGGATATGCTCTGGCCCAGGCCTTATTCTATCTGACTAGCATAGGTTGGGGGTGTGCATGCCTTGATAGTGACCTGTACAGTGAACTTCTAAAGCTCATTTGGATTTTTGGCACATACCGCTCCCTGGGGCAATGCCACTTGAAGTTATTATTTCCTCAATAACACAATACATTCTCTCACCTGCCCTGAATTTGCTTCCCTTAAAGAAACTCATTAACATTACAATTGAGGGGCCTCACATGATTTAGGAATTGAGAGGCTCCCAGATGCCATTTTTGCAGAGTTGAGATCAGTATTTTTTTTTTTCCTATTCATGTGCAGCCTCATGTCTGTCAGCCTATATCCTCTGTGAGTGTTTCTGATTAGGATGCTGACAGTAACCGTTTAACTAGCACTGTAGCTTCGCTGGCATTTTCTCATAGTTCACCTCAGTTGAGCCCCATTGCTAGCCTGAGCTGGGGTGGATACCATTGCCACCATACAGATGAGAAGTAACAAGTCTTGCCTGAGGACACATTCACCACTCTGGTTCTGGCCTTTTCCCCCGTGTCCCAAGTACTATGTTCTAGAGTCAGGGGCATGGTGTTTTCTGATTCTAGGTTCAGATTTCTACCTTAACACTTCCTCTGAATACTGTCTGGGTAACTTTATCAAAGCAAACAGGTTAGATGTATTTGTCCTGAAACAAAGGTCACGGACATCGAACATGAAAGTCTCTGCATGCTCAGCCCACGAGGGCCACAGCCCCAAGTCCTCTGTTGCTTTCCTGATTGCTCTGTCCTTTCCCTGAATTGTAATAGACACAATGGTGTTCACCATTTATAATTATAATTTGGAAAAGTCTGTTCTTGAGGTCACTTCAGGCTTGTTCTTTTCTTTATGTCACCGAACCCAGCAAATCAGCAGAGTATACACCGGTTTCAAGTTCCTACATATGGGACATTTGCCAAGTGAGATAATATTAAGTGTTTCAAGACGTTTAAAATAACTAAAGTCCCATTAAACTTGTCCTCTGATCAAAATTAAATTAAGGAGAAATAGCATATAACTAGAAAATCCAAAAAAGCTTTTGAAAAGTAAATAATGTACTTCAAGATTATACATGGGTCCAAAAATAAAAGCAAATTAAGCAGGGCATGGTGGTGCATGCCTTTAATCCCAGCACTCGGGAGGCAGAGGCAGGTAGATCACTGTGAGTTCAAGGCCAGCCTAGGACAGCCAAGGCTACATAGGGAAACCCTGTCTCGAAAAACCAAAAAAAAAATAAATAAATAAAAATAAAAAGGCAAATTAAAAGGGAAGTCAAAGTTTGAACCAAACAGAAATGATAATAGAGCATGTTCAAATTGTAAAGGTAGCTAAATCATTACTTAACTAATTATATGTAAATATTATAAGCTATTATGCATATGTTAAAAGAAACAGCTCAGGTAAACAATCTAAGCTTCCATAGGGGGAAAAAAAACAATAAAAAATGTAAAAGCAAAAAAATCATTGATGTAGAAAAGAGAAAAAGCATAGACACAATCAATGAAACAAAAGTTGGTTGTTGAACTCAATAAAATTAATAAACATTAAACAATAAATCTACCCAGATTGAGTTTTTAAAGTGACACTACAGAATTAAGAATATCAGAAATGAAGGGGCATCATCACTAAAAATATTTTAACAAATTTATTCTAATATAGCTGGAAACTGATAAAATAGACCAACTCCTTAAGGGACCCCACAGCTGAGCATGCCCAAAAAGAAACAGAAAACATGAACACCCCAAGTGTTTAAAGGAAACTGAATTTCTACTCCCAAGTCTTCTTATCACAAAAACAAACACCTCCATTATCATGTGTGTTTAGTGTTGAGCTGCACCTGACAGTTAAAGAAGAAATAATTTAAATTCTATATGGTGTAAATTTTTCAAGAAAGTCAAAGAGAACACTTTCCAGCTCAACATTTGAAAACAACATTACCCTGTTAGGAGTGCTATAAAAGGAAAATATACTAATTTATATTATATTAAATCTCATATAACCTCGATTCTATCATGAACAGAGATGTGAAAGCCTTGAAAAAATTAATAAGTGAATTTCCATACAAAGTATAACATATTATGTAATATTGAACATTATTCCAGGAATACAAGGTAGGTTTAAAGTTTTAAAATCAGTACAACTAATCTTACTAATAGAGTAAAGGAAAAAATATATATATTATCATAAATGTCACTAACATAAATGAGAAAATGTGTGGCTCTCCCTAGTTCCTGGGGTTGTTGACTGGAGGTCCTCAGGAACAAGGGAGCAGAAGCGATGAACTGGGGGTTCAATGGCCACCGACGATGAAAATAACCTTCTGGGATCAGCTTCAGGGAGGCAGATCAACTTTACTTGTGGTAAAGGAGGATTATATAGCACTGTGGGCAGGGGGTGGGGATTCCCAGGGTGGAGGGATGTCACTGGTTGGAGGGCTAAGGAGCTGAGAAGCCTCATTAGCATGGAGAGGAATACCAGGATCCCAGTTTCTTTCTGAGCTGGTTCTCTCTATCAGGAGAAAGGGAGTTGGACCTGTGGTTTCCCTGAGGACTACTAGATATTTCTGGTAGAGGGTGTGGGGATCGGGTTTGTTCATGAGCTCAGAGTTCTCTGGTAATGGTAGGCTGAGACCTTAGCAGCAGGGTGTCCCAACAAAAATGCACCCATGATAAGTATTACCAGTAAACTGTAATAGAAGGTAATTTCCTGCACTCAGCAAAGGTCACTTATGGAACACCAACCTCTAGGATCCTTGATCAGAAAGTCTAGATTAGAAATGAGGCATGGATGTCTGCTCTCAACAGTCCTGTATAAATTGTGCTGGAAGAACCATCAGGCAAGAAGATAAATACAAAGTCACCATAGGGAATTTTATTTCAGATAACACAATAACTCACTGAGGAGTCTAGGTAGAATTTTTAAAGCTACGAGGCTAATTAACTGAGATAATAACATCATAAGAATACATAGTTATGGATGCCATATGTGTAATATCTATGTGTACAAACATACAAAGCTCCAATTAATTCATGAAACTATAAAGCATTGATCATAGGAATCATAAAAGCCCAAAATAGAAACACACCATGCTCATGCTTAGGAAAGGCAGTATTGAGCCGGGCACAGTGGCGCATGCCTATAATCCTACCACTCTGGGAGGCAGCAACAGGCAGATTTCTGTGAGTTCAAGGCCAGCCTGGTATATAAAGTGAGTCCAGGACAGCCAAGGCTACACAGAAAGAAAAACCCTGCCTTGAAAAAAAAAATCAGTATTGCACTGTGTTAATTGCCCAAATAGATCTCTAGGTCAAGTGCAATTCTAATAAGACTGTGTCTTAACTGTGGGGTGTGCATGTGTGTGTGTGTGTGTGTGTGTGTGTGTGTGTGTGTGTGTAAAATTATTTTCATTCTTTATGAGAAGACAAAAGAACTAGAATAATAATTAAAAAAATAAAATAATTTTGAAATAAGAACTTTCAATAAAATTACAACAATCCTGAAGATACAGTTTCAATGAAATAATGGCTCTGTAGACCCATGGAGCTGAGCAGAGACGCCATAAATAGACCCACACAATCATGTCCATTGATTTTTATGGAGAGTACAAAGATGATTAAATGTTTTAAATAAATGCAAATGTATCAGATGATCCTATGAAAAATTAAACTCAATCCACAATTTATACAATATGCAAAATTAATTCAAGTTTGATAATAGACAGAAATGTTACACTTCAAACAAAACTTTCAGAAAAAAATAAGACCTTTGATAACTTGACTTTCTCACATAAAATACCAAAAAGCACAATTCAGGTAATAAAAACCTGATAAATCATAAATGCTAGCAAGTCACATATCTGATAAAGGACTTGATTCCACATGAAGGAAGAGCCGCCAGACTCCAATAATAACAGTCAGTGAGGTTGGCTCAGTGGGTAAAAGAGTTTGCTACCAAGTCTAATGACCAGAGTTTGATTCCTGGAAACCACATCTTGGAAATAGAGAACTGACTCCCACATGTTGTCCTCTGGTCTCCAAAAATAAATAAATTTAATAGAAATTTAAAAGTGAAAATAAACCTAAAAATACTAGAAAGAAGGTCTGAGAAGACAGTTGGCCAACGAGATTCGCCAGGGATAACGACACACAAGAAGCTACTGGACAACTGTTGCTCATTTCAGGACCACTGTTAAAGACACTAACAGCATCTAACGGCTAAAACAATAAGTTTTGGCAAAGATGCTGAGCAACTGAAGTTCTCACACACTCACGGGAGCTCAAAGTGGTCTGGCTGCCTTGCAGAAGAATCTGCCAATTTGTTAAAATGATGCTGCCCGCCAACCTCTTTCCTAGATCTTTACCTATATGAGATGATAGCTGATGTCACACAAAAATGTCCATAGCACATTTATACAAAACTGGTAAATACTAGAATGGAAAGTGAGCAGACTGGGCGTGTTCGTGGGGACACTAGTGTTTAATGGCTGAAGTGAGCCACAGACTCATCGCACAATGTGGCTGAGATGTTTGAAGTGTGCTAATCCCAAATTAAATGCTATACATGCCCTGTTCAACACATAATACTCTTATAATGCAGATTATAAAAACAGGAAACAGATCAGGAGCCAAAGTTGGGCAGGGGTCAACTACACTATGCCATGGTGGATCTTTGGAGGGCTGGAACTGTTTAATATACAAATTATGGCATTTGGCTGTTAAACAGCCTGTGCTCAGGACGTACAGGACCGTGCATTGAAGGGGACTGAATTACTGTATGTATGTTGTATCTCATTTGTGTGTGTGCTTATGTATGTATGTGTGTGCCTATGTGTGTGAAGGCCAGGGGTGAACCTCGGTTTGTTCTTTTTCAGGAACTGTGTACCTCAGGTTTTTGTGAGGCTCCAGTCTGCCAAGCCATTGAAACTATGAAGCTGTTATTACAGCACAGCATATCTTGCTCTGAATAACGTTACCACTGTCCTGCACTCTCTAGGAAGCATTTTTCCAAGGCTCTATGTAAGAGGTGTTGGCTATAACCTTAGAATATAAGAGAGTGAATGAGTTAAGGCTCTTGACTGAAAGACTTGAAAGTATAGATAGTACTGAGTTAATGGTTGGCACACCCTGACAGATAGCTGGGCACCTAGGAGTGAGTCTTACAGGCCAATGGAAGGACAGTGGCCCAGCTGCAAAGCTGTGCTGACTATGGCTTGGCCCTTGCGTCTCTGCCCAGGAGCCATTTTCCTTGGTGTTGAGAGGCCACTTTCCTCCCTGGCAGTTCTCTGCAGGCTGAGCCCCTTGGGCAGCAGGAGCATCCGGCCGGAGTCTTCCTGTTTGGGACCCTGTGCCCTGGCTGGCTCTTGCTCTTACAAGCTGTATTTCCCTGTTCAGGTTGCAGTGCTCTGTGGAAAATGTGAAGCAGAAATTGTTGTGATAAGCCTGGAGCTGAGGGGCCTCTGGGGAACAGCCCCGGTGAGCTGGGTCACCTCATTTCATGAGGGCCAGGCCTGAGGGAGGATCCACGGGCTTAATTAAAGCCAGCAGGAAGGAGGGAAGAGGAAAAAAAAAATCAGGGCAGTAAAAAGCAGCAAAACTGGACCTACCTCCATCAGCTGGAAAGCAACCTGGGCAGTCCCACACACTTGAACCCATTCACAATACAGTCTGTGAGCTTGATGGATTAGAGAGAATGGCAGCACAAGGGCATTATGGGTAATAGACCATGGAGCCTGGGCAAGTGAAAGAACCTGAGCAGAAAAGACAAAGAGGCTGACCTAAGGGAGCCTCAGCATTCCTTCTGGAGACTGTAGGGTAGAGCTGGCAGGCAGTTGCTCTCCGGGTAACTAACTGGGACTTCCTAGCCAGCTAGCCTATCCTGATTGGTCATTGAGAGAGCCTGTCTCTGAAAACAGGTGGATGGCTTCTGAGGCATGACACCTGAGCTTGTCTTATGGCCTCTTTTTCACATACATACACGCAGATGCACACACATGCATATGTGCACCTGCACACATGTGTGCCTGCCCCACAAACTGGCACGCACACACACACACACACACACACACACACACACACACACACAGAATAGACTGGGCTTGCATTTTTCTAATGGCAGTGGCCCACTATGGGACTGGATCCTTCATAACTCAGTTACCAGCAAAAGGTCCCACCTCCTGACACTGCCAGGATGACAGTCAGATTTCAAAATGAAGTTTGGAGAGGAGTGTCACACCAAAGTAAGGGCTCCAAGGCGGGAGAGGACTCATGAGCCAACACCTCTTCAACCAAGGAAGTCCTATTTTTTTTTTCTGCCTTAAGTGGGACCTCAGTAAAAATGTAATATTGCTTTTTAAAAATGGTTAAAATAGTCCCAGCTTGGAGAGTAGTGCTCCTAAATTTGTAGACAAGAATTGACTCCACAGATGGGAAACGATTTGCCCACACTCATGCTGAGTTCAGGGCCATGGTAGGGCCAACACCCATGTCTCCTGTTTCTGGGTGAAGTCTCCTTATTATCTAAAATACATTCCTGGACCAAAATTGCCTGGTGTGTCTTCACTCCTGCCTGAGCGCAGGCACCATCGAGTCTTTATTCCAGATTCCTGGCACAGCCTCCGAATTGCATGTAGAAAGGACTCTAGTGCTGGCAGTGGAGGACAGGCCCAGGTAGAGGTGGTTCTTCCATGCCATCTGGTTAGAGGCTGACATAGAATGAGCCCATGCTGTTCATCCCCAACCTTCCCCTCACTGTGAACCTGTGCCCCAAAACCCTTGAACCGTCCTCCCGACCCCCGTCAGCCCCAAGAATGGTCCCTGACTTTCTGTGTTACAGACCAGCCCCTTCCTCGGTCTCGGGACACACTGGCCTCAGAGCCAGCTAGCCATCCTCTCCATCTCTGACACCCCCAGCTCTCGATAGCTGTGGCTCTCTCTCCAGCTCTATGCAGTGACCGGTTCCAGGGTTCCATCTTGATGATTACCCATACCGCCCCCCCCCCGCGCAAGTTATCATCTATTAAAGATAGAAATGGCGTAGGTGAGGAGGAGGGGATGGAGGGACACATCCTCTGCCCAGTTCCTCCGTGGTGTAGAACTCCTCTTTACTGCTCTCTTGAGCCCTTTAGGCCACCCATGATGGGGGCAGAGGTCTTGGAAGCAGCCTTTCTGGGAAGTGCTGGTTCAACCATAAGGAGAAAGCAGCGATGGTGCAATGTTTTGCTCCTTTATTAGACACATCTGACTCTCAACTCCCAGAATCTCACCTCACATCCATCCTGAAGGTCTCCCCCAGTTTTGTGACCCCAGAACCTTTACACAGCACCAGAAATAGCTCTGCATGCAGTACTGGATGCTTGATTAATATTCAGTGTAATTCATATCCACATATTGAATTAGTATACTTTCTTCACACATTCGTATTTATATATTTAGTAATATATGCATTAGCACATGGTTATACAATACATTATTATATGATATATAATTTGTTATAATAATTATAGTGTGGTGTGTGTGTGTGTGTGTGTGTGTGTTCCATCATTACATAAGTTCTGAGGATCAAACTCAGGTCTTCAGACCTGAGGGCTTTTACACACTGAGCTACCTTGCCGGCCCCTGGAATGAAAAAAAAAAAATATATATATATATATATATATTTTTTTTTTTTAACTCAAATGTATTAGCTCCTGACAAGCTGTGAAAGTACTTAATAGTTATCAACAGGATTCTGCATGTCATGGCCGTGGCCAAGCCAAACAGGCACCTGGGTCTACAGGCACAGCTTAGCTGGGAGCATCGGTCTGGGAGTCCTGCAAGCTGCTCTAGTCTTGGAACACACCCACAGGTGTGGTGGTTCCTGCCTCTCACATGGTCTTTTTTTATGGGCCTCCATCTACTCACCTGCAACAGGGCTGAGTCAGGGAGCTGGAATAACCCTTCTTCACCTCAGGCCTGGGAGAAATAATTAGAGAAACATTGCAAAGCGTTTGCATGAGCAAATTCATCTGAAAAACCACTTGAATGGGTCTCTGGGGAAGGACAAACAGACTTTTACAAGTTCACAGTTACTTAAGCTAAGGCCAGGTGATGATGTTTTATTTCAGGAAAAAGAAAACACCATGTGCTAGCCTAGTTGCTTATGTTGGGGCTGGCTGAGGACTGTCCGGGGAGGAGAGCTGCCCTGGGCTGGCCCTTTCAGGAGCAGCCACCCTTCCCAGCTACACACTGGTAGCATTTCTGACAACACCCCAGGTCCTGCCACCCTGTCCAAATGACAGGCTTTTCCTGACAACCCCTTCCACAGCTCCCTTTAGCTTCATGTAGCATTCATCGATTTTGTCTTCTTCTAGAAAAGTTTCAGAGGAAATATGCCCTTCTTAGAACATAGTGTTTCCCATTGACACACCATAGGGGGTAGCTAAAAAAATCTTTTTTTTTTTTTTTTTTTTTTTTGCCTTGCATTTTTCTAACTAGTCAGCAGCAATCAGAGGACCCCCCATCCTAGCTGGCAAACATGACTCTTCTCCTCTCCTCATTCCTCCTTCTTTCTCCCCCTCTCTTCTCACTTCCCTCCCTCCCCCCCTCCCCCCCCCCCTCCCTCCTTCCCTCCCTCCCTCTCTCCTTCCCTCCTTCCCTCCCTCCCTCCTTCCCTCTTGTTCTTCCTCTGTTCTTTTTCTTCCTTTCCTTTTAAACATGATTTTAATGATTTACTGATTCTTAGATCTGGGGAACCCAGCTTGTAGCTCTGTTTATAAAGCTGGAAGCTATATCTATTTGGTAGTAAAAGTGGCTTTGTCACCCCAACAACTTGGAGGGGACAGTCACAGATTCGTGGTGTTTTAAGAACTCATGTGACTGTATTGCTCGAGATCTGCAAAGGACATAACTTTAAGGCCTCTGAGAACCACAGAGGCCTTTTGGGTCTCAGGTTGAAATAAGTTGAGCTGTGAGAGTAGTACAGAAAGATGAATATAAATTTCCCTTTCAGTAAGCCCGGCTTATGCTGTGACCGCTCCCCTCCTCCTCCTCCTCCTCCTCCTCCTCCTCCTCCTCCTCCTGCTCCTCCTCCTTCTCCTTCTGCTCCTCTTGGAGAAATTAGTCAAAGATATGAAACACGAGGTAGGACTGACTATCTAGGTATTACTATATTCTTCTGACTCACCCCTTGACTTTTCTGGGATTATGCTTGCTCATAAGAAAACACAAGCAACTTGAACTAGATCACAGTCTTAGCTCTTGTCAGCAGTAGGATCTTTTACTCCAAATCTTGCACAGGGCCTGCCCATAGGAGGCAGACAAACTGGGAGTTTCCGGGATTGAAGGAAGTTGGGATATGGCTTGCCCACCCCCAAGCCAGGGCCCAGGCTGAAGACTCGGAGGCAGAGTAGGGCTGATGCAGACTCCTTCCAGTTCTGGTAGGCAGGACTGTCAGGACCACAGGCCTTGGCCCTGCTTCCTGGTGCTTCCACCATCTCATCTTCTCGGCTCCCCACAGGAAGAGCTGAACACAAGAGCCTCTGATTCAGACATGGCACCATGTGTGATAACTGGGCAAGCCCACCCCCTGCCAGCACACCTCACCCTCAGCCTTCATCCTCATCCCTGTTCCCTAGGCCCTGGCAGATGGGAAAACTGCCCTGAGGCCTGGGAGAAGGCCAGGGGAGTGCAAGGAGGCGGTGACCTCACAGGGGAGGAGATCAAAAGAGGCTGAGCTCATCTGACCCAGGGCGGACAGCTGTGAGAACAGAGGGAGGCCTGAACCACTCCAGGCAGGGAAGGAGGAGGCTCTGGAGCCTTCTCCCAGCTCCAGGTGGTACCTGCTTTCCCTCACAATTATTTTTATGTGGACAGTTTGAGGAGGGAGAGACAGGGTGGAGGAATCCTTGCTTGTTTTCCCTCTTTTAATTGATTTCCTGCTCTGTCCTTTTCTCCCACCGCCTCAGACTTTATAGGAATTTTGGGTTATTCAGCACACCCTCTTTCCTGTCAGACTGGACTTCATTTCTCACACTCCACCTGGGGCCCTGGTTCCTAGAGCCAACTGCCCTGGTTAACCTAGGTGAGATATTAAACTTCACCCGCGTCAGGGAATCCCCCATCCTCCACCCCCAAGGCCTGGACCTCTCCCTGGTGAAACTGAGGCGATAACAGTTCTCATGGTATTTCCAATTAAAAATTCCTGACATGCTTCCAGCATCAGCCAGGCAGAGAGGAGGGTGACAGAGAATAAATGGTGACAAGGAGAGAGAGAAAGCTGGAGAGGGGAGGGGTGGTGAAGAACAAGAGGGGGAAGGACTGACTGAGGCCAGAGCACCAACAGCAAAAAACAAAAGCCAAGAGAAGGATGGGCATGGCTGAACTGCTTGGGTAGGATGGAGAAGCCTGAGAGAGTAGCAGGACCCATCTCTGGGTCCAGCTGGGACGACTGAGTCAGCTGGCACTTTTTTGATGTTCCTTAATGAGCTCAGCACAGTGTTTTGAATGATTCTTTCTTAGTGCAGTTTTATTACACCCGTCGGAGGGCCCATCCAAATCTGTACCCGAGGCCCCCCAGAAGGAAGGAACTTCAGAGGCCTAACCTTTTAAGGAAGGGGGACTCTCTCCTCCCTTGGTCCTTTGTCAGCCTCTCAAGGGCAGAGCACAATGTCCACCAAGCTCTGACTACAGGGCAGGTACTTGACAAATGTGTTTTGTTGAAAGCTGTGTGTTCACCCAGCCACAGGAGGAGATGAAAATGAGAGGGAGGAGGAAGGACGGTTATGTAACATTCCCAAACACAACTGGAAAAAGCATGCTGTGTGGAGGAGGAGGTGAGAACCAGCCATTTCACAAACCAGGGATCCCACAGGCACCCCCAACTTCCACACAAACCACGCAGAGGAGGGAGTCACTGCCCTCAGGGACCTTGGCCACCAGGGAGGGGGTCGCTTGAAGAAAGAGTCACATAAATGATTTCCTGCAGTCAGTTCCAATCTCCTTCAGACCCGCAGAGTGTGTGTGTGTGTGTGTGTGTGTGTGTGTGTGTGTGTGTGTGTGTG
>OU015749.1:125919962-125939739 GCA_907169655.1 Acomys percivali | reverse complement strand
GTGTGTGTGTGTGTGTGTGTGTGTGTGTGTGTGTGTGTGTGTGTGTGATAAGCCAGCCTCCACCACTTCTATCCCTCTCTAGGTGATCACCAACCCATTAAAGTTGACAGTCAAGACTGCCCATCACTAACAGACTCTGGAGTTTGGCTCAGTTCAAGTCAAGGGAAGGCATTGAGCCTGCGGGAGTAGAGTGGGAATGCAAGAGTCTTCGGGGCAGGGAGTGGAGGGTGGGTGGTGAAAGGTGCCATTGTCAGGATTTATGAATATGAAGGGAGCTGCAAGGTGTGCATAGAGCAAATGTTAAGCTCAGGGTGAATGAGAGTGGACCAGTAGAGGGCGTTGTGGTGGATGAACCACAAAGTAGGATGCTAGTGGAGATGGCCGCAGATTCTGGAAGCTACTTAGAAACTGAAGGGATTCAGTGAGGGGTATAAGGACTCTTTGCATCTTGTTTCTTTCACACTGGTGAGACAGGGTGCCGTTCTCTGAGGCAGATAACACTAAGCAGGATCTGGTGCGGGAAGCAGACGACCAGTTTTACCAAAGCTCTTCTTGTGTCCAGACTGGACGTCCCTGTGTTACCTTGAGCTCAACACTGTTGCATTAATCTCTATCTGCGCAACTTTGTGTTTATTATTTGAATTTCCTGGAAAAGTATTATTTCCATGAGGGCGGGACAGAGTCTGACTTATTCTCCAGGAAATCTGCAAGGCTTGACTTGTTGGCATCCAACAAACGTTCATTGTGTAGATGAGTGGCCATCTGCCTTGGCCCTGTCTTGCCCATGGGAAATCTCCATTTGGAACAATCTCCACTTCTGTGACTTTCACACATCCCAAACAGGATCTGTTACTAACTTCTCATGCTGGAGTTGAAAGTCACTGGGCTGGGAGTCAAAAGATCTGGGTTGGAGTCTTACTAGTTATGTGAGGTACTAGCAAGAGCGTTTCTGGGGAGTCAGAAATATGATCCTGATATGTTAGGAAACCTGAAAGCCAGGCCACAAAACCACAACCAACCATTAAAAGATCATAGTGAGTGTCATGTGGAAGATGTTGGCACCAGTACGCCTGGTGATGCCTTGGTTTGTATTATTTCAGTTCATACTTACTTTGTAAATTTTTGTGTGTGTATTGTCTGTGTACGTGTATGCACATGCACATGCAGGGATGTGTGCTTACAGAAGACAACCTCAGCTGTCTTTCCTCAACCGTGGTCAACCCTGTTTGTTTAAGATGGGGTCTTTAATTGGCTCGGAGCACACCGAGTATGTTAGGCTGACTCATCTGTGAGCCCCAAGGATGCACCTGTCTCCACCTCCCTGGTGCTGGGATTACAGGGCCCTGTCACCAAGCCCAGCTTTCGGGGTTCAAACTCAGGTCTTCAAGCTTACAAGGCATGCATCTGACCACCTGAGCTATGCTCCAGGCCCTTGTGTTTATTAGTTTTTAATTATATGCTACTAAGGGAACCTCAGAACAGACCTAGGATCTCCAAGGAAGGACTAATTCTCCTTAAATGTTGGTCTGCTTCAAAAATAGTTTCTCTAGGGGACCTCTTAGAGACACTTGGCTCTCAGTGCTCTCTGGGAAGGAGTCAGAGTCAAAGACTTTGGGCAGAGCTCGGACTTGTAGGCTTGGGGAAAAAGTGCTAATCAGCTCAGAGTTGTGTTCCCATCCCAATGCGTAGTGTGACCATGGGCAACAAGACACTCGCCTAGCCCATGACAGGTTTCCACATGTTGGGACTCAATGCTTTGCTCCAGTCTAATTGCTGCCCCAGGGTGGGACTGAGAGTTTTGGTGATGCCGCAGATGCAGAAGACCAAAGCCGAGAAAGCCAGAGCTGGAGGCATGAGGCCATTGACCTTTTCAGGTCAATGAGACAGTATGAGACACACATTCAAATCTCCAGATGTCTTTGCTTTTATGATTTAAAGGACTAACACTGAATCTGGTCCTAAACATTGCACTGGGGCGCCAGTCACCCCTCAGCTTCTGAAGTAAGTTTGCCCAAACTTCCAAGACCACTGTGTTCTGACAATAAGAGCAGCTATTTGTGCATGTTCATGTGTGTGCCTGTTCCCGTGTGTGCAACTACATATGTGTGTGTGTGTGCATTTTGAGACCAGAACACAACTATGGGCATCATTTTCCAAGCACGCTTGTTTGTAGACAGCTTGCCAATTAGGCTAGGCTAGCTGGAGTGAGCCCTAGATAGCCACCTGTCTCCACCTCCCCAGGCCTGGAATCACACGTCTGTGGTACTGTGCCCAGCATTTTTTGTTTTCTTCATAAAATATGGATTCCAGGGATCCAACTCAGGCTCTTGTGCCTACTAAGCAAGTGCTTCAATGACTGAGCCATCTCCCCAGGCAGCTTTGCTCATCTGTTCTTACTTTCTGTCAGCCTTGGGCTGAGCACATCCCAACAAAACCATCCACAGTCTGAGCCACTCTGATGTGCCTGCTGTTCTCATCTCCATCTCCCAAATGAGGACACGAGAAGCGGATAGGACTTGCCCAGGGTTGTGTGGCAGGGGTGGGCACATCAGGGTTTGGATTCAGACAGTCCTGAGTGTGGAGACCAGGCCTCTAACCGCCACTGTGGATTTTCTCTCTTCCTGAGAATGTGTTCCCTGTAGCTCAGTTCCACCCCAGCTGGGACGCTTCTAGTCTAGGGTTCATATTGGGTCTCCGAGTAATGTCCAGTTGCCAAGCAGGCAGTGAGTGGAGGACTGCTGTGTCCTGGGGAGAGGAAATATTTTGCTTCGTGAGTGTAAATGGTGCGTACAGGTTCTGCAAATTGTCCTCCGGGGGCTCCAGGCTGTGCTTGCAGGAAATGCTCAAGCGTCCACTCTGGACAGGACGAGCCCCAGGAGGAGGAACAGGTGCCCGGCTCGCACTTGCTGGGTTCAGTTGACAGCCTAGGCAGAGCTGATGCCCAGACCTAGTGTCACCCACAGAGGCCCAGCGCAACTACTCACACAGCGATGGTGAATTCTGACCATGGCATGAGGGATCTTGGTACTAGACAACCAAGAGAAACACCAGGACACAGGAATTAAATCTGAATTGTACCCACTGGCAGAACACAGCATGTGGAGGACTGAACCGAGTCCTATCTTAAAGCAACAGACGTGCTTCCAAATTAGTGCTTTTTAGCCCCTCTTGAAATTGCTTGGATTAAAATCAACTTCCAAACAAGCCTGGGAGCAATATGCTGCGGTTTCTCCTCTTCACATCAATCTTCCAGCTGTTGCCTTGCTAGGATTAATTTGCCTCTGAGGGGTTTCAACACCCTCCTCCCCAGCGGATTTTCAGAGCCTGTAATGTCATGTAATCGGGACCATGTTATTTTTGTCTGGATCTCTGGGAGTGATGTAAGAGGGGACGGAAACTAGCTGACTCCCAGCCATTGGAGCAAAGGTTAAATTAGTTTTGGCTTTTCCCCAGCCGGACAGATCATTGTCCAAGCATTTATTGCACACAGCCATGCAGAATGGAGGTCTTCTCGCTCTCTTCTGGAGTTGTTCCCCCGCACCCCCACTACCATCAACGCCCTGAGCAGTATGTCCGTCCCTTTCCATCCCTACCATCTTCATGGTCCTACTTATGGACCCTCTGTGTGTTGGATAGTCCGTGTGTATGGCATAGAGATGGGAATTTGTGGGGAAGGACTTTCAACTCTCAGTGGCTGCATTGAGGGCACACTGCTCGGTCCCCAGCCTTGTCAGCAGTGCAGAAGTGGGTGTCACACAGACCTCAGAAACACCCTGGTGGCTCTCTGCCTGTAGTTTCCACTTAACTGCCAAACAGTGCAACGGCTGCCTACCCCAGGAGGTAGTCCAGTTGCAAGACACAGGACTATCAGCAACTTTAAGCTTATACTTCCAGCAAGCCAGTGCAGGAACTAGGAAGAGCATCGTCAAAGACCATGTGTCCACGGTTACCATTTGCTTTACGTTCTAAGTAACTTCAGAACGTGAGCTGAGCTGTGCCTGTTGAATAACACTGCAGGCCTATTGAAATCTGCCTGTTTTATTTTGTCTTTTTCTTCTGTTAGTAAACAGGAACTAACCAAGCGCCCGTAGGGTGGGTACAGGCTCCCGGGAAAACATCTCTCTAGGAACAGGGAACATGGTGACAAGGTAAAGCAAGCTGGGACACTGGAACTCAAAGATAGCTCTGAGACGTCCTCAGGTCTGTGCAAGCCCCTTGCATTATTTCCTTTAGCAGGTCCAGGAGGAAGGTTCTTTACTGTCCCACTTTCCAAGGTAGAGTTCACTAGTGGAAAGTCCGGGGAACAGGCCCCAAGTCCTGCAGGCAGAGTGAGAAAGCTGTCCAAGAGGGTCAGGATGGGCCTGCCAGGCTGTTCCGCACTGTTTCCCAGCAGTGAGTGATAGGCCCAGGCTCAGCTTCTTCCTCTGTGGATCAGGAGCAATGGGCAGACTCCTGTACTATATATTATGTGACATGGGCCATGGAAAAGCTGAAGGCACTTGCCCTGGGAAGCACTATGCAAGCATCTTGTTTGAGACCTGAGCTTCTCTGAACTCCATCATCGCCATCCACCTGGGCACCCATCACCAGTGACTGTCCCACAGAGCTGAAGAGCTCAGCCTTCAGGCAGGAACTGGGGAGCTCCTGGGTCACCACTCTCTACCTTTCCCAGTCATAGAGTCCTAAGCCAGGTGTGAGACAAGCCTTGGCTCTCGAGTCTTAGGAGGCAGAGGCAGAGGCAGAGGGATCTTTCTAGCAGGATGGTGAACGTCTGCATGGAACTCACCTCACCTGCAAGGTGGCTCCCTGTTCACTGACTGGGTTCTGCAAGATGTCACTGTCCACAGCAACTGCAGGGCCAGCCTTTCCTGTTATGCAGAAGTTCTTGTTCCTTCCTGAGCTGGGGGACAGGGCAGTGAGGAAAATAACTTCAGGCAAGCAAAACGACGCTTTTTGTTTTTGTTATCCAGTGGAAGCTTTGTGTTCAATCAAACACTTGTACTGAACCCTTAAGAACCTTGGAAACGATTCTGGGTCAACACAAGGCTTGAACAAGATCTTTGCCAGCAGATGAGCCCAGGGGCGTGCACCTCCGCACCTCCTTTGCTCCAAGCTTTTCATTGGCTGAGGAGAAAGGGTTGGAGTGCAGGCTCAGATATCTCATGGTCCAGGAGAGCAGGAGTCACTGCTATGCCTTCCATCAAAGAGAAGCAATGTCAAATGGGTAGGCCCAGGCATGTTTCCACTGTTTATTCATGAAAACCTACCCCAGTTTTGTGAGTTAACCGCAGCTATTTTGGAAGTACACTCTTAGGCATTCAGGCACCAAAGCCAACGCTGTCACGTGTGCTTCTGTTATCCCCCCCACCCCACTAATCCCCATCCACTTTTATACACTCTGCTCTTTCATTTCCCCATCAACCAACACAGAGCAACAAGGACATAGAAACAGACTTAAAGCCATTTCTACTAGTCTGAATATAGATGGAGATTAACTTGTGTGGTTAAGAGCAGCTGTGACAGGCTCGGCCAATTTCAAATGAGTAACTTCTACCGAGGGACCCTGTATAGAGACAGTTCTTGGGCTGAGCCAGCATTCTAGATGAAACCAATCTCTTTTCAGGGAAGTTACTGTTGGGAAACAATTGTCTGGTGGGTAGTTCCAAATACTCACCTCAGGTCTCCGGTCTGAGCACTAACCAGGCCCAACCCTGCTTAGTTTCTGAGATCATATGAGGTGTGCTCAGGGTGGTATGACCACAGATGTCATATGGATCTCAAAGGAAAGTTTTTTTAAAAATGCCACGCCAGATTCCTACCCAGATAGGTAAAGTGATCTGGTGTGTCTAGAGGAAGCCTGGAGGCCTCTGGCTTACAACTACTCATGTGAGTCTAGTGCGCATAAGGCTTTGGGGGAGTCAACTACACCCCACCACTCACCTTGCAATACCTTCATAGTGGTCTGAGGGACCTACAGTGTGTGTGGAAATAGCCTGCCATTGCTGTAAGGCCACAGGCTAAATGAAAAGATATGTCTGCCACTCTGAAAGCTGGAGCTTGGTGTGTGTGGGCAGTCCACAGCCTCGTCACCTGGAAGTGATTTGTCACAGATTACCCTGGATTCATTCAGTTGTGCATGAGGAAAGGCGTGGCCAACTGGAGCCATGCTCAGCAGGGTCTGCTCTCACGAATACTGGAGCTTTCCTCAGACTGGGCCTATGAGCCAAGCCATGCACCTCGGCTGCCCCACACTGTCTGGATGGAAAGCTCTTTATCTTGAAGTGAACAGAGCAGAGAAGCCTTTGCCTGTTCTCCAAGCCACAGGTCAGAGGGCTGCAGGAGGGAGGAGCCATCGGCCAGGCAGGTACAATCACTTCAGAATGCCAGTGTTGGCTGGACAAATTGGTGTTACTAGCTGGCTCACTCAAGAGCTTATCAAGTGAGTGAGAGATGGCTCCCAGCCTTGACAGCAAGTGACACTGGACAGCAAGTTGTTTCCTTTGATGTGGATCATTGAGTGTGTGGGGCTTCCTGTTTTGTGATCAGACATATAATAAGTTAAATGTTTCTCTTTGAGTCATGATTTCATGTAGTCTAGGCTAGTCTCAAACTCAGTTATGTAGCTGAGGTTGACCTTGAACTTCTGATCCTCCTACCTCCACTCCCAAATATTGGCATTATAGGAATGTACCACTATGTCTGTTTCCCTACGGTTTTGAGGACCAAACCAGGGCCTGCTATATTCTAGGTGAGCACTCTTATCAGTATTATCTCTTGCCCCAAATATTTTAATTACTTCATTTCCGGAAGTGGAGAAAACATTTAAAAATATCAAACAGAATATAAGATTCCAATTTAGGTATAGGAAATAACTGAAGTTTAGGAAGGAAGAGAAAGGGAGAGGAGGGACATGAAAGAGGGAGGGAGGGAGGAGAAGGGAAGGGCCTGGAGTTTTACCACCTTAATCTTCCTTTTCATTTTACTTTAGACTAGAAAAAATAGGCACATTTTTACCTTTTACCGGTTCTTTGGTTTCTTGCTACAAATGAGTTGCTCCAAAGGATGAAACAGTGAACCGTGGACCCACAGACACAGCTGCTGCCACTGAGAGAAGGGACAGTGCATTAAAAGGCTAATATTGGTGGCAGATAGCACTGAAAAGCCTCAGCAAATCATACATATTTTACCCTTAAACATTTAATACGTAACTTCTATAAAGCCACACACACCAGAATCCTATAGAGACAGACTCTAAAATCATAGGCTCTTCAAAGTGAAAAGGAACCTGTGTTGACTGATGATTCGCTGAGAGAGGCTGTGTCCTGGGTCACGACACATAGTGGTTGTTGTCTCTGAACCCAGGATAGGGACTGTATGTCTTTAATGTACCTCCTTCTGTCCTCTTCAACTGTGAATGGCTAAACGTGAGGTGAAAACACTTCCAGCCAAAGGAATTGAGCAGCACATTACCCATGATTCCTCAGTGCTGACAATTAACAACAGCACTTTGCATCTCTCTTTGTCAGGGCCACTAGTGCCCCACCCCACCCCGTTGCCCTCCTTGACTCAAAATTGAACCATTTAAAGAGAGATTTTTTTTTTTCTGCTTCCGTACTCAAGGCTGAGGAGCTATCCAGGCGGCCAGCTGACATCTTGACTTTCTCTTTGCAGAATGTCAAGACCTCTTCTTGATCGCCACTCTGCTCAACTGGTACCTTCTGCAGCTGGGCACAACTTTGTTCTGAATAGACTGCACATATTGTCGTGTTTAATGTTACTTAGCTTTCTGTAACTATAACATACTGCCCGAGGCAATAAACTTACAAACTAAAAACTTTCTGGTTCATGGCTTCACAGTCTAGCCCATGATTAGACGAATTCATTACTTTAGAGTCTCTGGTGGGTGTGCCAGGACACCGCAAAGCCAGGAAGTATAAAAGAAGAGGAACAGGGTCCCCTTGAACCAAGTACAATTTGTCCTCAGAACCATTTGTAGCATGTTATTTCTTACTCTTTCTCGGGAGCTAGTCGTTAATGCTGATCTGACAAGCAGATAACCCACTGGACTCAGAACCTTTCACACGCCCACGTCTCCTAACAGTGCCACTGGATGGGTCAAACCTTTAGCACATGGACTTTTGGGGGGCCCAGACATCTACACTGTAGATTCTTTGCTCCCTAGTCTCTTCCTTCTGTCTTTTGTTCTCCCTTCCTTTCACTCATCATTTCCTTTCTTTGTTTTTCTCCTTCCTTTTTTCATCTTGTTTTTCTTCCTCACCTTCCTCCCTCCCTCCCTCCCTCCCTCCCTCTCTCCCTCCCTCCCCCCCTCCCCCCCCCCCCTTCCCTGCCTTCCTCATAACTTACTCTCAGTTCCCGAGAGCTGAAGCCTTTGGCACGGGACTGGCACCCCATACCATAGGTAGCTACTTGGAGGCTCCCCTTACCAACTGGAGACTGGAACTGATTTCTTTTCTGGGAAGAAGGCAGCTTTCACTGTGACCATGGAAAGCACTCTGCCTTTTCTCCTTTCCATAGGAAAGGTGATTCTTTCTGTAGCTGGCGAAGCACAATCTGCTCTCTAGACCATTCATACCACAGTCTTTCTTTTTCTTTTGTTTTTGTCAGGAACTCATCAGGTCACAGCCTCCCTGATAAGCAGACGTTATCCTGGCATTAGAGGCCACAAAGAACCAACATCAGGAATAAGCTTGTCGAAGCTTTGTTTTTGTTAGTGGCACTCAGTACCTGGCACGGCTTCTAACCACAGAGCAGGAAGGCATTCCACCACACACTCCCAGCTGTCTCTAAAAGATGGTTGGCCTGAAGAATAACAAAGGTGCTTGGTGTGATTGTGAGAATCTGACCACCCCAAGTCCTCCAGGCGGTGGCTAGGCGGTGGTTAGGAGTCTGAAGCCAGCTGAGCTGGGAGCCCAAGCTTCATCCATCACCTTCAAAGCTGGACCTGCACAGAGGTCCTGGGGTGGACCATGCTGGGCCAACATGTCCCATTTGCATTTCTTTGTATTCACTGTTTGCCCTTTGCACGTCACCACCTGCTGTACCCCAAGGTAGAAGCCCATTAAAATGCTCTTAAGAGAAGGTGCCTCCTTTTCCCACAGCTCCCCTCCCAAACCTCAGCCCTCCTCAGGAGTGTTCAAGGAAGGGTTCTTTCTTCCAGGACAGGACTCTGCAAGGATAAAGCTCTTCCAGTATTTTATCTCATTTACAACTAGCTGCTTAAACCTCCCTGGCCACACCTGTCCCATTGCAGGTCTTCTTTGATGGAACTCTGGGAGTTAGGGAGAATAAAGTGCCTAGGCCTCTTCAAGGGTGGACAGTGGGTCTTAGGGGGACAGAGAAATTCCCAGGGCTAGGCAGATCCACACACAGCACCAGGGAGCCTAGCTGCTGTATCCCCAAAGCTCTCTTGTCTGAGGGCAAGCACTGACTTCTGTGGCAAGGAATGTTTTCAGTGTCATCTGCCACTCCTGGGCAGATCCACAGAGGGGCACCTTGTGGAGGGAGGTGCCTTCCCCAGCTCTCAGGATGCTCGTGGGAGTTTTTTGAAGATTTTCTTGAGAATCAAATTGGTTCTGTTATGTTTATGTTACCCAAAAGTACTGTATGTTATTTTGATCAGTATGTTAAATGAGAACTTTATTAAAGGTGGCAATCAGATTTCTGAAACAAGCCCGGGATGCATACTCTGTCAGGAAAGCAAAATGTCTGGCAGCTGTGCTGTTCTGGAATATTCTGAATGCATATGGGTACTGTACATGTGCTCACTGTTCTAAAGAATGCCTGGCCCTGCCTCTGTTCCAACCGGAAAATCACACCATTGCAAACTTCCTAAATTGCTCAGCTTATCTTTTTTTTGAGATTTATTTTTATCTGTGTATACATATGTGAATGTAGATGTTTCAGGGGCCAGAGGACGATGTCAGGCCCTTTGAAGCTGGAGTTACAGATGGTTGTGAGCCACCTGATGCGGGTGATAGGAACCAAACTCTGGTTCTCTGCGAAAGCAGCAAATTCTGGTAACTTCTGAGCCGTCTTGCCAGCCCCCTAAATTGGTTTCTTCTTTAAAATTAATTTAAAAGTTGCCATTAAGGAGTTCTTCGGTTGTTTTTTTGTTTTTGTTTTTGTTTTTGTTTTTGTTTTGAGTGTTTTTCCCTTCATTTTACGTGTATGGGTATTTTACCTGCATGCATGTCTCCACATCACATATGTGCAAGTGGCCTTGATGCCTGATCCCTTGGAACTAGAGTTACTGATGCTTGTGAGCTGCCACATGGGTGCTGGGAACTGAACCCGGGTCCTCTAGAAGGGCAGTCAGTTCTCTTAACTGCTGATTTCTCTAGGCCCTAAAAGTTCATTTAATTCAGTAGTAAATGAAATCATCTCTAAAACTCTTGGGTAAAACTCCTCAAGATTTTCTCATTTTGGTCTCGTTTGGATGAGACCAGACTCAGCAAGTATTGGGAACTGATAGGATACTTAGTGGCTACACTTGACAAGCAGCCATTCAGTTTCAGGTTCTCAGGACACTGGCTGTGAACAAGAGCAGTAACCAAAACAGGATCTGGGCTCTAAAGGTCACCAACCACGTCCCTGGGACAAGTGTTGAAGATGCTGTCAATTTCTTTATCAGCTGATGAGAGAAGCTTAACTGTGTACCTTTCTAACTCTAAGACACAATGGCTACCTGGCCTGCAGTGGGAAGGAGGAAATGGGCACCGTGGCCTTCTACATGCCACACACTGAACCTTTAACATGCCAGGCTCATGCGTTCACACAACTCACCTCAGCAGATACTATTACATTCATATAGAAGACAGGGAAACTGAGGCAAAATTATGTTAGATGGCTTGGCTGGGCTCAGAGGCAATGGTAGGGCAGGTGGATGTCCAGACGGCCCAGCTCCAGGGTCAGGACCTCTGACTTCCCTTCAAGTTGGATATACTTGGCATTTTTCATGTAGCTTATCCATTTAAGTGAATCTGAGAAAATGCCCCTAAGATTAAATGGAGCTTTCCCCATGGAGCTCAGGTGCCCTTTGGCCACCTAACGTCCATGCCAGGCTGTTGCCTAGGAGGAACCACTGACGCTCATCAGGCAAGACGCTTTCCAAGCCTTTCTCTACCTCTGACAATCACGTTTTCACGCTGTGCACAGGTATGCTTGAGTGCATTTCCACCAAGTAGGATCTTGCTCTGCCTGTCTGTCTGACTGGTCTGGTCTGGTCTGTGTGCATATGTGTATGGACATCGAAACAAACTTTGTTTACTTTACAGCATGTTAAAGCCTTACCATTCCCTTTGCCTCCTCCATGGACAGGAGTTGGTAGGTGCAGTCTACCCTGCTAGACAGCCACACAAGAGTTTATTTACAGCAGCGCCAGTGCCACCTGCACGTCTGCCGAGGTGAGTGAGTCTGCTTGTGGGCTCACTGACCCTTTTGAATCATTCTTCTGCCGATCACCTAGTCGCACCCCTCGCTTGGGGGTTTCTGTCAGTGTGGCCTTTTTTGTATTGATCTGGTAGGAGCTCTGATTCTAGATATGAACATTTTATATGTTGTGTATATTTCAAGTATCTTCTTCCGGTGTATTGTGTGCAGCTTTTCAAAGACTATTTATTGAATGCCCTTCATGCATGTCAACAATCCCATAGGGTAGACACACTGTGTGTGCTGTTTTCCCTCCATTTTCTTTTTAATTTAAAATATATATTTATTTGTGTGTGTGTGTGTGTGTGTGTGTTAAATGTATGTCTGTGAATGTATGAGGGGTGATGTCATGCATGTATGTGGAGCCCAGATGCTGACGTTGGGTGTCTCCTCAATAGCTTTCCACTTTACATATTGAGGCAGGGTCTCTCACTTGAAGCCAGAGCCTTCAACTAGTCTGGTCCAACAGCTTCCTGGACGCCCTATCTCCTTCTGAGCCCTGGGATTACAGGAAGGATGTCATGCCTAAGCTGCATTAATGTGGATACCTGGGGTCTAAACTCTGGTCCTCACATTTGAGAAATGTTTTTCCCACTAAGCCATCATCTTTTCAACCTTCTCCCACAGTGTTATAGGAGAGGGGAACACGGAGGACCAGCAGCTTATTCTGAGTCTCACATGAATGGCGAAGCCTGGCCTGTCTTGCTGCAGTCCCGGTCTCATTACCACTCAATCTCTGCCTTAGGGCTTCCCTGGCCAGGTCACTTTGTGATAGGAAGAGAGAAAAGGCTCACACTCAACCAGGAAGTTCTCATCTGTGTTTTGATGGGTGTCAGCGGCTGTGACACCGTGATAAAGACCTAGGAAGGATAACTCGAACCACGAGCTCCCGGGTGCAGGACCCAAATCACACTCAGTATATCCCAGCATGGGGCCCGGGGTGGGGGTGAGGCAGGGGCGCTAGGAACCCGTGAGTGGAGGGAGTGCCTCTGGCAGGCTGGAGTTCCATTGTCCCAACATCGCTACCTGTTTGTTCCAGTGTCTTTGGAACTGCCTTTTCCTCACTGCCCACCACCAACTACCCTTGGCTTCAGGCTGATGGCTGTGTGGCTCCTGCCCTGAGTTTCTTCTTCGTGTCTATGGCTCTCCTGGAGGCTCCGTTAGAGCAGCCATTAGTCCACTGGCCAGCCTGGGTCACAGGAGAGACCTTGATGAACCTCTCTGTGTTACGGTTTCAGAGTGAAGAAGGAAACCTGGCATTAAGCTTATCCGCTGGGGCTGCGCCTCTCCCTGTAGTGTCCACTCGGAATGGAACGGGCGTTTAGAGCCCTGCTGGCACTTCCTGCTTTCCTAACACACACACCGGGGAAGCCACTCTTGGTGGACAAGTGCTCTCCTCTTGAAATAGACTTCAAACACTTGGGGTTTTCTTCTCTAACACTTTTCCTCAGAGAAGTCACCGTGCCAGAGTGGGTCAGCATAGAGTTCAGGATCTGGCTTTTATACGAGCCTGTGAATCTACCTATGTGCCACTGAATGGGGGTCGGGGTGGGGAAGGGTGGGTAGGGGGCGCATGAGGGACTTGTATGCAGTAGACTGCATGGTAAACCATCCTTCCCACACTCTGACCGCTGACCTCCACCTATCCTTCTAAAATCCCCTTAAAAGCAAGGAGGTATTAAATAAATCAAATGTCGTCCACTCCATAAAACATTTCTCCAAGATGTCATCAGTTCTTTCTCCCTTATCAAAATTTATCACCATCTTCCTCTGCCTTCCCAAGAAGCTCTTCTTATTGATAACGGAGGCCTACCACAGAATGCTACAGAGGTTTGTTTTGCTTCCTGCATCAGAGCGGAAGTGGAGGCATGGCTCAGAACCAATACTTCTCTCATTCAGGCCCCACATTCAGCGCGGGGCCAGACTGGACACAGGGTATGCTTTCTTTGTATGGAGGAAGGAACAAGCACAGGGAGTGATCAGACTGGCAGTGGGCACGGATTGTGCGGGGAGAAGTGGAGCCCTTGGACAGGGTAGGAAGGATGCCGCAAGGGGAAAGGGTAGGTTGGGAGGGAGAGCTCTGGAGCTTGGGGCGTGGTCAGGCGGGGGTTGAGGGTTGGGGCCCCATCGTTCCTACTGATACCCTGCACTCAGGAAGAACTCTGCTCTCTAGCTCCTGCATCGCCGTGCTGATAGCCTCTCCAGTCTCATTTGTTGTCAATAAACCAGGCTTACTCATAGCTCTCACGCCAGGGAGTGGTGAGATTTAAACACTGCTGTTTAATGAGAAGAACTCTGATGAACACAGGGGACACGTGTGGAGAAGAGCAGGCAACCCCGAGGCTGCAGAGCTCCGCCAAGAGCGTGGAGTCAGCGCGCAGCTGGGACCAGAACCCAGGTGCCTGGATCCTAGTAGGGGCCCCTCCCACAGCGTTGGGCCATTCCCAGGGCCCTCTAGATTTTCAGCAATGCAAAGGGATTTCTTCCTAGGCTCATACAGAAAGCCGGCACTCAGGCCCAGCTCTGAGGTAAGCCAATTGGATGGGATACGGGAGGCAACCCAGTGATGAAGTCAAGGGATCCAAGTGCTGAAAAGATAATTTATCCCCTACCCAGACCCCTAGTGTGGCTTCACTGTGTTATTTATTAACTAAGAGCAGAAGAATGTGGACACAGAGTGCTAGGAGCATTAACAGAAATCTGTGAGCTGTTACTGACTCTAGTCCCTGGAGTGGGGCTTTTACTCTCTAGCATCGGGGTAGCTTTTCAGATACATAATCAGCCAGATTTTGGAAGTGATCTCTGCGTTTCAATCCCATGCCATAAAGGACAGAAGCAGAGAAAGAGGCAGAGATACAGAGCTTCCATCTTCCCAGGGACCTGGGGAGATGCACCTTCCACATTGACCAGCCTCCTTCCCAGGCAGTATCCGGGTTCTCCACAGTTGTCCGTCCCAACACTCCAAAACCCCTGTTGTCTCGCTGAGTGTGGGTGCCCCTCCCAGCTCCAGGCCAGGGGCAGAATTCTACTTTCCTTTGCAAGAGGAAAGAGGCTTGGGTCTGCCCACAACTGTAGCTTTCACGTCCCTAAGCAGTGCTGATCATCAGCAGGACGTCAGCCAGTGTACACTGGGTCTCGGGGTAAGCCAGGCACAGAACTAACAAGATGGGGTTTGCCTGGGGAAAGACTGCTGAGGCACAATGGACTTTGGTGGTGGTGGGTGTTCAATGTACAAATGCATTTTTCTTCTTTTTGAAGACTGAATCTAGTGTACATAATTAACTACTAATAGTAACTAAAATAATTCAATTTTGAAATAAGACAAATAAATAGTACCCAGGACCTCACCCCTAGTTCACTTGAGTCACACTCTCCAAAGAGAAAATGGGGAGCTGTTTTTGAACCAGTTCATGGACAAGATTCTGCCACTAGTTCACGAGCCACTGCCCCCAAGGACCTCACGTCCCTTTCCAGCCAAGAGCCCCACTCTACAGATAGCACAACTGAACCCTGAAAGGGCATCGAGCCAAGGTCAAAAGGTGGGCCTTGATGTAAGGCTTCTCTTGGGTAGAGGACAGCAAGGAAAGTCCAGGCTAAAGAGATGGCTTGGTAAACACTTGCTATGCAAGCTTGAGGTTTGATTTCTAGCATCCCTGTAAAAGGTGAGTGAGCTACTGTGCATGTCCCCAGTGCGGCATGGGCTGAGACAGATGCCTAGAACTCACTGGCCAGATAGTCTCTCTGAATCAGTGAGCCTCAGCTTCAGTGAGAGGCCCTGTCTCAAAAGACAAGGTACAGCATGGTGAAGAAAGACATGGCCCGGCTCACCTGTTATTGGCTTCTAACCTACACACACACACACACACACACACACACACACACACACATGCGCGCACGTGCATGCACACACACACGTGCATATACAAGGGCGCATGTACTCACACACAGGCACGCACACCCACAGGAGCATGTCCACACAACACGTATACATGCAGATATGTGAACATATACAAGAACGCACACATGCATTCACGCATGCACACACATGTGATTTTGATGCCTGGGTTTTTAAAGTCACAATGGCCATCCCCTGCACCCCACTGTCTTTTCTTCTTGATTTTTCTTTCTATACAAAAGGGCTTTTGTTCCAGGTTTCATGGTCTGAAAATCTCCTGCTTTTTTATTTTTCAACTTAATCTGGTAAGCCAAGTGATCATGAGTTTAAGGGCGCACTAATGGGCTACAGAGAAACCTCATGGAAGTTTCTGGGAAGTGTCTGCCATTAGCCACTTCTTCATGTTTGTCAGCAGGATAAGAGCCTTTTCCAAATGCCAGCCCAGGAGGTAGAAGAGGAAGCGCACCATGCTGAGGCTCAGAACCATGGACATAGGGTTGTTCTTATGGGAATCATCTCTCTTTTTTGGCTCTTTTCCTATATCTGAAAAATGAGGGCATTAGACTAAATAATCCCCAACGTCCTCTTTACTTCCTAAAACGTCATCATACAATTACAATTCCTGTCGGAATCAACTTTATGTTTGAAACATAGGTGGGAAGAACTGTCCCCTGGGAAGCCAGTTCCTTGTACCCCTGACATGTCTGTAGCTCTGAGAACCAGGAATGTGAGTTGTGTCATTTCAGATCTGGGTGGGTGGCCAATTTTAGTCTTGAGCAGGGAAAATAAAAGAGCAACAGAGGTGAGAAACAGCCTGTTAGAGTTGCAGAGGACTCACTGTGGAAAGCTGTGCATTAGCTTGCATGTGCCTGACCCGGGTCAGCCCTGCCTCACAGAGGGAGGAAAGCAAGGTATGTGTTGGTGAAATGGCAGGGGTGGGGTGGGCAGGTATGTGTGTGTGGCGGGGGGAGCGCTGGTGTTCAGCCTTGCAGATTCTACTGTCCCAGCTAAGAGGAGGAGGAACCTTGATCTAAGGCCTCACTCCTGCCAAACTACAGGTGTTATTGAGAGAGCAGCCCTTCAAGTCTCACACCCTGAGTGTGTGTGGTGTGTGTGTGTATGTGTGTGCGTGTGTGTGCTCTCATATACGGACATATCAAATCTCACTACGGGCAGATTTGTTAAATTGTTCTGTAGTAACATATACAAAACATAAAACTCACCTTCTTAACCATGATAGCACATAGTTCTGTGGCATCTAGAACATTCACCCTGTGGGCTGCTGCTACCACCATCCAGCATGCCTTTGTGAAGCTCTGAACCCACGGAATCCTCAGCCCGTGGTCCTCCCTCTGCACCCCTGACCCCAGCCATCTGTCCGTCTGTCTGTCCTTCCTTCTTCCCCTCCTCCCTCCATCCCTCCCATCCTCCTTCCCTCCATCCCTTCTTTTCTTCCGTCCTTCCTGTGACTCCAGGAACCTCACTGAAGCAGAATACTTGACCATTTTTGGCTTTTTTTTTTTTTTTTGTAATTGGCTTATTTTACTTTATATAATGTCTTAAAGATTTATTATTGTTTTGGCTCATCACAAGATTTCCTAACTTTCCAAGGCTAAGGCTGAATAGTATATACGGTAATGCACATATTGATACATAACATGTACTTTTTACATTGTCAAATACAATGCACAGAGAATGAATAAATGTAACTACCGGAAGCAGAGAGTTTAGTCACTTCAGGATGAGGTAGGTGCGGAAAACATTCAGTACACTTCCATTTTAAACTAAAACAAAGACTTTGGGACTCCCTGTGGGGAAAGAGACAGAAAAGGGGACCCACACAGACCCTTCCCTGTTGTGCTTTGCTTACCCATGCCTCCACTAATGGATATGGGTGGCTTTTGCCTTTCGCTGTCACGAGTGCCACTGCTATGGACACAGGTGTACACACATCTGCTGAAGTCTCTGCTGTGGCAGGTTTTCACAGGCATGAGAGGACCCTATTTGGCACACTGGGGTCTCAAAGGCAAATGCCTCAACTTGAGGATTTTGTACGGCTTCCCGTGGAGCTGGTCCCTGCCCTTATAGTTTTAAACCTCTTAACCCTGTGGCCCAGACCGTAGTAGGCCTTGAGTCCCATCACCCTGCGATGAACACCAGTGGGCAGCTGTAGCCACATCTATAGGTTCCTCTTCCTTCCCAGGACATGGTAGCAGCTCTACAGAAGGCTTTCTTTATAAGTGCCATGGCTTCCTGCCTGTCATCTGAGGACACGAATGTGTGACTCAAACCGATATAAATCAGCACATGTCTTGGAGTCTTAAAGACCTTCAAAATCAGAAAGAATTCAATTGGAGGGTATGGGAGAAACCTCCATACTGGAGACAAACTTTAAAGGTCACCCAAGCATTTCTAAACAATGTGTTGAATAGACAAGATTCAAACCGTGGCTTAATTTCCTGAAAAGAATTCCCTTCAAGCTTCTTTAGTCCAAAGCTCATCCAAAGCCGGAGATCTCTGAGGGTTAGACGGAAGAGAAAGATAAGTGTTTCCAATATGTATGTGGCTTTGGCACTAATTTCTTTGTTATCTTGGAGAGGAAAAAGAAGCCAGATTGGAATTCTTGGGTCATCATGCCCTAAGCTAAGTCTTCAAGATTCAGTGGCTTTCTCAAATGGGTCTGTTTGTCCTACGCTTTTAAAGGTTATCAATTAGTCTTATGGGCAAGCCTTTATTTAGTTTGCAAGAATATCAGTTTTGTGTAGAAATGAAACCAAACAAGCAACAGAGGAGCTATTCTGGGCTCTTGGGAGCTTGCCATCAGTGCTCCTTCAGGCCTAGCTGATGTGACTTCTGCCCCTGCTGAGGAGATGCTCCTGTCTGCAAGAACCACTTCACGGCTTTGGGGAGGGAGATTCTACTTGTTTGTTTGTTTGGTTGTTGGTTTTTAAAGGTGTACATGTATGTGTGTACATGTGGGCACACACACAAGCATGTGCGCGTGCTCCTGTGTATGCCATCTGTGTCTACCTGTGAAGGCCAGATGCCCTGGAGCTGAAGTTACAGGAGGTTGTGAGCTGCCATGTGGGTGCTGGGAACTGAACTCTGGTCCTCTGGAAGAGCAGCACATGCTCTCCACTGCTGAGCCATTTCTGCAACCCAGGAGGATCTTTTTCAAATTTCTCCTCTGGGGGAGTCTAATGTCCTTCCTAAGGACCCTCACTTCTCAAATGAATGGCTCCCAGCCTTCCTGATGCTGCCACTCTTTAACCCAGTCCCTCATGCTATAGTGACCTTCAGCCATAACTTTATTTCATTGCTACTTCATAACTATAATTTTGCTACTGTCATAAACCATAATCTAAATATCTGACATGCAGGATACCTGATATGTGACCCCCGAGGGGTTGAGACCCACAGGTTGAGAACTGCTGCTGTAGGTAAAAGGTTGCCACATTTCTTACAGGTATGGGGCCACAGCAACCTGCACACACGCGGGCACCGGCACACACGGGCACCAGCACATCCGCGGGCACCTGCACACACGCGGGCACCTGCACACACACGAAGAGGGAAGACATAGGACAAGAGGTTCTCGTCTGGTTTTCTTCAGCTACCACTTAGAAGGCATGGCTTTCTCTGTGGGCATCCTTCTCCCTAGTGGGCTCTCGTGATCATCCCACCCTGCCTATTCCACAGAGGAACAGGAGGAGGAAGCACCCTCAGTCGGCCCAGCACATGCAACTCTAAACAGCTACAGAAAGTAAAATCTGCCAGCCCATAGGACACCAGACTTCACGGTGCCTCAGCTAGCTGTGAGGAAAACACCCTGCCTCTCCAAGATACTTCCCTCGGGGAAGCCTTGGGTTAGAGAAACTTCTGTCAGGAGGCCAGCCTTCTGACTACTTCACCACGTGAGAGGAAAAGGGCAAGGAGGCTGGTTTGATTGTCATGTGGGTTTGGGTCACGCGTGCTTCATACACTGTTCAGACATGCTGTAGGATGATTGTAAGACCGAGAGGCCCTGACTGAGCTGCCTGGGCCACTCTGAGTGCCCCATAACCACTGTGTGCTGTCGGGCAGGCTGAAGGGGAGCATGGGGCAATCCCCCTGGCACAAGGCCCTTTCCTCCTGACGACCTCTCAGATGCTCACCTGCTCTGGGGCCAGATGGAGAGGAAGGTCAACCTATCTGGCAGCCTTTGGGGTGAAACTGCTTGGATAAGGTTTCCTTTGGCCATTTACCTATGTGACAAGGGTCTGGCTGGATCACTGTTGCAGGGCTTGGCCACTCTTCAGCCTCAGGCCTTTGGAGCCTCTTGTGTCTTACTCAGTCCTGACCTTCCTTTCCTCAAGAAATTAGTGTTATCACATGATCTATAGCTGTTTCAGTGTGTGTGTGTGTGTGTGTGTGTGTGTGTGTGTGTGTGTGTGT
>OU015749.1:125895181-125917412 GCA_907169655.1 Acomys percivali | reverse complement strand
ACACACACACACACACACACACACACACACACACACACACACACACACAGAGTCTCTAAACCATGCAGTAAACTCAGGAGCTGTGAACTACATATGATGACCTGTGACCTTTATCACCATCCACACCAGTGGATCTCAACCTTCCTAATGCTGCCACCCTTTAACACAGTTCCTCGTGTTGTGGTAACTCCCAAGACATAAAGTTATTTTCTTTGCTACTTCATAACTGTAATCTTGCTACTGTTATGAATCATAATAATAATATCTTTATTTTCCAATAGTCTTAGGTGACCCCTGTGAAAGGGTCATTCGACATCACCCACCCCCCCCACCTTGGGTCATGAAACACAGGTTGAGAACCACTGATCTACACACACACACACACACACACACACACACACACACACACACACACACCAAACTGGAGCAAGCTCAGAAGCTGTGAACTATCAAGATGACCTCTGACCTCCTCATCTGTATCTTCTGTTTGCTGTGTTATTTATGGAAGTAAGAAAAGGGCTCTACTACATGCCTACCACTTAGAACATCTGCAGTGTACCAGCTCCTGGCATTTTCAGTCTGCCTTCACTCTAACTAAAACCATTTCATGTTTTGCTTTGAAGAAATGGATAACATGAAATGGTAATTTGGCTGCAAAACCTTGGAAAATTGTTCCCGGCCCAAACATCTGCCCTGAATGAGCTCAGCTGAGGTCTCCTTGGACGAGGGAGGAGTGATGAGTGGGCAGGAACTGGAAGGAGGAAAACGAAGACTGTGCCAAGGCAGCCTCTCCTCTAGGAAGGCCGGCTCTTTGTGACAAGTGCTCCCTGACCTCTGCTATCGCCCCAGTGTTTGGTATCATCAAGGTGACTCCTTCCAGAGTGTCTATAAACCCTGCCTTGTTGGTCCATGCCAAAGCTACAGTGACCCGTCTGCTATGTCAATATTTAGGGAAGGGCTGGGATCGACTCTGTACTCCTCAGAGATGGACCACACAGAGAAGGCAGGGAGTCAGCAGTGCCTTCACCTTCTGCCGGGGACACTTAGGAGTTCTTCTGGGGGATCTTCACCGTCACGGTCTTCACCTCTGAGTACTCTCGTAAGCCAAGCTCACCCCTGAAACACACAATGGACAGATTCAGAAACCAATGGCCCAGGGGACCATGCCTGAGCTGTGGTGGCACCCTCAAGAAGGCAGAGCTGTCACCTGTGAGCAGCAGGCCAACAGGTCATGGGGCTCTGCACACAAACTCCTATGGAGGAACAGCAAAGCCCTCCTCAGAGCAGAAAGCTGCCCTCTCATGGGCAAGCACACTGTTAAGAGCTCACTTGTTTTCAGAGCACAGTATAAAAAGGAAGTGATTCCTTGGTACCCTGAGGGGCAGGCCTAGGCTGTCAAGGAAGGGTGGCTCACAGCTGAGCACCATGGCTGAAAAAGCCAGGCCCAAGGTCTGCCAACCCCTGGGCTGTGTTTCCACCTTCTTGGAGTACTGGTCATTCAGAACTAACTGTGCCACTCTGTAGAAACCTGTTCTGAGAGGGAAGTCTTAGGTTAGAATCCTTATCTAACACAAAATTCTGGTTTCTCATTCCTTACACTTCCTAAATGGGGATGGGCAGGGCAGCCAAAGGCCCAGCATGTGAGAAGAGAAGCCACCTGCATCACCTTCAACATGGTCCTGACAAGTACTGCCCATGGCCCCATAACACTGATGGGAGGACTTAAGAAATAACTAAGGTGACCTCTGGGGGCACTCCTCCTAAGAGTCTCTAAAGTTACTTCCCTTCTGAAATTGTGGCTGGTGACAGGTCAAGGATTGTCAGGAGCATTTACTGAGATACACTGCTGGGCTCAGGGCAAGCAAAGCCTAGTAACCCAAGTATAGCCCAAGTATCCTGCAGGTGAGTGCAACTCAGAGGAAGGGTCTGCCACAGTGTCACTTCAGCTACAGCACTTCTGTCTCCATAGAGCTGAGCTCACTCATGTGGCTTTCTGGCCTCCCTAGTGCTGTGGGCTGACCACACTACTCAGCACATGGAGGACACAGACAGCGAGGAGGTGGAAGGGAGGGCAGAGGAAGGCTTTTGTTCTACAAGCCTTTCCTCGAGTTCTACCCCATTGGCACACTGCCTCTATCAGGAGATGGGCTACTCAGAATTGTGTCCATATGGGAGGCCCGCAGGAGAAAGCTGTCTTCTGCCCCAGCGGGCCACAGAAGACACAGTTCCTGCAGCTGTGTTGTACATGTAAGACTTAGGGCAATGGCTCATCCTGTTCCTCTTGGGATGCCACGGTCCTGCGCACAGCTCCCACAGCATTGCCAGTAGCTCCTCTAGGTACCACACCCAAGATGTCAAGGGTCCCTGGGATACAACAGCCAGCCAAGAAAGCTCTGCAAGCACACCACTACTTCAAGAAGAGTGAACTGGGCCTCATTGTGGCATACCCTCACTACTGCATCCAGGCTCTGGGTGTCTATTACCAGCTTGCTCTGCTTTCTCTGGATCTTTTCCTGCGCTAGGGCAATTCTGAATATGTCTCTTCATCAGGACATCACATGCTTCCCGGTGGCTGTGAGGTTACTCACTTCTTTCTGTTTCCTTATGCACCCCCTGAAGCACATTTTCTTTCCATTCTGGTCTACAAGCTTTGAGAAGTATGAGGGGGATCTATGGAATCAGAAACACATCACTATGGCTGCATTCAAGTGTGCCCATTGGCTCCCACCGTGTCTCTGTGTGTGAAACTGTGGGTAGCCTCACTGGCTGGAAGGGATAGATACTGAACCTTCTTGGAGGCAAAGGAGGTAACTCAAACCTACAGTCAAAAGGACTGCCATGTGCCCAGGGTATCAAGGAGGCCATGAGAGGCCTCAGAGTAGCATAATAGTGACACTGTGGAGCAAATCAGAACCCTGGAGTCAGCTGATAGGAAAACAATGGCTCTCCCACTAGCTAGCAGAAGGGCTCCATTGAGCTATCACTTTCCTGTTGGCGACTCACTGGTGGCAGTTCCTGTGCCTCAAGAATAAAAAGTTATCACCCAAGGATATGATTATGACTACGCTGTGGGGTTCTGACCCACGCCACACCAAAGTTTCTGCTTCTGTGGGTCTGGGGAGGGTGGAGGGGAGCAGAGCTGCTCACTCTGCTCACTCTAAGAAAACTGTCCAAGGAACTCTACAACCCTTGAAGTTTAGATTCTTTAACAGCGTCACCACATTCATCTACGGTCTTTCTCTCAATCTGTTTACTACAGTTAGCCTGTGCCTCTTGACCTCACTGCTCAAGAGCCAAACCCTTTCCTGAAGCACTTCCATCTACAGGTCCACTGTCCTCACTGCACACTGCCTCAGGGCAAAGACCCCAAGAAGCCCCCATGTCTGCTTCTCAGTAGACTTCATTAGTCACTGAGATGAAGGAAAAGAATACACCCAAAGATAAGAAAAAAGGTTAGATTTCAGTGGCACCCAGCAAACCATCTTGGAATGCTTGGATTTCTGGTTAGTGTGTTTCCCCACACATCTACTGAGTGTGCTGCGACAAACTTCTGAATGAGGTCCCCACACCACCTGTACCAGTCATTTGGGAAGTCTATTAAAACATGAAGACCCTGGGAGGCTCTAGCCCAGATCTACCCAACCAGTCTCTGAGAGTGGGTCCCCAGAGAGACATATTTAATAATCCCAACCCTTCAGACCACAGATGACTTCTGAGCACATGCATGTGCACGTGCATGCATGTGTATGTGTGGGCACATTATTTGTGAGTGCATGTGCATGTGTGCGTGTCTTGAGAAGCGTGGCTACAGAGCGTGCCAGCACACTTCTCATTCGTGCAGCCCTAGTCCTTGCTGTCTGAGACGTTAGAGTCCAAACTCTCTTTTTATCCTTTGGTTCAGAGGGATTTTGTAGCTCGTGCTTTCCCGCCTTTTATCTCAGGGGCCTGAAATCAGGAGCAAAAGTACAGAGAACAAGGCGGAGGGAGCTTTTGGGGAAGCAGCGCTGACAAGTGCCCTCCAGCCTCTGACCCGGGGCATGGAGGGACACACCAGGTGACCCGTGGAGGGCAGCCTTTTTGCAGCCCTGGGGAGAAACTGAGGCTAGGCAGTCAGCCTTCCTTGGAGCTTGTTTCTGGAAGGGCCACTTCCTTCTCTGCTGTGCCTGGGGTGGGCATGGAGACTCTGGGACCTGAGGCCAACAAGCCTCCTTCCTGGAGGGGAGGCTAAGCGGATACTCTGGACACTGTCAACTAGAAGGAAGGCAGAGTAGGTTCTTCTATCTAAGGCATTTCCTATTACTCTAGGTCATTAATAAATAGAACACATGTTTTGTGACTAAGTAGAGACAGAGAAACAGGTCATTTACATCACAGCTTCTTAAGCAGTGGCCCACGGAGGCTTGTGTAGGGAGGGAATAGGGTCACGATAAGGTTGGCAACAGTCAAGGTTTCTGAACACTCGATGGCCAAAAATTAAATCAAAACCAAATATATGGTGTGTCTGAGGTGTTTCAGGCTGTGCTTGCCCATGTGGCATCTTGTGGCTTCATGTGTGCCTGCGTGGTTCTGAACACATAACACACACTTAGCAGCCTGCACGCCACCATGATATCTACGAACCTCAGCAGCCAGCTCAGGGTCCAGACTACTGTTTGCTATGAGGCAGTGACTTCTGCTGTGAATTACATGCTTATGGGATTTTTTATTATGGAAAATAAAGGCTTTTAGTATTTCCCCCTCTCCTTCCTCAGTCTCTAAGTAGCAAAGTGAGCTAATCTTTGGACTGTATTATTAGAATGCCTGATTTTTTAAAATTGTTATTGGAGTTTGATAAACATTTGTACAATGAATTTTAACTTTGGATTGGGATAGAATTTCCAACAAGTTCTGAAATGGCCCTAAACTTCTCCTTCTACTTGGCAGTCCATGATAGTACAAAGCCGTGTTCTCAGCTCTGAAAAGTGTTGAAGATGCTCTCTGTCCTACAACATCAAATATCCTGCAAATTTAGTTCTTTATATAAAAATAAACAAGCACACCCATATCATTAATATGCAAAGTTTCAGTAATTTTTAACAAAATAGTAAAATCATATATATCAAATAATTACAAGGAATTCCTTTGACTGATTATCAGGAAATGTTTGGGTTGTATACCTATTTTGCATGCCTACATGCCTAGGATTTCAGAAAAAGGTGGGAAACCTTGACTTGATAAAGTGTAGTCAGCCTCACCACCCCTCATTGCTTTGTAACAAAAGAGGTCATAGCACCAACATGTCTGTAAGTAGAGAGAAGTTGCTCTTCGTGTGTTCTCGGCCACGGTTATATAAGGTTTCACAGAACCAAACTGTCCCCAGAACAGCTTTCTAGCAAAGGATATTTCTTCTGGGAAGAGACCAGACCCACATAACATCAAAAGTCTGAATCCCGGCAGGGCCTGTTTCTGATGAGGGATGGGGCAGCCTGGGACTGGGTTCCATTACCCAGAGGCCATTTATTGCAAGTTTATTTTATACTGGTGATTCACCATGTTAATGATCTGTAGCAAAACTGAATGAGAATAGTGTTCCCAGGACCGGTGACTGTCCCCACACTTGAGAGAGAGTGGTGAGGACAGCCACAGAGGCAGGAAATAAGAGGGCAAGTGGAGTGCAGCCCCAGGGGGTGCAGAGGTAAGGCCATATCTGAGCCAAGGAGAGGCCTCGTGTGTAGGGAGGCTGTGGCGGCTCATGGAGTACAAGCTCCTATGAGGACAGGATTCCGGGAGGATTACAGTTCTGTCTGGAAGACAAGTGTGGAGGGCAGAGGCACAGGTGCATGGGAGAGAGGAAGAGCTGGTGCCACTGGCTGGGAGGCAGGAAAACCACTACACATCAGAAGTAACATGTTCCTTAAGGAAAAGAGAAGCCACCCTCCTAGCAGCTGCCTCCCTCCCTTCTCACCACTGGCAGCCTCACTCTCTGAAGGCAGGCTTTAGGCAGGCTTTCCAGGCACAGCTACATGCTTATCAACTTAATCCTAACATATCCACAAAGCAAACTCCCAGGCAGGTACTATAATTATTTTCATCTTGTAGAGAAGAACACAAAGGCTTGGGGAGACTGAAAGTTTTCTCTGATGTTAGAGGTGGGAAACCAAAGTGCCAAGGTTTGCATCTAAGCAGCAAGAGTTTCCAAACTACTCTTAGCCCAAAACTGTTCTGCCCAAACAGTGCAACGCCGAGAGGCTGAAGGATGCCAGCTGCAGTGTGTGAAGCACACAGATCCCTCCTCATGTTTAATGGAGTCGCTAAACATCCCACAGACAGCATCCTTACCTCTCTCACAGTATTTCCGCTCATGACTTCTGCTACCTTGCTTTGCCCTCCAAGCTCAAAAGAATATTCTTCTGCTCAACTGCTCCCCTCCTTAAAAGGTCAACGCAGAGCCCTGTACCTGACCATGGTGAAACACCGCCCAGACTTTCACACTCATCTCCCTCATTTCTGAGTCTCTCTTTCTCTTCAGGGTCTTCCCTTCCAGCCCCTACAATGCTGCACATCTTATTTATCCAACAACATTCCAAATGCCTTAATGCGCTGCAGTCCCTGCACAGACGAAGCCCAGTGCTTTGCTGTCTATGTTCACTATTAGTTAGTAGATTGTGAAGCAACAATTTGCTTTTGAAAAGTCACTCAGTAATGGCCGAAGAAGGGGCATGGGTAACGTTGCTTCTTGTGAGCCAAGGACTCAGAAAACAGACTCATTCCTATTAAATGGAGACAGCTGAACTTTCTTCATGGGGTGTCAGATCAGGAAGCCTCTGGCCCCCGCTTACTCCATGAACACCACTCAAAAGAATCAACTTATATTGAAGTCTTCACCGAGTCTCCTGTCTAGTTCCTTCTGCTGTGGTACTGTTTTTACAGGTCATCAGCATCTCAGGACAACTGGGTTAGTTCTGAAGCCTGTTCCAGAAGAGTCCCTGTGCTTGGCCCCTATGCTTCCATGGCTGCTGAGGCTTGAGTGTCAGAGCAGACGTGCACTAACTGTGAGACTGGGTAAGCTGTGACCACTCCTAATCACCTTAGCTGGGTTATCTGCACATTAAGGGAGGGACGTCTATTTCCCTGCAAAACTCAAATGGGATAGTGTGAGGAAAGAAGTTACAAAAAGCCAGGTAATGCAGTTACTTAGCTGAGGGCAGCTGCTGAGGTCCAGCTGTTTGTGACACCCCAAAATGTGTATGTTGGAACCTACTGCACAACGTGATAGTACTAATGAGTGGGGCCAGGCCGCTGGAAACCGATTAAGTCATGAGGGCTCCACCCTAACGAGTGGGACCAGAGCCCTTCCCGGATGGGCTCCAGCACACTTCCTTTCCTCTGAACTTCATGAGGATGTGCTAAGTGCCATCTGTGAGAAACGTCCTTCCCAGAAACCAAATCTACCAGCACCTTGTCTGTGGACATAGTTCCCAGAGCCGTGAGCAGTAAGCTCCTACTGTTTACACTGCCAAAAGAGGGCTGTATTGTAGAGGCCCACGTGACAAAAATAACACCCGCTACTGTTAATGCAAAACTCTTCTAGCATCTTCTCCACCAGGCTCTTCCAAGACATCTCTATATGCCTTAAAAACTCTACTCTGATATCTATCTCCTCAGTTACCAAGCAATTTCCCTGAAAGGCTTTGAGATGTGTTCAATTTATATCTTCAGCTAGTCCCCTCCCGAGACCCATGTCCTAATCCTATAGTCCCAACTCTAAAGGATATGTAGGGGCTGAGAAGTGGCACGAACAAATGACCTGGATGGACACAAAAGGAGCAGCAGGCAGCGGTTAGCCTCTTGGAGGTACAGGACTGAGGCAAGCTGCAGAGCTCGGAGCCCTGGTGACTTTATTCTGGAGGATGAACGTAAACAAGCCATCTTAGCTTTACATGGCGCCTCACGCCTTAGCACACCTGGTACAAGTTCCTGAAGCTGGGAAGGCAGAGTGAAACATTCTTGTGGCAGGACCCCCAGATCCTGCCCTGGCTTGGCAGCTGCTGAACGCCAGGCTTGAAAATTGCAATAGTGTGTTCTCTGGGGTCTTTTCTGCCCTCACCAAGCAACATGGAGCTTTTACTCTGTACTTACAAGATGAAGTTGACTAATGGATCCATTTTCTCTGTCCACTGTGAGTATAAGGAAGCTGCATATTGCTCACTTTAGTACCATGTGATACTCAGCTTCTATGAGGTTATGTTCAGTAAAATGTTAGACTAAGCTGGGCATGGTGGCTCACACCTATAATCTCAGCACCCAGGAGGCAGAGGCAGGAGCGCTGCTATAAGTTTAAGGTCAGCTGACACTACAAAGTTCCAGGTATTTCTAGCTTCAGAGTGAGACCCTATCTCAAACAACAGAAGAAACAAAGCTTATGAATGGAGGCATAAAGGTGAAGTGGACTGTTCTGTCAACACCTCTTTGTACTGACATCTATGTATACTCCAGGACCTCTGACACTTACATTTCTCTCCCATTTCCAGACATCTTGAACCCCCCAAAGGGGCTCTGAGCATTTAAGGCATTGTAACAATTGATCCTGAAAGAAGAAAATAGCACTGTTAATATGAATACCACCTCACAAAAACAATCCAACTGGTGTATTTCATTGAGAACTTTTTCAAAGAAAAATTCATAACGACTTTGATTTTCTAGTCTAGTTAATGAAAGCCTTTTCAGTTTGGAGTCTGCTGTCTTCTGTCTTCCCCATCCTTGCAGAGGACACTTCTCTGTTACCTTGGTCCCTGAGAATGGTAACGCCCTCCCAAAGGGCATTATTGTTTGTTCCTCAGGGTTTACATGTTGACAGCTTGGTCCGCAGGCTAGTGAAACTGGAGATGAGGAGGGATTGTTAAAGGTGGAGCCTGGTGGGGGACTCCTTAGTCATGGGGGAGCTACCTTAGAAGCAAGGGATTAAGGTAGTTCCTGCAAGAGCAAGCCCCACCTCTGAAACTTGCTCTCTGGTTTCTGTCTGGCTATGTGACCTCTTCCTCCACCATGATCTGCCAGAGGTAACATGGCCAAGAAAGGCCCTGCAAAAGTCTGACCATGCTCTCTGAACTAATTGCCTCCCCTGTAAGCTAACTAAAACTCTCTTTGAAATAAAGGTAGTATTTAGTGATAGTAATAAACTGAATTAACACGGGCCTCCTTATAGCACAGGTGGATATGTCTTACCAAACTGTCCCAGCTTGCATTGCAGACGACACCATGAGAGCCTTGTTGATGTCATTGGTGAAGACAGCTGCTACAAGCCCAAAGTCAGAGTTATTGGCTCTTTCTATAACTTCATCCATAGTCTTAAACCTCAAAATTTCCTGAACAGGACCAAAGATCTACAACAAAACAGTGTATGTGAAGATGAAAAGTGTTAAAAATTGATTGCTGTCTAAATGCTCTGGAAAGCTCAGGAAAGATGTGCCTGTTGTGAGAACACCCACGCTACCTCCTCCTTGGCAATCCGCATGTCATCAGTGACGTTGGAGAACACGGTGGGCTCAATGAAGAAGCCCTTCCTGCCCAGGCCTTTGCCTCCACACTCCAGCTTGGCGCCCTCGGCCACGCCGCTCTGGATGAGCTCCAGGACCTTGTTGTATTGCTTCTTATCAATCTGCAGGAGAAATCACTCCATGACTCTCAGGAGGGCTTCCCAAAACATGGAAGCACACACATGTCATGAACCCCTTTTCTGTGATTTTCTTCCCCAAATGTCTCTGTAACCAGTCAAATCATATGAAATTGATACTACCTACTAAATTTTGAAGAATGAAAACAGTGGAAAATTTGTATGATTGCACCTAACAGGGGAAGAATCCAAAGGACTCTAATGACTGTCCAACCCGAGAAACCAGGGCAAGATTTTTTTAGATGCCAGAGGCTTGGCTCAATGGTTATTCACAGCTTCTATAAAAAATATTTCTGTCCAGATGATAGTCAAGCAAATAGCATACTAACATAAAACAATGGCCTGCACACAGCCTCTCAGTAGTGCCACCTTAGAGGAGTTCCTGCTTTGCCTTTAGAGGAGTGAATTAAACTTCCTAAAGGCGAGATTCTTGGTTGAAAACAGAAGCCTACACTGAAGTTGCCATGCAGCCATTATGGTGAGTGGCATGAGGCCCTGCATTCACCAGGCTTTCTTAGCCAGACATCCTTCTTCTCACCAGGGTTCCCAGACCGAGAGGTGGCTTCCTTTACTAGAAAATCCATGCTTTGCAACCCAGATGAGAGATGGCAAATTCTGACCTTGACTAGATTAAGACCCAGGTTTGGGGGCCTATCATGATGGTTACAGCCAGCCTGAAGCGCTCAAAGAGCAGCTTGCCTGCGCAGGAGGCACATTTGTGACATCTCCCCCCACTGCACTGTGGGTGTAACAGAGTCAGAGTAAGAGACAGCTACACAGCCAACGAGAAAGCCAGGCCCCTTCTCACTCCTGCACGTTACAGACTCTCGCAGGGCGGCAGAGAGTACTTCTGGCAGCTGGTAAAGGGGGGAGGAATCTGAGGAGGAGAAATCCATCTTCCCTGGCCAGAGCATCTGAGGAGTGGCTAGAAGGGCTGGGGTGGGGCTACATTATCAAGATCCACCCTGCCATGCCCAGATTTGGGTTTTCCTGTTAAATCACCCCCAAAGTTTAAAATAAATGGTCTGTAATTCCAATTCCATAGCTCTTTGGAGGTTACGTCTAGTAAAGAGAGGCGCTACCCAGAGCCTGCATCCTCACCTGTGAAGATAAGGTTAGGAGTAGGGGGGCGGCTGTCTCACTGGGCCCCATTAGCATGCAGTATGTATGCTGGCTTTGATTAAAGTACAGAAGGGTAATGCTTATGGTTCCTTACCTGAGGACCCTGCTCAGTGGTGGGATCAAAGGGGCTCCCCACAATGCGCCTCTTGGCCCTTTCCACACTTCTCCTCACGAATTCCTCATAGATGGACTCCTCCACAAAGATGCGAGACCCTGCAGTGCAGCACTGGCCTTGGTTGAAGAACACACCCTGGTGAGCCTGCTCCACGGCGTAGTCCACTACAAGAGGAGGCATCCATGTTCTCAACACAGCCTTGCCTGAGGCCTGTCAGGGAGCCGCCCTCCTCTCCACTCCAAAGGTCCAGATAAAATGCCCTGCTCATCATAGCCTATGCCAGGGAGTAGCTCTCCACTGAGAACATGACTTAGCTGTGTTTGAACCAAACAATACTTACTATGTGAACTTGGACAATCTCACCTCATTGAGCCTCCTTCTTGTTTCTGCAAACAGAAGGACCAGCCCTCATCACTCATAACAGATTTAAATTTCACCATACAAAAGACCCAGGATGATAACTGAATCTTCAAGGTGATAAAGGCATGCAACAGAGACTAACAGAAGCCACCAGAGTTGACGGTTAGCACACCACACCTGAGTGTAAGAGCTTACCAAACCGTTCCAGTTTTAAGGAAAGCAGAAATAAGAGTTTTAATGTGACCTTTTAAGCTTAGTGTGCTGGTTGGAAAAGTAAACATATATTCTATGCATTTGACCTGTGGGCTGCCCACTTAGGACTCCCGATCAACTGGATCATGTATGCTTAATTATAATTTGGGTGGTTAAACTGTAACAGCGGTGACTCTTTGCAGACACTACATTTCCTCTACATATGGAATGTCCAACAGCAGCGGGAATAATTATTGCCCCTACCCCACCCCCCACTTTCCGATGTCTTACACTTCAGGGTAATACTGATAAGTCTGCGTGTTGGCTGCTAGCGCACTGACTGAATCACAGGTGTGACAGTAAACTGCCTGCTCCTCAAGAGGAAGAGGCACAAGCTCTCTGACTTCTTTGAGGTTTATTTTTAATTCCATGTGGTGTTTCTGTGTGCATGTAGGTAGTATGTGCACATGAGTGCGGGCTCACTGAAGCTTGAGTTACAGACAGTTGTGAGCACCTGACTAGATGCTAGGAATGAGTCTCAGGTGCACTGAAGAGCAGCACATGCTCTATCCCAGCCCCAAGCTCTCTAATCTTGACAAGAAAGCTAAGGTAAACTCACCACACCCCAAGCTGGGACGTGGTTCAGCCGGTGCACATTCTCTCTCCTAACTTGTCTCCTTATGGAACTGAGAAATAGTGCTGCCTGGAATGTGTGAAGAAGAAAAGGATGACTGAAAGGGATTTGGGAATTTCATTCTGGAGAGTTTTTGGTTTTTGTTTTATTTTGTTTTTTAAGATAAGAGCACGCAGACGAGGAGGTCACTTCCTGTGAGTGTCTCCTAGGTTACCAATCTATCCTTCGGGTAAGATTTGTCCCAATACCCAGAGAAGTTGGCATGGGTTTGGGAAAATGTAGCCAGTGAGCTTGAAGCAGCGTGTTTTGTTGTTGCTTGTTTGATGATTGAACAGCCACTAAACCCAGGTGAGAAGTTTTAGATTTCTTGAATCTGGGCAGAGACTATATGAGGAGTTAGAGTCTTAGAATGCTGCTCTCTCCACTGCATATTAATGACCAAACCGTCACCTTCCTACCTCATTCTGTAACATCAGAGAATCCACATGGCCCTAACTGTTCAGTAGTTGGCTTGGCGTACTTTCTCCTATGTTAAATGATTTTCTCCTCCAAGTACTGTAACACCCTTTACTTCAAAGATCTGACTCTGGATATTCTGTCAAGAATGGCTATATAGAAGAGGAAGGTAAAGGGCAGCATTCTTGGATATAGGTGAGATCTGTGGGTCACTTACAGTCAGCATCTGCAAAAATAATATTAGGGCTTTTCCCTCCAAGTTCCAGAGTTACTCTCTTCAAATTACTTCTTCCAGCTGCTTCTTGAATAAGCTTTCCAACCTGAAAGGGAGAGAATGAAAGGAGGGTTGACACCTCTTCTACTGCTGCAGTCAGCGGTCAAAGCCAGATCCAGGCAACAATAGGACATGGTAGTTAATTGATCCTCCAGGCAAAATAACCCCAAGGGACAACTTCTGTGGTCAACTTGGGAGGACAAAACAGAGGCAGCTGAGGATGGTTGAACACTTCACGCTGAAGAGGATGGGACAATGCTTTCCTTTCGTCATGGAAGACACAGGCCAGCTTTTGTTGGAGATGAGTGGTAAGCTACATGTGACTAAATGTTTCACTACCACTTTACCATTTTCTTTGTGACTCTAGCTTCTGGGGATAAGAGGCCAATTGACCTGAAAGTCATCATATCACAATGAAAACCTGCTCATTTACCTCCCAGTCACCAATTGACCTCACCTGAAAGCCATCATATAACAACAAAGGCTGCTCATTTACCTCCCAATCACCAAGCCTCAAACCTTGGCCTCTGCTGAGGACTAAAGTTAAGTGTTCTTGATAGTTGGGAGTCTGTCTAACTAGTGTGATATTGTAAATGCTCATTCACCTAGAATTCTAGTGAACAAGAGGCAGTCAACAAGAATAACACTCGACACTAAGTAGATATAATCGTGCTGAAACTGAATGTGTCAAATGGAGACAGGTTTGTGCCACAGAGATGAACATGCTACCTCAGGGGCTGAGGGTGCTCTCAGAAGACTGAAGCTACCAGAGCCCTCCGGGCCTGCCTGAGCAGGACAAATACTCTCTGGGATGGCATATGTCCACTCGTTGATGGCAGCAGGAGAATAAAGGCTCTGTCCAGCACAAGACCTCTTTGCAGTGCCATATTTGCCCCACCATGCCAAATGCGGTGGCTAGTGCTGTCAAGTCTGCACCATGATTCATCTTCCCTTTGGCAGTGGTCTCTGATGGATGTCCTGTGCAAAACTACACCTCAGTGATGGCCTCCCAGGATCCACATGCAACACCCAGTATTACACTGCGTCAGGTAACCTATACAGGCAGTTTGGTACTGTGCTGAGGAAATGTTACTTGTATGGAATTCTACTGAGAAATAAGGCTTTTAAAAATCTAGAAGAGAAATGCTATGTTTGTGTTTATGCCTGGTGTTCTAGGGGCCTTGCTGAGACTGCAGCAGGATAATGAGTTATCAGGCAGTGGAAAGGTGTAGCTAAGAGCAATGGCTCCCAGCTAGACCACCTGGAGTTTTTTCATTGCCTCTGTACTCAACTGTGGGATCTTGAGACATTCAGTCAGCTTTCTTAGCTTTGGTTCCCTCCTCTGTAAATGGGGATATGAATAATATGTACATAAGAGTTTATATGTGCCATGATACAGTGACTTAACATAGATGGCTCCTAGAACCCAGCCTAGCACACTGTAAGTGCCCATATATCCTAACTCTACATACAGGGGTGAGGAGCAAGGAGGGCCTGATCCTCTGAGTTCAATGCAGAGATATCCAGGTGGCTATAAGAGTAGGTGCCACCAGATTTTCCAATGCATGCCCTCCCCAGATCTCCCCCCACTATGGCAGTTACCTCAGGAAATGACCTAGTTGCCAATATTGTGCATTAGTTGGGTTGAATGCCTTTTTGTTTTACTGTAATTCTGTTTCACTATCAATTTTTTAAGAAAAAAAATGGCCTCATTCTGAGGAAATGACCTTTTTGTCACTAGATATGCTGTCCAATGATTATTTTAATGTCTACAGTAACTATATAGTCAATGAACATCAGAGAAGAATAATTTGTTGTTTTCAGAGAGTCATATCTCTGAAAAACACAGAATTAGTTTCTTGTTTTGCGTACAAAGGTTACTCATCAAGATGTAGAAGATGCTAAAGTCAGGTCCTGAATATTAAGGACTGACTTTGCTTCACCAGCCAAAGTTCTTCTTTGCTGTCCTTCTAGCTTAGATCTCTTCCACCTCAAGGCAAACTGTTTCCAAACAAGCAAACATGTTCTTTCTTTTCTCTAAGAAGAAAACATGCAGACACAAAGGCAGTCTCTGGCCCTCTGGTGGGATAGACAACAGTGTGAGGGCGATATTACAACTAGAGCCTGAGACACCAGGAAGAGGGAGGAGCCTATCTATGGGCAGTTCAAAAACCAGCCACTCTGCAGCTCCATGCCAGCACCTCGGAGGAGTCCCTGAAGACTTGTCCATCTGAGACTACTTGCTCTGTGAGGAATGCCAATGTGCTCAGCACTCTCAGCTCTTTGTAATTGATGTGGGCATACTGTAAAGTCTTGGGAGATAAACAAGTCAGTGACTTATTAAAGAAGACAGTTACTGGAATTCATGAGCATGTCATTCTTGCTGAGTCTAGGGCAGACATTTACATACCCTGACTCATTTATGCTGCCCACAAACCCCCACAAGATGCCCTACCTCATTCTAGAGAACAACAGATTTAAGAGTCAGAACCTAGCTGGTCAGCAGGAGGCTGACTATAAGGCCCAAGCTTAGGGGCCTGCCCACCCTTCCCTGTTTTGTCCTCTATTTTTCTTCCTTTTCTATGTCACCAAGAATGCAGTGTGTGTCACAGACCATCAAATCTCATCACTACACTACAAACTGATGGGAAAGGAGAAGAGCAGCTGTTGTACTTAAGAAAGAAGCTGCATCAAAGAGAAGCTATGGATTTTACACTGAGCAAGATGCTGAGCAAATGTTTAGGACAGATAAAGAAAGTGCCAGCCCAGCTTGGGCTGCTTTTCTCTGAGCCTCGTTCTCTGACATTCATCAGGGATGAATGGGCCATGAGGCTGTTCTGTGAGGTGTCGGGTTTTGCCATTGGGAATGTTGTCCAGTGATTATTTTCATGGCTGCAGAAGCTACATAGTCCATGAATATTAAAAAATCTTCCCCTATGACAGCCTTTCCTTAGAAACCAAGATTATGCATGATAAATACTAGAGGACAAATATGAGATGAATAATGCCTTTCCTCTTTGTGGACAAAGTTCAAGTTGTAGCTCAGCCTTCAAGAGATAGATTAGGTAGTGATGGGAGAACAACTTCCCTCTGGAGTGGTCTCAGAACAGAACAATTCTAGGAATCCACCTGCTCACAGACTGCATTCACTCAACGCATACTCAACTGCCCTCTGCCATGTGCAAGGCTGACTTAGTCCCTCACCAACATGGCATTTGCAGCTATAAAGATTTCCATGTAAACCTAGAAGGTGTCCAGCAAATGGGGCCGGCTCTGCAGATTAAACCACAGAGGTTCTTTTCCATTAATACAGTTCTTCACTACAACCAATCCAATCAGGCCACTTCGATCCTTCCCTATGGAACAGGGCAAGGACGCGACATTAACTGCAGGGCCAGGCGTCTTATGCCTACCCATGGTTTTCTTAGTTTAAAGATCCAACCCTCTTTGACAACTTCTCTTTCACACCGCCAACTCATTAGTTTTCCCTAGATTGGAGCGTGGAGAGAGGTTAAGTGGCCCCAAATGGGAAGTGTTCCATATTACCACTACTACTAAACAAAACCAGAATTAATGGACCTCAAAGCAGGGGAAAGAGATGTGCTTAAAGTTGGAGTCCAGGGAGAACCTGTACTAAGATGTCTGCAGGCCAGGCAAACCAAGCTAAGGGATTATATACACAATTCCTTGGAAAGGTGTTGGATCAAAACCTATAGGGTTAAGAAGTCTACAAAAGAGTGATTGAAAACATAAGACAAACCCCTGGGGTTGACTACCCCTGCTTAGGCAGGAAGGTTTGGGTGTAGATACCCAGAGGTACGTTCTGTACTCTTTCATACATGTCCAGAAATTGGGAAGTGCATAGTGAATAAAAGAGGCTTAAGGGTCAAGACAGTGGGCAAACTGTGTGAAAGCCCATTTAAATGAGGTCGGCAATATGTGGATGAAAAGAGAAAAATCATAGTTTGGAAAACTAAAGCTTGCATATAGCATAGAGATCATAAGAACCTAGTTTTCAGCCCATCTTCTTTTGCAATGTAAAAAGGTTTCATAGCATACTCTTACCACTCCCGTCCCGTCCCGTCCCTAGGATGACATGCCTGGGTAAGTATTGCCGTATACAGGTTTGTGGAGTAGTTTGGTTCCTAAGGATTAGAAGTCCTAGGCTTGACAGGCATGGTGGTCCACACCTTCAATGCCAGCACTCAGGACGCAGAGATCTATGTGATCTCTGAGCTTGAGAACAATCTGATCTATATAGCAAGTTCCAGAGCAGCTAGAGTTCAAGGTGAGACTGCCTTTTAAAGAGAAAAGAAAGAGAAGTAAAACCCTGGGGACTATAATGCGCCCTTTGCTCCCAACAAACCTCAGTTTGGAACCGCCCCTTCCCTTCTCTGCTTTCAGCTTCTTCAGGTGCAGAATGAAAGTTCAACCCAAGCAGTAAATTCATCCCTTAGCTCTGGTTAACTGGAGTTAAAAGGACAGATGGGACTCCTGAGGCCTGTACCCACTCAGAGACTGTTTTTCTTGCCTTACGGAACAGAAGTAGCTTTTCCCAAGAGGACTACAGCTTCTTAGAACAGTAGAAAAGCAGGCCTCTTTTGAGTTTCCCCACACAGTGCTCCCTTATGGAGGAGTAAGTGATAGTGTCCCTCTCACATTGTTTCGTAAGGCTGCACTCCCTGCAGACGCTCCAGCTCTATCTGTGTACCCCAAGCAGGCATGGGTGGTGAGTGGGGCTTTGGACACATGTGTGAAACTGGGCTAATTCTCAGCAGGAATGCTGGCACAGACCAGCCTTGCCTCCCATCCTTGTTTGAATAGCCTTCAAGATTGATATGAGGAGTGTCCCGGTGAGAGGCACAGCACTCCAGAATTCTGTTCAGAGCAGTGCAACAGAAAGGGGAAGGTAATTTGGTTTTCAACAAAGAAAATAATTTGTTATCCAAAACAACAACAAAAGAACACAAAAGGCTTTTCCATGCCATTTTTATACAAGGTGTTTGCTCTCTCCAGTTTCTGAAGTTGGGTAAAAATGTTCACGAATTGATTACCTTAATTAAGGTGGGTCCCTTCTCAGAGGTCAGAAGCAGACCTATACAAAAGATCTCAATCCACTTTCTGAAGATGCCAGCACTCTTTAGAGTGTGTTAATTTCTTATACTAAATCCCACTACACTGACTCTGCTTCTTCCATCTTCTTCTAAATTTTCAGGGTGTGTTTCCGCTGAAATGGAAATAGGAATGGCTAAAATAGCGGGACGCGGGCACTTTTTGTGTGTCCTTCTGAAACACCAAGAAGCAAACCATATTAATCTGTTTAGTTTTCACCAGAAAGAAACAGAACCAAGACAAGCTTGCAGTGGTAACAGCAGTTTCCAAGCACTGTCTGTGGAAGCAGATTGTAGCAATCAACACAACCATGAACATGCTTCTGGCCTTTGTGCCATGATCCTCACCACTACCCATCTCCCACTGGAGCCCCACAAAAACCACACACCCTTCCTGGAACAGCCTCTGCATCTCTGACAAACTGCTTCATCTGCTTGGCCAGGCTTTCTTCCCTCTGAGCACCTCGGAGTAGCTAGCTTTCTCTCCCACCTTCCCACAGAGTTTGGTGCCTTCGTCTCTCACCCGACTATGCTTTGCCCATAGCTCTCAGCCTGCACCTGCTTACCAGTGCCGGCCTTCCTCACCAGACTGAACTCATGGGTAGGGGTTCTATGTGATTTGTGTGTGCATATATGTCTGTGTGTGCATGTGCATGTGCATGTGTAATTTTTCAGTCACAATTGCTTAAGCAGTGAGCCTAGCTACTCGTGAAGCCTCTGGAAGTGAAGGAAACATAGGTGAGAGCTGTGGGAAGGCCATCCCTAGCTGAGCTTACAGCGGAGCTTTGAGCATCCTTCTTCCTGATCTTGTAGCCTCACCTCTCACGCAGGGGATGGCTCACAGTTGGAAGACTGACCGTACCTAGGAAGCTCAGGCACTCACAGCTTTTTCTGTGTCTGGGCTCCACCTCTGAGAGTGTACACAGCTCAGGCTTGAGGGCACATAGCTGTGGCTATTTTTCAAAAGATCCCGAGTATTCAAATGTACTACCACCACCAAGAACCAAGGGACCAGCTGAGGACAGCTCATGGCAGTGTGCTTGCCTAACATGTGCAAAGCCCCAGGTTCAGTTCTCAGAACTGCAAAAGAACTTGGGACAGGGGTGTCAAAAAAACAAAATAAGCCAAAAACCCACCTTGTAGGACAGCTTCCATCTGTCATTATGGCTCCATTCTAATATTACTGTTGACTGGGTGCCTTTTCTACGCTACTTGTTTTCACACACATTATTTTAATCTTTGCAGCAATCACAAGAGGCAAGAGTTATTGCTCCATTGTATAGTTGGAAGAAAAGAGCACTCAATGAGGGTTAGAAACGGCTTAGTGACTGGCACCCATGGAGTGGCAGAGCCTGGACTGAACTGGAATGTCCACAGGAGCTCAGAGCTTTTGCCACTGTGCACTCCCTCTGCGGTGGTGGCTCCTGATCTCTAGATGCACCATGATTAGGGTCCCTCTGCTATGCACAGGGTCTTATGGCCACCTGGTCTAAGGCAGCAGTCTGTTCCACTTTGCCATCTTTTGTTACATAAAATGTTTTTATTTCAGATAAATAAGAAACAAGTCAGGGTTTGATTTCTTACTTTCTTTTGGTAGAAGAAGCATGATTTACTTGAGTCAGAAAGATGTGTGTCCCACTAACTAGCTGAGCTAAAGGGTCAGGCTTCCGAGGACCTGGTCATTCAGCCTCAGCCTAGAGAGAAGACCACTGCAGATTCCTTGCTTTAACAAATGCGAGAGGAAACCAGAGCACTCCAGCCAGAAAAGGCAGAAGCACACTTCCTCTTATTCTTTCACATTCATGATTTAAGAATTTCTAAAAGAGAAAAGCTTTTTAAAAAATTACAACCTGTAGATTTGAACATTTTGTCATATCAAACTGTTATTTTTCATTTACAAAATCCTTTGATTCACTACAGGATTTTGCACAACCTTAGGAAAAGGCCTCTTTGCTGTTTAAAAATAAATAAATAAAGCTAAAACTGCCCCAGACCGCAACCTACCTACAACGGCGAGAAGAGAGCTGACCTAAGGCCTCACTCCAGCAGCAGTAATGGGTTTGCATCATACAACAGGACAGTCACCCACTTGGGAAATGAAAGAAGAACCCCCCTGTGTGAATTAGCATCAGTGGTAACACAGCTGCTAGCTACAAACATTGGCTTGGCACAGATCAATCTGGACTCTCCTGTAGTTTGCTTTGATGGTCTCTACTATCTTGTTGACTAATGATGAAATCATGGTTTGTTAATCTAACTGAATGAAAAAAAAACATTATATCAAGCAAAATGCAAACTGTCTTCCCGTACTTTGTTGAGAATGTTTATTGACTCTGTTTATAAGAAGCCTTTCATATTCACTTATTAAATATTTACATGCATTGTTTATGTATTTAGCTGCATAAAGAGAAGTTAATCCTGTCTTTAATCTGAGTACTGTTTGCTTTCTAGAGACTTCTTGCTGAAGTAAAATGGAAAGCAGCCGCTTCAACGAAGCTTCTTGTTTCAGACTGTTGCAAATGTTTTGTGATGTGCCAACAGGTTTCCTCTCCTGGAAAAATCCTAAAAGAAGCCATGAGCAAATCTACTTTAAAGTGACATTTTTGATCTAGAAAAGTCTATGTGAATTTCTAAGTAACAACAAAGTTAGAAAAAAGGTAGATGATGAACAAATATAAAGTAAAGGCAGGTAGGGAAATATGATCATGTGGTTTGCCTATCAGCATCCTCTGCTTGCTCACTATTACTGTGAATAGTCACAACTTGATCTTCATGTTCTAGATAAGGTCCTCTGCCATCTGCCACTGACATCATTCCAGAGAGACAATAAGAAGATACCTCAAAAGCCACAGAGCTGGTACTCCCCCAAATGAATGTAAGCCTCCCTTGAGAGATGCCAAACGCATACTCCACTGGAAGAAGTTAGCTGTAACAGTGCACACTGGAGTATGGTTCTCACTGTGGTCCATGTTCCTACCAGTCAAGCATGTTACTGGTCTCTTTCTACCTGGCTCTCTTTCCTAAACTCTCCTGGCTTCCCCCGTCTTAGTCGGTATTCTATTGCTGGGAAGAGATACTGTGACCACAGCAACTCTTGAAGCATACAGTTTCAGAGGCCAAGCCCATTATCACCATGGCAGTGAGCATGGTGGCACACACGGCACTGGAGCAGTAGCTTAGAACTACAGCCTGGTCCACAAGCAGCAGAAAGAGAGGAAGAGACTGAGCCTGGCATGGGCTTTTGAAACCTCGAAGCCTGTCCCGAGCGACACATCTCCTCCACCAGTGCTACACCCCAATCCTTATAATCCTTTGAAATGTGTCACTCCCTAGTGACTAATTATTCAACTATATGAGCTTAGGGGGACCATCTGATTCAAACCACCACACTCCCCCTTTATCTCTCTTACCCGTAGACTTTCTCCACCTTTAAAGAGTGTTTAGTTGATGTACTTCCTCCTGTTTTTAATAAAGCTGTTGTCATCAAAATCATATGGTGTTGGTGAATAGAAACACAGATAGAAACAGAATAGTCTAGAAAGAGTCAAACAAATAAGAACACTCATGCTTGAAAAGAACACAGGGTAATCCTGTTGAGAGGGGCGTCTTTCCAAGAAGTGGTGACGACTACAGCCATTCAAGGAAGAACTCCAATCTTTACCTTATAACAAACACAAAAGTTAACTCAAAGTACATATTCTTAAATGTAAAGCAAAGCCAAAAATCCCCACAGGGAGAAACAGAAGGCAATCTTTGAGGTCTTAAGTCAGGCAAAGGTTTCTTAGGATTAATGCCAAAAGCTTGATCTATAAAAGAAAATATTGCTGGACTCATTCTCATCAAACCTAAGAACATTTGTTCTCCTCCAAACTACTGTTAAGATGATTAAAGAGAGACCACAGACACAGGTTAAGATCTGCAAAGTATAAAGGATTTGTACCCAGAATATACAAAGAACTTACAAAACTCAACAGTAAGAAAAATTGTTCCCCTTCTTAAGGGGCAAAGATTAAGAGAAACCCCACCAAAGACAGTGCATGGCAGTAAATATATAAAAATGCTTAATCGTAGAAAATTCTAAACACAAATCACATTGATATTAACATCATCTAGCTATCTGAATGGATTAAATTAAAAAGACAAACCACACCAAACACTGGTGAAGATATGGGGGAGGTGGAAGCATTTCCATTGCAGGTAGAAATATAAAATGGTATGAAAACATTAACCTGCCATGATCTAGCCATTCCATCCCTAGGTGCTTTACACACACACACACACACACACACACACACACACACACACACACACACAC
>OU015749.1:125863880-125888597 GCA_907169655.1 Acomys percivali | reverse complement strand
AGAGAGAGAGAGAGAGAGAGAGAGAGAGAGAGTGTGTGTGTGTAATGTGTACCAGAGGACAACCTCAAAGTGTCTGTCATTCCTCAGGAGCAGTTACCTTCCTTCAGTTTTTGAGGCAGAGCCTCTTCCCTGTCCTTAAACATGCAAGCAGCTCAGGCTAGCTGGCAGGCAACCTCAGAAATGTGCCATCCCCAGCTGCCCAGCAGTGAGATTATAAATGTACGCCACTACATCTGCATTTCCATTAAACCCCTTTCCTCAGTCATAGGACTCTTAGTCAGCCAGTGGTCTCTCATGCACTTACCTCAGTAGAGCCCGTGAATGCAATCTTGTCTATGCCAATGTGAGACGCTATTGCTGCACCTGCTGTTGGCCCATACCCCGGCAGAATATTGACGACCCCAGGTGGAAAGCCAGCCTAAGAAACACAAATTGAGGAAGGTGTATGTGAGTGTCACCCTTCAGGTCAGCTGGGCTCTGCGTCAGTCACAGGTTCCACATGAGGGAGGTGACCTACCTCCTTGATGAGGGCTCCCATGTAGAGCGCGCTGAGTGGCGTCTGTTCTGCTGGCTTTATAACCACGGTGTTACCACAGCACAGTGCAGGAGCAATTTTCCAGGTGAACATCAGCAGAGGGAAGTTCCACTGGAAGGAAAAAGCAAGGTTGGTAGGCAGTGGGAGCATTTTTCCATTACTTTTTTTTTTCTTCTAGGATTTTAAAAGAAGCTGTGACTTCTCAGATTTGAAAACTGTCCTGAATATAAATCTACTCCACCACAAAGTGTAGACCTTTGGGGGTTTGATGACATCATTTTGAAGGGAACGGCACTAGTCTTGAAATGCCTCCTTTTCTCTGCTCAGTGTGTCATCACACACCAAACACCACCTAAGGAAAGCCCATGCTGGAAGGGATCAGGGAGTCACTCTTTGTGTTTAGCTTTACTTTTTATTTTGCTTACATATTTCAAAAATTGTGCTTTATTCTGAAGTTTCATCATGTGAAATTTTCCCTTAAATTTAGGATTTTTACACCAAGATTTTCACATTGGTATGAAAAATGTTTTATGTATAGTAACTAGAAACTAAAACCCTACCTCAATTATCTCTAAGACAATGTGAATTTCAATGTGTCATTTTTGTATATTTTGTCATAAAACATACAACTATACATTTTACAAAATGTACCCACCAATGAATATACCAAAATGCCATAAGCATTCTTTCTATTGCAAAATACACCTATGCAAGCCAAACTAAAGTATCCTTATGAGAATGTGAACATGGGGGCTAACATGATTTAAACTGATTTTGATGGAACATTAATCTTGTACTGTCATAAGCTCAGGCATGAGATTCCTTACTATCAAGTGTCATTGATAATTTCACTAAGGGAGGAAACAGCACTCCCGGTCTCCTGGATTCAGCCTCTGACCACAATGTGTTTCTGCCTGAAGCATCTCAGCTGCCATCCCTGAAGGATTCTCACTGGCTCTGGCAAGCTGCAAAAATATACAAATGTCTTGCCTTCACCAAACACCCAATTTCTTTCCCCCTTGGTTGTTTATAAACTTAGGAGTCCTTGGTGATGTTTTAATTCCATCTACAGTGTGTAAATCTTGGAGGCAGTAATTGAGGGAGCTGGCTGACAAGAGCTCTTGCTTTGTGAGGGAGGCTGCAGCTCTGAGGGTCCGGGAGAGGGACAGGTTTGATGCTTGCAGAGAAGGTGGCAAACGCTGAGGATCTCCCTGATTGGAGGAGAGGAAGAGCTCTAACCAAACCTTTCTCTTTCCTTTCTTCATTCTCCAGTGAAAGTCACAAATGGACCAGAACAAATATTAATAATTTCCTGAGAATCTTTGGATCTCCAACCCCAAGATTATTCTTGAGTCATTCTTCTGTGTTGAGAGAAAAATCTTCTTGTCTTATCTATACTGAGTTTGGTGTCAGCACGCCCCGCCCCTCCCCACTCAAGTCCCAGCCAGAACTATGAGAGAGTACAGTCAGAAACTTGGGTGACACTTTGTGTTGTGCTGAGGGTGTGTGGGAGAGAGCGAAAAACAGTGTTTAATGTTCCAATCCAAACACTAGTCACTACATCTATTTTTCTTTACAAGATAGAAAAAGCCCGGGATGGTTTCAATTTGGACTATGAGGGTAACTGTACTGCTGTGTCTTCTGAAGCCCCTTCTCTCTAGACTCTTATGAAAAGAGACAGCGGGAAGAAAGGGATTAAGAGATCATATAAAACAATATGCCTGGAAAGATGGTGAGTTACACTCTGAAACACAAACAAGCAAATACAACCTCACATTATTTTCCATAAGCAGATAGACATTCATAACCGAGGGTGGGTTATTTATACACTGTTCTTTGCTTTGCTTTGCTTATTTTTATCAGGAGAATTCTGTGACTTGAGAACTCAACTTGTGGTAATAGGCCTGAAACTCTATTCACCTGTTCAAATAAGCATTTGCAGGGAGGCTGTTAGAGATATGTCAACAACATGAGCTCAGGTTTTTCTTCCCAGTAATGGGAAACACACATCACTGAGGACCATGTTTTACGTGTCTTTAAGAGAACTGGGTCAAATGAAAATAAATACAAAGTGTGAGGAGATACACTCACTGGGATGATCTGTCCACATACTCCAATGGGCTCATGTCTCGTGAAAGTAAAGTAGTCTCCATCTGAAAGAAAGAAGCGTGGTCACTCTACAGAGAGGGTCACGGGGGTCTGAGGAGGCCTGAGGTGGCAGCGAAAGCTAGTGTGTGTGTGTGTGTGTGTGTGTGTGTGTGTGTGTGCATGTGTGTGTATGTGAATGTGTGTGTGCGTGAGTGTGTGCATGCGTGAGTGTATGCATGTGTGTGTGCATGTGTGTGCGTGTGTGTGTGTGTGTGTGTGTGTGTGTGTATGCGTGTGTGAATGCACACACGCAATCATGAAAGAGGAAACTTAGACCTGGAACACAATAAAAACTCAGTTTTATGATGGGCAGCTTGGTCTTCCTGTGGAGCAGGGGTCATATCTGACATGGACTCTGTTGCCTCCTTTTGGATCTCTTTCCCTAACTGGGCTGCCTTGTCTGGCCTCAGTGGAAGAGGATGTGTAGGGGTGGATTTGTAAGGGGGGGCTCCCCTCTTCTGAGAAGGGATGGAGGAAAAGGGGAAGAGGGCCAGTGGGTGGGACCAGGAGCAAAGGAGGGAGGGGGTTGAGATCAGAATGTAAAATTAATGAATGAATTAACAAATTAAAAAAACTCAGTTGTATGTTAACACATACAGAAGAGTCAGCTGATTTAAATGCTATGATACCTTAAGTTTTTAAACAGCTTTTCTGGGTATTTTTCAAAATTAAAAGCCATTAAGAGAAAGTATATTGAACACATTTTTAATGCTGGGCAGCTGGAAAGTATGAGGAAGAAAAGTAAGATGTATTCCCTACTCAGAGCAGTTGTCATAGGCAGAACCTGGGTCCTGGGGACACAGGCGGGTCCAAAGTTCCACCTCAGGGAGGTGTGATGGAAGGGTGCCCTTGTGTCCCTAGGGGCTTGGAGGATGAGCAGCCGAGATGCTGAGCAGCCTTGATTTTCTTGTAGAGATAGTGGACACTGGAGTAATTAGCCAGAAATTCCAAACCAAATTCTTTAGAGAAATACTGTTACTTTTATCTGGTTACTTTTAAAAAGCTAATTGGGCCAAGTCTTTGCTTCCTGCTTTGTTGCTGGTCTGTGGTCACCTCTCTAGTGGTTTGTCTGTCAAAAGCAGCACCCTGCAAAGAAAAGGAAGTTACCGCTAATACTCAAGAGAAGCCTCCCTATTGGAACTGGAGATAAAGGTGAGGACAGGAGGGTGTGGGTGAGACAAAGATAAATGACTCATTAGGTTGTGTATATTTGTCTCTCAACACATCTTAACAACTAACATTTATCACCCAGGGTTTTTAGCTAAGTTCAAATTTATGTTTTTAAATAAAGTTCTCTTTCTGCTCCTCTTGCTCCCCCGCCCTGTCCTTCCCCGCCCCATCCTCCCTTTCCTTCTCCCCCTTCACCCCCCTCCTCCTCCCCCATCCTTCCCACCCTGTCCTCCCACCCTGTCCTCCCACCTCATCCTTCCTGCCCCCATTCTTCCCTGCCTGTCCTCCTCCCCCGTCCTTCCCACCCCCATCCTTCCCCCGTCCTTCCCCCCTCCGCCCTTCCCACCCCGTCCTTCCCCCGTCCACCCCCCCCTGGCCTTCCCACCCCCTCCGACCTTCCCACCCCCATCGCCCCATGCCCTATCTCTCTAGTCCTTCTCCAGATCAGCCACTGCTGTTTTTCTACCTTCATTTCGCCAAGGAACTTTCACTTGCATGCAAGTTCATATGGAAGCTTCTCCTCACAAGTGTAGCCATGCTATTGTCTTCCGCCCTCCTTTCTCAGTCATGCAAACATGCAAGGCAGTCCCTGGGCTTAGCAGCAGAGTGCTGCTACCTCTCCTGAGGGTCACCAAGGTAGCTTTCTGCTTACACTACTATAGGCAATGCAAAACGTAACACTGGGTATGTTTGTATATCTATGCTAGGATTTCTTGATTAAAGTGTGTTTTAATAAATGTTTGCAAATCATCTTTTATAAAAAGTTCTAACAACATGCTGACTTTTCTGCTCTTTAACTAGTTTTCTCAATATCTGAATTTTAGCCAATCTGAAATCTGGAAAATGGCAACTTTTTGTGTTTAATTTTGAATTATGTTTAATGATATTTAAGGATGAACATACTGACCGTTTTCAATTTTTTTCCTTCAAATTTAAATCCTTTGCCTCTTTTCTACTGGGCCCATTACTTTAGTTGTTTGAGGAACATTGTGAAAAATCAAGGAAATTAGGTCTCTGTCACATTTTTGCAAGCTTTCCCCCCAATCTTCACCTTGTCCCTTGGGCTTGTTTAATAGATACTAGGCTAAGTGGAGGAAAGAAGGAGGTAGGCAGGCTCGTGCAGGCGGGGCAGTGAGCCAGAATGTAGAAACTATTCATAGGATGACATTTAGTCCAAGTGGTACTTTAAAGATCAAGTAACTATACCAACTACGTATGGAAACAACTCATGAATCTTCTGAATAGATGCTGTCAGCTGTGCCAATACAAGCCACCACTGCCCATCAGCTTACTATCTCTGGAAAGGTGAGCAGCAGCGACACTCGTCAATCGGCATGGAAAGCTCCCGCACTGAACTATAGTTAGCCAAGGTGATGCACTCAAGTGGCTAAATACAAAGCAATGAATCTGGGGTGGGGAACAGGACAAACACTGAGATGGAGGACAGATGTGCTCCAAGAAAAAAAGGGAAGATGAATTGAAGAATACAGTGTTTATTTTAGCACAACTGGAGAAAACAAGTGGTTCAGAGTAAATTTGTTAGACACACATGTAAGCACAGCATAGTGATTCCTAGGCTTCCCCATCTCCGTCCTACATATACAAGATTGTAAAAGTATCATGTAATGTCAAAAACTGCTGAAAAATGAAAGCAAAGAAAGAAAACTGCAGACCATAGCTTTAGAAGCTGATCTTAAAGGGAGTAAACGTCACATGATGATTGTGTCCCAAGATAAACTGAGCTATGAGGAATAAAACGTACTTGGTAATCTGCTCATAGATTTGATACACACTGAGCTAGAGGCTGGCACAGAAAGGGCACAGACTCTTCAGTCCTTGAGCCGGTTTCACGAAGTCCCAAATAAGGAAACATGGGATATCTTGTCTCTTGAACTTTTCCCAAGAGAACACTCAGTGAAAGAAAAAAGAAAGGGCCCTGGGCCTGTGAACTCAGTGGGTGTTCCTATATGTCCAAGAGATACTCTCAATTAGGGAGCTGTGATTCCTGGAAAACATGAGAGATGCACCTTCTGCGGGGCCCCTTGGGGAGGACTAAGGGCTCTTAGAGGCCCTTCACAGCTATCAGGGTCCTGCTCCAAGTCCCCCACACTTCTAGATCAGGGTTCCCAGGGGCCAGTCATTTGACAGACGTCTTCCTGATCTTGTCCACTGTCACTAGCTTTATCACGTGCTTCATGTACCAAGTTGGCTCACTCCTTAACAAGGTGCACAGTGCTATTTGACGGCCTCGTTTCAAGGAAAATTACCAAGTGACAAGATTCACAAGTTAGTAACATTGTCCTGCCCATAGTCTTCAAACATAAGAATGAAAATGAAATCAGCCTACTTGTTTACTACTGTATGGGCCCAGCTCTGCAGGCTGCCTATGCTGTCCGGAATTATGTGCGTAGTGCTGTCCGCACTTTAATGCTCAAAGCACCAATGATCTTCCTGAACCCACTCAGAACCCACTGCCGTGAAGACTGTGAGAGCCTCACAGTTAGATGTCCCATTGTGCTATGAACTTGGTTGAACAGTACATTAATTTCCACTGAGTATGCACACACAGTAGGTACATTAGGAAAAGCCTTTGTCCTAAAGGAGAGAGTACAGAATAAGCCTCTTCGGTACTTGTGAATAACTAAGCCACTCCCTATGTTTTTTGCTGGGGATTTGATAAAATTACACAGGGGAGGGAGATAGGGAGGAAGAGAGAGAGGGAGAGAGAGAAAAAGACAGAGACAGGGAGATGGAGACAGAGAGAGATCAATATTTAGTTAATTAAAAGTTTAATATTTAGGGAATGGAGAGATGGCTCAGAGGTTAAGAGCACCGACTGCTCTTCCAGAGGTCCTGAGTTCAATTCCCAGCAACCACATGGTGGCTCACAACCATTTATAATGTAATCTGATGCCCTCTTCTGGCCTGCAGGTGTACATACAGGCAGAGCACCATATACATAATAATAAAAAAATAAATCTTTTTTAAAAAGTTTAATATTTGAGTAATTCCTTCAAGGCAAACATTACTTTTAAAGTCAGAGACTATAAATGCCTTAAATTTTTAATGTAACTTTTACTCTCCTATTCTGGCATAGCCTGCATATAAACTAAAGTCTAGTGATATAATTATAATTATAGTCAACAAATCTCAATGTATCAGAAAATGAGACATGTGATATGAACCTCAAGCTACCAGTGATAATAAACAGGAGAATTTCCATAGCTGTAGCAAGTCTTATACACCCAGTAACATGTTTGGGGGTATAGCTCAATGATAGAGCATTTGGCTTCAGTAGAATTACTCTGGAGATGGCAACCCTTTAAATAGCCCAAGTATTAAGCATTGAGACTAAAAACATAAAATTATTCTGTTCTGTGCTCTCGTACATTCCAGTGTCTGCAGACACCATCCAGGCCAGTCTGAGCATTTTACAACAGTGACAAACTCTGTGGCGGCTCATTCTTATTTGAAACTTTACATTAGCATGAAGTAGCACTGACACCATTCCTTCCAGGAGTCACTGGGAGATTCTACGATGTGGTATTACATGTTCCCGAGTCTTCCACCAATAGGTCTCGGTCCTATCACTATTTTATTACACCGTCTTGAAAAAAAAAGTTAGTTTACTCCTCTGTACTTGGTTCCTGTGTCTATAAGTGAGATTAGCCCATGGATCCCTCAGGTTCTTGCAGCATCTCTGCAGCGTCTCCAAAAGGTTCCTTGTGAAGAGCTGACTTCACCGCTTCCTGTCACACCCATTCAGATCCTGCTAACTATCCTGGCTCTCCTGTAATGGGCACAGCAAACAGCCTTAGCTCTCATTATGGTTACTGAGGACGGAAGAGTTCGCTTCTGCATTCACTATGACAGCACCAGAACAAGCTGACTGAAGGCAAAAGCTTAGGCTTTGATCTTCATCTACATTTTTAGCTCATCCTTCAGTTTAACAGGTAAAACTGGAATAAAGATGAAACATAAATAACTACATATGACTTGGATAGTATTTTTTATTAAAACTTCTTTTAAAAAGTTATTTATTCACTTTACATCCCAATCATAGGCCCCTTCCTTCCCTCCTTCCAGTCCCATTCTTCATCCCTCTTCCCCCATCTACCATCCCCTTCTATGCAGAAAGGGGAGCGCCTTCACCAACACACCTCAGCACATCAACCCACTTCAGGACTGAGCACATCCTCTTCCCCTGCGGCCTAGTGAGGCAGCCACGCCTGGAAGAAGTGATTTTTAAAAAGCAGGCAACAGACTCTACATCAGAGACAGCCCCTGATGCCCTTACTAGAGGTCCCACGTGAAGCCAGAGCTTCTCATATCTACTTCTGTGTAGGAGGCAACCTGGATAGTTGTTTTTTTTTTATCTTCGCTATATGTGGACATATCATAAAGCCTTTTTTTATTAATTTATTCATATTACATCTCAATTGTTAGCCCATCCCTTGTATCCTCCCTTTCTTTCCTCCCTCCCGCTTCCCCCCCTACTCCCTTCCCCTATGTCTGTGACTGAGGGGGACCTCCTCCCCCTGTATATGCTCCTAGGGTATCGAGTCTCTTCTTGGTGACTTATTATCTTTCCTCTGAGTGCCACCAGGCCTCCCCATCCAAGGGACATGGTCCAATATGGGGCACCAGAGTTTGTGTGAAAGTCAGATCTCCTTCTCCACTTAATGGTGGAGAATGTCCTGTCCATAGGCTAGACTGGGTAGGGGTTCGAAGTTTACTGCCTATATTTTCCTTGGCTGGTGCCATAGTTTGAGGAGGACCCCAAGCCTTTTTAAAACAAGATTCATCTTAATGTGTGGGTCGTGTTTTCCTATCTACTATAAGAACCAATAAAATTGACACTCATTCAGAAGAAATTAGGATGCACCACAACTCCTCTGTCACACTTAGCAAACTGTAAATAAGTTTCAGTTGATCCCTCATCACAAGGAAGCTATGAGCAGGAGAGGAACAGAGGACTGTGATGGAATACTACTCAACTATTAAAAACAAGGAAATCATGAAATTTGTGGACAAATGGATGGGACCAGAAATGATCATAATGAGTGAGTTAACCCAGAAGCAGAAAGATTCACATGGTATATACTCACTTTTAATTGGGCACTAGCCTAAAAGGCATGTCCCATGAAACTCTTCACTTACCAGGAGATTGGGATAGAAGTGAGTACATCCTACTGGGACTCTAGGTAAGAGAAATATAGGAGATGGGGAAATAGAAGGGCCCAGGGGGTCCTAGAAACCTACAAGAAGGATATTGTGATGGGTGGATCGGGGCTCAGGGGGCTCTGCTCAAACTATTGCACTAACCGAGGAGAATACAATAGTAAACATCGAACCCCTTCTCTGATCTACCCAATGGACAGGACATTCTCCACAGTTATGTGAAGAGTGGGGACCGACTCTGACATGAACTCTGGTGCCCCATATTTGACCACCTCCCCTTGGTGGGGAGGCCTGGGGGCACTCAAAGAAAGAATAAGCAGGCTACCAAGATGAGACTTGATAGCCTATGACCATATAGTGGGGGAGGAGGTCGCCCTCGGTCTTAAACCTAGGGGAGGGGAATAGGGTGAAAGCGGGAGGGAGGGAGGAATGGGAGGATACAAGTGATGGGATAACAATTGAGTTGTAATCTGAATAAATTAATAAAATTTAAAAAACAAAGATCAAAATGAGGAAAATATTTCTCAGGGCTGCTATGACAGAAGAGATAATAAATGAGCAAGAGGAAAATATCCAATAAATTGAAGTAATGATTATTATTAATCATCACAAGTAGGAGTTGCCACAGGAAGGTCAAAGCACAGGATTTATGGCCAGAGAGAATGGCTCCACTGAGTGCTAGGCCAGGAAATAATGGATAGTTTAATAAGGAGAATAGCATCAGGGCCCTTGTGAATCCAAGATACTGCATAATTCTGCAATAGCAGCTACTTGTGGGTCTTGAGTGAGATGGAATAGAGTGTGGTGGGCGAAACCCCAAGTCACAGGAAATGGCATCTTGTTGAAGGTTCAAAAATGATCACCCCTTCCCCTCTTCCCAAAACCTTCTAGAAAAAGGCTATCCTTTAAGAAGACAAGTAAGGTAGATACTTTTTCTCTGCATCTGATTGCCTGTCTGTAGTCAAAATATACAAAATACAGTGACACAACTCTTAACACACATTTTGGTTCTTAGACCTGACGGTTACTAGCCAAGTTACTTTGTTGAGACAATAAGTTTTACTGTCTTATTAGGCATACACTCTTTTAACTCCAGTTTGTCTTACACTGGAGTCTTACACAGACCCTAAATGTGAAAGACCATTTAATGTGTTCAAATGTTATGCAAATAAACATTCATTATTTCTTGTTATATTAACAAACAAAAACTGGGGACGTTTTGTAGAGAAATGTAGGTAACACAAAAGACCACAAGTCCTAAATTCTGGACTTCACTATGAAAAAAAAATCAACAATGAAATCAAATTAAAATTGAATTACAGCATTGCAAAGGACAAATGTGAAGGGGCTGAACCAATATGAAAGTAAATATCTAGTCATTATGACCTTCCTTATCAAGTTTCCCCTCAGAAGCCCCCAGCTTCTGCATGTTCCGTTTCCTCAGTCTCTTTCCTATAAAATTTCTTCCATCCAGTAACTAAAATAGATACTCTGAATCCTCCTCTGCCCCAAGCCCTTCCCTCCTGAGAGTCTGACCTAGCTCCCAGCTGCTAGTCTTTGCTGACTGGCAAACTGACTGAAGCGGCTCTCCACACTTCCGTGTAAACTACATGTGCACAAGAAGGGAGGGCATCATCAGGGTTGGTGACACAACCTGCTCGGCCCTGTACTCAGTTCAAGCTGTCACAAAGCCCAGCATCGGCACTGTATATGGCTACTCTTTGTGCTCGGTGAAGTATTTCTGGCAGAGCCTCATATTTCCCTTTTTTATATACTCATGTTTCACATACCTACAGGAATGGTCATTCCATGAATTTTATCAGCCCAGCCTGCATAATACCGCAGGGTTTTGATGACTCCCTGCAAATCGATGTAAAATGCTTGCAGGAATGGCTTGCCACCATTTAGGGATTCCATGGTCTGCAGGGAAAAAAATAAAGAAATGTTAAGACATCAGAATTTTGTAGTGACACACTAGTTTCTATAGAAGAAGAAACAAGAAATAGAGGGAACCTGGCTGGGTATAAGTGGTGATGCACACTTGTCCAACTCTGCTTTCCCAGACAGGAGAGTGTCCACTCTTAACACACACATGTGCTATTCTTCTGCCTGTGTGTTTTCCTTAACCACTGTCCAGATATATAAACACAGCGCTTCTTTAACTGATGATAAAGAAATGCTCTGCTTGTCAAACCACCTCCTGCTATATTAATGGTCAGAGCTGAATGGAGATCTTTCTGAGAGTGCACTAGTAATATGAATCCACAAAGAGAAAAAGGGATGCTGGTTTTCTATGCATTCAACATGGATATAAAATGTTCTTCACAGCTGCCAAGCCCCCTGCTGAGAAGTGAAATATTCATGGTGCATAGCAAGCTTATTTATTACCACTAAATAAACAAGATCTCCTCTGGGGAAGCCCAGACTTTAACAATTTAAAGACTGGTTTTTGTAAACATTTATGTTAACAACCATTATCTATTAAGAGTAAAGTATCTGGTCCATTTATAAAAATAGCAATAACAAACAGCTTTACATTATAAACATCATTTTAATGACATGTTCCTAAATTGATTAAGTCTGTTACAAAAACAATGGCCATTAAAACAATGAAGACTATTTTCACTTGAGACATACTACGCTATTAGAAGTTCAACAAATGAAATAAGCAAAAATAGATATTTATATTTTCATGTTTCTCTCTAGAAGAACATTATGTAGCACATACTGATATAAAATTATTTAATTACTTAAAAAACTAAAACTGAAAATTTTCCATTCAATGAAGTTAAAGAATACTATTTACCACTGACGACAGCAATACTTACCTACTTACTGCACAAAACAAAGTTCATTTTTAAGTGCTACTTTGTCACCACACTGGCTCACTTTTATAAAAAAGAAGTTCCAATAATTTTCCAGTTCTTAAATTGGACAATAAATTCTCTATATAGTTTGCTAGCAAATAGCCAAAGTCTACACAACAAAGAGAAAAAGTGGGGCCCATAGCATTTGAGGACCATCCAAGGATGGATCCCCTGGCATATGCTTAAGGACACTTAAGTGGTCCTTAGCTCCAGAAAGTCTTCTTTCTCAAAGAAACTAGCTATTTAGAAAAGATTTATTTTTTATGAATTGTGTGTGTATTCATGTGCAAGCATGTGCATATGGTATATGGGTATAATCTCATGAACATGGATGCCTGTGGAAGCCAGATGTCTGATTCCCTGGATCTGGAATTTCAGGCAGTTATGAACTGCCCTATGTGGGTGCTGGGAACCTAACTCAGGTCCTCAAAAGAGTAGTATGTACTCATTTTTTAATTTTAATTTTAATTTATTATGTATACAGTGCTCTGCCTGCATGTACTCCTGCAGGCCAGAAGAGAGAGTAAGATCATATTATAGGTGATTGTGAGCCACCATGTAGTTGCTGGGAATTGAACTCAGGACTTCTGGAAGAGCATCTGGTGCTCTTAACCTCTGAGCCATCGCTCCAGGCCCTAGTATGTACTCTTAACTGCTGAGCCAACACTTCAGTCCTCAAATCACTTTCATTAAAAAAACAAAACAAAAAAAACCACACACACACACACAGCAAAATCCATCAGATAAGAAGTCCCTATGTGGGGTGTGTGTGTGTGTGTGTGTGTGTGTGTGTTTGATTGATTGTTCAAGTGAAAAGAAATGGCAATATCTCTCATGATTCTAAAAGGGCAGAAGAAATGGAGTAGAAAGTATGGGGCTACATATTCGTCTTTTCCTATTTGATTTGCAAAAGAGCCACTTGGCCTTTGTCTTTTACAGATAGCCTAGAGGTCCTGTTTCTTGATGCTTTTGTTTTGTTTGTTAAGTGGATGTATTTTGCTTTGCTCCTGGGAAGTGTGACAAAGTGAAAAAGGAAGATTCTTAGTAGAGAATTAAAATGCCACAAAAAACTTCCCCAAAGATCTCTTATATTTCATATACATACTGCGCACCCCCTAACTCCCCTACCCAACAACATGTCACAGAATATGTCCCAGTTGGGTGGTCTTTTGGAGTAGAAACCTAACTGCTTTCTTAGTTTACTCACTGCAAGAACTGCCCTGTCCCGTTCTACCAAGTCGGCAAGCTTGTCCAACAGACGTCCTCTTTCAGAAGCATCCATCCTTCTCCACACTGAACCAAGAGAGAAGGCCAGGCGGGCTGCCTGCACTGCCTTGTCTATATCCACCTGTTAAGAAGAGGCACAACTGAAGAGAAATACTCCACACAAAACGTGATGCTTGAACCCAAGTGTAGCAAGGAGAACACGTCGTCCTTGTTTTGCTGTTACTGGTGGTTACTCCACAGAAAACCTTTAGGCAGTGCATACCTTGTCTGCTTCTTGGACTTCACACACTTGCTCTCCTGTGGCTGGGTTACAGACAGGGAACACTCTCCCACTCTCTGAGTTCTGCCATTCATTGTTAATAAAGATCTACAGAAGGACACAACAAAATGGGATATGAGATATGGGAGGTCCGAAGCCGGCCAATGGCCAAGCAGTATGGGGCACACTGGTAATACCAGTTCTATGCACTTGTAGGCACAGACATGTACATTCTGAAGTGTGGAAAGATATTCAAAACAGGACCAAGTCCAGACTCACTCCTCCTCATGCAGGAATATCTTCTCATGACATCTGCTTCATCCAGGGACAAAGTAGAAATATTACCTTCTGTGAACATGCCAACCAATTAAAATGCCCTCCGTCAATAAAAAAAGAAAGACAGAGTCTTGTGTACGACCCCACACGGAGGCTAACAGTATCAGTAGTCCAGTTTCTGCCCATTATCTACAGGGCGTGTAAAGCTCTGGGTTAAATGATGGCCATTAGGACAGCCATGCCAGTTTCTCTGATGGAAGTCTTAGAGAATCTTCAAGGAACCTAAATTCTGCTGGAATAAGCATTTCCCTGACCATAGTGAGCTCCTGAGTCAAGAACTGACTGTGCCTCGTCTAAGGGACAAGGTAAACAAATCACAGGACACAGGTGTCAGCAATGCCAAAGGGCTTCCAGAACTTCAAACTTGTCTACAATGTCATTAGAGGTGTGCTTTTCCTACATCTGATAAGGATTTTAAAGAGTTCTTCCCCGTGTCCCATTCCTTGGTCTTTGGAATAAACAGCCATGGTCTTCTGGATTCAAGTTTAGTTTTTAAGTTTTCCTGTGGAGTATATTTCTATGGATTGCATGCCTTTCGTTATTTCTTGGAGGTTTTCTAAAGATCAAATTTTAAACTACTTCAGAAAAGTTCTCCTTACATTTGTTTATGTTTATTCCTGTGTGTGTATACATGGGTGCTCACTGTGGCACACACGCAGAGATCAGAGGACAGCTTTTTGGGGTTGTCTCTTTCCACTATGTAGGTTCCAGAGATCAAACTCACGTAGTCAGGCTTGGCAGCAGGTGCTTTTACCCACCAGCAAAAAGAAAAACATTACTTGCATTAAACAGGGTAAGACTCATGCTTTCTTATTAGCATTTCTAGATCCATTGATCACTTAAAACCTTAAGACAAACTGGAGGGACTTAAGGTTATCTCACGTCCTCTGGCCCTTGGCGCGTTATGCTAGTTCCTTATTTTAGGATTAATTTCATCATCACCCAACACAGATTTCCAGTGAATGCTTAGAATACAAAAATAAGGAAACTATGAAATCGTGGGATTGTGTAGAAATGAGCAAGCCACCGTGAGCACACTGTCCTTTAGGCTTTTAGTTACAACAACTACGGTGAGACATTTCAAGAAGCTAGGAAACAGAGACATCATCTGGGTCATATTTTTTAGCTCTTATTGTCCACAGCTAAGAATTCCGAATTAAGTTTCTTTATCATGGGACAGAGGACAATTAACAGAGAAAGGCCCTTCACAGCTTTTACATCAGAAGGTGGAGGCAGAAGCACAGACACACCAGGTGTTTGGTGAGGGTGCCAAGAGCTATCTAGTGAAGTCCTTGGTTAAGAGGCTCTACAATAACTTTTCTCAAACTCTAATCACAGAATCAGCCTGAGATAGTGTGGAGAGCAGTGATGGAGAGCTGCCTCATATACATGATCCAGACAGAGTCTGATCTCCAGCACTGAAAAAAGAAAAGGTGCTAGCAAACAATAGTGTTCCTCTGTCCACCCCCACCCCACCCAGGTCAAAAGGAAAAAAAGGAAAGAAAAAATAAAAATCACTCAATAAGAATTTAATCATTTAATATTGTGTGAGAAGGCTACCAAGGCACTGGGCCATCTTCTTTTAATAGAAATATATTTGATAATTCTTTTATCTTCATGATGTCTATGAGCAAAACTTTACTTGATACAACATTTATAAAACTAAAAATGAAAAGTTTTATTTATAATATTAAATGAATTATAGTATTAAGAAGGTGGCCATCTGCACTGTGAGAAAGCAGAGGCCAGAAGAACCAGAAGCTCTGGCCTAGTGCAGCCCGGCAGAGTGTGTTTAAAAATCTGGCGTCAGTATTTCAGATGAGGGAGCTGCTGTGCAGGTGACTGTGTTCACAGACAGTGCTTACCTCAGTTAACTGTATGGCACCCAAGTGTCTCGCTTGCTGTGCCTCAGTTAACTTGTTCTCACCCTCTTCCTTTATTCTCATTATAGCGTCTTCAAAAATAACTGAAAATGTAAAACCTGGCTAAAAATATTAGAAAGGGTTCATTGGCATCAGAAGGGAATGTGACTGTTCCTCATATACAGTGCTATTATGAAGGGGCTCCCAACGGCCAGTTCTGGGGTCTAACTCTCCTAGAACTCCAGTGCTCTTCTCTGTGGTCCACGCGCAGTGTCCGCACCACCCCTCCTTTGCTCTATGCTACAGCTGTTCCTCCAGCTCACCAAGGCTTACTTCGCTTGGACCTAGGCTGTTAGTGTCAGTGTTTCTATTTTTTTTTTAACTTCTTTGTTATTAAAAATAAATAATGATAGTAACAAATTAATCCCCATGGAATGACATAGACTTCTGATATTTAACAATATAGTTTAGTCACCCTTCCTTCCTGAGATCAGACTCGACAGAAGTATTGAGGCAAACTGACATCACTTTGCTCCTGGTGTGAGGGCTGAGAGACATGGGGTCCCCTCTGGAGTGTTCTTCTCCAAAGATACAACTTGAGTTTAATCAGGACAAAACTCTGGGTGATGTAAATTGGCTTTTCTATAGAGCCAATGTGACAAAGAGGGAAAGGACCAATAAGCCACCAAAAAAAAAAAAAAAAAAAAAAAAAAAAGTGTATCATGTCACGTGGACTAGCTCCTGGGCCAGAGGAGAAAAGAAGAAGAGAAAAGATGATGAGACAACTGGGAAACTATGATTTGGGCAATAATACTATGCCAAACGCTGGTATCATGCCAAAACGTCCTCGTTTTTAATATTATACTGTGGTTACATGAGAACATCTAGGGAGTCTGGGTGAAGATTTAAGACTAGTTTTTCAACTTTTTGTTGATCTGAAACGATTTAAAAAGAAAAATGTTGAGAGTTATGAATCCTCTTTTAGTGCCTATCTTTTTAAACTATAAAATATCAAAACAAATAATTTGAATGAAAATATAAATGGCTCAACACCTTCCTTTTCCCAAAGTATCCTTTAAGTGTGAGTTTATGGAAAATAAATTAACTCAAAGACTAACTTAAAATATGGAGCTCTGTTGCCAGAAATGCTTAATATAAGGTTTTTCATGTTATTTTGACTCAAAGGCTTGATTTCAAGAAACTAGGAAATTCTGCCTTACAGTGTTAAGAGTTTCAGGGTGGATTGTAAGGGGAAATGTGGACTTTCCCACTATAGAGTGCTTCAAAATAGAAAAACAAAAAACAAACAAACAAAAAACCCTTCCGACTCCCTGTGCGACTATTGCTCGATTTCTTTGTAAATTACAAGCATTCACTTTTAACATAATTCTGTGGTGTAAGTGAAGGCAAAAGAAACAGATGGCCCATAAAAGAAGAAACCTGCCCTTTTCATGTTCCTAAGAGGAGGGGACAAATTAGCTTGTGAATGTTAACTTTCTTTTCATGGTTGTGAAAATCTGTCCCACTGACGTTTTATGGGTTGTTGTTGGTATTGAAAGACATGCTGGATGTGGTAGGCTCTTAATTAATGTTAGTGGAAAGGAATGTCTATCGGGAGGGGACATCTTTACAGATAAGGCTAGAAATACAATACCTCTGCACCAAGACAAATCTCAAACATACTGAAAAATGAAGACTTTTTTATTTGTTTTTATTGTGTTCTGTTGTACTTCATACAAAGGGTATCTGTAATGAGACAGCTAAGGTATGTCATACTGAAGACACTATGAACACACTTTTAGAGTATCCTGAGTGCTTCTTCCTGACTCGGCCCCAGCCTGCCTTGCCTGCTGCTAGAGTTAACTGCTAGCTGGACTTTTCATTCATCTTTTCTTACAATCTTCTTTCTTTTCCTGACATGGTAAACTCATCATTAAAGGCAGCTCTCTACCTGATCTTGTGAAATATGTTGTTCAGTCATCTTCACATTCAACATTATATCTGTTCGTCCTGTGGTAACTGAGAAATCTACATTTCAGCCTCCCACCTTGGCATGATCCTCTTCATGTAGGCTTTAGCTGTATTGCCTTTGTCTCTATAAAAATTATTTATTTTCTTTTTTCTTGTACCATACTGTCTCATTATTAGACCTTTTTGGTATGTCGGTCTTGAGGCTTAAATTGGACAATACTAGCCTTCCAACTCTGTAAATAGTTAACTACCCTACTCTTGTGCCTTTCCATATCCACATTAGAATCTGTTTGCTGGTGGCCACAGAGTAATTTACTAGAACTTTTGTGATTCTATTTGATCTACAGATCACGTTAAGAAGAACTGACATTCTAACATACCTGCCTTCCTGTTCACGGAATACCCTTCTATTTGTTTACATCTCTTTTGATTTGTTTTAGCTAAACTGTGGGTTTTAAAGAATGTATCCTCATAAAGATACTGAAGCCAGTACCCCCACAGCTCCTACAAGGGCACTGCGTGGTTTAATGTTAAATCTCAGGGCTTGTTTCTGGCATAAAGCTTTCTCCTGGAACCTTGTTGTAATCCTCACTAGTCTTAGGAACAAAGACAATTTCTTCTTTCTCAGTCCATGCACCTTTATTTCCTTTTCTTAGCTCACTGACTAACTAGGAACACGTTACAATATTAGAGATGAGTGACGGCAGGGGACATCTTGCCTTTTCCTAGTATTAAGAATGAAAACATCTGGTTTCTCACCATTAATTATACTGATGGTTCTACATTTTGTATAAATGTTCTTTATTAAGTTAAGAAAATTCTCTTTCTGGTCCTAGTTTGTTGAGAAGTGTTTTGTCTTGAGTGGGTATTAAGACTGTCTCAAATATTTTTCCTATAGAGACATGATGATACAACTTTTTTCTTTATCAGTTCATTGGTCAGGAAACACACTGGTCCATTCTCATATGTTATTGGACTAAGTTTGCAAATACTTTGTTGAATGCTTTGCAGCAATGCTCATGAGAGTCTGCTTTGTAGTTTTCTTTTCTCATAGTCTTTATATGCCTTTAGTATTTGAATAATGATAGCCCTATAAAATAAATTAATGTCCCCCTCATCCTACTTTCTTGAACAGAATGTGAAGAATTTATTTATTTACTTATTTATTTATTTATTTATTTATTTATTTATTTATTATGTATACAGTGCTTTGCCTGCATGTATAGAAGAGGGCATCAGATCACATTATAGATGGTTGTGAGCAACCATGTGGTTGCTGGGAACTGAACTCAGGACCTTTGGAAGAGCAGTCAGTGCTCTTAATCTCTGAGTCACCTCTCCAGGCCCGAAGAATTTATATGTTTGATAAAAGTTACCAGTTGTAACACCTTGGTTTGATGCTTTTAGGTTTATTAATTACCAGCTCAATTTCTTGAATACATTTAGGCTTACTGAAATTTATTTTTCCTTGTTTAAGTTTTGGCTGAATGCATCTATAAAAGAATTGTTCATTTCACTTAAGTTATCAAGTTGTGGATCCATGGTTGTTCAAAATAGTTTTAAATTTTCCGTTTTAATGTAATACTTTTAAATGCCTGCTTTTTTTTTCATTCCTAATATAGTAATTTGGTTTTTCTCACATTTGGTACTCTTATTGATTTTTTTTTTTTTTTTTTTGAGAAAACAGCCTCTAGTTTTTATCAGTCTTTTTTTTTTTTTTTTTTTAGTTCATTTAAGCTAGTTTTTAAAAGTATTTTCTTCATTCTCTGGTTCCCTAAAACAGAAGCTTATTTCTTCTTTTAATATATACATTCAATATTATTTTGATGTTTTATTTTTATTTAGTTCAAAATATTTTCACTTTCTCTTGAGTTTTTTTCCATTGGCCCTGGTGTAGTTTAGAAATATGTTATTTAACCTCCAAGCATTGTGAGGAGGGACTGCCCAGCTATCTTTCTGTTCTAGTTCAATTCCCTGTGGTCTGAAAGTATATTTGTCTTATTTCTACTGTTTGGAATTTGTTAAATGGTGTCTCTAGTCCTGGATGCGGTCCATCTTTCTGCTGTTCTCGAGCATCCTGCTGTGCTGAGTGGGGTTTATTTTACTGTTCCTAGGACCAGCACCTGCATTTGCTGCTGGAGAAAGCCTCGCTTTTGTATTTTCCCTTAGCTCTCGACTCATTTTCAGAGCATTGTTCCTTTTCATTATTAAAAGCAATAGCAGTAAGGATACCTACCATTAGTTCTTCTCTTTCATACTGTAACATTTCATATTATAACAAATGATTATATTTAACATATAGGATAAGGCAGAGCCTGGAAGTAAAAATATCTTTAGAAATGATGTAATTATTTATGTAGAAATTCCTAAGAAATCTACAAAAGTAAGATTATAAATTTAGCAAAGTCTTAGAATATAAGGTCAATATATAATTGATACAATATCAAAAATCTCTGGAAGCTGAAGCTTAAACACACACAGCTGTAATGTGCACATATACATATTTCCCCAGGATCTGCTTGCACTGTGACAGAAAGATCTTAAAAAACATTATTTCCTTCATTGATTAAATCAAAGTCTTGTGTAACTACTTCCAGCAGCAAACACTAACCTCTTAAAATACAGAAATTAAAAAAAAATACTTGCTTAAAGAAAAATCTAAAAAGAAGAGCTATGGGTCATGCTTGCAATGCACACCCATGCACAGCTCTCTCTAACATCTTTTCTGTAAAATAAATTGACAAGACATAAATAGCATAATTTGGAACTAAAGTGGCAGAGAATAATTAAGCATAAATTTTTTTATTTCGTAGAAAACCCTGTGTAATCTTTCTTAAAGGAATCCTGGACTTGTTCGTAAGTACTACTGAAAACTCACAGAAGATATGTCCTCTGATGTTCTGGGACTTATAATAATATTTCACAGAGAGATTGCTTTCAGGAAAGTTAAATGATGTAAGGCAGTCTGTGATTTAGTGCCAAGATGGACAACAGAGATAAGTATTGTAAATGTTCTCTTCAGAGGAGGGAGGGACTGGTGTGGTGGTGGGGCTGAAACGCTAGAAGAACACTTTGAGAAACGAGAAATAATGAGGGAAGATGAGCTGGGGTAGGGCAGGGAAGGTGGAGGATGGAAACTCTATCCCTAATAAAATGATTCCGCTGGCCTGACAGCTCCTCTTCTTTGACTGCAGCCCCTTTCTGGGGAAGCATCTGATATCCTGGCTTAAATGTGACAGAGAAGAAAGAAAGGCACGTTTAGCTTCTCTCCTCCTGTTGCTGAGTCCCTGGCCCTATAGACAGCCCACAGGATTGGGCTTCCTCAGGCTCTTCGCCATCAGCCCTACCACAACATCATCCTCAGGATAGGGAGTGAACATTCAGAGAAGTAAGGCCCAGGAAGCAAGGAAATCCACTTAAACAATAGTAAGTAAATCCAAAAACACAGAAGAAGCAGCTAAAGGCATAGAGAGTAGGAAGCCATGCCAAAAGAGAAACAATTTTCATTGTTATCAACTAACCTCACATTTATGAAGAACAAAGATAAAGTCAGGTGGAGAATACCATGGGAGAAAAATAAGTTCCCAATGATACATAAAGTTATTAAGATAGTGCTAGAAAAATATTTTTAAGTTTACTTGTCTTAAAGTAGAAGAGGCCCTGAAACACCCTCACAGATTTGATGCTGTAAATAAGTCGAGAAGGAATTCACAGATTAAAGGTGAGGAAACATGGATAGAGGAAGTATATCCTGGCAATAAATAACTAAAGAAAATATTCAGGGAGAGTGAGGGAATAGAGGGAAAGATGGAGCACAGTCACAGAGAGAAAATATCACTTCTCAGGGGAAGTCACAACTTAAACATTGACATTCTGAATTATTCCGGCTTAATAACTAAGCTCTCTTTTTCTTTTCTTAACCATGAAACTATGTTTTAAAAAATCAAGACCAGTCAGCAAAGAGAGAGCCCGTGAAAACAAGCAAACAACCGCTGGCAGGCATATATAATGATTATGCTATGAGAACTCTTAATTTGCTGTAGGCTTGAGTCATGGTCTTGGCCTTGGCAGCCTCTGCATTGTGCTAACACCCTCCCAGTGAAGGAGGAGCTGCAGAGGGTGTGGATGCTTGGGCAGTGCCACAGCGATATCTGTAGGTCTGTGCCCTGAGTCCAAAAGATTCCGAGAAGCCATGCAAAGAAATAGAAAAATAAAGACCAGGAGCCAGACCAAGGAGATCAGCAGTCTTAGGTTGCATGTAGGCAATGTACCCAAAGGTCTTGGAGGTCAATGGGACTCTGAAGGATTTGCCTTCTTCTTTATTATGCCTAATAAATCTATATTTTAAGTGGCATCAATGCCTTCCTGTCTGTATTTGCTTGTTTGTTAACCCAAGAATTTCCCTATATAGCCTCTCCTCTCCTTTTTCTTTTCCAAAAATCTGAACATTGTTGAACTCAGGAGGCTGTGGCCCTTGGACATGTCTTTCTATGGTCTCTTTTTATTAGCACCCTCCTGCCCTCCATCTTTCTATTTGTTTCTTATCTCTTTTGCCAGTATTTGTTGAGTGTCTACTCTCTTCTAAACATTGTGTTTGTAGGGTCTCCTAGATTTGTTTTCCTTTTTCTCTAGGCCAAGTGCATTGTTATCTCTCAGCCTAAGCACATCTGTCTCTCTCCAGCATGTGATCCCATCAGTGAGAGGGGCCAAGGAGGCTCCTGACTCACCATTCCAAGAGACAAAGACCAGGGCTTCCACCTCCACATCAAATCACATGCAAATAATTTTTAAGGGGAAGTAAATGACTTCTGAGACCAAATTGCTTGTAGAAAGCAGGCTTGGATAAAACAAAACCAATTATGTATAATCTACTGTCCCATAATTCTTAACTGTGCTACTGGCATCTGTTTTAGTAAAAAGAGAAAGAAGCAGTCAAGAGGGTGGCTTTGATAGAAGCATGTTGAATGACAGCATCTAGGGCCCTGTTGGAGCAACATGGCACCGAAGCCAAGCACACATACAGCGTCAGTTGTGACACAGTCCCAAACTGGAAGAAACTAGATGTGCCATCCATGTTGCAGGAGGACTGCTACTGGTCCTGGTTAATGTTCCTTTCTTCCTGTTCCACTTTCTATAAACAAGGTAATGCCTATACAAGCTCATTACTGTAAACTGAGCACATTTAAATTGGTAGTAAAACCAGAGTATTTACTCTAGTGCATGTATAAAGTGCCTCGTCCAAGGTTTTGGAAATGTTTCAAGTGTTGAAACCAAGCAGCTGGCAGCTTTACAAGGCAAACCTTACACCGAAACCCCTCACTCTGGAAAGTCTCCTGGTGTCCCGTGTCAGGTAGTACCATTCAGCAGACATTCATCTCCTCCCGCCCCTTGGATTCTTTTGCAATAAATTTGCATTCACATGGCTCTTATAACTCTTCCAGCACTACAGGCTCCAATGGCTGTTGATTAAATGTATGTATCCTGCGCATTCAATCTGACTTTCATTATGGTCACTTCGTAAAACTGCCCTGAGCCGGACAAGCGATGACACATAGCAAGAACCTGGAAACCCTGCAAAGTCTCAGATGAGATTTTTTCTCTCTCTCTCTCTCTCCCTCTTTATTAATAGTGACCACTTGATGGCCTAGCTCTAAATCAGCCAGCATATTTGACAGCAAATGTTCCTATCTATGGATTATATATAACCTGTCCTAAACACCAGATGAAAAAGGGATAACCCCAAGAAAGGAAGGGCTTGCTTCCATGTAAATCATGTTACAAATTGGACAACACCCAGAGAGTTCATTGTTCGCCCGCAATTGTGAAGGCCATTCCCGTTTACTATTCCCCTGGAATGGATGTTAATTAAGGCCGACTGAGACCATAAATCACCCTGAGAGTTTTACAATGTAATTCAGCATTAAGCATATGTATTTAAATAAAAAGTAACTGATTAACCACTAGTGCTTTTCCAGAAGTTGCTGAGGCCATTTCTTTATAATAGAGGCATGTCACTTTTCATTTTTGTGGAGAGGAAATGAAAGAAGTATTATCTTCGTAAAAAGGTAATAGTTAGGATAGTTAAGGGATTCATGACACTGATTATTAGGAGGAAGAGAAGAGCTGAAAAGAGTGAGGGAAGGGGAGAACAAAAGGTTAGTGGCGGCAGTTGGCACCTATCTCTTATCTACTTTATCATTATTTCTTCTTTTGGTCCAAGAATTTACTATGCATCTGTTCGACATTAGGCACCATGCCAGGCACTGGTGGGTACGAGTCACCGTGCTCTTAACATGAAGTGTGTAGTGCTCTGGTTGGGGAGAGCAGCCCAGCTGTTGCTGTAGTAATGCAATGTTAGCAATGCTTAGAAGTATTCACTGAGTCTCTCCTATGCATCTAGATACATGCTTATAGAATGACATATCTCTGTGTGTGCATGTTCATGTATACAGGTGTATGATGCATACATAAGTATCCATGTGAATGTGGAGGCCAGGGGATTCCTTCCTCAGGCATCCTCCACTTTTTTTTAAGAGTCAGAGTCTTTTAGTATCCTAGAGCTCACCAAGAAGGGTAGGCTGGCTGGCCATCAAGCCCCAGGGAGCCACCAGTTCCCACATTTCCAGGACTGGGATCACAAATTCACACCACTATGTTTAGCTTGTTCTAGGGATCAAACTCACATCCCTGTGCTTGCAAATCAAGCATTTTATTGGCTGAACTATTTTCCCAGCCCCAATAAAAATGATATGTTTTATATTCAAATTGTATATAATATTATCAAAAAAGATAATTTGTGTGCTTCCTTGAAATCAAGCCAATGCAACCACACCTGTCTGACAGAAGCAGCAGGCTGTTCTTCTGGAGCAAGGGTCGGGCTTCATCTTTGTGCACGGCTGAAGAGGCAGGGATGCTAAGGCACATGCTCTTCAAGAACTGGGCTAAGAATCTAGATACATGTCTCTGATGATGCGTCTCAGAGTAAGACAGCCTTCAGAGAGACAAGTGGTTATCTAGGAAGGTACTCTGTTCTAACACTCATGTGTGTGTGTGTGTGTGTGTGTGTGTGTGTGTGTGTGTGTGTGAGTAGTAGTAGTAGTAGTAGTAGAAGAAGAAGAAGAAGAAGAAGAAGAAGAAGAAGAAGAAGAAGAAGAAGAAGAA